>CM060948.1:301645106-302245106 GCA_030765055.1 Mantis religiosa | reverse complement strand
TGGGAACATAAGAACATTGTGGCTATAGTGAAACACGGTGGCAGTAGTGTGATGGTATGGGACTGTATAGCTTCATCTAGCGTTTGGAAAGTGGTGTTTATAGATGTGACCGTGGACTTATTTGAATGCAAGAGGATTCTTGAATAAAATCTTACAGAGACTGCAGAGAAGCTGGGATCAGGGCATGATTTTTTACTTCCAGCAGGACAATGATCGGAAGCATATTGCTGAAACTGTAAGGCTTTGGATCGTGTACAACACTCTTCGCACTTTGAAAACACCGCCCAAATCTCCAGATTTAAATCTGGAAGGAACTAGCGGAGCGTGTAAGGAAGCATCACGGCAGAAGCAAGCAACATGTGAAAGAACTTCTTCAAACAGAATGGAGAAATATGGACTCTGCAATCACTAAACAACACAAACATACAGTGCCCAAACGATTTTTAGCAGTAATTCAAAGAAAGGGGATGGTAACTAAATACTAGTTATTCTCTGTTCCAATATTTATGTCCAGATGTAGAGTAATCTTTTTATTTCTCGTTGTAGTGCAAATTATTTTCAGTTGCTATTTATGAGTTTATGTGTTTAATGGAAGACTGAAGTTTATTTTATACCAGTTGTATTCGCGTATACTTACCCTGCGTAGCTTTAAAATAATATAAGTACTAAATATGTTTACGTTCGAATACTTATGTTGGTTAGAATGTATAATTTGTACGTCTTGATAAGGAATGAATGGCTCCAGAAGAAAGAAATGCTTCTACGAATGGAAGATTGTACCCATATGACTGGTTTCAAGGAGCGTTTTAGTTTTACGATCACGTGTAGATGTTTAGAGACTCTAATTTTTGCAGGCGTATGAATTCAAACCAGCTTCTGGTTCACTGAAAAATTGCCAGGCATACTATGCGAATAGTGAAACAAAAAGTCATAGCCATTGTGCAGAATTTAACACATGGTTTTCCGGAAGGTTAATTCAACAAAAAGCGACGGATAAGGCAATAGACGTACAAAGATAAATCCATTGTTCATCTGTGCTTGAGATAGGTTTAAAAACCCTAAATGCATTTAGATTTTAAAGCAACGCATTATTAATTGAAAAGGAGAGTAGTGTTCGGAAACCTCATGCTGGGAACAAAGTTTACAGCATGCAATTTTGTACTGGAAAGGTATATCCAATGACTTTTCGTGACATTAGAGTTGATACATAGTTTAAGTGTATCTCAGAGAGAAGAAGAAATGCTAGAAGGTTTTAGCTTATCACTGCCACCGCCGCCACCGCGACCGCCGCCATGATGACAATGATGATGATGACTTATTATTATCTTCATCATCATCATCAACATAATCGTCATCATTATCTTCATCATTATAATATATTGATTTCTTGGTCAGCATGCTCCATTACCTTGGTAATATGACATGCATAGTACAACCTCCTTACATTGTATATACACTATTTTACGCACATTTATCATACAAGATAGCTTTGTACATTTTATACATACTGTTATAAAATTAAACTTGTTTAATGTCCTTAAACATTTTCGTATATACGAGGGGTGACCCAAAAGAAAGCGGACTCCGAGGGCGCTGCCACTCTTAGACGTAATGCAGGGTTCTCACGCTAGATGGTGTTGGTAGAGAACTTCATGAAACAGCTGTGCAGACGGCGTCATTGTAGAGCTGTACGTGCAAGTGTGGTATTGTGTTTCTCAGAATGTTGGCGGGTTACCTCTGTGAAGCCGTTATGACAACTTTAAAAGAAGGGAGAGTTTGTGTGAAATTTTGTTTCCTGTTAAAAAAACTAAAAAAACTGCAACGGAGACACGCCAAATGCTTCAGGAAGCTTTCCAGGAGCACGCTATGAGCCGCATACAGGTTTTCGAGTGCTTTGGGCGCTTTAAACGTGGTGAGATGGGTGTTGAAGACCAAGCTGGACACCATTCAACGTCGCAAAATGAGAACATTGAAACGGTCTGCCAAAAGATCAACGAGGCTCGTCGCCAAACAATCGAGCAAATTTCAGCAGCGACATGAATCAGTTGGAACTCGTGCCAGCGGATTTTGAGGGAGGATTTGCACATGAGACGTGTTGCTGCTAAATTTGTTCCACGCCCTCTCACACTGGAGCACAAAACCATCTGCATGAATGTGTATCAGGATTTGAAAGCAGAGATTGCACGTGATCCAAACTTCTTGAACAAAGTTATTACAAGGTATACGAGTTTTTACTGGTATGACCAGAAACCAAGCAAGCGTCAAGCCAGTGGAGGACTCCCAGCTCTCCCAGACTAAAAAAAGCAAGGCAAGTGAGGTCAAATGTGAAGACGATGATCATTGTCTTTTTTGACGTTCGTGGAATTGTGCATCGGGAATTCGTATCCCCTGGCCAGACTGTTAACCAGCACTTTTACTTGGATATTTTAAGGCGACTGCGAGAGGTTGTGATGAGGAAACGCCTGGAACTTCGACGATACGGTGACTGGTTTCTGCATCATGACGACGCTCCAGCACACACGGTCTTACCACTATTTGGCATCACTATATTTGGCATCTCAGAGGTGGTCTGTCGTTCCCCAAGCTCCGTATTCGCCGAACCTAGCACCGTGCGACTTTTTCCTATTTCCACGAATGAAAAAAGCGCTAACAGGGAAGCATTATGAGGATGTGGATGTGGTAAAAGCAGGTTCGCAAAGGGCACTGGGAAATATCAAACTTGAAGAGTTCCAAACATGCTTCCAACAGTGGGAAAAGACACTTGACAAGTGCATCGCTTGTAATGGAGAGCATTTTGAAGGTGACTGAAGTAATTTTGTAAAAGGGTTCATCAATAAAATTTTTATGACATAAATCCAGTTACTTTTGGTTCTCCCCCTCGTATATGAGAACCCTTTGCGGTTTACCGGGAAAAGACGGGTCAGTTGGAGAATTTAACGTTATGCTGGCATGTTGGCCATAGTAACTCAATGGTAAAGAGCAACCGGACGAAGACCGGGAGAACAGTGGTTCAGATCCCGGCTATGGCCGGAATTTTTCAATCTGACTCTTCCCATTCAAATCATCGCCTACACATTGCTAGTGTGGAAGAAAGATTAATTTCCAAAGTAAATGTTATTCTTGAGAATTAAATACATAACTGTAAATCTGTGGAATTAGTAATTTAATGGTTTTATGACCAGTGTACACTCTGAATAAGAAGGATTCACATTTATTTAATATCAAAATGGAGAAATTATATGTAACCACGATTACAGATAATTTTTTGGCTGAAAAGGAGAAAGTTTTGTGTTCCATACGTTCAGAGTAAATACATTTTTAAAAGAAAATCCATTGAACAGAAACATGCAGAATATTTTAAGCATAGTTGTCGGAAACAGAACCCGCATCATAATCAGGGGATCCCAGAAGTATAGGTAACAATACGATTACCTCAAGGATAGTAACAAATAACAAAGCCTAAGGATAGTATGAATGAAATGGTGGCAGCATTCACTTCTGCTGGTATTTCATTGCATGTATTTCGTGACCAATATTTTCGTCCGTGGATTGCAACAGTTTATACAAACAGCCGGCTCCTAGTGAAACAACTTTAAGAAGGTATCTTGCAAAGTGTGCTGAAGATGACTTGTAGGAAACTAACTCAAAAGGTAAAGCAAATTCTGTATAACAACAGATGTAAATAGTCGTTAATATTCCTGTCCTTGCACTCTATGTTGTGAATGAACCCCCCCCCCCCATCTTCTGCAAACCAAAAATAACGAACACAGTAATGCTTATGTTATAGTATATCTAGTACTTCATACACTACACCTCTCTGGTCTTCACAGAAGCAATTTAATATCAGGCCGTGCACCATAAATCTTTCTGTTGGCAGGAGACTTTCTGGAGTTTAACCTCAGCTTTTACATTCTACATGTTGGGTTTAGTACTGGATCTTTGTGCTGAAGAGGTAATATTATCAATAACAGTTGTTGATGAATTTATTGCTGCTGTTAAGACTGCTTTCACGAAAATTCCAGCCAGAATGGGGAGGCTGCTGGACTGCATAAAAGAAGCAGAAACATTGATTTTATCTCCAGGTCCTGTAATAATACTCTGGGGGATATAGCTGATGGTAGAAAAATATTGCATAAATTTGAATGCAGTAAAACAGTGAATTGATTTGCAAGATGGTAGAGGCAGTACTGCTGTGAAGCGACTGGTTGAGAATAGAGAACTAGTACTTCAACTCAGAGACATAGAAAAAATTTCAGATGGAGTCCGAAATCAAATAAAGTAATTCTAACTAGATAATTAAAATACAGGTTTAACACTTCTGTCGTCAGTTCTTTAGATGGTTCGAAGTTCAGGTGCAACCTGTAAAACACTGGCATGATATACCTACGAATGAACGTCATCCTGCTCTAAATTTCGTAAAGTTCCAAATTTAGATCCAACATTAGTTGCTCCTGAGACGAAATGGTTCATCTTTCCTTTGGGAAAACTATCGCTTCTCTGAAATTGATGCTGCAGTGGAAGGAGCATGAACATATGGAGCAATAGTACATGTAAGAAACTTATCTTTAACTTCTATCTTATTCTTCCGGCAAAAATATTTCACCAAGATACCTATCCTAAGTAAGCTGACAATGAGGGCAGTTATTGTTCCTCCCTCATGTGTTTCAGTTGGGACAGGCTTTTTTACTTTCTATTGGATTTTCAACTCTAAACGGTCATAACTGGCGGAAGAAACTCTGCAGTGAAGCTACAGTGAATAAAAATCAGCTGCAAGAAGATTGTGTTCATTTCGAGAGTGATGATGATGATGATGATGATGATGATGATGATGATGATGATGATGATGATGATGATGATGATGATGATGATTGAGTTTAGGGGCGCTCAACTACAAGGTTATCACTGCCCTTAAAGTGCCGAATAGGGTAAAAACTAGGTAAAGCTCTAAAAGATGGTCATTTAGATAAAAACTATATAAAACAACCACACAACAGTACCTCACACACTAAAAGAAAACTTAAAACCGGTAAAAGGCTAAAGTGACTAAAATGCCCAAATGGTTTGTAACCATATTATAAAATTTAAAGATAAAAAGAAAGCTAAAACCTTGGTCACCGCTGTCTCGTCATTCGCCAGTGTCTCTGCCAAGCTGGCCGGCAGCTGGAGAGACCAGCAGAGACGTGCTAATCCAAAACAGTCTAAAACTACGTGTCGGATCGTCAGGTAGCAACCGCACACGGGGCAAACCGGTTCTGGGGTCCCAGTTTCAAGAGTGACAAGGATGGCTAAGTTTTCATGCATTTCATTACTACATTGTTTAGGCCCAATAGTGTGTTCATTATAAAATGTTACCTTTCTGAGGTACAAAGCTTGGCTTCAGATTACCATTACTCACATAACATTCACCGAGCGGTTTGGCTCAGGCGGTTTACTCTGTGCGAGGTCCGGAATCAATTCCCGAGGCCAGCCCACCTAACCGTGTTTTTTGGGGGGTTTTCCCAGGTCGCCAGGAGAATAATGGATATGTTTATTGCATTCATCGAAATTCTATCCCTTCATTCCATCTCCATTATCATTTCATATCATATCCCATCTGGTGCTCTCTTTCACGGTAGCAGTGTCGGTAGGTGTCTCGGCATTGCACGGCAGGATATGTACTCCAGCTAAACATTTCTGGTTTCCGCGCCGGCCTGTTGGGCCGTTTCAGGAGTAAGATGGATGGGATGCCGGTTGTACTGGTCCCCTTCAGCTGCCGTGGTGCGGGCGCTGCGGAACCTTAGCACTCGTGGCACCTCTGACGTTACTAGAGGAACCTCGGGCCAAACATCTGAGCCCCTCCTTCGGGAGTTGTTCGGATTGGGATGGTCTCGAGGGGGCAGTAGTTCCCGATACCCTTGGCAATCGGGTATGTCTAAGGACGGGTTAGAGGGAAGCCATTAATTCTCCCGGGTTCTAGCCTGCAAAGCTAGTCGAAGGTGGGCTAGATGGCCAGGTGGCCCCACCGAGGTCATATCGGTAGCCTTCACCTTTGGTGTTGGCACGCATAAGTGGCGTATCCACTTCCATCCCGTCTTGTGTCCTTGGAGCAGATGGGGGGGGGGCTTGTTTGTAACCCAGGTCTTGTCCTATGGAAAGCCCCACGGAGGACGTCGAGCGTCCTTTGGGACAGCTCGGATAACTCCCTGGTTGAAAGAGGCCCGCGTTTTGTTCTTACGGGTTCAAGATTAATGGGAGTAGAACCTCTGGACTCAACTGACTCAACTGTACTGGTCTGACGAGGAAGTTCCGACTGGTAAATAATTGTAGAGATCCTGCCCTCTACACTGTCGTTCCTACATGGGATGGCTGCCCTCTGCCTCCTCTCACCTCATCCTTCCTTCCGAATGTGTCCCACTTGGAGGCATAGAAACAATAGGCGAAGTTTGGACCTCCGTGCCGAATCCCCTCCGTAGCATAGTCCAGTCCAGTCCAGTCTACACAATATTCAGCTTTGTGTAGTATACATTAACAGGATTTGACTTACTTTTATTGGTGTGTTATTTTAAATATTATAAAAATTAAAAAATATAAAGCAAAATTAGGTATACAAAAATAGAGATTTGTGACGGCTACATTAGTAATACTGAGAGCATTCTCTAACAGACCAAGTAAGTAAGTTGTCTCTATTCTAATGGGCAAGGTCGTCAATCAAGCCAACACCGATGTAGTTCAAACCACTATTATGAATAACAGAGATCAAGTTAAATTTAGCCCAGATTTCAACCAATCTAGGTGACCCAGGAAGCAGATGGAAGAGAAAGTACATCTACTTCAACAGACAACCGGTAATCAGGATATTGTTCCAGAAACTGAGATAGAAGAGGAAGTATATTTGCCACAACAAACATCCAACAGTTTAACTTCTTCACATCCAGACACGAAGTAACTCCAACCTTTTAATACCACAGGTGACAACCAATCATCTGTGCCCAGCCGCAATGTTCCAGTTCCAATGGTTGGCATTAAAAATCAGGAGATCTTCAATGGGAGGAGCCTTAACATTTTTGGAAAGTTAGATGGACGTCCTACGGCAGTAGCTGGAGCAGAACCCACTGAGGATGATCTGAAGCAAAGACCAAAAAGCGATTATGGAGGAAATGTGAACATCGACCGGTCTGACTGACTAATCTTACAAATTAAGCATGCCAGCTACTCACATTTATATAAGGCCGTATAAAACATAAGATTTAAATATAGCTGCCTCAGCTTATTTCTTAGATAAAGTTCAGCATCTAGAACAAACCTAAACCAGAGAATTAATTTCTTTTCTCTTTTCAAAAAATGTTGAAGCTGCCGTAAGTTCTAACATAAAATATGTGTTACATATATATGATTGCTTCATACACTCATTTTAACCCAATTCTAAAAATCATTTATTTTGCTCCATACCTCTTATGGTCTGACATGTGTTCGCAGGAAAGCTTTCATTGCACATTTCGTTGTAGGTACAGCGAGAAAAAATGAACTCCAGGAATTGTCAGATTTTATTAAAGTGAATTGCTATTTGCCCTCTGCTTTCCATGCAAAGAGGAAGAAAGACAGAAAGCGAGAGGGAGAGAAATAGTAAGGACCTAGCACTCCGCAAAGCTATTCCGCATTTCAGGCTAATAGAAAAGATATCTAAGTAATCAATAATGACAGAGCAGATCTATTTTTCTTAAACTAAGGTATGTACTTTAAGGATAACTACATCATTTAAGGTTTTCTTATCTCTTACCGTTTCCAATTATGCAAACTTCATTCCGAATTAACAGGACTTGACAGAGAGAAGAGCTGCAGAAAATTCTAAATATTCATTTTATTATTCTTACAAACAACTTAAGCGTGTAATACTTATCGTTAGCAGTATAGGAGAAAGTAAAAAAGTAACAAATTACTTCCACACAATGGGTAGTTTCTCTCAGAACAATTTTATTGTGAATGTTAGGGTTGTAGGATATTGATTATAAATATAAAGTTTGGGATTTACCAGACATTTTATTTTAGTGTTATGGCCTTCACGAAACACAGAAGACAGACAAGGCACACGCGACATGTGCAGATATATACTCACCATATGCAAGTTGTTGAGCAAATAACAACTAAACCTAAATAAGGAACCAAATATAAAATATTAAACTTGCTAGATCACAAAAAGCTGCCAAGTGGACGTGGAGCTCGTTTATACCCAGCCCTGACTGAAGCTGTCGAGGTCGCTGATAATCCAGCATTTCAGACCACTCAAATGCCACCTACGTTTGCCTGGACGGAATGCTAATCGTCACCGTACCGAGCCGTTAAATTCGCCTTTACCTGCGTGATCAAGTTAAAAAGCTGTACGAACATTCATTGTTTGCCTATCTACGGACGATGCGTACCTCTCTGCGCCGCCATTTGTCCTAGGTGGAGCGGGCCACTTGTGCGACCACCCGTCCAAGCATTGACAACAGCTGTGCTATTTAGCTTACAGCACTTGCTTTGTAGATCGGATTAATCATGTCGGACATCAAGTGGGAATGTACGCCCGGTATTACAGAACATTATTGACCTGTCCTGCGTGTTCTGCAGCTTAGGAAAGGTGGTCGTTGCCGCTGACTACCTGACTTCACAGCCATCCGGGAACAAAGGCGACACATTCTGAGATAGATTGGTAGCTTATGGAGCATGTGAGCATATTGCAATACTGAGTACAGCTCCAATGATCAGAGTGGATTCCTCCTAACATGCTGAGTAACGGTGAGCCAGCAATCTAATGAGACTCCAACTATTTAGCGGAGGTAACCACAGGATTCCTCTCCACTACCGCTCAGAGCCTCCTACAACCAGCAATGACAGACCCCGGGCAGAAGAAAGCTAATCTCTGCCTCGAGTTCACCACCAACGTGCACTTCTCCTTTATCAACTTATGGCCCGAACTTGTCGCTGCAATGGAAGGAAATATAATCATATACCTTCATCTCATAATTCTAGTTATTCAGAACTCATTCCCTATAACACATATTACTCTACTAATAGGATGTGTACCAAATAGAAAATAATATAATCACAAATATCCTGTTTGGTTCACCAAAGAAATAACAATCAGTTAGAAGAGTAGTATTGTCTAAGGAAAGAGCGCTCGTAAATTGTAAATAGTCAAATTAAGATAACTTTTACAACTTATATTGCACATGTTGAAACAAAAATGTCATATACTGCAACGGTTTTTGGAAATTTATTAAAAACACGGTCAAATGGTAATTTGAACAGTTTTTCCTCCCTTACTACACCGATCCCGGTGTTAGAAGTTCTTCGGGTTCCACTTGCCCGGATAGTTGGAGCAAGGGGAGCCGAAGCACTGAACTTGATAGAGGAACGAGGTTGAGGTGCCAGCCCATCCCCTGGGATGAGAGCGAAAAGAAGCGGATGATAGTTTGAATGTGAAATGAATGACAGGAAATATAAATGATCGAGCGATTGATGAAATTATTTTGGGAGGAACCGGAGGACCCGAAATTAGCCCACCCCAGTGGCATGTTGTTCACCATAAATCTCACTTTGCGGTAGCCTGGAATCCAATCCGGGTCGCTTTAGTGAGAACTGAGCGATCTAACAACTGTGCCACGGTGCGACCGTGATGAAATATAATGGCAAAATATTAATAGTCCACTTGTCAATGAATGTTGCCAATTACTTTAAATCAGTTTATTCAATTGTCCTTCAGAATACATTTATAAATCATATAACATTATCTTCATTTTAAGCTCCCTTAATATTGTCACCCGAACGTCGGAAATCTTGATTGAACCAGCCGGCATTAGGGTCAGACGGGAAGCATTCAGACCACGCCTACCCATTTGTCTCGGGCCACTAACTAAAGGGATGATTAGGAGAGCGGCACGAGCACTGTACCGTCTCTTTGCCCTCCCACCAGACGTCTGGAAACCTCGGGATAATTGTGCGCACCGCGAACTTTACAGAAAGGGCGATCTTCCCTATATAAGGACTGCAGTTGGCGAGTCAGTTCAGTTCTTGGCGAGCAGCCGTGAGAAGCGCCCAGTGAGCGACCGGACTGAAAGACTGTGTACGTGTATCGGAGGAGTATACGTAACCGCAAGTGCAGAGTGGAACTGTGACGGACGAACTGGTGAAATGTAATTGTGTGCGCTACGTAATTCTATGTAATCGGCAAGTGTTCCAACTGTAATTCGGTAGAAATAAGGAACATTTTGAGTTTGTGAAATTGTACTTTTAAGTTCACAACCCACAAAGTAACAATATATTAAATCCAAAAAGTAAAAATGAACTCAAATTGCAATAATAAAATTTTAGAATACAAGATATACAAAACCTAATGGAATACAAACTTCAATTTTTAAAGGATGTGGAGCATAGTTCATGTACGTTCTAACATTAATTTATAATCAAATTCTGTCTCAAGAAACAGAAACATAGGGTAGAGCGGGGTTATTCTGCTAATTTCAAACTTATGGTTGTGTAAAACAAATAAAAACAATTTGTTTGTGTTAAACATAGAGCAGAAAAGTCTTTATTAAGCCCTTTAAGCCTACGGATATTGTAAACATATATATTTTACTTGCTATAGTCGTGATCAAATAAAACAGCGAATGTAGCACAGAAAGGAAATCTCAGATTTAACGGGGTTACTACGTTCGGCCATTGAGCAATTGGCGCCTACACTACTTTTGCATATTACTTAAATGCATTTGCCACATATGAAGGTTTCCTTACCAACTGCACCTACGTACATTTCGTGAAACTCATAGTCCACACTTCTGACATTTGATCCAGTCTCCTTTGGTTGTTGATTTCGGAGAATATAACTTTAACTCACTAAATCCACATGCTGCATGTTCCGCATCACTGTATTCTATTTGGAATGGAACCAAGTCATCACTTGACTTACTATTTCCACAATTTAGTTTTGCAATAATCTACGCTTTTCCTTCTTTTTGTTCCGGTGTACAACCAAAGCTTCTTGCTGCCAATTATTTTAATCTGGAAACTGAATCTTTCTCATGCTCCTCCTCCTCCTCCTCCTCCTCCTCCTCCTCCTCCTCCTCCTCCTCCTCCTCCTCCTCCTCCTCCTCCTCCTCCTCCTCCTCCTCCTGATGCTTGTTGACGTTGAAGTGCATCAACACGATCCTTGAGTGTAGAGTAAGGCACTCTGAAATGGCCCGCTGCTACTCTCATCCATAAAACGCCGATTAATATGCTCGTGATAGAAAGAGCAATGTCCTCCTGGTGCGGTTTCGTTCCAGACTCCTTAGTTTATATGTGTGTACCATCTGGAATGATAAAATAAAATTCAGCAATAGCTGTATACGAAATAATTAGGTTTAAATAGTACAAAAACGGGGCGAGTTTACCCTCTTTGATTGGGTGAAATAGTCCCAACTATTGAAGTTTTGAAATTGCACACCATATCAGAGATATGATAAAAGAAACGCGCCATCTGCTATGAATGGACGTAACCCAAACTATAACCTACATTGACACTGATTTTCAACCGAAAATCTATCGGCAGATACTAGACCCTAAGTTACAAACGGTATTTCTTATTCAAGGCAAAAAAGGCAACATAAGTTGGGAGTGGTCCCTTCCCATCCTTGTAGTTTGTATTTATATCACATGATGTGGTGACATATCTGAAGTAGGATTCGCCCCGTCGTGAGGTCCACGCTCCACATGGGCAAAAGTGTCGCGCTCCCTCGGTGTGGCGACGCGTGTAGAAGCCAAACCTTACTTTTATGTAGAAGCGATGAAACTTTCGTCTAAAAGCCGTGCAGATGATGTTCTCGAAGATTTCTATAAATCCTCTCTCCCGCAGCTGCGGCGAGCGATGAGATGTGAAATTTCTCAGGCGTGGTATCGATACAAGAGGTAGTTCACTTTGGGCAATTATGGAATAAAATAATTAATACCGTTTTACTTTACTTGGAATTATATTTCTCGACATCATATTCTTTTTTGCATGCGAATTTTTCCACTGATGTATTTAGTCATTTACCATATTTTAATTTTCTCCTTTTATTTATAAATGATGCAACTGCTTTTTACTTAAATTATTTATCGTAGCGTGGCGTATTCGATGTGTATTTTAAACGTTTACTAAACGTTCATAAATGATGAACTCCAATAACTTCTCGTAGTTCCAAGAAGTCTTTTACCGAAAACTCATCCACCCTCTTTGAGAGTTAAAGCCAGAAGAACAAATTTAAGAATAAAATCATTAGTTCCTTTTTCTGTTTTGGTTGCTAAGTTACCATAATACATAATTCTGATTGGTCCTGCGTCACAATTTGGGATTTCAATAAACCTAAGCATTTGTTACATCATCTATATGGCCTGCTTGGTCATTAACTTAAGTTGAATTACAGATGGCCATGTTTACTTAATATGTTCATGTATGCAATATCAGCTTCCAATTACTTACCTTGTCACCTTCTTCGGTTAATACTACTGAAACAGCAGCCTATAACCTCAAGGCCGGAGTCTTCGGACAATCGGGTACACCTCATGATAACATGTACCGAATACACAGATGCAAGATTTTGGTGGGCTCCAAAATACACATCACTCTCACTCCTTTCCGACAGGTTGGAAAGTGACGGAGAATCTGTTTACTAGGAAATGAGTGAATGAGAGTGCATATGAGTTCCCTATGCTGCCAGATCTAATGTTTATTGCAGTGAATGTAGCGATAGGTATTATTTTTACAAAGATCTGAGAGTCAGAGAAGGTCGTCCGTAGTGCATGCTACTGCTGATTCCAATCTTGGGTACGTACAGTCAATAGATGACAGCAAGCAGAGGCTATTGACTAAGTGAGTATATATGAATAATATGAGAATGTCCCTAAAATCATTCATTCTCTCCTTTTTGAACAGATACGCAGGCCTAATGAAATAACATTGCTTAAAGTTTAATTGTAGTTACTAATTTTATTGCAATGTACAACTACGTATATTCGTAAATTCTCTAATTTTAAATTTGTTCTATTGTGTGACAAAATACTTTTGTATTGAGAGAATGTTCTCTCTACATCGCATGGTGTATCTGGGGCATACTTGAAGCAGTTTATATTTTAATCTGTGTTGCTATTTAAACAATTTCGCACTTTACAAAGTTTTCAATATGATATTTTATTTTTAAGAACACGTTGAAGTTGGAGAGTGATTTTTGTTTAACTCAATTACTATTAGTATTATCAGGGAGTTCGTTTATTTGTTCCACTGCCATTAAAGAATCACAGATATCAGTATCAATATGAATAGCTGGCATGATGGAAGAGGAAGCAGATGGAAGAGAAACAACATCTACTTTAGCAGGCAACTGGTAAGCAGGGTATCGTTCCGGAAACGCAGATAGAAGAGGAAGTACATTTGCCTCAACAAACATCCAACAGTTTAACTTCTTCACATCCAGAGACGATGCAACTCCAACCTGTTAATATCACAGGTGACAACCAATCATCTGTGCCCAGTACCAATGTTCCAATTTCAAACGTTGGCATCAGAAATCAAAAGACCTCCAATTGACGGAGTCTTAACATTCTTGGAGAGGCAGACCACCTCAGGCAATAGCTGGAGCCGAATTCACTGAAGATGATCCGAATTCAGGATTGAAAATTACGTTTGGAGTAAAGGTGAACATCGACCAGTCTGAGTAAGTAATCTTATAAATTCAGCATGCCAGCTACTCATATTTATATGAAATATACCTCATTTTTAACACTTTGACAATTCTTCTTAATTTACACTTCAGTATTCGAAGTGTCACGTCAGACCCTTCCTCGGAACGTGACTGTACATCAGCACAGCAGTGGATCGCGAAGTCTATAGGTCAGTGTCCCGCAACGTCGCTCTAATGTTTTGTGTCCAAAGTTCCTGCCCTGGTAATTACGTTACACATTTCTCTAGCTTGCCTTCTTGTCCTGGGCAAAGAGTACATAAAGTAGATGACGTGCTTTGGAGAAGGTACTGCAACATGTGCAGCGTGACGCAGTGACTGTAATTGAATTAAAACGTTGGATATTGGAAGCCATGAATTTTAGGCTGAAAAATGAATGAACTTCTTCTTCACCTTATCCCTAGCGTTAGGCGATTCTTGTTCCCCCTTCCCTTAAGATCGGGTCTGAGAAGCCGAACATTGGACCCTATAGAGAACCGGGATGGGTGATCAGCTCCGATGCCTGACGTGAAGGTCAGAGCAGTGGATGATAGTATGGGTTTTATGTATACTGTGTATACTTGTAAAAATAAAGAAAAACAAAACAGTAAATCAAAGTAAAATTAAGAACGGCAAAAAAGGAAAAAGATAAATATTTTTGTTGCTAAAAGTAGATGTAGCTATAGCAAAAAGAATATCATTGGCATTATTGATAGCGCCCGCACCTCAGAATCTATATGAGTGTACTCGAACACATGAGAAAGTGAGACAGCACTGATTTATAGCGATATTGCCTAGAGTGGAAGAGAAATTCACGGAAAAATATGTAAAAGAGTAAATTAAATTTTCCAGAATTCAATTAGAGAAAGAGATAATGGGGTTTGTATTCACGTGATCAACGACGGTAATTTACCCGAAAAGATCGCTTATGCGGAATTCGCTTAATATTGCCTTCCAGCGTAAGATCCTCTCACGTTTCTCAAATCCACGAGACTAATAGCTAGGAAAATACAGTACCGTTCCCTGCTAGTGCACTCCATCTGAGCTAGTGAAGTAAACCAAATCCATTTCCTTCGGTTAGTAGTCGTTTCCGCCAGTAACCGCGTGCTACATGCATAATGGGATCATTAATGGCGTCTCTCCTTTGCCTGTGCATTCAAAGCATCAACATTCACCACTGCACTTTGATGTTTCTGCTTCATCCAGGTGTATAGTTTACATAACACTTTCTTTTAGTGTATCCTAGTTTTCTGAAACAGCATAAAGGAATCTTTTTAAACCAGGACTGACGTAACCACAAAGCAGAAGCCTACAGCAATTTAAGGCCGAGAAAAAACGAAAATGCCAGCAATCTATTTTTATCAAATACAGTATGTGAAGTTTGTATAGTAAAAGGGATAAATCAATGATACTAAACTAACAGATTCGCATACTCGTACTTTGTGTAAATATCTTCAATATTTTTCGTCGTTCCCTGCACCTTCTTTGGCATATACATCTTTCTTTCTTTTTCCTTTCTTTGTTTTCTTATATTCTATGATGTTTCAAATTCAGCATTTTTGACAATGCAAAAGTACATACCTCTATAGGATGGTTTCTCAGTTTTGGAGCCAAGTAATGTTTTCTTCTACCAAGTTTTCAGCCATCCTAACTCTGTGGCCTTCTTCAGGGATATGTCGTTCTGGGCAACCTAGTTCCTATTTTAAAACCTAAAGTATGCCTTGTGATTGGTTCGGCCGTTGCGACCAATCAGGTGTCTTTATTTCTTCCCTTGGCCTTGGCTCTTGTCCTTAGCCTAGTGTAAGTTGTGGGAGGGGCTGTTTTCTCAGGGGTCCGTGTTGCGTAGTCTTCTCCGTTTGTACATGAAAACAGACCGGACACTGTTGGGTTCTCGGCTTTCCATGCTGTCATCTTCTGCTCTTGCTCCCTCTTCTTCTTCTTTAAAATTTCAATTGCTGGTCCCCATGCTTCACTGAGCTGAAGACCATTGTCTTTGTTAAAGTTGTTGTCACGAATCCTTATTTCAGTGGCCATTTGGATCACGCGATCCCAGTAGCCTCATGTTTTATTAATTGTCTTCGTTTCGTCAAACATAATCTTGTGTACCATGTCTACGCAGTGTTTGGCTACTACTTCACAAAGAGAAACGGTCTTTAGCTCAGCGAAGCATGGGGACCAGCAATTGAAATTTTAAAACAGAAGAAGGGAGAGCAAGAGCAGGAGATGGCAGCATGAAAAGCCGAGAACTCAACAGTGGCCGGTCTGTGCCATGTACCATGTGGTGCTGGCTGGCTGTATATAGCCAGAAGGTTTTTGCTGCGTGCCCACCCGTTAAGGGTTTTAACGGAGGTAAGGTATTCGAAACGGGATTTTGTAGGAAGCATATGTTGTAGGTTTTTGAGGTTGAATTTTGTGAGGTTACAATTATTGTACCTTCGGGATTTCATGTACCAACGGAGAAGACTACGCAACAAGGACCCCTGAGAAAATGGTCCCTCCCACAACTTACACTGTGCCAATGACAAGAGCCCGGGCCAAGGGAAGAAATAAAGACACCTGATTGGTCGCACCGACCGAACCAATCAAAAGGCATATTTTAGGTAATAAAATAGAAACTGGGTGGCCCTAAACGACAAATCCCTAAAGAAGGCCACAGGGTTAGGATGGCTGAAAGCTTGGTAGAAGGAATTATCACTTGGCTGCAAACCCAAGAGACCATCCTAACAAATCAACGCCGAGAAATCTTTAAATCTCTCATTCTACGTAACCCTTCTTTATGTCTTTTCATGTGCGGAGCTCTACCATTTCTTCTGATAACAGTATGACATGACCATAGACATGCATTACATGCTGGCTGTATTGAAATGTTCTACCTAATCAAACATTCTGGAAACATTGCGCTTGTGACGTTTGCCATACAGCTTCAAAAACGTAATAGTAAGTGGCATATTCCGAAATCCTTAATTTGGCTAACTAATATACTATGCACTCGTAATTTAGAAGGAGTCTAAGTTATTTAAAAAATGTTACATAACACTCGGCTGGGTTATTCATCCATGAAAATATCATACATGCAGGCATGCAACGCTTAAAAATGTTGCTTTCTGACTTCTGGTAAAATCCGAAAATTAATCCAAAATTAAATATAAGCAGAGTTTTTATCATAAATGTAGCTAAAGATATTTACGAATTTATGCTTTCCCTTCATTTAATGCTATTTTGCCGTTAACAGAAAAAATTGAAGCTTAAGTTACCGCTGTTCGCCAACAAAAAGAAAGTCCCTGACAGGAATATGCTACCCCTATCTGTTTCACAACAGTGCGACACGCATAATGAACGCGTGTGACAGAATACATGCCACACAAGGAGTAGTAGTTAAAAAAAATCCACTCTACACAAAATTAATTCATATACACAAAGGTAGGGTATACATACTTTTGACTGGACTGTAACAGAATTGACCCGAGTGTCGTAAACATATACCAGGAAGGGCACTAGAATCGTGTCTAATCAGCAATTCCCCCCTGTGCCTCATTCCCATCTGACTTTCTTGCTATGGCAAATTGTACAAACATTACCCTTCACTAAACTAATACTGCATAGCTGAAACGAAGCTGTTACTATATCCCAATGCTAAAATTCCAAGAATTTCGTTGCCTCTGATCTTCAGAATATTCTCCCCTTGTTAACAGCCCAACTAGCTGAATATAACTGACTTCCCGGATCCTGACCTTTAAGCTAATTGCGGTCTCTACATGACCTTATACAGATTGTCTTTCCTAAGCTTGAAACCCGCTAATGACTACATGGCAAATTTAGAGTGTAACTAATGCTTATGGCATTACACATTCGTTATGTGTACGAAGACTATTTATTTTGATTATTTCAATGCTTGCGATCATTTATTTAACAAATTTATCAGTAATTCCGATGTCAACCTGTAGGTTTTTGTTATTTACGTAGTCATGTTTCTGCAACAGTTATTTTATTACCATTCTGTTTAGTGCCACAGGTGCAACTTTAGGTGCTGTGACTGAGTATCCAAATTATGTTTCAAAGGAAGGAAACCATGAAAGTAACTTAACATTGAAACATTCGCAGGATTTCAACCCATGGCCTCTGAAATGCGAGCCATAACTATCTCCTGAGCTAAAACTTTGTGATTCATTGCCTGAGGCTTTAACGGCCAACTTCATGAAGAAAAAAGTTATCCTCCAGGCTTCTAGGCCATAGTCAGAGCTCGAAAATGGATCTCTCCTCTTCAAGCTGCCAAGCGCAGTCCTTCGCGAAAGGCAGGGATATTCCAATCCTACTGGAACCACGTCCCACAAGCCAGGAAATATAATTTTTTAAACTTTGTGGTTAATATTCTAGCTATCCTTTATAATTGATAACTACGTTTTTGTTTTTATACTCATGGGCATTAAAATACTAACTCAAGCTTCTTCAAAAGAAATAAAAAGGTATTGTTGCTATAACAAATTATGTATAAATGTGAAAGTAAATTCAATTAGAATAGGAGATTTACTTCATCTTTAGATTTATATTCATTTTAAATAAGTTAATTCTTAGTTTAATGAGCAAAATTTATAATGGTGAATGGATTTCGAAACAACAAGGTAAAAGGTGACAGAAAACATGCTGTTTGGATTACACAACCTGTCCCCAGTTAGTTCTACCTTGAGTTCACTTGAGATCAAGGTACAGTGAACATAAAACTAAATAATTTCCTTAATAAAAACACCATATTCTAATTTTGATTTTCATAGAGGAAGGTAAGCCAGTGTAACATTAAATAATGTATATTGTTGCGTATAAACAGCAAGACACAACTGAGTTTCTTCATCTGCTTCCCTGCTTTAAAAAGACTAGTAGAGACAATCAAGCTGGAGCAGGAAGTACAGACAATTGTTTTCCTTCTTTCTTTGAAAGCCACAACCTAAAGTGTACAATACTTGTGACAGCTAGGACTATGTTAGACAAACTTAAAGCAGTAATTTTAACCCTTCAGTGACCATGTGTTGTGAAGTGTCTCACAAAAGTATATGACATAACTCATAGTGGTGGAACAGTGTGTTTCTATGGAACTATGGACTTCATTCAACGTGGGTTACTTCAAATATAATCCGCATTAAACCATCCCCATTTCCTGTCCTCTAATTTTCTTTTTCAGGTGTTATACTTATGACTTTTCAGAAAAAATAATGTATATGTAAATGTTTGTATTTTTCCACCTGGCAGGTATGCTCAGTTGCCTAGGTGCCTCCCTACCCTAATAGGCTATAACCTCTATTTATTCGCTGATGAAGCCGCATTAACGGTCTCATCTAAACAACACGTTAATGCAGTAACCAAGGCGCAGCGTTACGCTGATATGCTATCTGCCTGGTTCATCACTTGGCGCTTGAAGATAAATGCAACTAAATCTCAGGCAGTCACTTTCACCCGCCGTACACCACAAGAAATACCCAATCTCCGCCTGGCTGGAGTGGAAGTACAATGGTCCACGGAGGCTACATACCTTGGAGTAATCCTGGATTGGAGTCTGACGTGGAAACAACACATCACCACTGTGGCTAACAAGGTGTCCAGAAGGATGGCCATGTAATATCCTATGTTTAATAGGAAATCAACAATTAGCCTCCACAACAAATTGCTCATATACAAGCAGATACTCCGCCCTGCACTAACCTATGCTTGCACAGTCTGGGGAGTTGCAGCAAAATCCCATCTCCACAAACTCCAAGTCCTTCAAAACCGCTACCTTGGGATAGCAACAGCATCCGATTGGTACATTCGTAATGATAATATCTATGCAGACCTCTCCTTCCCAAAAATAACAGACTACATCCTTACCTTATCTCATAATTTTTATAACAAGCTCCCTTCTAGCTTTAACAGTCTAATCCGCGGTCTGGGAGAATATGACCTCGACCCCGGTGAAACCTACAAGCGACCCAGACTAGTGCTTGCACCACCATAGGCCCATACAATCCTCCAGATATTCATTACATTTCAATACCTCTAAACAAACCAAACAACCATTATGACATATCCACCACCATCCACCCACCGTCATATTATAAAAATAAAGACGCGGACCAACCTTTTTTTTAAGGGGCGGCCCCACACCTGCCGC
This sequence comes from Mantis religiosa, assembly GCA_030765055.1. NCBI lineage: Eukaryota > Metazoa > Arthropoda > Insecta > Mantodea > Mantidae > Mantis > Mantis religiosa. Next base: position 302,225,279 of record CM060948.1, on the reverse strand, counting down.
CCCCGGTGACGATCGTCCGCCTGGAGGCTACATCGTCTCCCCATGCACATACTGTTAGTGTACCTAACCATGCATCGAGCAGGGGGAAAGGGTGCTTTCCAAGGGTACGCGTCGCTGGAAAGTTGAGCCGCCTTGCAGGCGGTGCTTTCCTAACTATTTCCGTGCCAGGACTAGGTCCTTTGCTGGTAGAAATGTGGTGGTTAATAGTAGATGGTGGTAAAATGGTGGGATAGTGTTTGTGAATTTTTTATTTATTAGAAGATAGAGTGTGATATTGAGAAAGGGGATGGTTTGGTAAATTTTGAAGATTGGGTGATTTCAGTTTGTGAGGAGAAGTCTGGGTCGTTTGTAGCTTTCGCCAGGGTCTATGTCATACTCTCCGAGACTTCGTATGAGAGTATTGAAGCTTTGCGGGAGAGAGTCGAAGAATTTTTGTGATAGAGAGAGAATATAGTCACGTAGGGTGGGCATGAAGTGTGTCACGGTGAATATTCACGTTTGGAATATACCAGCCAGCATTAACCGATATCCTGAGGAAACGGTTTTGGAGGACTTGTAGTCTTTTAAAGTGTCTTTTTGCAGCAATGCCCCATACTTGATAAGCATAGGTAATGGCGGGACGAAGGACTTGCTTATAGAACAAGAGTTTATTGTGAAGGGACATGCAGGAATTTCGATGATAGAGGGGATAGAGTAGGGCCATCCTACGGGAGATTTTGTTGTGCACATATTCTATGTGCGGTTGCCATGTAAGCCTGTTGTCAAGAATGACACCGAGATATTTTACTTGTGTTGCCCAGTGAACAGAACTGCCAGCAATGCGTAGATCCGGGACGTTGTCTTCCCTTCTCCTGGTGAAGGTGATGGCTTGTGATTTTGTGGGATTTACACTAAGCCGCCAGGTGTTGAACCAGGTTGTTAGTTGGTCCGCATATTTTTGTAGTCTACGCATTGCAAGTTCATGGCGTACAGAGCTGGTGGCGATCGCAGTGTCGTCCGCAAACTGGTAAAGCGTGCAGCTGAGGTAGGATGGCAGGGTGTTTATGTAGATGAGAAAGAGAACGGGTCCAAGGACACTGCCTTGAGGTACACCGGCGTGTATAGGAAAGGTGTCAGAAGTAACTTCCTCAATAGTGACACTGAAGGTTCTGTTATGGAGATAGGTATTGATAAGGTGAATAAGGTAAGAAGGAATGTTATATTGTATAAGGCGATAGAGCAGGCCTGCATGCCAGACAGAGTCGAAGGCGTGTGTTAGATTAAGAAGCAGGGCTACGACGAAGTGGCGGTTGTTGAAGCCAGTTATGATGTGATCCACTAGGCGGAGAAGTTGGTGGAATGTTGCCTACTAAAACCAAACTGCTCTGGTCTTAGAATCTCAAGTGTCTCCAATGATTCGTTAAGTCGAGATTGGATGACTTTCTCGAAGATCTTGCTCAAGCTGGGGAGCAATCTTATAGGTCGATAACCCTCCGGAGTGGAGGAATCCTTTCCTGGTTTCGGGAGGGTGATCACCTTAGCATGTTTCCAGATGGTCGGGAAGTATGCCAGTCGTAGCAGATCATTGAAGATGTTTACTAAGGCTTTCTTCCAGCAGTTTGGTAGTTGTTGTAGCGCCTTGTATGGAATGTTGTCGTAGCTTGCTGCTTTGTATGGTTGGACGGAGGATAGGCATTGTTGCAGTTCAGTCAGGTTTGTAGGTGGGGGTTGTTCGTGATCATGTGGTCGGGAGAGGTATGCCCTAACTGCCTCGTTAGTTTGCTGGATGTGGTCCTGATTGCAGGTTTTAGCTGGATGGAAAGTGGTTTCCAGATAGGTGGCCATCAGTCCCACTTTTTCTCTGGCAGACTGTGCTATGATGTGACCATGGCGAAGAGGTTTGTCCTGAGCCGGGAGGCGTAAGAGAGCTTTGGACATTCTCCAGAGAGACTGGTCTTCTGTGTCCAGGGTAAAGAGCCGGCGTTCCCAATCTGCATTGGCATGCTCTTGAAGCTTTAGTTTGAGATTACGCCTCAGTCTGTTATACTCCCTGCGATCCAGAGGACAACCTGAATGCTGTGCTTTACGCCGAGCCTTATTCTTTGCTGCGATTAGATGGCGCAGGTGGCGAGGGAGCTTCCGGACTGTGCCATGGGTGTTGCGGGTAGGTGGTGTAGCCCTGGTAACTGCATTCGTGATGCTGGATGAAATTTTCATGAGCACAGCGTCAGCGTCATTGGTGGTCTCACATCTATTGAAGGCCGGTGGATTTGCTGCCATTATCTCGCTGAACTCCTCCCAGTTGGTGCGCCGGGGGTTTGGTAAGAGGCGTTTTGCCTTGAAATTTGGACGAGATTGAAATAATAAGAGGACAGGATAGTGGTCAGAAGATAGTTCGGGAAGGGTGAAAAGCCGTGGATGGTATCGGACATTTTTAGCTAAGGCTATATCTAGCCAGTCCGGCGGGCTGCGATCACCATGGTGAATTGTAGGAGATGAGGGTGAGAGTACCACGAGGCTTCTGTTGTTGACGTAGTGCTCCAAAGTTACTCCTCGCGCGTTTCTGATGTTGGAATTCCAGGCTGGACTTTTGGCGTTATAGTCACCCATGGCCAGGGTGGCAGCAGTGGCAGTGAACAGTTGGTCCAGTTCGCCAGCAACAATGGGTTTGCCGGGAGGGATGTAGACGGAGTAAAGATGAAGAGGCCTTCTATTTGTGTCCACCTGTACACCTGTAGCTTCCAAGTTGGGCGTCTGTGGGGGGAAAAAGGGGTGCTGATTACAGCAGGCTCGCGATGGTGTAATGTGGCGGACCTCTCAGAAAACGCTTCTGCTCTGGTCGCTGCCGGGTAAGCCAAATCTGTGTTTCCTGACTCTCTCTTTTTCACATTTTAATGCAGGATTCCATGCATCAGCATTCTGAAGATGGGAGAGATGCACGCTCCCGAAATGTCGATGCCACAACATCTTCTTAACTAGCTCGAAGCCCGAGAACGTCTAGAACATATACGCCGCCAGGAAAGATTCAGCTCAGAGGTAATTAAGTACATATTATTTACAATTTACCCTCTCAGTTTTTGGAGAGTGCTTCTGAAGCACCTGCATATCATATTTAGCCTAGACCTTAGATACTCTACTGTCCCAAAACGATAAGTAGAGAGAGCGTTGTATACCATCTAAAAATTTACTTGCCAATTTGATTGGAAATTCTGCCTGTAAATATGCACAAATTTCTTTCTATGAAGGGTCATGCTTAAACATATCTGAATTACTCGTAAACAAAAATGAACATACGTAAACTGAAAATGTACAACTCAAAGTACAAAATGTATATTAAACAGCTTTTAATATTAATTGTTGTCTATTTTGGGGTTGAGCTTTTCAATAATGCATACCTTTATGAAGTGCTAAGAAGCAGTTTGCCCTCTTGCGTTATCAAAGAGAATAGAATTTCACAGCCAATAGAGCATGTTATTCACTTCTTAAAGTGATTTACACAGCCCCCTTTCTTCTCTTTGTGTCTACAATGAAATGCATGAAGAAACCATTTCTTTAAACATTTATGTAAATTAACTTGGAGTAGATTGAAAAAGAACAATGCATTCTTAAGAATAGTTTAATCGACGATGCAGAGTGGAAAATGTAAAGATTGTATAATACATACGACATTATGAAATTTTATTGAGCAAACATCGCAAATAGATCTATTCTTAGGTCTGTTTTTGACTGCCTAAGTGGTTCAGAGGTTAGTGTACCAACTTATAATGGTATGTTCGGTTCTCAAACTAGAGCTTTTCGACTACATGGCAAAGCGTGGAAGCGTATCGGAGAATACGTGAAACAACTGAGTTGTTTACGCAAGTCCTGTGTGAACATATACGACGAGCAGTATATGTTCAGACGCAACCGCGTCTTCTGATTATTAAGGTGTCATACATCGGCAAGCGCGAGAAATCATATACAATATGATTGAGTATTGTGACAAGCAGAAAGGAAAGGGAATAGTCCCCTTGTGTTAAGTGGCAAAACGGGCGGCAGACATCTAATTTATAGTTACGTGTAATCATCAATTGCCTAAACTTTCATTTCACACACACGCCAAATGCTCAACTAGTTTCGTCACCTACTCTATATCAGGTTACCAACTTTTTGCTCCTCTAGTAAACAAGGTAAAAGGCGAATGTAGAGCTCGTCATTGAAGCTCAATAAGCAGTGTCATATGGCTGGTTGAATTTTCGAGAACAGTATACTATATGCGCAAGATTTCTTGAGCGCTGGGTTTACGGTGTGGTGCGGGCAGAGGGGAAGAAATGGAGCTAAAATGCTCTTGATTTTGAAGTGAGGTCAACCTAGAAAAACACAATTCAGCCAAATTGCGGTAAGATAAGCGAAGATATGCGCTGAAGATATGAGATGTGTCAACAATTGAACTCCATCCGATATGCTGTATGCTTATATATTTACTGTTATGAAACATATAGAAGTAGAAAAAAGGTATTATGACAGCTATCAACACTCACTCGCTTTGTGATTCTTTGATTTCCAAGTCTACTGTGTCACTATCATCGCTGGTATCCTCTTATGTGTTAATAATTTCATCAATTGCATTTTCCATTACACCATTGTTTCTCCATTATTGCATTTCCAGCTCCTGGGCCTTCTTGCAGTATCCATCCCGATCCGTCGCTTCTAAAGCAAGTTTCCGACATTTGTGGCGCTTGTTAACATTGTGTACTTCGTAGACATTCTTTACTTTTGCCCACGCCAGCTCAGTTGCATTCAGATTACAGTTATACGGAGGTAGACAAATAGTAGTGTGTTCCCTTTCGAGAGTCATAATATCCATAACATACGTGTTGCTTTTAGATTTGTTGTAAACTTGTTAGCTAATAATTAACCTCAAAACTGCTCAAAATGAAATGGCGTACGTGTGAAAGCTTAGCATATTAGCACTAGATGTCGCAGTGTGTTACGGATTTCCTATTTCAAAGTTGTCATCTGTGTTTACGGAAATAGGCGAAAGCTACTGAATGTGATCTGGGGACCCGAATGCTCAAGAAATCTTGCGCATAGAGTACGCGGTCCTGAAGGCACGTTGTGCAGGAACGGGGCCTAGCGTTCATTTGTAGTTGCACGCTAACTTAGAAGATGCTTCTGAGATGGTTGTGAAAAAGCGTGTACTTTACTTAACAGTGCCATGTGAATGTGCTTCTTATCTGTCTCACTTAAAACTACAAATCCCGGAGCATGCTACCACAGCAGGACAGCAGTTTTGTAACCTGTGTAAAATAAATATGTAATTGTCATGATTATTATATATATACAGACGGTTCGCGTTACCAATTTGCAGATAATATATCTGCAGTAGGAGGTGTTTTTGTTGTTTACGAAAACCAAACGGAACTAACTCACTGAATGTTGAAATTGTCACCTGAATGTTCTGTGTTCCAGTCGGAGCTCTTAGCAATCAAAGAAGCTATAAAATGGTGTACTGTTAATGAGAACAGTCCCCGTATACTTAGTGATTCACAATAAGCTCTACCCGCTATTAATGATAAATACAATTTAAATTCATTAGCACATGAAATCAGAACCTTGCTTCAAAACCATTCAGGACATATTTGCATGGTATGTCTTAAAGGACACAGTGGAGTTTTGGGTTACAAGAGAGCTGATTGCTTGGCTAAGAAGGCTGCAGAATCCAATCTTCCTGTGACATACTCTTTATGTCCTATTTCTAATGTAAGGAGAATAATACATCAACATATTCTTGAAGAATGGAACCAAAAATAGCTAACAACTCCAAATGGAATTTTAACAGAAACATTATTTTCCCTAGTGTATATGCCAGAGGAAAATGTGAAACTCTTGTACCCAATTTTGTTTTGACACAATTTTTAAGTGGACATGGTAAATTTAAATTTAATGAATACTTATCACGCTTTCTCTTAACTTCCAACCCCGAGTGGTTGTGTGGTGAAGAATTTCAAACTGTGTTCCATCTCCTTTTCTGTTGTCGCATTTTTTGGAGAGTAAGACAAGAATTAATATTCAAGCTGGACTCTCCAGGAACTGAACTTTCTGCTGCGCTCCTATCTTTGCTAATGAAGCCACAACAGTATAAGTACTTCATGATGTTTGTAAACTCAATGTTTAAACGTCTGAAATAGTTTAAATTAATATGCATCAGATTAAAACATAGTTTCTTACTTCTAGTATTTAAAATATTTTTATTAAAATTGTATATTTTTATGTATCAACTCTGAGCCTAATATACCAATATGTAAAATAGGGTTCAATAAATCTGGATAAATAAAATAAAACCGTGTCATGTTATAAATACAGATTTCGTATCTTCACAACGCACTTTAATCAATAGAGAATAATTATCCAGAAATCCTTCTGAAATGAAAGAACTTACACCACCAAACTACATTTCTGTGAATCAAATGTATAGGTACATGAAGTTAGACAAAATCGGACCGTGACGATGAATACTTTAGTAATCATCATCATTATTATTATGTAATACTGATTTCAAAAAGCTTCCTGTTTATTTTATCTTCTTGCGGGGAGTAAAATAGTTGTAGGTTAACAACCTATATACACCTTATGGCTTAGTTTTCTTTCCCCGAGTGTCAAATTAACATTATTCTAATATAATGTACCTGACATATTCATCTCAGATATCCGGAACTAGTTTCCTTCCTATGAAATTACGGTTAGGTCACTCAGGCAGAGAACAAAGTGGCTGGCAGGTAGGAATATATTGTAGAGACAGTTAAGGTCAACTACAGCTGCAAATTACACGTTGTTAATGGATATCGAGACCATGAGAACTCATTGGTGAAGCTGACAATAGACGATAAGAGCTCTAGTGCATCTGAACTATGTATGTAGGACGACCAGAACAATCCTTGCTTTGCAAGCCACACATAAATTATAGGTAGTCGGTCAAAGATTCATACTACAGAAGGACGCCGGTTGGTGCTGCAAATTACACGCTTCATTGCCCACTCAATACACCCACCACCATCTTCACTGCTAACTAACTACGTGGTCATGGATTCTCAATAATCTCCAATTAAACGTATCATTAGGACCCTGAACATAAAATGCTTATCTGGCGCACACTATTAGCTACGTTGCAAAATTAAAACAATAATTGAAATGACAGTTCCCGTTATAAGTGCCATGATAGATTACAATGTGTAGAAGCTATTGGAGGCTACCCTTTTAATAATCCATACTCGGAAATTTTTCCAATTAATTAACACTGAAAGTCGCTTTATTTAAAACCACTCCGTAATTCCTGGTTATTTTCAGATATCTTTGAGCGGATTTCTGAAATTTATGGTCAGTAATAATACATTTTACTATTAAATTATTGTAAAATGTTTAAATGTATTGCATAAATGTATCGGAATACTGTCATATTACGATGTTTACTCAATAAACTACAGTAAATAAATCTGTATCATTTCTTTCCTTACCACGTACCTGGTGGCGGAAAACGCATTTCATTTCACACAACAATGTAAACATCAAAACATCTGTAGAAATGTACTTTTTCGACGTTTATTTTTTTGAAACGTTTATGTGAATGTATGTGTACAATATAACTCGAAAACAAAAGTGGGTCATTATGATTATCTTGGCAAGATAGTCTTAAGGACTCTTCTAGAACCTTCTTCTATATGGAGCTCCTTCAACAGTTTCAACTCTCAAAAGCATCTTAGCAATTTCTCCCAAAGGAGCATATGAAATATAAAAACTTGATTCTCAACAGGTTTACTATATATTTGTGTAACTAACAAATATTAAAAATAGACCAAAGCTTACTTAAGAAAACATGTATACCTATTTAAGACACACAATTTACTACAAATATATAATTGTGTGCCATCAGTATTACTGAGATGCTAATTCCAGTTTCATGACATTCCTCATCAAATCCACATAAACTTCAATCAATTTCAAGGTTCTCCTTCTCAAAACATCGCGGACACAATATTTCATAATTTATATTGTCACCCAATTATCGGAAGGCACGAGCAACTGACAGCTGAGTGGGGGACAGGAAACGTTCAGTACACGTCTACCCACTTATATTGTGACACTAACTGAGGGGATGGTTAGGAAAGTATCACCGGCACTGTACTGCCTATTTTCCCTCCCCCTGACGTCTGGAACAATCGGGATGATTTTCCGAGCGGCGAAGCTTCCAGAAACAGCGATCTTCCTATATAAGGGCTGCAGTGGACGAATCAGTCCAGTTCTTGGCAAGCAGCTTTGAAGAGCGTAGTGCTAGCGAACGGACTGGAAGACTGCGTACGTGTATTGGAGGATTTGTACGTAATTGCGAGTGTGGTATGGACCTGTAACAGACGAACTGGCGGATTGTAATTGTGTGCGCTACGTAATTCTATGTAATCGACAAGTGTTCCAACTGTAATTCGGTGGAAATAAAGAACATTTTGAGTTTGTGGAATTGGACTTTTATTTCTAGGAACCCACAAGTAGGGACAGTTAAACACTAGAATATTGCACCAGTCTTCTCTACTTACAGCAAAATGTTTATAGAAACTGTTCCCACAAAAGGATATATATATCTCGCTTAACATGAAGGAGACAGAAGATTAGAATTTTGCTAGATCATTTTCTAAGAGAGGTAGATGAAACCGAATGGGCAATCAGATGCTTCAGACTACTTTTCACTAGATTAGGGACTATTAATTTTTCTTTCTCTTTCTTTCCATCCTATCACGAGAATTGATTGTTCAATGACAACACTTTAAAATAAACAAAAGTTTTGAATAATTCAAGCCAAAAATGATAGATACATTAGAATTGGAAAATTACATAAATGTGCTATTTGAAATAAATCTTGCCTCTTTAAGGAGATATGCATATTTTCTTTCTGCATCTCTTATGGTTTACCACAAATATAAAAATATACAAAATATCTCCTAAACATAAAAGGCTTCACAGGAGATTTCCAAAACGTTCAAGATAAAAATTTTGTAGTGTAGTGTTTAATACAAACCGTAGGTCATTTTTGTAAAAAATAAAAATAAATGTTTGCCACTCGAAGAGTAGATTCGATTAAGAGATTTTCGAGAAAATGGCGTTATCATACCATTAGACATTTTTAAACAAAGCCACAAAACTTTATATTTTCGCATGAATCTGGATGTTAATCTTCTCGATGGATTGTAAAACATTTTTCCTATTAGGCATGGGTAGAGACAGCAGTCAACCAGTTGTTAAATACAGCCAGGTGCATCCAGTAACCCTATTTTGTATTCTATATACGAACCGAAAGAAGGGAAGCGCAATGAACTTTTCCGTGTTGTGTAGTTTGTGCATATAAGGCAGGAAACCGCTTTTGACAGCTACTCAGAGGGTGAAACTTCCGTTGACTCATGAGGATTACGGTGTTTTAGCATCTAAGTTTAACTTCGATTTCATCCCAGCAAAGTTTGGCGTAATTCTACAAAAATACATACATGTGTATGATATGTAATAATGGCTTTTTAGGTGTGTTAAAACATAACCCAGTGTACGACAACCCATATTGTGCCAGGGCCCACCAACCCGACTGCCGGCCTCACGCCTATATACACAAGGAAGAGGTAGGTGATCAACCAACCGATACGGGGAGATGTAGTCAGCATCCAGGCACCCCAGCCGAAATGTTGGCTTTCGCGACAGGAGTAGATATAGTTTTTATTGTTTTAGCACACTTTAGCACAACTTCACCAAATTCCGTATTTTTATAATTAAATAACCGATTCTAGTTTATAATCAGTCTTTAAAGAATATGGTGTATATAAATGAATATCGGGATTTAAATGTTTATAATATTTATTACATTCTAGTTACAGTTATAAATGATATGTCAAATGAAATAGCAACCTAAACAGTTTTACCAAGAACCTTGTAAATGTTCAATGTGAGTTTATCACACGATACACATCAAGTCTATAGCCGAGTTCTTCCCAAACGTTGATAAGTGTGTATTCAGTAATTGTAGCAACAGCTGATTCAATCCGGCTTCTTAATTCAGGGAGGTCAGCTGGTAGTTGAGGTACGTGCACACGATCCTTGATGAAGCCCCTAAGGTAAAAATCGCATGGCGTTAGGTCAGGAGAACGTGGGGGCCATACATAGCAAGCCCTGTCATTGGGGCGCTTGTGGCTTATCCAGCGCTCGGCTATAGTGACGTTTAACCAATCGCGTACTTTGTTATGCCAGTGAGGTGGCGCAGCATATTGCTAGAAAATGAATTTCTCTGGCTCATTTTCTTCCATTTGAGGAAAAACCATTGCTCTAGTGTATCAAGGTAAGACGTGCCAGTTACAGTAGGTTCACGAAAAAGAAAGGCCCATAAACTTATCGCCGGGATACAGCACAAAAACATTCACTATAGGGGAACCTCTTTGCATTTGTGCCATCTCGTGAGGATTTTCAGAGCTCCAGATGATAGCATTATGAGTGTTAACACGTCCACTAAGGTGAAAGGTCGATACAAAATTGAAGACAACGACCCATAAGATCATCATCGCCATGAATCAACATGTCGTTTGCGAAATTGACACGTTATCCGTGGTCTGCCGGCTTTAGAGCCTGTAATAGCTGTAAATGGTAAGGACGTAGCCGTAAGCGTTTTGTTGCAACTTTCCAAACAGTTGACACAGGAACTTGTACTTCACTACTAGCCTTCCAGACTGATTTCTCTGGGCTACGAGTGAACGACCCGCTCAGTCGCTGAACAGTCTCCTCACTTACTCTTAGATCATCCCGTGCTCTTCCCTTTACAAAGGCAGCCGGTGTCTTCAAACTGATGATACCATCTACAAATGTTGTTATCACTAGGAGGATAATAACCGAAATTAATGTGGAAGGCACGTTGCACAGTAACTACAGATTAGGTCTTTGCAAACTGCAAAACACAGAACGTTTTCTGTATACCAGTCGCAATCATTGCTACTGCCGCTCTCTAGCGGATTTCGGCAGAAACAATGCAAGCTCATGCGCACTAGCGCCAACAAACAAAACTGTTTGAGTTTTTTTTTTTCATGTTACATATTATTTATAACTGTAAGTTTGTGCCGTTTGTTTTCTCCCCGGCACATTTTTGATGCCCTTCCGGTTCGAGGGCGCTGCTGTCTTGTTGTTTTGGGCTTTCCGCCGTTGCTCTCTGGGGGCACTGCGGTGCCCGAGGCTTCTTGGGTGACGCTTCTAGTTATTCCCTGGCGGCGGTTTTTCTCCAGGATTTTCCGGAGGGGCGCCGCCCCATTTGCTATGCTTCGCGAACTCTATCTGAAGCTGAACGCAAGTTTTCCATCTATGAGCTCGAAACCTTGGCAGTTTTGTTTGGTCTCGAGAAGTATAAACCCTACCTGGAACATGTATCTTTCATATTGGAGTGTGACAACCAGGCTCTCACGTGGGCGTTAGGGACACCATGTAAAACCGGTAGGCTCACCCGTTGGGGCGTGCGGATTGGTGCGTTTAAGTTTACACCGAGGCACATTCGTGGTTCTGATAATGTAGTTGCTGACGCCCTTACACGCATGTTTTCTGAGGAACCGCCCCTGCTACAATCTTCGGGGACGGTTTCTGGTTCTAACGCCTGTCTGTCGTTCCCCGAAATGTTTACCAGCATCGCTGAACATCAGCGCAGGGACGCCTGCACTAATCAGATTATACAGCAGTTTGAGGACGGCCATCCTGTCCCGCCGTATTGCTTACGTGATGGTGTTCTTATGGCGCGTGCTAATTTTGACGGCAAATTTAAGATCGTTTTGCCCGATAGTATCATTCCCATGGTATTTGCTTACTTTCATCTTTCACCCTTTGGTGGGCACCTTGGAGTAAACAAGACTCGCGATAAAATACGTGAGCGCTTTATATGGAAAGGCATGGATCGGGGTATTGCGACCCGTGTGAAAGCTTGTAATACTTGTTCCATGGCTAAGCCGGCGCAGCGAACCACGTGGGGTGGTCTCGCGTCTGAGGTGGCATCTAAGCCGATGGAAAAATTAGTTGTAGATTTTATAGGCCCATTTCCCCGGTCGATTCAAGGTAATACTTATGCTCTTGTGGTTGTTGACGCCTTTTCTAAGTTCGTGTGGATTTCGGCCGTGCCACGTGCCACGGCTCGTACTGCTACGAAGGTCCTGAATAACATCTTGGCTACTTTTGGTGCTCCACGTTACGTTGTGTCTGACAATGGCTCACAGTTCACTTCCAATTGGTTTAAACAATTCTGTTTTCAGTGGGGGTTAACACATATCACTACCACCCCATATTACCCTAATCCTTCCCAAGCCGAGAGGGTTAATAGAAATTTGAAATCCGCTTTGATTGCTTTCCATCATGAGCACCACAATCAGTGGGATACTAACTTGGGAAAATTGCAGTTTGCTTTTAACTCTGCTCGTCATGAAGCTCACCAGACCACCCCCTTCAATTTAATGTTTGCTTTTGTACCCAGTTCCCCTGTGGCAAATATGTGGTCCTTAAATGATCTACTTCCTCATATCTTTTCTCCCGAAACTATTAGGCAGAACTGGAGAAGAGCTTTTAATAATTTAAAACGTTCACATGAACTCACCAAAAGGCGTTATGAAGAAAACAAAAAACCTTCTCCTTTCGCGGTCGGTCAACTAGTTATGTGTAAATCTTTCCCTATAAGTTCGCGTAAGGACGCTTTTGCTGCTAAGTTAGCTCTGCGTTTGTCTAACCCCTATAAGATCATTAACATTTTTAAGGGCGTGTCCGTTACTTTGGAGCACTGTAAAACCCACGAAATGCGTCGAGCTCACATCACTTAACTAAAACCGTGCCCTGACGCTATGACTTGATGTCTGTTTTGCTTTGCACTGTTTGTTTTGATATTTGAGTGTTTTCATTCCCGTGTTTGTTCTCGTTCCCGTGTTTGTTTTGCTTCTGCGCCCTTGACCTCGGGGCACGGTTGTCTTGTGTGTCTCTCGCGTGGCGTGCTGCCAAATCATGTACTCACTTTCACTTCTCTCTCTCTCTCTATGCCGGCATATCTCTCTCTTTCTCTTTCTTTCTGTGTGTGTTTTCCTGTTTGTGAGTGTTATTTAAACAATTGTTGGGTACCCATGTTATAGTGTGTTATTTACTTGTTTATATATGTATGGGTGTATGTGTATATATACAATGTGTCCAATTATGTTGATGTGCTTAATATTGTCTAAAGGTATTTTTTCTTTATTGTTAAAATTTGGATTATTGTTTTGCTGAAAATATTTATTTAAAGATATTTATTACTGTTACTCGTTTGAAAATATTTATTACTTGGAAAGTATTTATTGGTATTGGTCACTTCAATGGTATTTATCCTTATTGTTATTTATTTAAAGATATTTATTACTGTTACTCGTTTGAAAATATTTATTACTTGGAAAGTGTTTATTAGTATTGGTCACTTCAGTGGTATTTATCCTTATTGTATTTAGTTAAAGAGATTTATTGCTGTTACTCGTTTGAAAATATTTATTACTTGTCATTCAAAGATATATCTGCCCCTTATGACCTAAAAATATTTTAAAAATTTGGCTGGTTAATATTCTTAGGTTACCACTTCTGCTTCTGGTTCCGTTTCTGGCTTTTGCTTTATGTTTCAGCCTCCCCATCTCCTTCCGTGATTCTTGCCTGTTCTGCCATCCTTGATTTTTCCGCCTCGTTCCAGCCCCACCCGGCGGATCCGGTGTGTCAGTGACCTTCACGTTTGCCACGCTTTTTCACAACCTCGGGAGAGTCGCCACGTGGGAGCTAGCTTCGCTTCTACTTCTTCGACTTCAAGCCACGTCATCCGTCTTTGCTTTGGTCACCCTTCCATGACATACCTGGCTGTTGTAAGGCGTTCAGAGGACTAACCTGCTGCCCTTTGGTAACGTTTTGCCTCTGTTCACTTCTGCTCCTGAAAGACTTGCCGCCAGTGTTCCGCTCTCTACGTCACGACTGTGTGTGTGAAAAGGGGCAGTGTTCTCAGTGTAAGAGTGACGTATGGTATGTCACGGTTGTGAGGGTGAAAAAAAAGGAAACTCAGTTTCACACCTGCTCTCTACGTCACGACTGTGTGTGCAAAAAGGAGACAGTGTTCTTCGTGTAAGAGTGACGTATGGTATGTCACAGCTGTGAAGGTGGAAAGACTCAATTAGTGTATGCAATACTCACACTCATTGCTACCCAGGGCAGACTTTCTATGATGTTTGGTGCTCGTCCGACTCTCCTAGGGTTTCCTTCTTCGGGCTTCATCATTCCGGGGTCTGGGATGGCCTTCCTCCTTTCCTTGGTTTCTTTCAGCCTTTCCTTTCTTTCCGTTTGGCTTCTCCACCCAGTGTTTCCGATGGGGAGGGGGTGTTTGTGCCGTTTGTTTTCTCCCCGGCACATTTTTGATGCCCTTCCGGTTCGAGGGCGATGCTGTCTTGTTGTTTTGGGCTTTCCGCCGTTCCTCTCTGGGGCCGCTGCGGTGCCCGAGGCTTCTTGGGTGGCTCCTTCGAACCGGGAGAGCAGTGTGTGTGCCTGGTTGGTGTCGCGTGGGTGTTTCTTAGGGTAAGTGCTCCAATTCGGGTTTCCCGATTTTTCTCTTAGGGTTTTTCATAATTGGTCTTTTGGTGAGCCGTGTGGTTTAATGGGGCTCTTTCTCCCAGATTGGGAGCAGAAGTAGATAGTTACCTTTATCTGTCTGGTTGGTCTATGCAAAGTGTAGCAAATAGAACAAACGAGAAAATAAATCCATGTTAAGGTTCTGATGAAGGCGGATGATTTTAATTTAATCCCATGACCCTGGGTTGGCCCGCACAAGTTTAATGTAATGGATATTATAAAGTGTTAAAACTCCGATATTTATTTATATACACCACGTATAAATAACCGAATCTACTCCACTTTTTCTAAAGTCAGTTTTATGTATACAAATAGCAGTAGAATAAAAAAGTACCGACTTTAGTCAATACTAAAAACGCGACTTTGTGCACATCATAGTTTTTTGTATGTTTTGTATTAATTATTTATGTTGAACCAACTAATTATTTTAAAATGTAAATTGTTAGTAATGTTATATTAATTTTTTAATTTATATCTAATTTCACTTATTTGTTTTAAAAACAAATGA
This sequence comes from Mantis religiosa, assembly GCA_030765055.1. NCBI lineage: Eukaryota > Metazoa > Arthropoda > Insecta > Mantodea > Mantidae > Mantis > Mantis religiosa. Next base: position 302,210,146 of record CM060948.1, on the reverse strand, counting down.
CACACGAATTAGATCATAGAGTTTAGTATAGAATTCCAAGTCTTAAAAATAGATTCTTTTTCAACTTTCATTGAAAAATTTCCAGATGATGACATACAAAACATGTTTTTTTAAATCTATATAATTTTTTTCCTTTATGAACGGAAGGTTCCAAAAAGTGCAAAATTTGCGAAGTGGAGAAGCCATTATGTGATTTTTATTCTCAGAAGTACACAAGGGATAAGCACACAAATTTTAGTAAAGATTCTGGAGAAAAGTCATTAAAAATGTGTATGATGATAAGAAATCTCTTTGTGAATGTGGGAAATACGTTTCAGCTTGCTATTATAGGAAGCATTTAAAGATAGTGTCACTTGAGGAATGTACGAATGTATTTAACAAAGGTGAAGAATAAATAATTGTTGAGGTCTCTGAAGGGACAAAAAATGTATTCGAAAGTATCAAAATCTTCTTAGTGGTCACAACTGGCAACTGTGTAGAGGTATCTTAAAAGTTACCTTTCCTTCTAAAATTTCCTTTCAAAGATATCAAAACTTTTTCAGTGTTCACCACTGGCAAGTGTATGGAGGTACCCTAAAAGAATCTTTCCTTCTTAAACTTTCATTCAAAGTATCAAAACCTTCTTAATGTTCACAACTGGCAATTGTTTTGAGGAACTCTAAGCAACAGCTTTCCCTGTTAAAGTTCCTCTCCACAATATACAAATCCTCTCAGTGTTTACAACTGGCAACTGAGTGCAGGTACGCTGAACAATATCTTTTCTTCTTAAAGTTCCTTTAGAAAGGTACCAAAACCTTCTCAGTGTTTACAACTGGCAAGTGTTTTGAGGAACCCTAAGCAGAAGTTTTCCCTGTTAAAGTTCCTCTCCAAAATATAAGAACCCTCTCAGTTATTAATAACAACTAAACACTAGTAACACAACTTCACTTATCTTATATAAATCCTGGGGACCGGTTTCAAAGCAAACATCTGCTTTATCCTCAGCCACTCAGCTTGGGTGGATGTCAAGCTGAGTGGCTGAGGATAAAGCAGATGTTTGCTTTGAAACCGGTCCCCAGGATTTATATAAGATAAGTGAAGTTGTGTTACTAGTGTTTAGTTGTTATTAATAACCTAGTTTACTTCACTGTCAGCAGCTTCAGTTTTTTACATAACCCTCTCAGTGTTTACAACTGGCAAGTTTGTGGAGGTACCCTAAACAAAAACCTTTTCCACTTTAAGTTTGATGCTGACATTGCATATATGGACATATTAAGTAAACAGGGCCATCTGTAATTCAACTTAAGTTAATAACCAAGCAGGCCATATAGATGATGCAAAAAATGCTTAGGTTTATTGAAATCCCACGTTGTGACGTAGGACCAATCAGAATTAAGTATTACGGTAACTTAGCAACCAAAACAGAAAAGAGAACCAATGATTTTATTCTTAAATTTTTTCTTCTGGCTTTAACTCTCGAAGAGAGTAGACGCGTTTTCGGTAAAAGACTTCTGGAAACTAGGAGAAGTTATTGGAGTTCATCATTTATGAACGTTCAGTAAACGTTTAAAATATACATCGAATACGCGACGCTATGATTAATAATTTAAGTAAAAAACCGTTGCATCATTTATACATAAAAAGAGAAAATTAAAATACAGTAAAGGGCTATATACATCAGTGGAAAAAGTCGCATGTAAAGAAGAAAATTATGTCGAGAAATATAATTCCAAGTTAAGTAAAACGTTCTTAATTATTTCATTCCATAGTTGCCCAAAAGTGAAATCCCTTTTGTATCAATACCACGCCTGAAGATTCACAACTCATCGCTCACCGCAGCTGCAGGAAAGAGGTTAGACCGCTTGGCGCTCACCAAGGCGGCCCGGGTTCGATCCCAGGCGACGGCAAAATGAGATTAGTGGTGGAAAACATGGCGCTGGGGCGGGTTTCCTCCGGGATATCCGGTTTCCCACGCCATCTCATTCCACCGGTGCTCCATCTTCATCTCATGTATCATCAGTGCCATTGCCTGCAGTACCGTATGTAGTAAAAGCGGGCATAAAACACTACACATTGCAGGAGAAAGGATTTATAGAAATCTTCGAGAACATCAACTTCACGGCTTTTAGACGAAAGGTTCATCACTTCTACATTAAGGTAAGGTTTGGCTTCTACACGCGTCACCACAACGAAGGAGCGCGAAATTTTTGCGCGTGTGGGGCGTAGACCTCACGACGGGGCGAATCCAACTTCAGATATGTCACCTAATCGTGTGATATAAATCCAATCCACACGGAGGGGAACACCTTCAAGTTCCTTTCCAAAATATCAATACTCTCTCAGCATTTACAACTGGCAAGTATGTGGAAGTACGCTAAAGAAAACCTTTCCATCTAAAGTACCTTTACAAACAATCAAAACTCTCTCAGTGATTATAATCTATCTTTGCAAGCTCTCTGAATAAGTGCTGTAAACCACAGTGCCAAGGAGCTTCGGATTTTCCATTATTGAACATCCAAAATAGAAATTAATGGCACATATTGTAACTGTTTTACCACTGATCGCAATGCAAATTGGATATGAGGGCTAAAATATACTCTTTTATTTATAAATTCACTTTTTTATGGAAACGTTGAGTGAGACTGAAAAATCCAATGCCATAGCCGGGATTTGAACCACGGATCTTCTGGTTTCCGTCCAGCCGCACTACCATTGTGCTACTATGGCCAACGTGCCGATATGACACTAAATTCTCCAACTGACTCGTATTTTCCCGGTAAACCACTTAGGAGTTCTCATAAACACATGAGACAACTACCTTAATGGCGACTTACTACATGTAAGTACTTTAAGGCCCGGGCTTTATAGTTAACCACTATTAGGTTAATTAATGGAAATTAATTATTCTTTCACACTGGCCGTGTGTAGGCTAAATTGTGGAAACGTTGAGTCAGACTGAAAAATTCAATGCCATAGCCGGGATTTGAACCACGGATCTTCTGGTTTCCGTCCAGCCGCACTACCATTGTGCTACTATGGCCAACGTGCCGATATGACATTAAATTCTCCAACTGACTCGTATTTTCCCGGTAAACCACATAGGAGTTCTCATAAACACATGAGACAACTACCTTAATGGCGACTTACTACATGTAAGTACTTTAAGGCCCGGGCTTTATAGCAATTTAGCCTACACACGGCCAGTGTGAAAGAATAATTAATTTCCATTAATTAACCTAGTAGAGGTTAACTATAAAGCCCGGGCCTTAAAGTACTTACATGTAGTAAGTCGCCATTAAGGTAGTTGTCTCATGTGTTTATGAGAACTCCTAAGTGGTTTACCGGGAAAATACGAGTCAGTTGGAGAATTTAATGTCATATCGGCACGTTGGCCATAGTAGCACAATGGTAGTGCGGCTGGACGGAAACCAGAAGGTCCGTGGTTCAAATTCCGGCTATGGCATTGAATTTTTCAGTCTGACTCAACGTTTCCACAATTTAGCCTACACACGACCAGTGTGAAAGAATAATTAATTTCCATTAATCACTTTTTTATGTTTCCGGTGTAGTAACTAGCTACTCAGTTGACCTCTTAGAATCTCATGAGATGGAGTACTTCCATACTAGAACTTCCAGTGTAAACGGAACTTACGGCCGTGATATACAGGCGCTGGAAAACTCACTTAGCATCAGAATAGGAATTTAGTGGGTGGATTAAGGCAAATGTAAATAAATAAAGGCAGAGAACGGTTTTAAACAGCAATATTTAACCAAATGACCATTAATTGTCTAATGAAAACAAGACGCTCACTGCGGTAATTTAGAGCAAGCAAATGGGCTAATTAGTTTGGCACTGTGAAAGCAGAAATATCATGGCACTTAACATGCAAAGCTCAAGTAAAACCGGTGCAAATGGTATATTTTGAAATAATGGTTTTTTTGTTTTTACAGGGAAATAAAGGGATCAGATTAACACTTATATATTAACTGCATTCAAAATTTTCAGTACATTATTGCCCACACTGAAAAATAAAATTGTTATGCTTGCGCTCATATGGCGTTTTTCACTTCCTCCTCTACAAAATGTTGTTTAAAACACTTGTTCTTTGTTCCAATTTATGTTATCAACGAATTGTTGGAAATAAATTTTAAGTATACAAAGCATGGGTGGTCAAAATATGACTTATTCTGGTTTTAAAACGTAACCGTCGCTGTAAAAAGCCTCTGCAAGGTTCTGTCCTGCTTCTTTCACTTTCTGGGGATTCACAAGAGGTAGTGTTTCACATCCGTGTGACGCTGATACGTGATGAATTTTCCACCACTTTTCCTGTACAATTTCATTTAAGATTAGTGGACTGGAATAGCAAGATTCTCTCTGATCATATGACTTGCACCTCCCTGAATGCACCGGCAAGTCTGAGCAATATTTCAGAGCTTTAGACAGACACAATCTTATCTCTTTACTTCGGTTAGCACAAATTGTGGCTCCTGAAACTTTAAGAAGACGAAAACATCTCCCCATCAATTTTACTCAGCTAGATTAGACTGATGTAGGTAGTGTAGCCGAGGTTATGCATCAAGGGGAGGCGCCCGTGAAATTCTTACTCCTAGGCAGTCTACACGAATATATGTTTCTTTGTTCTTTTTATCAGGCACTACGTAGAGGTCCGTATGTGAGCTTTCATAGCTAAGCTAGTAGTAAAGAATAACAGGAAGTAGTGTTATAAATTAAAGCCGCCAAGTGGGAGCATAAAACGTTTTTACACAACCAAAGATTAGATTGATGTTTAAATGGAAATGTGTATGTTTTCATGTACAAGGAAAACAAACAGTTTAATGTAAGATTTTTCCTATGAGTAAGGACCACTTTGAAGGACAAAATTATAATAATTTTAAGTGGAACTATTATGTGTTTCAAATGCGAAGAGTTCTGGAGTCCTGCTAATCAGATGCCGCATCGCACTCAGCGTTGCCAGCTTGCTACCCTAATTCTTTTATAGTTCCCTCTCTCTCGCACACTCATAAAACATACATGTCTGCTAGCTGCTAGACGTAAGGGTGGACAGATTATATTTTACAAGCTTTTACAATGATGCAGTTGCCAAAATCAAAATTGTAAAAAGCATTTTTGCAAAATTATGTATATTTTTAAATACTATAACTATAATTATAGCTTATGAATTAGTAGTTTTTCTATTGAAATTTAACTGCCAGTGGCTCATCCATATCGCTGTCAATGTCACTTACGTCAACAGACAATTCGTCATTGTTAACATCTTCATCGCCTGAGTCCTGCAAATGCATGATTATAGGTTCCAAAATCACCTCACGCGCTATTTGTTTCTTAAAATCGTCTGCTTGAAAGTTTTCTGCATGCCTTACGCAGTTTTCCCACTCCTGTTGTGTTACCTTGTCAATTTCTTCGTGAGCAAGTCGTTTAACGTCCGTAAGTTTAAAAATATTACTTCTGTTTGCAACCCCCGTTTTTATTTGAGCCCACACCAACTCAATTGGATTTTGTTGGCAGTGGTAAGGTGGGAGACGTATTATCTAGTGTCCGGTTTCAAGTGCAAGTTGATCCAGTTGATACTCTTTTCCGGGTTTTTAAACGGAAGTACTCTTTGCAGTAAGTCAATTTTAGTTTCTGTTTCCGAAATTGCTTTTGAAGAACGTGTACACCATAAAAATAATACTTCGAGCCTGACTTCGCAATACCTGCCCTTTTGACTCGCCACTAAATTCACCCCAAAAAGCCATTGCACTATTTAACACTTACTCTACTTTTGTGTAAAGAACAACTGAAAGATATTGATCTGAACTCTCCAGAGTAAATAAACACTTCTTATCCAGCATACATTCATATACATAAGCATATAGCATTTCACATGCTAACAGGAAATGAAGTGTTTGCTTTTTCTCTAATTTTATACCTTGACTTATTCACAGTAAATCTTTTATCACGTCATGTCAGTGGTTTAAATTTCAGATCTGAGTAATTAAAGGTATATGCAAATATATACACACCAACCACCTTGAACTCTCTGGAGTAAATAGAGATTACGAACCATTCATAAACAAAAATATGTGACCAGACACGTTCTGCCAGGGAAGCAGGAAGTTTATTGTTTCCTCTCGCTCGACGCCTATTGGCTTATTAAAAGTAATTCTTTCATCACGTCATGTCAAACGTTTAGGTTTCAGTTCTGAGTAATTACAAATACACGTACACGCATATATGCCAAACAATAACGATATTCATACAGTGATTATGTCGCGATTTACTGTTATAATACAGGTAATAGAGCTTTATTTATTTGTATTAGAAAAATATTTCAGCAAAAAGTATGGGGTTTTCATTTTTATGTTAGATACATTACTCTCTTCCTTCATCATGGGTCAGTTTCGGTAAAGTCTGAATTTTTGTCTTAGCGCGAATAGTATATCATACAGATTGATTAGTTTGGCGCTCCTCGCACACCACTTAGTGGGAATACAATACGACAACACCGAAGGACTCCCATTGGTTGCTCACCTAGTAGCGCTCAAGGACAAACACCTTCCCATTTGAAACACATAATATTACTCAAACTTATAGTAATTACCTTTTCTTTGTCTCATCCAAAACATAGACTTCTAATTTTTATAAATCATATATAATGTTTATTAATGTTTATATATGCGAGTTACGGATGAGCTTTAAATAATTTTCGAGGGTTTTATAACACTTGATATAATTTTTATATATAGGGAGGCAGATGCCTAAGGTAAGACCACCGCAGTGTTTTAAAGAATTTGGTGTAGGTCCTGCCCGGTTACAGTTATAAGTAAACATAATGGATATGCCACAGTATCTATAATAAGGAATTTGTGGAAGGGAGACAGTTCACCTGAAAATAACGAAGCACATGAGCTACGCATCAAATATTTACTTTACTCTTTGCCCCTATTACATTATGTGGCCTCGAGCGCGGCCACTAGTACAGTTGTCTAAATGATAATTGCAATGAATAAGATCACATATATGTATAAATATGTATATATACTTGAACGATAAATCTATTAGATAAAACACGAGTATTTTAATTTGAATACCTCATAAATGCAAAATGTGTGCATATGTTGTTCATCAATTAATTACACCTATAAATTAGTTCCCTTGATGAATGAAATATGTAACCAAGGTACACTTGGGTCAGGAAAGCTACCAACTCTGTGAAATATATGGAAGCGTGAACCATGTACCAATCTAAGTTATGAAATTGGAGCTTACGTACCATTAAAACCTATATGCAAATATGTGATACGTAAGCTCCATATTAACTTAGATTAGTACAAGGTTCTATGGCAATAAAATGGCGTCTAAATGCTTAAATACATAGTGAGGTATATAGTAAGTAATCTTTATTTCCATTTCAATTAGAAATTATTATACGTTTACATAGTTATTTTTACACTGAGCTGCCTGTTACCCTTGGGCCCAATAGACTCAAACTCTGAGGTTATCGAGCTAATGGGTCCCTATTGGCCTCTTATCTTAAATAACTTCATCTTAATTTCAATCATATTTACTTATTTTCCTCAACCATTTGTCTCTTACTTTGCCTAAAAAAGTTCCCAAGTTTTCCTAGTTTTTACACTCATTAAGTTCATTGCTTGAATTTCTTTTGGTGGTCTTGCTCTTTTTTTATACCTATCATCTCCCTAAGCGACCTAGTTTCTGCCCATTCTAAAATCAAATAACATTCTCTATCCCTTTGATGACAAAATGGGCATTTCTCCGGATCCCTCCCTCCTCCCAAACCCTTAAATTTCACCACCCATGTTCCGGCCCATGCAGAGCCTTTTCTTGCTGCGTTATCATAAATATCAATGTATTTTCCCCTGTTCTCCATTGCCTTCACCTCTCTATAAATTTCCAGTGAACTTTTCAAGCTGAAGCTTCCTAACATTTCTTGCCTTTCAATATCTTCCGTTCATAACCTAAGTTCTTTCCAAAATCCCCTTTGAAATAATTCCCTGTTTACCCACATGACACACAACCCTATTTTAAACATAATTTCCTTTATCTTATTTAGCCACGAATCTTTCTGATTTAGTCTTTCCTGTACTAACAACCATTGACGCAGAATATCCTGCTCATCTAAACTCCCCCCAGGGACCCACTGCAGTAGGTACGGGAATTGGCGATCCCGGGGTCCCGAGCCAAACTGACACCCTCGATGTGGGTTCCTCTTAGTGCTGAGGGGTCAGACAAAACACCCACCCACGTGTAGGCCGTACGTGGAGACCCGTTTCGGTGAAAGGTTTGTCCTGGTGGTTCAGGGATGCGCATCTGAGCTCGTTCCAGTGTCATGAATTCGGGGAGGGTGCGCATTTCCGATACACTACTTTGGTTTCTGCTTCGCCTAAACAGGAGGTTAGGGACTAACCCATCCCTAATCAATCGGCCAGGACTAGGTATTTACCGAACTCCAGGGTGAGTGGGACGGCGAGCCAGCTATATCCGCTGTGTAGCCCTGTCATCCCAGTGGGATTGACCACTTGTTGGGCTCCGTGCTAGGTGGGGAGCACTGGGGGATGAAACACTAAGAGTTTCTTATGGTAAACCCTAAAATTAAACATGGAAAAGAAATATCTGAGTTTTGTGGTCCTCGCTATTTAGTTATCTGTAGAATTGAGGAAGGGCGAAACTTTACTACCGTGAACCCGTTCATTATTCAGAAGGGTTTAGATAATATTGCAGGTCCTGTAAAGTCATGTACTAGATCTCGCAATGGCACGCTACTGGTCGAAGCAGTTTCTCCGACGCAGGCTGCTAAAATCTTGAAAGCCAATATGCTTGCGAGCTAGGTTTTCGTTGAATTGCATAGGACCCTGAACTCCTCGCGTGGTGTTGTAAATACCAGCGCATTGGGCGGTATGTCCAATGGGGAGATTCAGGAAAACTTGGCCGAACAAAGTGTGACAAGTGTATATCGAGTTCACCGTAAAGAGCTAGGTGAGCTAGTGCCCACTCGTACCCTGTTTCTTACCGTTCATCGGGTAAATCTCCCTAAAAGAATTAAGGCAGGGTGTGAAGCTGTTGAAGTGAGGCAGTATATACCAAATCCACTGAGGTGTTATAAATGCCAGCGCTTGGGCCACACGAGTGATTCATATAATGGAGTTGCCACTTGCGTTGTCTGCGGGCATGTCAAGCATGACAATGCATGTACTTCACCCACAACGTGTGTTAACTGCAGTGGTAATCATGCATCAATTTCCAGACAATGTCCCCGTTTTATGGAGGAGAAGACGATCCTAGAGATCCGGGTAAGAGAGAGGGTGTTCTGCGTGGAAGCCCGGAAACTCTTGCGTATTCGCCTGCCTTCTGTACCTAGGACCGTTACTTACAGTGCAGTTGCAGCTAAGCCAGTACCTAGACAAGAAATTGCAACACAAACCAGCGAAATAAACGAGGAAGTAGTATCCGAAAAATCAGTTACACCAAGATCACACCCAAAGCAACAAACACCAACACGAACAACAGTGCGCACACCGACCAAGTCCAGTCCAAAGAAGGATTCAGCCAAATCACCACCGAAAGCATCTACCTCAGAAACATGTGAAACGGTAATATATCATGCATCGCCAAGGAAATTTAAGACCTCTTATGACAGAACGGACTTCCTCAAGGAAAACTGTAAGACCAGCGAAAGGAAACCTAGCCAGCACAAAGGTCCGCGAACATCTCCGTCAACATCTGAGGAATCGTCTGGAGAGGACGCCGATCGGCAACTTCCATCTTCGTTTGTAGCAGTTTCCTATCCTCTCGAGAGACCGGATTCGAAGTTACCAGTGTAGATGTCATCCTCTTCCATTGACGATGTGGAACGGGTGGATCGTGTCCTCACTTCCAAAACGACAGTGAGGAAAAGGCAGGAGAAACCTGCTGAAAGTGCGAGCCCTGCCCCAAAGAAAAGAAAGAAGTTGGTTCGACCACCACTGGGCATGTAGCTTTTGTTATGGCAAGTTGATATTGAAAGTAGTTATTTGTATGCCTTTTGGAATTTTATTGGTACTTATAGTTTTTAATTGTTCATTTCTTTTATAGTCATTTTGTTTTGATCTGTTTTTTAAATTTTGAATAATGTATATCTGGCTATTGCCATGAATTAGTTTTTGTAAGGCCGCTGATGTCCGCTGCAGTTGAGCGCCCTTATACACATATCATCATCATCATCATCATCATCATCATCATCATCATCATCATCATCATCATCTAAACTCATAATTCTCACCCCATATTTTAACAACCTTTCCACCATTAACCCTCTAGTTCCCAGTCTTCCCAATTCTACTTGCGCCACTCCATTTGGTGAAGCTCGTGGTAAGCCCAAAGCTTGTTTACAAAAATTTCTATGTATCGCATTCATATTTTCATCCCCCCTCCTCCAAACTCCATATCTCTACACCATGGAGCATTTTTTCTTCTACTACGACTGTGTAAATTCTCTCCAGCTGTTTTATTTGCATTCCTGATAATTTATCTAGGTATGCAATATTACCTTTTGCCATTGACATTCTCTTCTGCTCTTTCCAACCCCCCTTACTGCTTAATCGTACTCCTAGATAACTAAATGTAGTGAGCACCTCAATTTCCCTTCCTTGCCAGTTCCATTTCTCCTCTTTTCTTAACTTGATGCCTTTCTTAAATACCATAATTTTGGTTTTGTTTACATTAATTCTAAGGCTCCATTCCTTACAAAATGTATCTATTGCTCCAATTGCTCTATCTATTCCCACTATTGTAATAGCTCCTGCTACTAAATCATCTGCAAATAGCAACCCAGGTATTTCCCTGTTATTAATTATAGTGAGGTGTATAAAGAATACTATTACTATTAAAATGAGAAGAGTACCAAATACGTTAATATAGGTCACCGTAAGTATTTAAGTTGAAAAGTGTAAGGAAACTAGTTTGTTTCACATCAGGAAAGCCTGCACTCAGGCTGGCCGTAGCAATAATGCATATATAGACTAAAATGATTCCTGAGAGCACCACACCCTCAGCTTATGTAGAAACGACCAATCCTCAGACAACACAACGCATAAGGGCAGCACGCGTGTTTCAATCATCCACTTAGACAAAGGACGATCGTGCTTGGTCCCAATCAACAGTGCGCATTATTGAGAACAACATTTGAATTGATGTGAATAGTGCCACAAAATAATATTTTGCAGTAGTCTTAAGTTTCGAAGCATTCATTGTCACTAAAAACAAAACAAAATCCTTTACAAAAGCTATTGGGTTCTCCCCTCACGGTGAAATCTTGACCAATTCTTGATCACAAAGCGTCAATTATCTTCTCATGGAAGACTTTTAAGTATACTTTCAATATTTCGGGATGGTCTAATCGTTTCTAAGACTTCATTTCTTCAAGAAAACTGCTTAGCCTTCAAATAACGATTTATTGTAACAACATAACCTAAGAATGCCTCCAACAGGAGAAATCCGTTATAGAATTTAAAGAAAAAGACAAAAAATGCAATCAATATCTTTAATTTGTAACCACAGTATCAGGCAGCGATTAGGAGGCGACGAATTCATCGAAATCAGATAATTAAAAATATTAGATAAATTAATAAAAATGCTTTGCTAAACTAATATAATAATCTTGTTATAATAATATGAAATTAGAATGGATAGAGTAATGATTAAAATATCGGTTGACTTAAAGAATAACAAGGGAAGAATATAATTTAATATAACATAGCATCCAGGCAAGAAAGAGAAAGTATTCTTGTAAAAATCTGTACACGTCGGAGAGAAAGGAAAGTGGGGCCGTTATCTTCGTTGTGCTAGGAAAAGTTCAATGTCTGAGAACTATAGTATACTTTCAGCTAGGAATGTGTTGATACAAAGGGCTTTCAAAATGCAGTTGAGCATGAACGCAAAAGGGATTTACTTCGCTGATTTGATAACGATGTATATCGTTACAAACAACTCAGGGTAGGCGTTCCCAAACTCAGGGTGGGCTGAACGTCAATGACTTAGATGAGTTTTGCAAACCAGTTAGAAAATTCGAAATAAATGAGAAACAAGTAATAATGTAGCATTTGAGAAGGCGGAACTGGTTTGGTCATGTGATAAAGTTAGAGACGGGATCAGAATAAAGTGGGAACTGAATCGTGAAGTAAGATAAAATTACTTGAAAGGTGATACTGCGACAGGAAGGACCTGTTCATGCGCTTTAAGAAGATAAGCAAAGATATATAAGTCTGAAATGTAGGGAAGTTAAGAGTAACGCAACCAGCATAAGTCGAAGCAACATTAGAAGTATATAAGCGCAAAGTAGTTGCCGTATTAAGAGGAAATAGAAACCGCGCGGAAGTAACTTTAAACAAGTAATCCAGGTATTCAAGTAAAATTAATTCATGTTAGGAATTTTACCAGCAGGTGGTCACCGATCCAAGTCGATAAGCAATCTTAGGAGGAATTAAACCAAATAATTCTGCAGCAAATAAAGTGTTATTAATGCGACTGAGTAGCCAACAACCACCAAAATATATTTCCTACAACCGTTCACCTGAGGACAAGAGAGCTTATAGCTCCAATTACAACCCAATCAATTTAACACTGTTATGCGGGTTTGCCGCAACTTGATCATAGTTTTGAAAATTTTGAGGGATAAAGCTGCATAACTATGTACAAACAAATATATCGTAATGATAATAAAGTCTTTTCATCAAGTAAATTAGAAATCTGACTTCAGCAGAATGTTCTCCTTCCTCATCCTCGGTTCAAATAACTTTGAATTTCTGACTCGCGTGAATCTCGGACCATATGTCCTCCCGGCCGAGAGGACAATTATTTCTGCTTGGGAAATACTGATTATGGCCGCAGTGATTTTCTCTTCGGTTTTGGTATTAATCAAAATTCTGGAATTTCAATACTCCTGGCTTCCATCGAATGCAGAAATCACATCTGTTAATTACTGGATTGGTTGCGGTTTTGCAATATACAGATAATTCGTAATTCTTTCAGGAATGTTTATGAATTCCTGGTCCAACAAGGGTAGTTGCAACATTTGCAGCGTGCTTTTCCTGTTAAACACATGGCATTTGCGCGGGAATACTTTCCTGACAATGTAGCACCTACTGGCAGTGACTCCGAATGCAATATGTTATTTGAGTGCCTTGTATACAAAATAAACTCCATGCGGAGTGTCCATGTACTTTATTTTTACTGAGCAATTTTCCCCGCTGTTGCAAACGTTGGTCTTATATAAACATTTATTCCTCTATTTACTTCATGCTAATACTGAAAAATCATATCTAACCGACAAGTTTCTTGCACGTGCAATAAAATATTGCAATGCAGTAAGCTATGAGAGAAAGTAAAATATTTTAAAGCTGGTCGTGCTACAGTGTATTCTTTTGAACTCCGCTTTCATTGCATGGCCTAGGAAACACAACGAATTAATGACGACTACTCATTTGAGAAAATTATAGGTATTGAAACTTTGGAAGAAATAAAGAGGAATATTTAAAAAAATATAGAAAAAAGTGTACTTGACGTACATTGGGCTTTAAAGAGATCTACCTTATCATGCAGTAAAATGGTGTACATTTCCTACGATTTACCACTTATTCAAAAGTCATTGAGAATGAGGAGGACTACAAATGCTATTCCCAGAAAATTCTAGACTCACGTTTAATGTACGAGGGCTGTTCAATAAAGAATGATCATAACTTTTTTACCGACATACTTTTATCGCACTAAAATTCAATCTTATTGTATTCTGTTAGCTTAATGTGAAACAAACACGCCGTAGTAGTTTCATTGTTGGTACTCCTGCCTCCCATTTGTGAGAACCAGGCAAATTCAGACATGTTCAGTATCGCCTTCCGCTGCAATGGAGGTAACATGCAGTTAAAGCTGATGTTAGAGGAAGATGCGCAGTTTCTATCAAACGTAGTCACTGGTGATGGAACTTGGTTACATCATTTTGATCCCGAGAGTAAACAGCAAAGCTCAGTGTAGAAATCTCCTTCATCACCAACGCCCAAGAAAGCAAAAGTTGTTGATTCTGCTGGAAAAGCTATGATTATCTTATTCTTAGATATTCATGGAACGGTTTTATCGACATATTGTCCCTGCACACACATCAGTAACTGGACAATACCACAGGGATGTCCTGAAAACATTGCAAGTCCATATCAGGAGCAAAAGACCACATTTCCGTTAAGCAGGCTACATGCTGCATCACGATAATGCGCGGCCGCAAATTGCCAATGTTGTTGCTGAATATATTGCAAAAATCAACGTGAAATGCATCCCTCACCCTCATAAAAGTCCGCATTTAGCCCCATGTGACTTTTTTATCTTCCTTAACTTGAAGAAACGTCTTCGTGGGAGGCATTATCCATCATCAGAAGCAGTGGTGGAGGCTGCGGAGGCAATTTTAAAGGATCTCTCAAAAAATGGTTTCCAGCATGTCTTTGAAAACTGGCAGAAACGCTGTACAATTGCATCGCATTCAGTGGAGACTATTTTGAGAAGAACTATCAAAATTATGGGGATGTGTAAAGGTACGTTGTCAAAAAAAGTTGTGATCATTCATTATTGAACAGCGCTCGTATAACAAAAGAAGCACATACTTTTGGCTTCTTAATTAAATTCAATAGAGCCATTTACACAGAAAATAAATACTTCCAAAGAACATTCATTGCAAAGGGTAGTTTGGAATTGAGACATTTTCATTAAAACCGTCGGGTCGCATCTTTGGAACATGAACTTAGAAACCAAGATTGTTAATCAAACAACATATCTATTTTGTCTTATACCATTTGAAGCCGGAAAAACACGCGGACAGATACTCGTGGGTACGCTCGCGGACTTTTTAGGGGAATAATTTTGTTTTATATTCCTGAGGTCTTCAACTGATAAGAACCTCACATCCAATTCCAATGGGTAAAATAGGTGGTTTACAGAACCATATCAAGATTTTTTGTTAAAATAATTACCTTTAAAGCTGTTCTTTAAATGTGGAAGTGCTTGTAAATAAGATCCTTTATGTGGTAGCTCTAACAGTTTTTGGTAGCTGTATGATTTTGGTGTTGTCATTCACACCCGGTCAGGGTCAAACTTGATCACAGCAACATTTCGTTTTTTCTAAAATATTCGATTTATACTTTTTAAATAAGATAAGAGAATTAAATTGTTTCTAACGGTTTAAAACTATCATTCTTCACGGAAATGAAAACTAGCTTTGAACATCTGAAGATTAAATATCTCTTGAGACCAGTGAAAGGCGAACTGGGCTTCCAAGTTCCGGGAGTATGTCGCATTCCCTGTGAATGTGGGACACCGTATATAGGACAAACCGGAAGGACCATCGGTACTAGAATAATCGAACATGAACCGAGCATTCGTTTAATGCAACCGGAGAAGTCTGGGCTAGCAGAGCATTGTTTTGATAACAACCACACAATTTTCTATACTCACGCCATCTCTTGAGCTGGCATTTAATTTACTGAAAACAGTCTTTTGTTAAGTATTGCGAATTTTGATAGTGTTTTGTCTTTGTTTATATTCGTGTTATATCCAGTATTTCAGTTGTTGTCTTATCATTTTATAAGTATGCTGATGATGGGAGAGAAACGTTGATATCTAATCATCTTTTCACCTGGCTGGCTGCTCGAGAAGAAAGTGTGCGAAGACTAGCATTAATTTATACAATCTTTGCACACAATTTTTAAACTCACCCGGATACATTAATGACATGCAATAATCGCTGGCCCTCTCGCGATCAGGCAATTACTAAACTACATTTTTTCAGAAAGTCAAATTTTAAAAAGTGTTCTATGTTAGTCTGGGGTGAGAGAATTTTCATTAAATTCTTCTTGTCCCTTCTTTTGTAGATGTTGAAAATAGATAGTAGGAGTGTTATTTAACCGACTTTCCGATTTTGAATTGTATTAGCTCATAAGCTGGCGTGGGCAGAACATTTTCTGAAACGCTGCTTTTATGGTGATGATGACTATCATCATCATCATCGTCATCATCATCATCATCATCATCATCAACAATAGTAGTTAAGGTTGTTGTAATAATTATTGTTACTGCCACTGTTATTGTTTTTGTTATTGCTTTTAATGTTTTTAGAGTTGATTTTTTTTGTTATAGTTTTTTTTTCGAGTGTAGTAAAAATCCATTTATGGATTTTCACTGTGTTAGAGGGCACAGTGGGTTATGTGGGCTTCACCTCAAGGGTACCACTCCACTAAAAAACCTCCACAGGATTGGGAAGCAGAAATGTGCTGCGGTACCGCCTTGAGCACCCGCGCATTCCAAGGGGTGATCTTAGCTGTCTCGCAGTGCAATTTAGCTTGGTGGGTTTCTGATGCAGGGATACAGGCTTGACATGAAGCCCAGCCTGATCGACTGTCTATTGTGGGTGGTATTTGATAGGATTCCAGATGTTATTTGTTGGCAGGTTTAGGGTAATTTATCACGCCGTAGCGCGACGTCTTAAGTTTAGGTGTTTTATTGTCACTGCAAGTAATACTTGCAAGCATGTCAGTGATAATCTATCATACCTTACTCCTATCTTACTAAACCTAAATATAAATATAGTTGTTATTGTTATAGTTAGAGGTTTAGGGAGTCACAAAACGCGTACTCGTGTGAAAATATCGTAAGATCTGAAAATTCAAACCAATGTTCGATATTTTACCACACAGTGATTTCTCCCAAATGAAAATGCTGTTTGTTGTTCTTTGAAAGCTTGAGTTATCAAGGAAATTTTGTGCCATTACTTACTATTTTGTACTTCACCTAAGGTTATTTTAAATTCACTTTGAAATCACTCACTCTCAAGGTTATCAGGGTTTCTTTCCAGTCACACGTGAAAACGAATTCAACGAGATAACAGAATTTATTTACTTACTCAGCCGCGTCCAAGTAGAACTATTTAAGCTGCAAATTCTAGAGCATCTAGAAACACTAACCTTTAAGGCAAATTGATACCCAACAACGCACTAATATTGCAAAGATAAGTTCTTACCTATCCCCTCTATTTATTTCGTATTGATTTATAATTATCGATTTATTTATAATTATCTATTTATTTATAATTATTGATTTATAATTATTTTTCCGTCGATATTTTAAGATCATACTTTTGGCATACTTGGTTCAAGCGGTGTAGTGCATATTTTAATTTATCCTCCGTTTCTTGTATTAAAACCACGTCATCTGCATATAGTAAAATATTTAAAAGTTTATTCTTATTTATTTTTATTGTTGTGAGAAGACTGAGTAAGTTGAATTTCCTGTGAAGGGTTTACCAACCCCTTGCACAGTAGATTTTCTGTAGGGGTTTCTTCCCTTAGGAGGACTGCCTTCACCTTAGCTCTGGAGCTCCTCCTGCCGGAAAAATCTAAGATAATGTCCTTTTGGGGAAAACAACATATAAGATCAAAAATAATTTTAGACAACAAACCACTAAAACAACTAAAAGAATTCAGCTGTTTAGGATGTAATCTTAATTATATGATGAAAACAGACAGAGATGTGAGCAAAAAGCTTGCAACATTCCAAATTATTTGTCGAACAGTGCATAGAAGGTTGAGAAATAAAACAAGAAGAGATACAAGATTAAAGGTGTACAAAACAATGGCAGTCCCTGCACTACTTTATGGAAGTGAGGCGTGGGTACTCACGAAGAAAATGAAAAGCCAAATTCAAAGTGCAGAGATGAACATCTTAAGGAAAACAAAGGGATGCACAAGGTTGGATAGAATAAGGAATGAAGACATAAGAAAGGAACTCAACGTAGACTCGATAAGTAGCAAAATTGAAAAACATCAAAAGGAATGGATGCAGCATATACAAAGTATGTCCGAAACAAGACTGCCTAAGATTGCATTCCAATATCAGCCACAAGGAAAGAGAGATGTTGGTAGACCTAAAAAGAGATGGAAGGAGTAATTATTGTGAGATGGAAAGGGCACTCTGCCCATGCCCTGAAGTGAAGAAGAAGATTTATAATTATCTATTTATTTATAATTATTTTTATTTATTTATTTATTTACTTTCGAGATAACATTTGTAAACGATTGATAACTAACCTATTGTTATATAGGGAGAACAAAACTGCATACAAGTTTCTCATTAATTATTTTAATTAGATATGCAACACAGCAAGCTGACTGCAGTAAATCATGCTGCCATCTAACGACTAATCTCTTAATAGCTTTATGACATATAAATGAACCGTGTTTTACCGCCACTGTATTATGGACCTTAAGATTAGAGGTACAATTATGAAATTAAAAATAATGTCAACAGCAGTAAGTTAATAACCAGAGTTCAATATTTATTATCATCATGGAGAAAATGTATTAACTCACAGTTAGCGTGTTTATGTTTGCTTCTTACGCAGTTAGCAGGAATCTAAAAGGAAAACTAGTACGTAGCACGTAGCACTTACAACGAACATCGCGGTAAAGGGATTATTGAAGCAGAGCTAGGCTTAATTGCAGTTTAGATTTATAGCCGAACATGTTCTAAACTACATGGGTGTGTACACGCACGTATGTACTCATGGAGTCTGATATAATCCTTATCCTCTATGTTAAAATTGATAAGAAGCAATGTAGGTAGCTAGAACATAGAATCTGAAAACATCGTACGACTTGAATTCTGACCTAGTAGTGGCATAGTTAAGTGCTAGGTGAAAAAACTCTATTGTGGTCTTAATCCTTTAACTTACGTACTTTAAATTTGCAGACGATACATGTAATCAGTTTCATTTTTCACCATTCCTCATGTTGGTATTTTATATTCTTGTAAACAAACCTCCTATTTACCAATATAAGTGGTGGACTTAATTATTAAGCAAATGTGACCCAGAGCAAGGAGAAAGGCAAATAAAAAGGCACGGCTCTCCAAAGCTATGACGATATAAAATTTTATATGGTTCCGAGATCTGAAAATCGACTAAACGAGGAGAAGAGTGCTGTACGACCATGTCGAAATACGGTTCCTGCTAGCAGTCGGAGTATATATTAGAACGAAAAGGGAAACGCAAAAATTGGGAACTAAATTTTTTAGTTAAAATGAAAAGGAAATTGTGGAAAGTAGAAGTTATTGGAAGGAAAATTTACTAAGAATGGAAGACTTGGAAGCATCCAGTCAATTGGGGTCACTATGTTCACTGAACTAACCGTCTTTCACTTAAGCAGAGACATCCCTTCGTGCGATAAAACAGTTTATAAAAGCAACGGGGCAGTTCCAGATACACACATGGAAGTAGCGTAGCAAGCTTAGCTTTGTTCCGAACGACAAGAGGCAATTCCCAGGCTTGAATTATCGTGTTTACTCCTTGCCTATAAGGAAGAACTGTTTAGAAAACCTAAACTATCTTAGAATATTTTTCGTTTATGCTAAAGAGGGCTTATTTCACGAGAGTACTGCCCTTTTAGACTGGCAAATGACTGAGAAATATTTTCTGAACTTTTATGTGTCCACCCAAAGTAAGTGTTATTTAATTTACTAGGTACTTAAAGTAGGGAAAGTACTGCATTCCACCCGAAAATTATAGTTCGATATTTCAGTGGAAACACAAGATCTATGATTCCCCGAACCCCACAAAAATGTAATTTTAGGAAAAAATTCCTCTGTGTATGTGTCCGTGTGCCTGTAAACAGAAACCTCCCCTTAAAAAGTATGTTAAATACCAAATTTGGTGTTATACTTCAGAATTTTACGAAGATGCGACTCGAAGATTTTAAAGAAAACCCTCCCATCCCAAGACTGTAAAGAAGAGTTGACAGATGGAGGAAGACAAGCTTCCCTTCAAGAGGACTAAACGGTCATCTTGATAATAACAACGAATCATAACTATTAATATTCTTAGCAGGTAATATCAGGTATCATTAAAAAGAATATAGAAAAATGTGCCTTATTTACTGCATCTAAGAAGTTAGCTTTAAATTAGGTCTATGGAAAATGTGTCCTCCATTTGTAAAATTCAACCTAACGTATGCTAATATAATGTCTATTTATGTGAAAAAATCAGGGGCGGTTCGTCATAAGGGCACGAAGGCGCGTGTCTCCCATAACAATCTTACGGAATTAAATGAACCATGGCCTTGCCAGTATTAAGGAAAGTTTATTTTTAAAATGTGAGAAGGCTTCATAGGTTAATAAAGGTGATGTTTTCATACATACAGCATATGACTCGGCACGCTAACATATGCGCCGGCCTGCTGCATTTCCACGTTACAGAAGGCGAGCAGCTCCGATGCAGTGAGGGACTGGGGGAAGAACTTGAATATGTGTATATCCGGCGCGGTTCCGTCGGCACCTAACGCAGTGTGTGGAGTAGTTTTACAGTGTTAAAATGCACGGGTTTCTTATTTTAGAGTTCTTTGTGGAGTTCGGAACATTAACAGAGTGTTAGAGGTGGCGTTATAAAATCCAGTGACTAAAGAATAATGGTTAACTCTGTAAAACCACTAATGGAATTGAAAGTTTCAAGGTTGAGACTTGAAGGAAAAGTACAATTGAAATCTTGAGGTAGACCAACGCCGGAATTCTTGATAGAAAATGTAGAAAAGAAATTAAAACTGGGTGTTTAAGAGGCATGTTAATTATAAAGTCATATATGAGAAATGTGACTAGATATGTGGCTGCGAAGTTCTCAAAAACTTTTTCTGCTATCCGCGTGTTTTTTTTTTGTTCTTAAAAATTCCAGTTGTTTGTGGAGTAAAAGATATAAAACATGTAAGAGAAAAACTAAAAAAAAAAAAAAAAAAAACATGAATATTTAGTGCACCATATGAAAAATGTGGTAGATCTGTCACTCCTAGAAAAACAAAACATTGCATCATGTCTTTACTCCATGTTTAAAGAAAGTGTTCAGATACATAACATTCAAGTGAGTGAAAATTGACACATTTTTATAAGTCTTATTTCATCTGTCACGCTTTGCGCTGTGTTTGAACTGGCTTTACGATGACATGACGAGTCTTTTACTTCTTCCAATCTATGGGTGCACATTGCCTCATTGACTATACAGCTGAACTGGATACAGTGATGAAGGAACATTTAGAACAGCAACAGTATTTAGAGGAACTTCGAAAACAGTTGAAGGTCTGTAGGAGGAAAAAATAGCAACAAATATGAGCTTCTGAGTTTGCCAATCAGTCTGATAAGGCAACTGATATTTTAAAACACTTTCAGGTGTTTTTGGTCTTCCATTATGTATATAAGGAATCCGTATATGAGCGATTTTGGGCTTTTGTGAATCCTGAATGAAGAGATGCGGAATCTCTGACAAAGTGCAGCAGAAATGAAATCCGCCCGCTTGTTGGAAATATCAAAGAAAACTCAATGGTGAAACATTTGATGGGGCCAGTGTTAAGAGTGGAAGGACTGGTGGAGTACAGGCCAAAATAAGGGAAACATATACATATGCATACTTCGTCCATCGCTATGTAAATTACTTGTCTTTAATCATACAAATGGCAACAAATGGTAATTCCCAGGTACCAATATTCGTAACGTCAATGTTGTGTACGAAAGCATAGAAAACCTGAAAGATTGCTTCGAAATCATTGCAGAGAGATGTACTAATAAGACCACAATAAATAAAGCAGTAGCTACAGAAGAGCTCTTGAACAGCTAAATGTAATATTTTGGTTAATAGTTTTCAACAAAATCCTACCACACGTAGACATTTTGTAACATCAACTTCAAAAGAAGAGTGACGATACTGTAACGTTACGGAGTGACATACTTATATTTTAGCAATAAATAGAAAAGAAATGACTGCATGAACTACACAAAGGTGAAGAATTTCCGCAGCCACCAGAGAAAAGAAAACGTATGCAATGTGCGAGGGTTGGAGACGCCAAGGAGGTGTGTGACGTCATCACAACTGTTACAGATTTACTTATAATGGGCATCTAGCAGGTGCATCTTTATTGTGTAATGACCTATTTAAGTCGTTTTTTGAACGTTTCCCGGAAGAAATTTTCACAAGAGTGGTGCAATGCTATCCTGTGCGCAAGGAAGTGCCCACAGATTTGGAACTAATTTACAGCCTAAATGACTTGAACATTAAAGGAGCATTGATGCATTTTCAGTTCATATACAAAAATAACTTTTCGTCAGTGTTTATTAAAGTCACAAGACTTTTGAAAATTGTCATAACAACGCCGATGGCGACTAGCAAACCTGAGCGTTGCTTTTCGACTCTAAAAATGATAAAACGCTTTTAAAAAATACAGTGACAAACGACTGACTCAATTCCATTAGCAATGCTATTAATAAATAAAAAATTTCAGTAACGTACAGGATTTTGGTGAAAGAGTGGGAGAAAATATTAACTTAAAGAACAGAATACTTGAATTTGTATATAAACAGGCCAAAAGTGTAATTGATGATAAACTGAGTAAATGCAAAATACGAGTATTAATGTGTGTACATACACTAAATAATTACCCTGGGGAGGCGGCAGCTTACGTGGCGAACATTACTTCCGGATTTGCTTGAGTTTGTATGATGTTCTAATACCATCCTTTTATTTCACATGCATATTAATACGAGGGGGGACCCAAAAGAAACCATACTCCGAGGGCACTGCCACACGTAGACGTAGTGCAGGGTTCTCACGCTAGAAGGTGTTAGTACAGACCTGCATGAAACAGCTGTGCAGACGGCCTCAGTGTAGAGCTGAACGTGCAAGTGTGGTATTGAGTTTTCTCTGACTGTTACCTCTGCGAAGTCGTTATGACAACTTCAAAAGAACAAAGATTGTGTGTGAAATTCTGTTTCCTGCTTAAAAAGCCTACAATGGAGACACGCCAAATGCTTCAGGAAGCTTTCTACGAGGACGCTATGAGCCGCACACAGGTTTTCCAGTGGTTTGGGCGCTTTACACGTGGTGAAATGTGTGTTGAAGACCAAGCTAGTTCTAGAATGCCCTTCAGCATCGTTAAATGAGGATAACATTGAAAAGGTCCGCCAAAAGACCACTGAGGATCGTCGCCAAACAATCGACCAAATTTCAGCAGCGGCAGGAATCAGTTGGAGCTCGTGCCACCGGATTTTGAGGGAGGATTTGCACATGAGACGTGTTGCTGCTAAATTTGTTCCACGCCTTCTCACACAGGAGCACAAAACCATCCGCATGAATGTGTTTCAGGACTTGAAAACAGAGATTGCACGTGATCCAAACATCTTGAACAAAGTCATTACAGCAGATGAGAGTTGGTGTTACGGGTATGACCCATAAACCAAGCAAGCGTCAAACCAGTTGACTCCTAACTATCCAAGACCAAAAAAAGCAAGGCAAATGAGGTCAAATGTGAAAACGATGATCATTGTCTTTTTCGATGTTCTTGGAATTGTGCATTGGGAAGTCGTACACCTTGGTCAGACTGTTAACCAGCACTTGTAGTTGGATGTTTTAAGACGTCTGCGATAGGATGTGAGGAGGAAACGCCCGGAACTTTGGCGATCAGGTGACTGATTTCTGCATCACGGCAACGCTCCAGCACACACGGCCTTACGAGTGAGGCACCATTTGATATCTCTGAGGTGGTCTGTCGTTTCCCACACTCCGTATTCGCCAGACCTAGCCCCGTATGACCTTTTCCTATTTTCACGAATAAGAAATATGCTAAAAGGGGAGCGTTATGACGATGTGGAGGCGGTAAAAGCAGCTTTGCAAAGGACACTGGACAATATCAAACTTTAAGAGTTCTAAACATGCTTCCAACAGTGGGAAAAGAGACTTGAGAAGTTCATCACATGTATCGCAGAGTATTTTGAAGGTGACTGAAGTAATTTTTTAAAAAGTTCATCAATAAAGTTTCTGTGACAACAAGCCGGTTTCTTTTGGGTACCCCCTCGTATAGCAGGTTTGGGAAAAATTTGGGTTAGGCTTCCTGCACATATTTATGAGGTGTGTATTACAATATGAGAACCACTGTTTCTATGGGTTATAGAGATGCAATTTGAAAAGAAAATGATTCTTAAAGTTTACAGGTGTATTAATTTACTGTTGTTAATATTTAGCAAGCAAATACTTCCGCGCCCCCCAAACATTTCGGCCACGAGCCGCCATTAGAAAAAAAAATTAAATTGTACATAGTATGAAACAAAATGATCCTTTTAACAATCAAACTCTCCTTTCAGAGGATTTAACTTTCAATTATTGTAATTAACCTTTTTATTCTTATATATGAAATAAAAGTTGTGCTTTCTCACCACGTCAATTCTGTAAAAGTATAAAAACTAGATTATATATGATTCTGATTAAAGGAATTTCATTACATTATTTTTCAGTAAAACGTCTTTCACAATTAATTTATTTGTTTTGGTTTGAGTAAAATGTGAAAGTGTGCCAACAAAAGACTACGGTATTTCAGTAAGGTTGCTTTTAGGTCAATATTAAGTGTGTACCTATATTTAAGCAGCTGTTACTTCTTCTACTTCTCGTAGTAAGTAGGGATATTATTGCAATTCATTTAGCGTTATTTTACGGAAAAAAATATATTTTCAACATCTGAATATAAATAAAAGTAATTTCGGACTATGGTCAGTATGTGGCCAAGTGTGCGCGTGTGAATGTTTGTGAATGTACGCGCGCGTGATTCCATGGTTCTGAACAGCATGATTCAAAAACTAAAACTTAGTTAAGTATAAAAGTTGCTTATCTTCCAAGGATGTCATACGAAGATTTTCATGAATATCCCCCACCCTAGGATACCGCCCACGTAGGGGAGGGGATCCCTCCTCTTCAGCTGCCGTGGTGCGTGCGCTGCGGACCCTTAGCACTCGTGGTACTTTCGATGTTACTAAGGAACCTCGGGCCGAACATTCGAGCCCGTCCCTGAAAGGGAGTTGTTCGGATTGGGTTGGACTCGAGGGGGTAGTGTGTTCCCGACAACCACGGGGAATTGGGTATCTCCGGCCAGGCTACAGCCACCCGTAGGGGGTAAAAGGTTGCCTCATAAGTCCCGGGTTCTAGCCTGCAGAGCTAATAGAAGGTGTGCTAGATCAACAGGCGATCCCACCGAGGTTTTCGGTAGTAATCCCTGCGTGGTTGACGCGCCTAAGTGGCGCATCCACTTCCATCCCGTCTTGTCGTTGTGCTCAGCGGTGGGGACTTTTAAATAAATCAGGTGTTGCCCTATGAAATAGCCCCGGAGTATCCATCGCTCCCAGGTCGAAGGAGGCCCGTGTCCTTGGTCCTACGGGTCCAGGACAAACGGGAGTAGAACCTCTGCACTTAACACTTAACCCAAGGATACCCTTTGCATGAAATATTTCCCGAAGATTCTGGCTTTCTCAAAATGACCATAACGATTTTTATTAAATTATCATATATTTAAGTAACTTTCATTACAAATTAAAAGTACATTTTGAGTTTTCTGTGAGTACTCCTAGAACTTCTCTTTATTCTGGATGATTTTTAGTAACTGGTAAACTGTAGAAAATTGAAAAAGGCTTATAACACAAAAATTTATGTATCATTAAGGACATAACTTATCTCAAATATATGTTAATTGATGTGGACAATTTCTGGATAATACTGTGACTTTGTGGGTTCGTGAAATGAAAAGTCCAATTTCACCGCTCAAAACTGTTCTTTATTTCCACCGACTTACAGTTAAACACTTGCCAATTACGCAGAATTGCGTACTGCACACAATTACAATTCACAGTTCGTCCGTTACAATTTCACTTGTACTCGCGATTACATCAACTCCGATACTCATACACAGTTACGTACAGTCTTCCGTTGCACAATCTTTTCGTTCATTAACACGTCACTGACTAACACTGCCTTCTTACACCAAGAACTGTCACTCACTGGCTCTCTGAAAACCTTTTTATAGTAATGTCACTGCTTTCTCGACTTCTCCAGTTTCCAAAGGAAGGTTCCAGATGGCCGTGGAAGAGAGGGAAGGGGCCGTCAGCGCAAGCGACACTTCTTCCAACCTTCCCCCTCAGTTAGTGACAGAGACTGATGAGTGGGCGTGGCCCAGCTGTCTCGGGGTCCTTCCAGCGGTCGCCGGTCATCCCTTTCCCTAATTGGGTGACACTGCTCCCTCCTCAAAGCTGGTCGTCCCGAACAGCACCATTGTAGTGGGCTAGACGATCCAGGTGTACCACCAACATCTTCCCTCGGGGAACCTTCTGGATGCGGTAGACAACGTCATTAATCCTCTTCACCACCCGGTACGGTCCTTGCCATGGCTGCTGGAGCTTCGGGCAGCGTCCCTTGGTCCGGGTAGGACGGTACAATCAGACCAGGTCACCTTGCTGGAACCCTTGGCTGTTGGCTTGCCTATCATATCTGGTCTTCATGCGGTCGCTCGCCTTCCGGATGTTCTGGCGAGCCATCTCGTGCATGTCGTGGAGGCGGTCCACCAGGTTCTCCACATACTCGGTCACCGGCTGCTTCGCCTCCGGAGGACTTCCGAAAGCCAGGTCACAAGGGAGGCGTAACTCTCGACCGAACATTAAGCTGGCTGGCGTCATCCCAGTCGTGTCGTGTGTAGACGAGCGATAGGCCAGCAAGAACAGTGGCACCTTGACGTCCCAGTCTCGCTGATGGCTGGCCACGACCTTCCTCAGGTGTTCCTCTAAGGTCTTGATGTATCTTTCGACCATGCCATCCGACTGGGGATGTAGAGGCGTCGTGCGGGTCTTGTTCACCCCAAGCCTTTGTAATGCCTCCTTCATTAGGTTGGACTCAAAGTTGGTACCCTGGTCACTGTGTAGCTCTAACGGCACCCCAAATCGACAGAACACTTGCTCCAAGAGGCAGTCTGTGATTGTCTTTGCCTCTTGGTTTGGGATGGCATACACCTCCGGCCACTTGGTAAAGTAGTCCACGACCACCATTAGGTACTTGTTGCCTCGGTCGGAAACTGGGAACTATCCAGCAATGTCAACGGCGATCCGTTCGAACGGCGCTCCGACGTTGTACTGCTACATGAGACTCCGGCTCCTAGTCTGGGGGCCGCGACTCGCCGCGCACACGTGACACTGACGGCACCACCTCTCAGCATCAGCTCGGAGTCTCTGCCAGTAGTAGCGCTGCCGTAGTTTGTCAATCGTTCGGTTGGCTCCCAGGTGTCCTCCTGAAGTACCGGCGTGCACTTCCTCCAAGGCTTCCGGGACCTTACTCCGGGGAAGTACCAACTGTTCTCTCTGCGTCTTACAATCGGGTGACTCCCATACCCGGAACAGCACGCATTCTCTGGTCTTCAACGGGTCCCATTGGGCCCAGTACGAGTTGCAGGTGGCGCTCCTCGGTGCGATGTCCTCCCAGGTTGGTCTCGTCCCTGCCTCCACTTCCCTCAAGAGTGGCCCCAAGTCTGCGTCCGCCAGCTGCTCCCTCCTCAGACCTGCACTATCCCAGCCATCCGCAGGCACTGCCGTGACTACTCGGACTGCTGCGGCACGCTCCTTCTCCTCCACTCTTGTACACTGGCCGCACTCTTCCGGACAGGGTCTTCGGGACATGGCGTCAGCGTTACCGTGGCTCTTCCCTCTACGATGTTCCGAGGTGAAGTCGTACTCCTGTAGCCTCTGGACCCAACGTGCTGTCTGGCCTTCCAGGTTCTTAAAGCTCAATAGCCAGGTTAGGGCGGAATGGTCAGTCCTCAGGTAGAATGGCTGACCGTACAGGTACTTGTGGAAGTGCTCCAATGTCTTTACTACCGTCAGTAACTCCCGTCGGGTGACGCAGTAGTTCTTCTCTGCCTTGGATAGCGTCTTGCTGTAGTAGGCTATCACCCGCTCATGGCCGTCCTGGATCTGCGATAGGACACCTCCAATGCAATGGTCGCTGGCGTCGGTGTCCACAATGAAGGCGCCAGCCGGTTGTGGGAAACCCAAAATTGGAGCACTGCACAGGGTCTCCTTTAGGTGCTGGAAAGCGTTTTCGGCGTCCTCGGTCCACACATAAGGCCGGTGTTCCTCCGTCAGGCGGGTGAGGGGTTTAGCGATGCTGGAGAACCCCTTTATGAAGCGGCGGTAATAGCTGCACAGCCCCAGGAAACTGCGCAACTCTTTCTTATCCCTTGGGCGAGGCCAATCTCTCACGGCCTCTGTCTTCTCCGGGTCTGTGGCCACTCCGGTTGCTGAGACTATGTGGCCCAAGTAGTTAACTTCCTTACGGAAGAGCTGGCACTTCTTCGCGTTCAGCTTCAAGTTGGTCGCTTGCAGTCTCTGTAGCACCTTACTCAGATCCTCGAGGTGATCTTCAAAAGTCTTTCCGACGATGATGATGTCGTCCAGGTACAGCAGGCAGGCATCGTAAGTCAGCCCTCTCATCACTGACTCCATAAGGCGCTGGAAGGTAGCTGGTGCGTTGCAGAGGCCAAAGGGCATAACCGTGAACTGCTAGAGCCCTTGGCCTGTCGAGAATGTGGTCTTCTCTTTGTCTCTTGGGTTTAGAGCTACCTGCCAGTAGCCCGACTTCAGGTCCAGGGTCGAGAACCACTGTGCACCAGCTAGCGTGTCCAGGGTGTCGTCAATCCGGGGTAAGGGTAAGCAGTCCTTCCGGGTGACAGCGTTCAGCTTTCTGTAGTCTACGCAGAAGCGCAGCTCGCCGTTCTTCTTCGTCTCCAAGACTACAGGGGAACCCCAAGGGCTGTCAGACTCTTCAATCACTCCCCTGGATCTCATATCCTCCAGCATGTCTCGTACCGCCCCTTGTTTTGCCAGCGGAACGCGTCTATGTGGCTGCCGAATAGGCCGGGCGTCTCCGGTGTCGATGCGGTGAAGCACTTTGTCCGTGCGGCCGTAGTCACTATCGCCTTGGCTGAAGACGCGCTCGTATCGCCTCAGTAGTTGTCGAACCTTCTCCAGCTGTTCTGCGGTCAGGTGGTCGGCCGCCCTCTCCAGTAAGCCTTCTAGCCGGGGCCCCAGGTGTTGCTTCGGCGCCGGCTCCTGTGTCTTGTCGACTGCTGTTACGCTCACTACGGGCTCGCACGTTCCCAACTCCGTCCCGGCCTGGACGTCGTGATCGGTGTCCGTTGGATTTAGCAGTCTCACTGGCACCTCCTCTCGGCACGGCAGCAATGTCCTGGCTACACACAGTCCGTGTACAGGCGTCTTCTGGACCAGCATCATGTTCCTGGTTCTCTGGCCCTCCAGTCGCGCCATCACCACCACCTCGCTCCTCGCGGGGACAACCACGTCTTCGTCCAAGACGACCCTGCAAATTCCAAGGCGCTCTTCGGGTTGACGGAGTATAACCTCTTCTCCGTTAAGCCGCAGGACCTTCCTGCCGACGTCGACCGTCGCCTCATGGCTCCTGAGGGCATCCAGTCCCAGGATCACCTCCTCAGCCACCTTCGCGACGAACACCCACAGACGCACGGCACTCCGTCCCAAGTTCAGCTCCAGCAGGGCCTCCTTCTCCACAGGCAAGGTGTCGCCCGATGCCGTGACAAGCTGGTAAACCCTTCGCCACGTCAGGTCTGATGATGGTCACGGCCGCCCCGGTGTCCACCAGCACGCGGCACGGCTTCCCTCTTACCCAACCGTCCGCGATGAGGCTGTCATCCATACGCCGGCTGACGGCGCGCAGTGTCACTCGAGGGGATCGTGGTGATGGCGCCGACGTGCCCCTCTCCACGACGGCCCTTACTCGTTTTCCGGCTGCTCTTCCTGGTGTGGGCAGTCTCTCTGCAGGTGTCCGGGCTGTCCACACCCCCAACACAGGCCACTAGGTATTCGCCGGCGTCCCTCAGCTGGTCTTCTGTCTCCGGTGTAACGGACACTCCTCGTTCTCGACGTCGCAATGGATGTTATTTTGGCCGCCTCCATCCTTAATGCCGCTGTCAGCGCCTCGTGGATGGTTTTATATTCCCCGAGCATTAGGCGCTGACGAATCTCCGTGTCCCGTACCCCGTCGACAAAATTGTAGGCGGCTTCGCGGGATACGAACTCCAGTGGCAGGTCAACCAAGGCCTTGCTAGCCAGCTGCTCGATCGCAATGGCGAACTCCTGCAGCGTCTCCCCCGGCTGGTGTGACCTTGCCCTTAGCTGGCTGCGGTATGCTGCGGCTAAGCGGTGGTTCCCGAAGCGATCCTCCAGGGCTTCCCAGATGTCCTTGGGAGCCGCTGTCGTCTGCACCGCGTTTAGGACTTCCGCTGCTCTTCCCTGGAGGCTGGCTATTAACTGTGTGGCCTCCTCCTCCAGTGACCATCCGTTGTGCCTGGCCACTGTGTCGCACTGGCGGCGGAAGACCTCAAACGTTGACGCGCCGTCATACTTGGGAGGTTTGACGCGCGGCGATGTTATGTCGCGTCCCGGTGCGTCGGCCTTCAAATCCTTCAACCTCCTGCCGACGACGTCCTCCACCATGGCGCTCAGGGACTTGGCGCTGTTGTCGGCCTTTCCTTCCAGCTCATTAACGCGGCTCGCCAGGTCTTCGACGCGCTCGCCTAACTCTGTGACGTCCTCTTTTACGCCGGCCAACTGTTCTTCAAACTTTGCGGCGAGAGCCTCGTTCGCCGCCTTCATTTCCGTGGCCAGACTGCCGTTCGCTGCTCTCATTTCTGTGGTTAACTCGGCCTTCATTTCTTCCATCTTCTCGGTGATGTTGTCGTTAGCCGACTTCATTAGTTTCAGTTCCGCTAAAATCTTTTCTAATGCTGCTTCCATTGTGTTATGTCGCACTCCTGACACCAATTGTGACTTTGTGGGTTCGTGAAATGAAAAGTCCAATTTCACCGCTCAAAACTGTTCTTTATTTCCACCGACTTACAGTTAAACACTTGCCAATTACGCAGAATTGCGTACTGCACACAATTACAGTTCACCAGTTCGTCCGTTACAATTTCACTTGTACTCGCGATTACATCAACTCCGATACTCATACACAGTTACGTACAGTCTTCCGTTGCACAATCTTTTCGTTCATTAACACGTCACTGACTAACACTGCCTTCTTACACCAAGAACTGTCACTCACTGTCTCTCTGAAAACCTTTTTATAGTAATGTCACTGCTTTCTCGACTTCTCCAGTTTCCAAAGGAAGGTTCCATATGGCCGTGGAAGAGGGGGAAGGGGCCGGCAGCGCAGGCGACACTTCTTCCAACCTTCCCCCTCAGTTAGTGACAGAGACTGATGAGTGGGCGTGGCCCAGCTGTCTCGGGGTCCTTCCAGCGGTCGCCGGTCATCCCTTTCCCTAATTGGGTGACAATACCTTCTGTCCCTTGGTTATTTTCACTTATACTTTTCTCACATGGGAATCAGTAACTCACCTGAAATTCCATGGCCTTTGTGATCCAGAAAGAAAAAAGCTATCGCACAAAGCGATCAGCGCTTTAAAGGCTTAACTGTTGCTTAAGCACCTACAGGAAATTAGCAATAAAACTGTTTATGGACAAATTTTCTGGATTAGCTTGAAATGGAGTAGTAAGCATTTGTAAGAGAAGTTTGTAGAAGAGTAAACGAAATCATGTGACTGTGATAAATCAGAATTTTCTGCTAATTACATGTATTAAAAAGAAGTTTACGTACCATAGCTGTAACTTAGTAACCGAAATAGGCACAAACTTTGACGTAATTTTGGTATTAAGGTAGTGGAAGTTGGGTTAATTGCATGCGCTTAACTTCGAATCTGTTAATAGCTATCCGGTTGTTGCAGAATGATAAAACACGTACGACGGATTTAGGCATTAAAGCGGAAATCATGACCGGGTCACGCAAGTGCCTCTCAGTAATTGTATAGCAGCTCATGAAAATATAAGAAGGGGCTTTGCATAATATTTCCCTCCCATGTTGATTAATAGTACGCAGATGATTATTAAGTTTCTAATCCATGTGTCATACACTGATATAATACATAAGTGAAATCCTTAGATAGTTCAATTCCACAATTCTGTAACTATGCATCTCTGGCCTGCATTCTGGAAGCCCGGGTTCGATTCCCGTTGCCGACCTACCCGAATCATGCTTTTGTCGGTGTTTTCCCGGGAACTAGACGAATGCTGGTAGGTTCATTACATCCCCTGAATTTCTTGTGCTTCCAGTTCATCTCCATTATCATTTCACGTCATCTCCTATCCAGTGGTCTCTTTCAGGGTAGAATTAGTGCCAGCGGGTATCTCGGCGGTGCATGGCGGGATGATATGCTCTGACGTAAACGACTTCCTCCTCCGGTAGGTCGGTTGCCAGTCTCCACCCTTCTGCTTGGACCATTTTGGTACCGCCAGTCAGGAACTTTTGGGGTTCGGACAACCAGTCAGGGAACTTCGGAGCTTGGCTGCGGGGCTCGTTGCCGTCTCTCAGTGGGGGAGCGTGTCCGTTGTCCTGGTCTGTCGGGGTAAGTCTCTAAGTAAACTGTAGGTACCCTGCCCTCTGTACTTTCGTGGCTCTTTGGGACGGCAGCCCTCTGTTGCCTCTCGCCACATCCTTTCTCC
Organism: Mantis religiosa; assembly: GCA_030765055.1. NCBI lineage: Eukaryota > Metazoa > Arthropoda > Insecta > Mantodea > Mantidae > Mantis > Mantis religiosa. Next base: position 302,177,712 of record CM060948.1, on the reverse strand, counting down.
CGGGGGTGCTCAACTTGGGGGCATAGGCACAATGTACCCAGCAAAATAGCCTACAGTCTGTGAGATTTAAGTTGGCATATTCTCTACTATCCTTGTCTAACACAGAAAGCTGTCCTTGTCTAGCACACGTGGGCGGGTCAACAACCACTGCTTTGTCGTGATTCGTGGAAAGGAGACGCTCACAACCCCCACTCTGTTTTGTGTTGATTAAAGGTTGTCAGTGGCCTATGAGCGATTGAACTGTGAATTTATTGTTTTGTGGATTTACATGTTTTTATTGTTGCAAAAGATGGATATAATGCTGAATTATTTTCTTGTAGTTTTAGTTGTATTGGTGTTGTTTCAAGTTGGATCTCGAGGGAAAGTTCTAAAATCAGATTCTAGGGAAATTGTAGTCAAAGTTCACAGTTTCTTGAGTGATGAATGTGAAGCCTTTAAATGTGGTAAGCCGACTCTTTCAGTGACGAGTATCGTTGAGGGAACTGCTGCTGCTACAGGTATTTCTTCTCGTTCGGTCCAACGAATTTAAAAGAACACAAAAATGCAGAAGCTAAGGGCGGTAGAGTGCAAAAATCAGGCAAAAAGAGCCCCAATTGAAGACCGCGAAAAACAGAAATTGATTCATTCACCGCTGCTGCTATTAAGCGAAAAATCTATTCGCTATATCGTACGTACTTTCTGCCTAGTTTTCTGGACATATATGAGGCTTCAAAAGCTAAAAACTACAGGTAGGCCTATAGTGTACTTTGATGAAACGTAGGTAAGTATAAACCATACGAGGAATTAGGAGTGGAAGTGTATCGCTGATGAAATTGTGAGGGATTTCCCTCTTAAAACACCAATCGGTAAAGGACAGCGATTTATAGTTGAACATGCTGAATATTCAGCACGATTTATTCCTAATGCCTGCTAACTTTTAAGTCAAATTCAGCCAAAGACTACCATAAAGAAATGGATAGTAACATTTTCAAGGATTGGTTTGTTAATACATGACTACCTAACATCCCGTCTAATAGTGTCATCATTATAGACATGCCCCTTATCATTCCATAGAAATTAATAAAGCACCCACTACATCTTCACTCAAATCCCATATGCAGGAATGGCTTCGTTATAGGAACTACAGATAGATTAGTTATAAATTTAGAAGACTTGGAATCGGAAGAAGAAGGCGAAGATTCGGTTGAAATTTCTGACTGTGAATCGGGGGATGAGTAACAATCTGGCGGATTGGAGAAGGGGTGCTCCGCCACTGATACATGCTTGGCTGGCGTGTTTGCTTTACCTGGTACGTCATAGAGAGAGCGGTGAGTATTCCTTTCTCTTTCTAAAAGACACAGGACTAGTTAAACCTCGCATTCTGTAGGTAGCGTCCCTTCTGTAGTGAAATCTTAATCCGAATCCTATGACTATGCTATCAAGGCATATTATAATTTAACAAAATAAAAAATAGAACTTCTCAAATATAATTAAACGCTTTTGTAAAGTTAGAGAGTCAGTAGGGTTTGCTTCTGTAAAATATCCCCGTCACCTTAGAAACATGTCATAACGGATCCGTATTGACTTTGAAGACAAATTAATGTTTCCATGAGGTCCGCCTCTTGTTAATGCAGTCGACATCCTCCTACCGCAAACAATAGACCTGGGTGGTATAAACATTCCTGTATCACTCACTGCAAACAAAATTAGGCTTGTGTCACGTTCCAAACCTGCTGCAGCTCCTAACAATTGAGGAACATATTTTCAAAAATCGATAGATGCAAAATGTTATGAAATAAAGCTATATAGATTATCGGCATAATTTTAAGCTTCTGCATCGTTCTGTGAAATCAGATTTTGTAAAATGCGATTCGTGTCCTGTGTAGAAGGTAGGGAATATTAGCAGTTTTTTTTCAAACCTCGATAGATGCAATTCTATGATATTATGATACAGCGCGTAGCATCCTCAATTCTATGAAATGCATATTGGCATTGACTGCCACCTCATTGTTGCGATTCTTGGAACTCTCAGTCATTTCTGCAAGCTTTTCACACTGCTGCACCGTTAACAATAATTGCGAAATCAGGTTGCGCTTGGATTTTACATTCGTTTCTGTAAGCTTTGTAACATTTACATGGCATTTTTATTACTGCTGCATGATCTAATCTATTAACCGAAACGATTAATCGATTAGTTTTATTCGAGGTTAAAGAATAATCGAGTCGATTGAAATTAATCGATGACAATAAATATTAATCAAAACTCTTTCAGGCCAATTTGTCCCTCTTTGTTTTGATGTATTCCTTCCAACCTAAACAGCCTTTCCAACGCATCAAGCTTTTACTATACACGTAATGTTCTTTCAACTTTGAGATAATGTAAATCCTGATAGCTAAAAGAAATCGGCTCTTCTTTAACCAGTCCCCAGACAACATTTTTTCCAAGTCTAACAAGTAAGGCACGCACGAGCGCTGACGGAACCTGCCGAAGTGGCATGCGCCGAAGTGGCATGCGCCGAAGTCAGTAGCAGAACATTTTCAACACAACCAACATTGATCTAACAACTACACTACTTTTAAAATGTTAACTTTCGATATTACTTAAATTACTTTTTCTTATCTAAATTTAAAAAAGAATCGTCCGATATGACTTAACTTTCCATATGACTTAACTCTGGAGGACGAAAATCACAAAAATGAACAAAAATAAAAAAATAATAAAGAAACAATCTTACTTACAATATGTGCACTATACAACAGGATAAACCTGTCGAATGTCTTCGATCAGTTCCTGGAAGGGGCCGGCTAATCTGTTCCTGAGATCTTGCCGCCACAGGTACTCTGCAAGGTGCACATCAATTTGGTCCATTCGGATGCCGTCCCTGGATAGGCGATGCTGGATAGATCGCCAACGCGACTCAATATTGTTCGTGTGCACATTAGTTACTGGATCCACAAAACGCAAGCTGTGGTTCACCGTTAGATGTGCTGCAAATCCACTGTACCCACCCCAAAAGTCGGTATGGATTGTACTGGCGAGTTCAACAATTTCCTCAATCAGTGCAAAGAGGGTTACAGCATCTCTTCTGTTACCTGGACACACTGACATCCGCACTTCGTTGGTGACCACGTCAATCATCCCGAGGATCCACTTTCCTTCCACGACATGGCCGCGATTTTATTTTCGCCGTCCAATTTTGCATTCATCAATTTGAATGACGTGGCCGGCACCTCGGCAATAGCTGAACCAGTCGGCTATTGTTACGTGGCTTAAAATGCTGTCTCCACGAAAACACTGCACAATAGTTTGCTCGTAAGACAGCTTGCTGCACCTGCGCAGATGGCAATTTGGTTTTTTCAAACCACGTATCTTTTGTGATGGACTCGGGAAATTGCTCATTATGTCCTCTCCTGCAGGAAAATATTTGGAATTTCCGTCCCCGTTTTGTTACGGGATGTAGGGCGGCATCGTACTCCCGGCACAACATTCTAGTTCTTAATAAACTTTCATTCTACAAAAACTGCATGCACTTTTCCTCATTTTTGCATACAGGCGCAAGATCGATAAAACTAATAAATCGAGCCATTGGTTTCATATAGAACTTCCACCGAATAACTTTCTTTACAGAATGCCAGGGCCCCGGTGGAAACTTCATTTTCAGATTTTACAGTTAGGCTGCTACCTTGCCAACAATGGCAGATGTGGAATTTATAACATCTGCAAAACAGATGCTTGGGTGATGGTGCAAATGTTGGCAAAAGAAGCTTACGCCGATAACTGTGTCAGAAGCACTACAACTGCGTGACCATTTCGGCAGGTTCCACCAGCCTTCGTGTGTGCATCCGATGTTGGACTTAGACAAAATTGCTTGCGGGACTTGGTCTGAAGAATATCCAAGAAATCACCCTGAAACCCGAGAGAGTCTAAATAACACTTCTTTTGTGAAGTATTCTAAGAGTTACCTAACTACACACAGATGCTGACAGAGAGGTTTCTTTCCCTACAGCTTGCGTGTGACAACATATCGTATACAACTGATTATTTATCGCTTGCTAGCATAAACTGAGCTGTACAACCTTGAATCGAACACTTCGCTTACGCAGCTAAGGAAATAATAGCTGATCCCTCTTCTCAGGGCTGGTGGTGGTGTAACTTTGCTATAAACTGCAGTTAGTCAGTAACGTTTCTGAGTTCGTGACAGCGAGTGAAAGTTTTGAGTTAAAAAGTTAAAATAGGTAAAAACGTTTTGTGTTGAGTGGAATAAAAATTCTGCATACGAAAATTTGCGAGGAAAACTGGGTGAACATTTTGGCTTTAGGCTAAAGTATCTGACAGAACAAAATTATTTGTATAATGAGTGTGAAATCATTCAGTTATAGTGGTAGTGCTAGTAGTTTGAATTATCATTTGAAACACACTCATCCATTTCACTGTGCTAACGAATCATCTTCAACTGTTCCTCAGGCATCGGAGTGCAATCTAAATAATATCATAACCAAACCGAATTCTTCCATCAAGGAAGCTGAATTAACAAATATAATCGTAAAATGGATAGTTAAGGATAGCCAAACTATCAATAATGTTTTGGATGAGGATAAAAGAAGTTTTAAGAGAATCCGTTGGAAACAAATCGTATAATCTTCCACCAAAGGATGTCGTAAGTAGACAAATTGACAAGTTATACGATATTGAAGGAGCTGAGCTTATGGACACATTAAAGTATGCGGAATATGTTAGCTAACAGGGGATTCTCGACTTTAGTAGCAAATCAAGGTTAGTTTGGAGTTACGGCCCACTGTATGTATTCTAACTGGGAGTTCTGCACTGCATTGTTGCCAGTGAAAAACGTAACTGAAAAGCACACTTATACTAATGAGTTCGAACAGGTTGTAAATGACGGAACTTGCAAAATAGAGTCATTGTAATTTGTACAGACAGTGCTCGGATTATTGTATTTGGTATTGAGAAATCAAAATATGACAATGTTAGGTGCACTGCTCCTACTTTAAAATTAAGTTTCAATAAGACAATTAAAACTGTTTCTATAGATATCCTCCTTAGTAAATGCAGAAAAGTAGTGAGCCACTTTAAGCACAGTCCGTACCTAGAAAATGAACTGTCTAAAACTTCAACGATCTTAATATTCCACAGATAAAATTAAAACCAGACGTAGTAGCCCGTTGGAGCAGTACTTGTATTATGTCTGAAAGTCTCCTCGGAGCTAAGAGAATAATTATTGATATATTGGATACCCAACCTTCAAATATTATCCCATTATCTGAAATTGAATGGGAAATTACACAAAGAAAGTTTGAATGTCTGAAACCTTGCCGTGATATTTGTCATTTTATTGGGGGAAGTAAATACGTCACAGCAAGTATTGTGATACCTGCAAAAACTTATCTAAGGTGAGGTCTCACAGTCGCTGATTCAGACCACCAGTATGCCATCAGGTTCAAAACTACTCTTGTCGAAGATTTAACAGAAAGAGTTAATAAGTGGCCTAAATTAGAAATGACGAAGAACTTACAGCTCTCGATTGTAGATTCAATTCCTTAAAATGTCTTCCAAGAGGCACAAGATGTGTAGTGTTTAACTCCTGCTTTTACTACATACGGCACCGCAGGCGATGACACTGAAGATACATGAGATGAAGATGGAGCACCGGTGGAATGAGATGGGGGGGAAACCGGAGATCCCGGAGAAAACCCGCCCCAGCGCCGTGTTGTCCACCACAAATCTCAGTTTGCGGTCGCCTGGAATCGAACCCGGGCCGCCTTGGTGAGAGCCAAGCGTTCTAACCACTGAGCCACGGCGCGGCCAAGAGGCACAAGAGAATTAGTATGGCAAAGACTTTCACAAAAATCTATGATGAGCGCGAAAACTACGACAGAAAAAATTTGAAAAAAAGAAAACTGATTTTAAATGACAACGATGTCGAGGAAATCGCCCCATTAACACCACTTTTTACAGAATTGGCGTCTACAAGTCTTTGGTTGAACTGGATGACTACTTCGCAAATCCTATTCAGAGGTGGAAGCAACAGTCTATATGGTTACCAATGCTTCTATCCATAGCGAAGAAATTAATTCTTTCACCAGTTACATCGGTTCCCAAGGAACATGTGTATAGTGATTCAAAGCATGTGAATGCACTTCCATGTTCATAATCACTGGTGAAACAACAGTGACTAAGTAGTAAAAGAATAATAAAGAACATGGTTTGAGCCAATACGCTTATCCTATTGTCTGGGCGTTGCCACTTCCACGGCAAGCGGGTGACAGAGATGGTCTTTGTCCCAACCTAGCAAGTATCATATAGATGCTGATATTTGCAGTGATACAATGCTGACAGAGAAGTTCGTTTATTATTTCAGCATGCGCGTGAGAAGATACACAATGATGATCGCACAATCTTAACCTAAAAACCTCAAACTGGAGAAAAGTTTGCTTACAGAACCATCCTTCATATGAACACAAAACAACATGAATCAGATTAGATGAGTTCTATGAAATAATGTGTTTGCTACAGTGAAAAAAAAGTAATGACATTTCCACGATTTGTGAATACAGTTTCTATTTTAACGATGCCACGTTTGTGTACTGTCTGTAATGGACCTTAAACCAAATTTTGTTTTATTAAATTATTCAAAAAATACGAAAGATATGAAAGCGTATTTATGAAGCATATTTGCACCATGAATCTCGTGTACTAATTTTATGCATTGTGTGCAGAAGTTTTAGTCTTGCAGCAACAATATCGCTTCTTTCAAGCAGAAATTTGCAGCCATCATTGTTTCTCCTATATTTGTACCCAAGGGATTTCAGAATATTATGCATAGAAGAAACAGTATCCCCATATTCTATTTTCTCCCTCATTAAAGTGGCCAGGTTTTTGGCACTTGGATATTTACCCTTGTCATATAACTCACACTTTTGAAAATTATCTAAGTTGGTAGCACGCTTTTTATCTCTCCGATGTTTCCTAGGAGATCAAAATATTAAAACTTCTCGTAATTTTCTAAACTGTTTGCCTTCTCTAACAATGTTATTTACAGAATGAGCACTCACGTGACAGGCTTGTAACATTAATTCTTGACCCTGTGCGAAATTTGTACTTTCGAAAATGTCTTTAATTGACATGTTCGAAAACGGAATACACATTAACAAGAATATTTGTAGCCTATTTATGTAAAGCCTCATGAGATGGGCCGCACCGTGGCTCAGTGGTTAGATCGCTTGGCTCTCACCAAGGCGGCCCGGGTTCGATCCCAGGCGACCGCAAAGTGAGATTTGCGATGGACAACGTGGCGCTGGGGCGAGTTTCCTCCGGGACCTCCGGTTTCCCCATCCATCTCATTCCACCGGTGCCCCATCTTCATCTCATGTACCATCAGTGTCACCGCCTCCGGTGCCGTATGAAGTAAAAGCGGGCGTTAAACACTACACATGTCACCTTATGAGATGTCTTGCAGTTACTTCTAGACGCACCAGTACTAGGCTTTCTGAGCGGTATATTTACTAACTTAGAAGAGCACATGTGCGCTTTTAAAAGATCACCACTTTACTGAATGCAGGGTACAAAATACAACTGCAGCATACCACGTGTGTGCTTTTCGTCAATAATAGTTGATAATTCTGTTCTTTCTAGTCAGGTGCCTTAAGTTTACATACCTTCGAAACCAGATGTGCCACAAACATGGGGTTTGGACAGTAATCCTCAGAAAAAATAGCTCTGTAACATGGGAAAAACAAAATAATTCTTTAATTAGTATCTCTAGAGCACGCAAAGATCTCCGCATGCTTCGGCAAGGCAAGCCAATATGCGTGCTTAACTGTACAACGTTACACGCACCGCATTGGCTAGTAGCTATAGAATAGCCACGCCTTGCCCCGCTTTATGTTCATTTCTATTTCGTAGCTACCTTAGCTGAACTTCAAAATGTTCACCATCTTAATTATGGAGCGTTGACACCGAATAATGTAGAACATTGCTTCTCTCAATATGAGGCATTAGTAAATATGATAGGCAAGTTTGTATTATATGTTTTTTTTTGTGCACTGTAACTCCAACGAGATGTTTAAATATGCTGTTTAGCTGAAAATTGGTGATTTGTAATGTGCACCGGTTTAAAGCCTAGATGTTTTCTTTTTTTTTTTTCTAAGTATTTCCCAGTTTTTGGACTTAATTTCGGAATCATTAGAACATAAAAGTAAATATTTTAAAGCTTTTACTACATAAAAACCGGAGCACTAATAATGATAAGTTCATTGTGTAAGCGAGCGGGATGGCTCAGGCGGTTTCGTCTGTGGCCCCTATTCGGAGGCCAGGCTTCGATTACCGTGGCCTAACTACCTGGCTCAGTTTTCCCGTGAAGCCAAGCGAATGCTGAGTAGGTTAATTGAATCTCCTAGATTTCCTGTTCCTCCACTTCATCGCCATTATCATTAAACACCATCTATCATCTGGTGGTCTCTTTCAGGTTAGAACGATCTGCGTGATTTCGGAGCTGCATGGCAGGATGATATACTCATGGTGAACCACTTCTTCCTGCGGTAGGTCGGTTTCCAATGTTCGGACCAGCTGCTGGAACCGCTTCCGAATCACAGTAGCCGGTATTGCTCTGGCCTACCATTGCGAGATGGAGGTTTGTTCCTGCCCTCTGCACTTCGTAGCTCCTTTGGACGGCCACCCTCTGTCTTCTCTCGCCACACCCTTTCTCCCAGGGAGGCCATACTTAGGGTCATAAGTACAACAGATCAAGACTGGCTGCAGTGCTGAATACCCTCCGTAGTAATCTTAATCAGTATCCTAGAACATTCAGTTAAAGTATCAAAAGTGATTCATTTAAGTCAAACGGGTTGACAATTTAATTTTTTCACACCTAGGCACATTAAAATGCTGCATGCTATTCCTCGAATGAGGTACTTTACGAACAATATTACATATTAAGTTATTTAGATCCCTTTCCTACGTGTAAGGACTATGATACAATGAAGCATAGAATTAATACAATTTTGAGTCGAAATAGTACTCGGAGCGCCATTTGTTGCTAGTGTTTATCTAGAACGTGTTTCGTTAGGACCTTTGTAACATCGACATTAGTTGAAGAACCATCTTGACAAGAAATAATGCTTACAATGTGTGTGCAATTAAATTAGACCCAAAAATTATCATCATCATTATTATTAAGTTGCATGTTTTGTTCTAATCATAATAATTTATTCTGCACTTCTGAATGATACGTCCTCCAAGGTGCTTGAAGGTACACAAATTAGTGTTATTTATTAAATTTAGGTCTTCATTTGGTGGCATTGTGATCCCGAAATTATGGGATGTGATATATAAAGAATCGCAATGGATTTCAAAGGAATTTTATGTTTGTTACGATACGAACAGGTGCAGTTGGTTGAGTCGTGTGTGGCAAAAGACATGGGAAAACCCGAATTCTAAGGGATAGTACTTGACTTTGTAGAATGGGGTATTCTTCGGACCCTAATAATGACAATGGACAAGATTGTTACAAAGGGAATCTTTGTGTGTATAAAGCGCTTCGAGCAAGTGAAAGCTATACACTCACGCGCATCTGTGGAGGACAGTTCGTGGCTGGCAAGCCATTAAGAAAGTCCTCTTCTTCTGTATTGGTCGAGGGCAGGCCAGAAGCGATGAGAGAATATATTTGACGGTTCATATATACGTGAAGAACGAATTAAGTTTGACCGAGTAATAAACATTTCATAAACAGTAACTCTAAACAGTGATATTGGTAACCCTTGGTCGGCAACTTCAAGTTTAATATAATAATAAAAGAAGCAGTCAATAAACCAGTTTGAAAGGGCATTCCAGTGTCATTAAAACCATCCTTCTCATACATATCAACGCATATCCTGGGAGCAACCTCATTGGTTTACCCTGAGCTAAACACCCATTAATTCCATTTGGATCAAACTGTCGCGCCAAGTGGAACTCTTTGCTCGCCAACTTATATAGCTTCAATTGCTTGATTTACCAAGTAGTTAGTTTTTACTGTGTTATTAACGTTATATGAATCAATCACAGATTTCAGGCCTTTCTCTGAAAATCCTTTTGCAAACTAGTACTGAACATAACGTATGTACTATGGACCTTTTACAAATTCTTACATAATATAAGCATTAACGGAGGTTTTGTGTTCCCCACATATACCATAGCTCCACTGACATAGAAGCTCACTGCATTACAGCGGAATCGTCAATTGTTTGTCTCGCCCAAACACACCGGCCATAGATGGCAGCATTAACGTATTTGCAGCTTATGTGTGAAAATAAAAATAATTAAACTAGAAAGCAGAAACAGTGAGAATATATGTCATAGGACTTAGAAATGAACTGCATATAATCCGAGTGACTTTGATAATAAAGTTATGCCATATTGTTCATTGACGCACAAAAGCAGATACATGATTCAGCCTTAAGGCCTATGGTACTGGCTATATATTGTGACTTTGTGATACTAGTAACCTCATAAAAATTTACCATTCTAAAAACTTACATTTCACCCTACATTATCCCGATATCTACCTTACCTGCGGTAAAACTCTTAATGGGTGGGCACGCAGCAAAAACCTTCTGGCTTGATACAGCCAGTCGGCACCACATGGCATGGCATGACATTCAGTGAAACACAGGAAATCCAGGAGATTCAATCATCCTACTCAGAATTCGCTTGTATGTTATAGTGATTCCGAAATTCAGTCCAATTAAGTCTGACTAATTTATGTTCATTATTAAAGATGATTAGTTATGTTCTTTTCAATAACATTCAAGATCCCAGCTTCACTGATATTCGTACACTTAATGTGAGTTTCAAAGTATTTCATAACCTGGAAGAGAGTGTGTTTTGCAATATTATGAACCTACCAGTGAAAATGTTCGATGGATCTTGCAATGTGAGGGAACTGCCACCTTCAAATTTGACAGATGGAGTAAACTGGACGATCTGGTGAGTTCTCTTAAATATTATAGTATAAGCAGTAGGTATGTTCTTACCAGAAACGGTAATTATGTAAACAATATAAATGAAACTTTATTACTTGCTACAGATAATGATACAGTCCAGTAAGATAAAGTTTGCTTTAGAAAAGCTGGAACATGCCTGTGCTAGTCGTATTAAATGTTCTTTATGTGTTTTGATATGAACTACAAACATTTCATATGCATATCTAGAAGCATATGAAACAATAAAAAGAACTAATGTATTGACATTACCACATCCTGAGTATCTAAGGCAATTTTTAACAAAGATGTACAAGCACCCCAGGTTTAGAACACTTACAAAAAAAGAAAATAATATAAATGAGTCTACTTGTCAAAGCGAAGGAGTGTGTGAAAGTGCTGGCAAACACATCCAAGAAAATTTACACAAAATTTTAAATGAAAAAAAAAAAGTTTCTTAACACTTATCCAACAAAGTGAAAAATAGAGGAGCCAAAAGAAAAGCCAGTGATAATCTTGGTGAGGAAGGAGCTCAAGCTTAGCAGCCAGTATATATTTCAGGTTAGACTTTTCGTTTTCTTTTTCTTTCTTTCTTTCTTTCCTTGTACATGTGTTCTTGATTTTACCATTTCTGTTGTGTTGAAGAAAAACTTAACTTTTGTTTCATTAAGTCATGTTTCCCTCTATGTTTTTACTGTGGAAAGTGTTAAATGCGTATAAGTTGTCATGCCTTATAAGTTAAAGTTTGATTGGAAGTATAAGTTGGAAAATGCAGTGGGTCGTGCAACTATATATGATAAACGATTAGAATTTGTCATGGTGCTTTTTATTTATGTTTTGGTTGAAAGTACAAAGTGATAAATGCTTAGGAGTTATCTTCCTGATTCTTAATATGGATTATAAATTGTCCATTGTATATGGTTTCCTATTTTGCGTAACCAGAGTTGCTGGGCTTCGACGGGAGCCATCTGGGAACCTGTATTAAGGTCTGAGTATTGGAGTTGGTGTTGCTTTACTGCAAGCAATCGATTGGGCGACGTAAGAGTGTTCCTTGTAGTACTATCGTGAATCCATTATTGCGGCGCGGCCGAGTCATTCAAAGAGACGAACACTGCAGTGTGAAGGTAAAGTCTCGCCCAAACGTTGGGGGGAAGGACACAGAATTCTCGAGAGTTCGTCTTTGTTCTAGCGACGTCTTAAATGTTTGAGAACATTCCGGATAGCGAGTAATTTATAAAAAGTGAGCCACCGCCACGACAGTCAGTCGGTAATTAGACGCATGCTCGTGAACAGCTGTGTGAACTGCGTTGGTGGTCCATGACCTTGCAAGTTGTATTGTGTATGTGACGTAATTCTGGACTGTCAGATTGATTTCTACGGAAACAAAGAAACTTTTTGTGTTTCTAACTTGGACTTTTAATGTTACGTATCCACAAAGTCACAATTGATGTCAGGAGTGAGACGTACTAATATGGGGGTTGCATTGGAAAAGATTCTACAGAAAATGAAAGAAATGAAGATGCCTAACGACACCCTAGCTGTGAAGACGGTTGCGGCAAATCACAACATGACCACGAAGATGGCCGGACTGACCACGGAAATGAGAGCAGCGAACGAAAGCCTAACCACAGAAATGAAAGCGGCGAACGAAAGCCTCACCACGGAAATGAAGGCTGTGAACGAAGTCCTCGCCGTCAAATTTGAGGAGCAGTTGGCAGGCGTGAGTGATGAGGTTACGGAGCTGGGCAAGCGGATGAGCCAAGTGGACCAGCGTGTCGAAGACCTTGCGAACCGCTTCAATGACCTAGAGGGAGAGGCCGACAGCAACACAAGGTAACTGAACGCCATGGTAGATGACATTGTCGGCAGGAGGTTGAAGGATATGAAGGCCGAGGCACCGGGACGCGACAAAACATCTGTGCGCGTCTAACTGCCGAAGTACGACGGCACGTTCACGTTCGAAGTTTTCCGCCGCCAATTCGACACAGTGGCCAAGCACAACAAGTGGTCACCAGAGGAGGAGGCCGTACAGCTAATAGCCGGCTTCCAGGGACGGGCCGCAGAAGTCCTGAACCCGATGCAGACAGCGGCGGTACCCAAGGATATCTGGGAGCTCGCCCTGGCAATTGAACAGCTTGCCAGCAAATATTAGTTCGACCTCCCACCTGAATTCGTATCCCAGGAAGCCGCCTACACCTTCGCTGACGGGGTACGAGATGTTGAGATACGTCAGCGCCTAATGCTCGGCGATTACAAAACCATGCAAGGGAGCTAACAGCAGCATTGAGGATGGAGACGGCCAAGGTGACGGCTACTCCGACGACGATAACAAGGAGCATTTGCAACACTGGAGACGGAAGACCAGCCGAGGGACGCCGGCTAAGACCTAGTGGCGTGCGTTGGGGTTGTGAAGAGCCGGGACACGTGGAGAGACACTGCCCAAACCAGGAAGAGCAGCCGTAAACGAGTAAAGGCCGTCGTGACGAGGGGCACGTCTGCGCCATCACCACCATCCCCTTGAGTGGCACTGCGCGCCGTCAACCGGCGTATGGATAACAGCTATATCGTGGACGATTGGGTGAGAGGGAAGCCGTAACGCGTGCTCATAGTTACCGGGGCAGCCGTGACTATAGCCAGACCTGACGTGGCCAAGGTTTTGACGATGGGGAACTAAGTCGATAACAGCAGCTAGTAACTGCAAAGGGCGACACCTTCCCATGAAGAGGGAGGCCCTGCTGCAGTTGCCTTGGGACGTAGTGCCGTGCGTCAGTGAGTGTTCATCTGGGAGGGGGCTGAGGAGGTGATACTGGCAGTGGTTGCCCTCAGGAGCCACGAGGTGATGGTTGATGTCGGCAGGAAGGTCTTTCGGAGAAGAGGTCATACTCCAGCCCCCCGAAGAACGCCTGGGAATATGCAGGGTCGTCCTGAGGGAAGACGTGGTTTTCCCCGCGAGAAGCGAGGTGGTGGTGATGGTGCGACTGGAAGGCCAGCGAACAAGGAACTTGATGATGGACCAGAAGACGCCTGTACACTTTGTGTAGCCAGGACATTTTTATCGTGCCTAGAGGAGCTGCCGGTGAGGCTACTCAAACCAATAGACACCAATCGTGATGTCCAGGCCAAGACGGAGTTGGGGACTTGTGAGCCCGTGGTCAGCGTTTCACCAGTCGTTAAGACCCAAGAGCCAGTGCCGACGAAACACCTGGGGACCCAGCTGGAAGGCTTATTGGAAAAGGCGGACGACTACCTGACCGCAGAACAGCTCGAGAAGTTTCAAAAAGTGCTAAGACGATGCCAGCGTGTCTTCAGCCAAGGCCACAGCGGCTACAGCCACATGGACAGAGTGCTCCATGACATCGACACCGGAGACGACCGGCCTATTCGGTAAGCACGAAGACGCGTTCTGCTAGCGAAATAATCGGCAGTAGGGGACATGCTGGGGGACATGACATCCAGGGGGGTGACTGAAGAGTCTGACGGCCCTCGGTGTTCCACTGTAGTCTTGGTGACGAAGAAGAATGGCGTGCTACGCTTCTGCGTGGAATACAGGACGCTGAAATCTGTCATTAGGAAGAACTATTTCCCCTTACCACGGATTGACGACACCTTGAACACGCTTGCATGTGCGCAGTGGTTCTTGACCTTGGACCTGAAATCGGGGTACTGGACGGTTGCTCTAAAGCCCAAGGACATGGAGAAGTCCACCTTCTCGAGAGGCCAAAGGCTTTAGCAGTTGACAGTTATGCCCTTTGGTCGTTGCAACGCACCAGCTACCTTCCAACGCCTCATGGAGTCAGCGCTGAGACGTCCGCCTGCCTGCTATACCTAGACGACACCATCATCGTCAGCAAGACATTCGAAGACCATCTCGAAAACCTCAGGAAGGTGCTACAGCGACTGCAGGCGACCAACCTGAAGCTGAACCCGAAGAAATTCCAGCTCTTTCGAAAGAAATTCAACTACTTGTGCCACTTAGTCTCACCAACAGGAGTGGCCATAGACCCGGAGAAGACAGAGGCCGTGAGATATTTGCCTCAGCCCAAGGATAAGAGAGAATTTCGCAGTTTCCTGGGGTTGTGTAGTTATTGCCGCCGTTTCATAAAAGGGTTCTCCAAATTCTCCAAGCCCCTTACCAGTCAGGCAGAAGAGCACCGGCCTTATGTGTGGATGGAGGACGCTGAAATCGCTTTCCAGGAGCTGAAGAAGACAGTTTGCTGTGCTCCTGTTTTGGGATTCCCACAACCAGGTCGCGCCTTCATTGTGGACTCCGATGTTAGCGACCATTGCATTGGAGGCGTCTTAGCCCAGGTCCAGGACTGCCATGAGCGGGTGATAGCTTACTACAGCAAGCCGCTGTCCAAGGTCGAGAAGAACTATTGCGTCAGCCGGTGAGTGTTACTGGCGGTAGTAGAGACCTTGGAGCACTTCCACAATACCTGTGGGTTTAGCAATTCCACCTGATGACTGACCACTCCGCCCTAACCTGGCTACTTAGCTTTAGGAACCTGGAAGGCCAGACAGCCCGTTGGTTCCACAGGCTGCAGGAGTACGACTTCATCTCTGAACACCGTAGAGGGAGATGGCATCTTCCCAGGTGTTGCGTCGGCACCGGCTCCTGGGTCGTATCGATTGGTGTTACGCTGACCACGGGCTCGCACGTCTCCAACTCCGATGCCATGTCCCGAAGACCCTTCCCGGAAGTGTGTGGCCTATTTAAGCAAATAAATGCATTTAAATCCAGTGGTATTACTTGTAGTTCTGACTTGCTTCTTTATTACACAGAGCTTTGTAACATTGTTGAATAGCAAAGCCATGACGTTAACGATAACAGATTATATACAATAACAGCACTCTTGGCATTGAAGGCAACAGCTGATTCTTTCACAATATTTGCGCGAAATTAATGCGAATTTATGTAAAAGAAATCCACAAAGCCCTACCAATTAAAATTATTAATGTGAATTTTATAAATAATTGTCCCCAGAAAATTCTGCTTCTGCTGATAATAGAGGAAACATTAACGTAGTTTTTGCTCGTACACGAGAGTTTACTTACGAGCAGATGCAAGAATAATTTACTAGAAAGTTCAGAAAGCCAAAACCTAGTAAACAAGCTAGTAGTGATCTGGTACTGAAACTGAAGTAGGTGGGATCTGTTCCTGATGAGGCACGTAGTGGGAGGTCGGCTAGAGCACCAGAAGACGCGCGCACCATACGTGATGCTATCACACGAAAATTGCAGTGCATCAACCAGAAGACTCAGCATAGAGCTGGTTATGCTTCAAAGTGCTGTTTGGTGAACCTTGTGTTTCAAATTGGAAAAAAAAACCATCTTATCACATCTCAATAATGCTTGAACTAGAAGACTATGTATCTCGATATAGTATGTGTAATGACGTGTTAAATGCTAATGAAAATGAAGACCCAATGGAACATGTATTTTTCAATGATGAGCCACATTGCAATATTTGGACATGTCAAAAGTTATAACTGTAGGATTTGGGCAGGCAAACACAGTATAAAAGCTGCAGAGAGAGGCACTAAATGTAAATGTTGGTATGGGGATAATGAAAACAAAATTTTACGAGTGTTTCATATTTGAAGAACCAACGGAAACTTGAATTACGTATCTTGACATACTATCACGATTCCTGGAACCGCAGCTGGCACAGGATGCAGTGCGAGAAACGTACGTTTTTCTGCAAGATCGTTCGCCATCCCATTTTGCCATAATTGTTCTTAGCCATATGGTGGCTGGATTGGTTGTGGTTCAACGACAATTGGAGCAGCCCGTTCTCCAGATCTGACAGCACTAGACTTCTTTCCTGGTATTTCGTCAAGTCCACAGTATATGAAGTGAAGATCAACACCGTAGAGCAATCCAGAAACCGAATAGCTAATATCACGCCAATTACACTGGCAAAGATGATTCGATCCAGACAACAAAGTTGGAGTATATGCCGTGACTTACACCGTACATTAAAAGGTACTTAATTGTTACTTTCATCCAGTAGTTATTACTTTTCATATGCAATTAAACGTTTGATAAAAAACACTGCCTTGTCGGAAGTGAAAACAGACTTTTGAATCATCCGGTATATATTGTCACCCGAACGTCGGAACTCCCGATAGAAGCGGCCGGCAGTAGGCCCAGACGGGAAGCATTTAGGCCACGCCTACCCATTTGTCTCGTTTCACTAACTGAAGGGATGATTAGGAGAGCGCCACGGGCCATGTACCGTCTATTTCCCTCCCACCAGATGTCTGGAAACCTCGGGATAATTGTACGCACCGCGAACCTTCCAGAAACGGCGATCTTCCCTATATAAGGCCTGCAGTTGGCGGGTCAGTTCAGATCTTGGCGAGCAGCCGTGAGGAGCGCCAAGTGAGCGAACGGACCAGAAGTCTGTGAACGTGCATCGGAGGAGTTGTGCGTAATTGCGAGTGCAGGGTGGACCTGTGACAGACGACCTGGTGAATTGCAATTGTGTGCACTACGTAATTCTGTGTAATCGGCAAGTGTTCCAACTGTAATTCGGTGGAAATAAAGAACATTTTGAGTTTGTGCAATTGGACTTTTAATTTCACGAACCCACAAGGTCACAATATAGCGAAGTGTTATATTGGTAAGAAGATATTTAACCACTCTGCCAGACCCAATCTCCCATTACAAAGCTAAATGGCTCTAGCATTCCATGCCCGCCTTGGTAGCGTAGATGGTAACACGTCTGCGTCATGTTCAAGAGGGACGAGATCAGATCTCGGTCAGGGTGAGATACCTGGATAAGGCTTTTGCGGAGTTTTGTATTATCCTGAAGGACGACTGTCGGATAACTCTAAGCTCTATGGACCCTGGGTTCATTTGAGCATCATTTCAACCTTTTCACTCCGTCCGTTATGACTTGACTTTGGAGGACGTAAATTTAAAATAAAAAACACTCCATGTTTGCTCCTCTGCACCTCCATTTGCTTCAGTCTTGAACAGGAAACCAGCGTGTATTCATAGGTAAATATTTAGTTGAATGTTTTGATGATAGTTAAGTGCCACACATTTAAAATTAAAACAAATACAAGATGAATTCATATGTTTTCCTACCACTCTGATAAAATTTTTCTGTACTCTCCCCCTTAAGCCGCTCATCTAGGCTTTTCCTTTGTTCATGGGCTAATGCACTAGCATGTGTGGGACTTGAGTTCAAAACAATGGAACAGTGCTCCACGCCAACCCTGTTGAGCTAGAAATGAGGGTATTATATCAGTACACAAAAGAGATAAATTCATTGGTAAACGTATATTAACTGCTCCTTCACATTATCTCTGTGTTAGAGAATGTTGCAAAGTGGGAATTGGGCTGAAAAATTTAATGCGGGATTTGAAACATTGATATTCCGATCTCCGTGCAGCTGCTCTCTTCAATCATGCTAACATTAACTTCTCCAATTGAGTTGCATTGCCCACGTAAACCACGGAGAAATTAATATGAGATAACATCCTAGTTATGACT
Organism: Mantis religiosa; assembly: GCA_030765055.1. Classification (NCBI taxonomy): domain Eukaryota; kingdom Metazoa; phylum Arthropoda; class Insecta; order Mantodea; family Mantidae; genus Mantis; species Mantis religiosa. Next base: position 302,159,256 of record CM060948.1, on the reverse strand, counting down.
TACGATACTCCAAGTACTTTAAATGTAGCCCATACATTGCTTTGTGAATTTCTATGGAGAGAGCCGCCCGTCGTCAATGAAACAAAACAATGAGTGAGTGCGAGGTGCAAATGGCAAAGTTCGTGGAATAGTTTTCCTTTCCGCTACAAAAACTTATCTTATATTCCATTTTCCTGAAATTTGGTTGTAGTGCCAATGGTGCAGAATTCCTTATTCTTTGTAAAAACAGCTGGTTATATATTTATTTGTGTGAAATGCGTTTGTTAAATTTAAAACATAACCAACCGGAAACATGCATTAAATCTTAGCGCTTCTTAGCTCCACATTTAAAGAATATATCTTGTATATAAAAATGTTCTATAGTCCCAATAAGCTTCTAGAGAAATATTACTTTTGTTTCAAACAACAAATTTCTCCACTGGTGCAAATGGAAACATTATTGGATTATAAGGAAATAAATAATAATTCCGGAAATAAAACCAAAATTCACTGCATTCGACATTTCACTTGTTGTGAGTCAAATAAAGAATCGAAGGATCCACTTTTTTTCCAACGTTAAGTCATATCGGACGATGGATGGAATGGGTGAAAAGGTGCTCAAATGCGCCTAGGGTCCATGGAGCTTAGAGTTACCCGACATTCGTCTCTCAGGATAAGCGAAAACCACAGAAAAAACCTTATCCAGGTAACTCACCATGACCAAGGTTCGAACTCGGAACATATTGAACGTGAGGCAGACACGCTACCGTCTACGCTACCGAGGCGGGCAAAGCATTCACTTGTCATATAAAAATGTTGCACGTTTTTTAATCTGAGGTATCATTTACGTTTAGGAAACAAATAACTTTTGGAGTAGGCCAACAGCTCAATCATTAAATAAGGATTAAAGGGTTAAATTACAGTTTACTCCGAAACAAATTCCTTAATTCCGAATACAGAGTTTTATGCCACAAACTAATGATATATTTCTGGAGATCATTAAGGTGGTGCACAGAACTTTGTGTACAAATTATAATTAATGATCTCTTTTTCTAATACAGTGAACTTATTACTAATTCAGAAACCAAACAATACTTTAATTATAAATTGTACAGAGGAAAGATTCTCGTGATTTATTCTCTCATTTTTCACAATGTATACTTTGGACAATTCCAATTAACGGTCAAATTTTCGAACAATGAATTAGTGTATATACATGGAACTCCTTTTATACACAATATATTTTCGAGAAAGGGTATTCTTTGAAATTTTACTTTACCCTGAATCCTTATTCATATGCACCATTAAGTTAAGTGAAACCAATATACACTTTCAAAGATATAGTTGTCAGTGGGCATTTATACGCATTTGCTCGTGTGGATGTTGAAATGCATTAACACTTATAGTGCTGGAAGTAACATTATAATTCAATATATACATATAAGCTATAAATATGTCAAGAGGCTAGATCAGATCTAGAGGATAACTCCCTGGAGTCAGTTTTGCTTACCTCAATGGCCGTTTGGATATCCTAGTAGTGTATATTTAAGCATGGTTCTTACCTGTAACAAATAGGAATGAACACAAATTAGTTCAAAGTAACCAAATACCGTTATTAACTATTCCAAAAAGTGGCATTCAAAAGAGGCTGAAGTGGAAGCAAAATGGGCACTGTCTCAAACACTATCAATATGCTTCAGGAGTCGGAAATTAACGAAGATGAATGTTATACGCAGTGACGCAGCCCCTGGCACACAGGAACATAGACTATATATAACCTGATCTCAGAAAGACATTAACACAAACAAATGAATAAATATAATTAAATGACGTACACCACCAGAAAAGACTATGACATAATGTTAGCATATACTCCGGAGACCGTCACAGTGACAATACCACTCTGCGAAGTTCAGCAAACTCCCTTTGCAATCCCTGTAAACAAACAACCCTACTCCATTGTCTGTTTTGCCCTCAAGACGAATTTGGTGCCTCCCAGTCGGAAACCAACCCATTGTTAAAATCCCATGCGTGCTTGTGACAACAGACCATATGGTTTTGACCGACGTACAGAACGCATGCTTTCGCATAAATTTTTGCATGCGGACCGTTATAGAAAGCGTCTCTGAAATCAGGTCCGATACTGGAAATTCTGAACACTGATCTCAATTGGGAATAGTTACCAGCCAATAGAAAACTGATATTTGTTCATGTGATTTTGCAAACTCCGAGAAATACCTAGAGTGGTGTTAATTCAAAGTGATGGCGAAAGTAGGTTTTGCTAGTAAGAACACTTCGGTCCTCAGTTCTGCATGAGACGGACGCGTATTCGGCGCCGCCTAACAAGTTCTCTTCCGCGCCATGCACAGAGACAAAGTGCAATATCAATCTATCTCCCCAGTGAGAGTGAGCACAAAGAGTAGTATATCGGGAAGACCATAAATATATCCAATTCAACTACGCAGTGCTACTGCCTTTGAGTTTCACATCACAGTATTAACAGTGACGCTAAAGACAGCAACCACACCGACGACGACTTCACGGTGGCGAGCAAGGAGCCTAAGGACAACAATAAACTTCTGGCAACCATATTCGAGGTGTCATCATTCAACCCACAACCAGTCAGGACGCACCCACTCCTGAAGTATAGATGAGAGTTCTCATGCGGGAGCTACATGTCACTTCGAACCGGTTACAATCTCCCTTTCCTTAAATTCCTCACGCCACCAATCCTTAATTGTGAGGAGTTGAGCACAACGGAGAGCTCGACGTGGTTTGCTACGGGCCGAACCGCCTCCACAGGACACAGTCAAGAAAGCTATCAGTTAAGATTCGGTAAACTGTTCTTCATAAACGACACTAAAGGTTAATTCATATATTCATTCGGGTTAAAAGACCTGAAAAGGTCTATACACAGAAATTTAAAAAGTGTTTATAAAAGCATTAGCAGGAATGGAGAAGGATTTAAATGAAATCAGTATTCAATTTGTTTGTTTAGCATCAAACATTTGGAATAACATTTTTATTACACATTGCAGTTACAAAGCATCTAAGATAAAGTACCGTAAAAGTAAATATATCTCAATCAAGATATATTGGCCTGACAATGAAATATAGAATGTATAAAGAAAAGTAATTACAACCTTCCTAAATTACTATTAATATTATTTTAAAATGCTTTTATATGACGTAGTGAATATTTACAAAAGGGCAGATAATTTTAGAGTAGATATAAATCAGGATAGAGTTAACATATAATATAACAAGCACCATAGCACACGATAAAACCCCCAATGAATACTACACTACATTTAACGTTTAACTTCCCCCGAAAACTTACGTTCTGTCCTTAGAATGCATCCTTTTTATAAACATAAGCTGTCTAATTAAATAAGAATTATTCTCATTTGTATACAAATTCCAATTATTAAACCGTTAAATTCATATTAAAATTGTAATAATATTAAAGTAGTTATAAAATTATAAATAAATTTAACCAGCTTCCTTTGTTTTTATAAGAGGTATTTGAAGCTGTAATAAGAAAACAGAAAAGCGAACAGAAAACATAGGGGCAGCTTTCAAATAAGAGCACGCGGCTTCAGTTCCTTGCTGGACGATGACATTTATGTGTAATCAGGATTATTTCTGATACTTCTTGAGACAGGAAGTATGCATGTGAAAGTGAATGTGTCAGTGAACTTGTGCATAATATGAAACTCGTTTGATATTCTGTTAAATACACAGAGTTTTTATTTTTCTAAGATCAGAAAGGAAATCTGGTATATATTAAACTATAGAGTGTTGCTTAAGCTATAAGTTGCTTTCGAAACTGCGATAAAGCTTGAGCCGAAAAAATATATTCTCCGTAAATAGATTGAAAATTTAAATAATGAAGTTTTTTTAGATAACGACAAATTGCCTGCCATTCCAATTAATTACTATATTAAAACGGTAATAATGTAGATTCAATGTTCAATGTAGGTGAGTGAGTGTTGAATTGGAGCAAAGTTTCGTAAACAGCATTATAATTCGGCAGCTGCCACAGCATACATGTTGGACAAAGGAGCTTTGAATGTTCAGCAAACGGTGAAATGTGCATTCTATTTCGTGAGAATGATGAGTTTTACGGAGAAGAGACGTCTTCGTAGAAGTTGGGGTGCTGCAGACAGATAGTTCACCACATTTCCAACAAAGTGAACACGGTTCTTTTATAGAGAAGAAGCAATTATGCCCGTAGTGATGATATTACCGACGTGGTTCGTCTGGCCTATAATCTCGCCTGGCGAATCAGTAAGGATGGTTTCTGTTGAGTTCAGAGGATTTTGTAGACTGATTCAAAGAATTGTGCATGAAGATCAGCTCTGCACTTTTCCTCACACAAAACGACGTAATGCATTACGGAGGAAGCTAAGAAGTACGGTCGAAGAAATGGTTATTCGTGGCATTGTGCACCAACAGTGTTCCATTTTGGGACAGGCAAAATCCTCACTTGATCTATGAAAATTAATGAGCCAAATGTTAATGTGCAACGATTTCCAGCCACGGAATCATCTGTTCATTTTCCTCCATAAGACTATGACTGCCATACGAAAACATATTGGAAAGTAGTTTCAGCCTCAACTTGAGAAGTCTATCCTTAAGCAAACGTAGTAGTAAATACAGAAACAAACTTGCCAACGTACCATCAATACCGATCTCTCGTTCCTACACAGGCATTTACCTTCCTTTATTGGCGCACCGTTTTCTTGAAAAAGGGTGTTAAAGCTTGCAAGACTTATTCCTGGGACATTTCTTCTCACAAGGAAAGTACTTGGGCTCGAACAAATATATGTGTATGAATGTTTGGTTACAGGACCATTGCGGACCTCTGAATGTGTTGGTGTGCGTCGTTTTTCTACAAAAGTCTGCAATCATGCTCTAGATATCACTGTAGATGTCATTGTAAATACCATACACAATACAGCTATTTTAACTATAAATGTAAGTGGGGCTTCCTTCGACCAGGGAGTTATCGAGCTGCCCGAAAGGGCGCACGGCGCCTCCGTGGGGCTTTCTATATGGCAAGACCTAGAGACTAACAAGCCCCCCCCCCCATCTGGTCCTGTGGACTCAAGACGGGATGGAAGTGGATATGCCACTTACACGCGTCAACACCAAAATTAGGAAGGCTACCGATATGACCTCGGTGGGGCCGCCTGGTGATCTAGCACACCTTCTACTAGCTATGCCGGCTAGTAAGCGGGAATATTAATGGCTTCGATCAACCCCGTCAGGAGACGTACCAGATCTCCCACGGGTATCGGGAACCACTGCCCCCTTGAGTCCAAACCAATCCGAACAACTCCCTATCAGAGAGGGGCTCGAATGTTTGGCCCGAGGTTCCTCTAGTAACGTCAGAGGTACCACGAGTGCTAAAGATCCGTAGCACCCGCAACTCGGCAGCTTAAGGAGCAATATGAATGACTGCAAAACGCAGAATGAAGAAAAGCAAGTTGATCGCGTGTCATATTTGCACATTCTATAATATCAACTTTGAACGCCAGTCAATTACACCTTTGAAGTTGCCCACTGGTTCAACAATATAGAATCCAGCGCTCTGCCACGGATAACGAAGCACTGGTCTATATATTCCCGCAGAAAACTGACTGAATGCAGATTCATGACAAAGAATTAATGCCTGAGGAAATACACATCCAGACGTTGTACATATTTTGTAGTTTTAGGGAACGATTTTAAATCTAAATCTCTTCCGCCAGATGCTTCCAATAGTATTTGTTCATCCTGAGGTGCAGACCAGAAACTAGAAAGCAGTAATGACTCTCTCGACATATTTGCATTCAAAACTGATAGAAAAATCGTCTTCATATGTTGTTTCGTAATCTTCGCACTCACACTTGCATCGACGAAGACATTTTGAGTGCATCAAATTCCTATTTCCCTTAACACACGAGTTAAAACTTTCGACTGTGTTCTTGGAAGCAAATGCAGAATTTGTCTGCCAATCTTCCTTCCATTGATACAGCAATATCGACCGTGCAAATATGTGTTGCACTCACTTTGTTCTCGGGCAGCCAGTCAGGTGAAAAGATGATTAGATATCAACGTTTCGGGAGTGTACGTCTCTCCCATCATCAGGATATTTATAAAATGTTATAACCTCAAATGAAATATTGGATATAACAGAACTATAAACAAAGACAAAACACTATCAAAATTCGCATTACTGAACAAAAGACTGTTTTCAGTAAATGAAGTGCCAGGTCCTGAGATGGCGTGATTATAGAAAATTGTGTCAAAGAAATGGAGCTACTCAACTTGATTATCAAGCTGTATTGATCTGTGCTTCTTAATTCGATGGATTTCCATTTTTAAGGCCAGTTTCCAAGAGGAGCTGAACTGAAATCCAGCATCACGATTAAGCGTGCTCCTTTCAGAGGAAATCGCCAAAGCCTCTCGCTGTACTCACACCATCTCCTGACCTGGCATTTAATTTACTGAAAACAGTCTTTGGTTCATTAATGCGAACTTTGATAGTGTTTTGTCTTTGTTTATAGTTGCGTTATATCCAGTATTTCATTTGTGGTTATAACATTTTATAAATATCCTGACGACGGGAGAGATGTACACTCCCGAAACGTTGATATCTAATCATTTTTTTTTTTTCACATGGCTGGCTGCCCGAGAAAAAAGTGAGCGCATTCATCGCCAGGAAAGCTTCAGGTCTTATTTTATGTGTTGCACTTTTAACTGATCGCAACATGGAGACAGTGTTTCTCTCCCCTTTCATGGATAGCGTTCCGAAAGCTCATAGTTGAACTGATCTGACTGATTACGGTTTCATACAGAACTAATTTCGATTTTTTTCTTTCGTGAAACTGACATCTGCAACAAACTCTTGAGATCTCTGTATCAGCTCTTCTTCGACAACCTTATCTTACCGCGCTTGGAGCATAGTGATACTGCTCGTGTTATCCTAAACTCCATTTTCAAATTAGTCATAAATCCTAATGCAGCTGTAAAGTTTGTACACCCGAAATTTCTGGCTACGTCCAATGACCATATTTATATGCCAATAATGAACGGCGGAACCGCATTATCGCGCTTCTGGGGCATTTTTGGAACCAAGTGAACCTAGTGAGACAATTTATGGGTTGAGATAAAAACTGAGTTAGTGTTCTGTGCCGTTATTGGCAGGCAAAGTTATAAAACCAAATGGGAAATATAGATCTTAAGACTTATTAGGAGTGAACATTGAGTTTCAGACACCAATTACCAGGTTTCAAATTTGCCAACACTATGTAGGGGTAGGCATATCTTTAAGTTGCTAAAAAGAAGCGTATTTCTATTTTTTATTTTCCTCTAGATTATCGATCTGTTTCGTTTGATGGATAATCGGCAGTCGAAGTGCTTATAGAACGGGTTCGAATTATTCTGATTTAACGGTCCCTGCCAGGAAACCTTCAACTTATTATCATTTCTGCCTCTCCTAGGAATGTGCGTTTAGCATTTTCATTACGCAAAGGGTTTTATAAATCGTAATATATTCACTAACAGACTAATGTCATGTCTGTCTTTTACAGCATCAGCTATTTTATTTCTTGGTCTTTAATACAAATTAGCCAATGCTGCAAACGACAAATTTGCGAATCTACTGCTGTCCTGATAAGTATCAATATAAAAGGTAAGTGATATCTGGTCACAAATTATTATAATTTATTCAAATAGTTGTTCTTTTCCAGCCTCAACCCAACCACGCTCACCTGAGATGACACCTTATAATTAAATACTGGAGCAGCTAACAGAAATTTAACCGAGAATGGAATTGGTGACACCATCAATGATGTCGCACACATTCATCAACCAAAGCAAGAAATCAGGTGGTTAGGGACCAAATCCAAGCCACCTAAAAATTGGTGTAAAAGGAAAAAATTCTAGTAATGAGGAATAAGGTTCAAAGAAAGAAAACTTCATTCCTCGTCTTCCTCATGGCACTATGACGCAAAATCACTACGCCTCAGTCATGTTGCGACACTTCAAAATGTCTTTGTCCTTGATATTCAAGTGCAATTTCCCACTTAAACCCAACATTCACTGTTGGTAATCAGCAGTTAATAGTTTCACTGATTATTGTTAATAGAAGATAATGGAGTATCTTGATAATTTGACATCCGCGGCTTGTATCTTGCGTTTGGGTGGAGGAAGAAATGAGTGTAGAGTTGTGGGACACTCGAACCTATACGTGCCCTTCCTGTAACCCTTCCTCACCATAATCCCTGAGATAAACATCTTTCCCCTGTCACTTATCCTTTCAGCAGAAAGGGAATCGATTCAAACCAAGGACTGACAGGCACAGGACCAACACAAATCCACACCTACGTACACCAAGGGTAAAGAAAAAAAAACATACAAAATACGATGACTTTTCAATAAAGAATGATCATAAGTATTTTACGGACATAACTTTTCGCACTAATATTCAAGCTTATTATATTCTGTTCGCTTAATGTGAAACAAACACGCCGTAGCAGTTTCATTGTTGGTACTACTGGTTCCCGTCTGTAAGAGCTAGGCAAATTCAGATATGTTCAGTATCGCCTACCGCTGCAAGGGAGGTAACATGCAGTTAAAATTGATGTTAGAGGAAGTTCCGGAAATTCTATCAAACGTAATCACTGCTGATGTAACTTGGCTACATCATTTTGATCATGGGAGCAAACAGCAAAGCTCAGTGTGGAAATCTCCTTCATCACCAACGCATAAAAAGCAAAAGTGGTTGATTCTGCTGGGAAAGTTATGGTCATCCTTGTTATTCATGGAATGGTTTATCAACATGTTGTACCTGCACACACATCAGTAACTGGACAATACTACAGGGATATTCTAAAAACATTACAAGTCCATATCAGGTGCAAAACACCACATTTCCGTCAATCAGGCTGGATGCTACACCACGATGATTGGCGGCCGCATATTGCTAATGTTGTTGCTGAATATCTTGCAAAAATCAACGAGAAGTGCCTCTCTCACCCTCCTTATAGTCCGGATTTAGGCTAAGGAGGCTATTTTAAAGGATCTCTCAAAAATGGTTTCCAGCATGTCTTTGAAGACAGGCAGAAAAGCTGGGAAAAGTGCATCGCATTCAGTGGAGACTATTTTGAGAGTGACAAGCAAAATTATGAGGATGAGTAAAGGTACGTTGTCAAAAAATGATTGTGATAATTCTTTATTTAAAAGCCCTCGTATCATTACCAATACGATATAACCGTAAATCTTTTAGAGATGCTTGACTTAAATGCGAAGGTTAATATTTTATTAAAGAAATATTTAAGTGTTTTCAATCAGATGCTTTCTTGAAATTAGGAAGCTCCTAAAAGTAACTTTTTAAATTAAAATTAACTTTATTGTTGAATAGCAGCTTCCTTTTAGTGAAAATTCTTTTCTTTACCATGAGTAAAACTAAAAAATTAAAGTAATTATAATTGTTTTTTTCCATAAAAATTTTAAATTACAGGTTTATCGAAAAGAGGTCTGAAGAGATCTAGAAACGTTAGCCATAATACATTTTGCTGGAATTTGAAGACGATTTATTGAAAGACAATTCTCATTTGATAATAATCATGTGCATATAATGGTGGTGTGATGACGTTTCGGTCCGCGTAAACTGAGTAACATGGCTTCGCTACAACTTGTACATATTTAAATAACTTACTTTAATACCGAATTTTATAAACGCTATTCTTATTAGGTTTCCTGCAATAAGTATTAATCTCTGGCATGCATTATGTTACGTGATTCTGGAAACGAATGACCTGAATTATCCGATGTCAAGAACTTTGTAAGTCTTCTTGAAACCAAATTACCTTTCGGAACCAAGAAATGCCCTTCTGCGAAACGACAGTCATTTCCTTGAAATGTTGAACCTAGCTTTCTCCCTATGAAAGACACAAATGCTTCTACCCACCTCAAAATGTGTTTGCTACCTCGTTGAACTACGGCAAAAGTAGGTCACAAATGCTCCCTCATTTTCTCTTTTGGTTGACACTCCTTTCGCATCCAGCACTAAATGTTCTTTAAAATTAAAACTTACCCTATGGGAATGTGAAAATACACACACACACACACCTAACGCGTGTTTATTTTATATGGACCCATCCCGTCTTTTACAGCAGATAATAATTTTATTATACATACAGTTATTCATTTATTTAATTATTACTGTCAATGCCCAAGTACACCCTAAGCAGAAACAGCTTGTCTCATCAAAATAAAATTTTACTTAGGGTGTCATCAATGGCTTCTGAGACAACGGGTCATTTATACCACAAAATTCACAAAAAATGTCAAAGCAAAACTGGAGGAAGCAAATATATTGTGACTTTGTGGGTTCGTGGAATTAAAGGTCCAATTGCACAATCTCAAAATGTTCTTTATTTCCACCGAATTACAGTTGGAACACTTGCCGATCACATAGCGCACACAATTACAATCCACCAGTTAATCTGTCACAGGTCCACTCCACACTGACAATTACGTACAACTCCTCTGATACACGTACGCAGTGTTCCAGTCCATTCGCTAGTACGGCACTCTTCAGGGCTGTTCGCCAAGAACTGAACTCTCCTCCAGCCCGGCGAGTCGCTTATGTAAGACCAACTGACCAATCTAGAAGGTTCCGGGTTAGATGAAATATCCTGATTGTTCCAGACGTCAGGGGGAAGGGAAAGAGACGGCTAGTGCCTAGTTACACTTTCCTAACCATCCACTATGTTAGCGCTACAAGTTAAATGGATAGGCGTGGTCTATATGCCTCCTGTCCCCTACCCAGCCCCGATTGGTCCTGCCTTCCGATCATTGGGTGACAATATATAAGGAAAGATATACACGTGGCTGTAATACCTAGAAGGTGCAGCTTGTACTTAACAGCAATATTAAGGTGTAGAGAAAATTTTCCAGGTCAAATATAAATTAAATTTTACATTGAACTACACAATATACAGAAGTTAACAATTGTTTTTGTTTCTATAAAATGGAGGTGTTTTATATATTTTTGTAGGCACAGTTGGAATAAGGGAACAGAGTAGGCATTAGTGTTAAGTCAACTCTTATAAATGATGGTCGTTTTATGATTGCTTTGACATCTCTCTCAATCTCTCCCTTTCTTTCTTTCGAAGAAAGAGAATAAGAAGAAAAGAAAACAATGACTTTCTTTTTGAATAACTATTGGAAGAATTTTAAAATTAAAACCAATAGTTCCTCCAATGTTTTTTTTTTATAATGTCATATACTTAAGATATTCGCATAACAACTAAAATGTATATGCTTAGACCGCCTCGGTAGGTTAGGTGGTAGCGTGTCTGCCTCACGTTCAAAAAGTCCCAAGCACGAATGTCGGTCAGGATAAGGATTTTACCGGTATTTTCCTTATCTTGAAAAACGAATGTTAGTTAACTCTATGCTATATGGACCCTGGGCTCATTTGAGCATCATTTCACCAATTTTATTCACCGTCCGATACGGCTTAACATAAGAGGATATAAATTACAACAGAAAAATATACCTTTAATTTTCTGGGAAAGTCAGTATAAGCTCTCCTCAATGTGGGTGACCTTTGCATAACTAGTAAACTGTAAGAAGATATACATTTTATTGTGAATATTTTTACAAACAATGATTTTGTGACGTTATAGCACACAATTTGTAGCACATGCCTTTCCTATAGAGTGAATTATTTCAGAGATGTTCCATGTTAGTTCTCTGAATTACTTCTTTTTGTTTACCTTATCCGTAGTAGTAACACTTACAGTGGTGTTAGGCCCTTAAGTTCGGGCCTGAGGAATCGAAGCTTTGGATCCGATAGAGGATCAGGATTGGTGATCAGCCCGATACCTGATGTGAGAGTGTAGGATGTGGATGATACATGAGGGCGAAGTGAATGATATAAAATTTGATGAAGGAGCAATTTGTGGAATGCTGGTGGCGGAAACCGGAGAACCCAGGGAAAACCCGCCCCAGCGCCGTGTTGTGCACCTCAAATCTCACTTTGCGGTCACCTGAGGTCGAGCCTGGGTCACCTTGGTGAGAGCCGAGCAGTCTAACCAGTCAGCCACGGCGCAGATTTCTTGAATTTGCCATTACAAAATAAATAATTAATACGTTATTCCTTTCTGAGCCCTTGGCCATCTAAAGAGAAGGAATTTCAAAAACAATACACAGAGTTCAGCTCTTAAACATCCGAATGACGCATAAAGCCCACTGTATTCTCGAAATGCCTTGCAGCTACAAGAAATTTATCAATAAGGCATTTTCCAAAACAATTTACCTCGATTAATATATAATAGAGAAATACGCTTATAAAATGGTGTGTACAAGAATAGAGGAATTCATATGACAGTAGATCAGTTCTTTTAAGGGTTTAACCACTGTTTCAGCATCGTGTTTGGCTCATCCCTTTACAATAAATTTGAGTGTTAATAATGTGCAACTATACACCTAATTATACATATTTCATCCATCTAAAAAGTATAAGAATTTCTCAGGTAGTGTATGATACTTGAGTCACCTGCTTTTTTTCTTATTAGTTAAAATACGTATTGTAGATCTATACGTTTGCTTCAAATTTACAGAAATAGACATAGGCATATACGCAACTCATTATTTAGACATTAATGAATGTTGCAAAGGGATTAGTGCTAATGAACTGGACTTTTACCATTTGCACAGAAATTAAATGTAGCATTCAACAAACGTACTTTACAAATAACCACAACGTGGATTAATAAAAGTTAACAAATTGTAAAACTAGTAGCAAAGTCAGCAAATATTGAAGACTCCTTTTGGCAGTACTTAAAGTGCATCTGCAAGACATTGATCCCTTGAACCTGATACTGTATGCAGATCTGCCGTCATTAAATAAGGCAAAATAGTATGGCATGCACTCTTACATTGACTAAGAATATAAACCAACGTTAAAGCATGGTGCTGAATACAAATGTAATTTGTAAATCAGATCCTATATCAGGAAGTTTGAAACAGTACTACAACGTGCGGAAATACGTTGTGTATACTCTAACTGCGCAAATATTCTTTGCGGTCACAACCAAAACCACATTTCTTTATAAATAAAGGTCTTAACTTTAATGTGTATATAATACATTGCAGTTGTGATCATACTTTACAATATGATGCTAACATGAAACGCGATTTTGGGCTTCTGCCCAGTGACAATACCGATTACATAGTAATTTAAGCTCTAGTTAGAGTTACACAAGTCTTAAATCTGAGTGTATTTTCCCCTTTAATGTTCTGCTTTCTGAGTCCAGTAGGTAATTGACAGGAATTTTCTGAACCAGATGGTTGCCGTGATAGTCGAACGATTTGCAGAGCCTTTTATAAGTTGCATTTAGGAATGTTGTTACTTCTCGAATGTTGAGACCTGAGTAAATAGTGTAGTCTCTGACATACCATGGGGCATTAGTGATTAAACGAAGACGACGTCGTCGTCGTCGTCGTCGTCGTCGTCGTCGTCGTCGTCGTCACGGTTTAAGCCTTGTGGCTCGTTCCGACTTCAAGGAAATTGATCGGACCATCTCATTCGTGGCCTGCCAACATTTCTTCTACCTACAGGTTTATACTTGTATACTATTTGTGATGTACGGCCTTCCTTTATTCTCTGCAAATGATCTTGCCATTTTTGCCTGTATGCAATGATTGTTTTATTGAGACTCTGAATTTCCAATTCTCTTCTAATATCCTCGTTTCTTTTCTTGTCTATGAGTCATTAACCTGGCACCTGTCTCAGAAATTTCATCTCATCAGCCTCCACTTTCATCCGTTGTGAGATAGTCAAGACCTAGTTTTCACACCCATAAAGCAGGGTTGGGATCGCCATTATTTTGTACAGTTTTAGCAAAGTTTGACGATTACAATTCTTAAAAGTTCTTTTTATTGTGCCTCATATTGTTTAGAATTTGTTTATTTTGTTTTGTATATCTCTATTACTGGTATATGACACAATATAGCCAAGATAATTAAAATAACTTTGTTCTTGGATGGGTTTATCATTTACGCAAATTTTTTGCTCTAAAATGGTTCGTTCCTATAAAAGCCATTATTTTCGTTTTTTCATATGAAATTTGAAGATTAAATTCTCTTGTAATATTATTTAATTCATGTATGGCTCTTTGTAAGCTATCTTCCGTCTCCGCAATTAAAAGTTTGTCATCAGCTAACAGAAATGTGTCAACATTTCTCCCTTTATTTTAAAATGTGTTCTGAGCATAGTTTGCCATCGTACAACTGCGTCATTAATATATATTAAATAGGGTAGGTGACAATGGACACCCCTGTTTTAGTCCCAAATTATACTCTACTAGGTTATCTTTTTCTATGGATTTCTCCAATTTAAATTTTGTATTTATATCCATACTTTGTACTGTTCCTACTAAATGTTCAGGAAATCGATTTTTAATCATTAGTTCCAATAGCAGATTTCTTTTTACTTTATCAAAAGCTTTTACATAATCTATAAACGCTATTAGAGTTGGTAGATTATATTTTCGTCATTTCTCCATAATCTGTGTTATTGTGAAAATACAATCATTGCAGGAACGCCCTTTTCTAAATCCATTTTGTGAATCATGCAGTTTAGTTTATGACATTGGAGCAATTCTTGGTGTTAGGATTTTTGCATAGATCTTGTAACCTGTGTTCAAAAGATTGATTCCTCTATAATTGTCACATTCAGTTCGGTCTCCCTTTTTAAAAATCGGACATATCAATGCAATGTTCCAATCCTCTGGTAAATGTCCATGCTGTTGTTGTTTTGAATTGTTTGTATTCTTGCTATTTGAGAACTTGAAGCTGAACTCCAGATTGAGCAGCTGTACATCCATATAGGTGTAATCAGAGACGTGCACTATATGCGCGTGATATGAAGAGCGATCGGGTTCCAAGTGCTCATTCGGTAAGTTTCGTTTAACTCCATAAACATAGATGACGACTTTGAAATCTGTAATGCGCTATACACTGACATCTAGTGGCTAATACGCTGAGCGTTATCATGTCCTCCATATTTAGTTTTGATCAATTTCGAGGTTAATTAGCTATCCAGTTTACGACAATCGTATTTTAGAATTAGAATCTTAGTTCGTCCTTGGCAACATATGCATGCTGTGAGTCACGTTAATATGTACAAATACAAAATATATATAAAGTCAAATTGATTACATACAATATACACAGTAAGCAGCTTTTCTATGGTTTCATGTGTTATTTGGGTAGACTAATTTACTACAATAAATATGATAATATGAATATTACAGGTTTGTGAATTTACTATGCTCCCACTGCACATTAACGTTGTTATAGTTCCAAAAATTCATTAACCGTACAAAACAGTGTACATGCAAAAATTTCTTAACCTTATTCTTAAAGTGTTTTAATGATGCAGCTTGTTTAAATGAGTTTGGAAGTTTATTATATAACATTATCCCTTTGTAGTTAATGCTTTCTTCATAACGGCTCGTTTGGTGCGCTCGAATTGCCAGTTTATCCTTGTTAGGAGTGTGGTGGTAATGTACATCAGCATTTACTTGAAAATGATTTATATTTGTATGAACATTTGTGGAAGTTATGGCTCTCGAAAGGGGACACATTGTTATTGTCTTCCTCCGTGTATCTGTGATCTGAATGCAATTGAGCTGGCGTGGATAAAACTAAGGCATGTTTTCAGAGGATGCAACATTACTTGTGATATCTTCGCTTATCTTATACACTATTTTGCTGAACTGTGTTTTCCAAGATTGACCACACTGTAGAAACAAAAGAGCGTTAGTTCTCTCAGCTTCCTCTCTGCCCGCACTACACCGTAAATCCAGCGCTCTTCATATCTTGCGCGTACTGTATATTAGCCTTTTGTAACGAAGAGATAGTGAAGATTTTGATGACATTAGGTGTTTCAGTTCTTGTAGACGGTGACGGATTTTTTTATTGAATAAGTAAGGTGACATTTTCATGTTAATCTTTGATTTAATGTGAGCCCAAGGTACCTCTCTGAATTTGATTCTGGAATCGGTTCTCCTCTGAGTAAAATAGGATGATGCTGAGAATTGCGTTTGTAGGTGAACTTGAATATGTATGAGTTTTTCGGATTCATTATTACCCTCCAATGTTTGTTCCAAGTACCTATCTATTTCTTCACAGAAATTTTTAAGGTTACTTGCAGCTATTTCAGAAGTACCTTTGCTCAGAACTGTGACCTCATGAGTAAAGTGTGCGATTGCAACTAAAAGAATTATTTCCAGTATTTTCAACACCTAAGAGCTCGGGAACTACTTTCATGTATGCGCACGGTACTGACTGCTCCGCAGGAAGCTCATTCCTCTTACACCATTAGCGCACTATTCATTTTGTACAGTGCATTTTATAATTAAGCTTACATCGTAATTAATTAGTTCACACCGAGCGGGATGGCTCAGGCGGTTTCGTCTGTGGCTCGCATTGTTTTGACCCGGGTTCGATTCCTGTGGCCGACCTACCTATACCATTGTTTTTTTTGGGGGGGAGGAACGGTTTCACGGGTCACCGGGCGAATGCTGGGTTAGTTACTCACATTTCATCTCCATTATCATTTCCTATTTTCGTTCATCTGTTGATCTCTTTCACCTCAAAGTGTCGGTGGTACATGGCAGAATGATATGTTCTAAGTGAACCAGTTCCACATCCAATAGGATGTTTGCCTGTCTCCGAACCCAGACCTCGTGATGGGAGAGTTTCCAAACCACAGTAGGCTGGAATATCCGTTGTCCTGGCCTGCCAGGGAAGTTCCATCTTAGTTAAATCAGCCCTCTGATTCAGAGGGATTCAGCCCTCTGCACGGTCCTGTCTCCTTGGGGCGGCCGCTCCATGATTTCTCTTACCTCATCGTTCCTCCCCGGGAATGCCACACTTGGGGGCATAGGTACAATTAACCAAGTGTGGTTTCGTGCCGAGTCCCCTCCTACAGAACTCAGTTGTCCAGTTATGTATGCACAGCTGTTAAGGGGACCGCATTCTTTATTAGCTGGAGCACAGTTTGCCTTAATTTCCTTAATTATCATCTTCCAACGATAAGTCACATCGGATCTTGAAAGAAACGGATCAAATGTTACTCAAATGAGCCCCCCGTAGAGGAGGGGATCCGTCCCCTTCAGCTACCGTGGTGCGGGCGCTGCGGACCCCTAGCACCCGTGGTACCTCTGACGTTACTAGAGGAAGCTCGGGCCCCACATTCGAGCCCCTCCCTGATTGGCAGTTGTTCAAATTGGGTTGGACTCGAGGGGACAGTGATTCCCCATACCCATGAGAGATTGGGTACGTCTCCGGACGGGATTGAGGGAAGCCATTAATATTCCCGCGTACTAGCCAGCATAGCTAGTAGAATGTGTGCTAGATCACCAGGCGGCCCCACCGAGGTCATATCGGTAGCCTTCCCATTTTGCAGTTGGCGCGCGTAAGTGGCGTATCCACTTCCATCCCGTCTTGAGTCCACATGATCAGATGGGGGGGGGGCTTGTTAGTCTCCAGGTCTTGCCCTTTGTAGAGCTCCACAGAGGCGCCGTGCGCCCTTTTGGGACAGCTCGGTAACTCCCTGATCGAAGATGGCCCGGGTCCTTGGTCCTACGGGTCCAACTCTAATGGGAGTAGAACCTCTGGCATTAATTCAAATGAGCACAGGGTGATAAAGGTCAGCGTTCAGGATCAGAGAAAACCCGTGAATGAGTTTTTTCCAATTAACACACCATGACCGACAACTAGTACCTCTTTAACGTGAGGGAGGCACACTCAATAGATGGGTTGAGAGTTCTATCTGGTAACAATAGACTCACATATAACTTCAGCGATTCAGAACATCTCGATATGGAATGAATCATGCTTCCCCTTTATTTCTGCGAATATTTTAGTTGCGGGGTCATTATAATTATAATATTGGCTATACCTGCTTGATTTGGAGTAACAATAGCAGACTAAAATGTAAACCAAACCGGGAATGAAATAGTTCTTGTCACTGGATATGCATACAATAGGTATTACAAGAAAAGATCTAAATGTGCATAGTGGAAATGAGTAGCAACAAGATTATGACAAATGCTGCTTTTGTTTAAATGCAGAAATAAATCATAACCCTGAAATAAATTGAACTTACACAGCCAGAAGATAAAACTGCCACGAAAAGCACTGCCAATGAAAAGTACTTTTTTGGCACATCTTCTTCTGGTTTACTTTGAACATCTGCTGAGCTCCACAATAAAGAAGCTAAAAAGAACCACAGAGGTATAACTTAAGAAGCAGAAACTTACAAACATGCGAAAAACAAACTTTCTTCATTATATTTGAAACTACGAAGAGGCTCCTGGAGCTCTGCATTCAGTCAACCCTGAGAGTAAAGGCAGTGAAGAGCTCCAATTTGTCAATTCTTCAGTAAGTTGTAAAATAATATTTTAAAACACGAAAAATATCAGTTTATAATAAATAAATTTAGTGGTCAGCACATTCAGTTGGGGTAAAAATATTCTCTGCAATTATTCATTATTCGTTCTGCAGAAAATGGTAAACTACGTTCTTCTTGATTTGAAGTACTTCTGAATAAAACATTAAAATCGTACAACGAAGTGCACACAAAATTGCCCATAATCGATCGTAGCTATTTATTTTAGTACTCAAATGTAGCCTGATCCGCTGCCAGCGTATTTGTTTCTCGACCAGTCTAGCCACCGGATTGTTTTATCTCCCCCAACAAGTGTTGCATCTACAAATTGGAAACACCACAAACATCTGGGTAGTTTGCCACATTCTCACTGGCGGAATGGTGTTAAGATTATGCTTCTCAAAATTTGACAAAGGAAAAGGAATTAATTTAAATGAAACATAGTAATTCAAATATCGTATGAAGAGAATTTAACCGTCTTTGGTATCTTTAATTCAAGGATTGATTCAATGGGGATGATAACACATCTAATATGAAAACTTTCATTTACGAGGCGTGTTCGTAAAACAAGGTCTCCAAGACGCTGGAGCCGTGAGTAACGCTATTATGCAAGATCCGGCAACACTGGCGTGTAGCTACTCTTCACCCCTTCAAATCCCCAGCACAACGAACCCGTTGCAACCAATATTCTTGGCCGGGCAGCCTTTTGCGATAGAGCTTCCTATCACTTCTGTCACCAAGTGTGAGTTGCGTGCAGTGATACGTATTTTGAGTGCCAAGGGTACTAGCCCCACTGAAATTTATCGTCAGTTATGCGAACTCTATGGACTACAGTGTATGGACGTCAAAAAGTGCGAAGCTGGGGCAGAGAGTTAAAGAATATAAGAAAGGAAGATGAGGGGGATGAATGGGACTAATGGTGTAACAAGGAGGCATGGAAGTTAAGAGCTACCTGGTGGAGCTGAAGACCAGAGTATCATGGAAACCGAGGTAGAAACAAGGTAAAGACAAATAAATGTAGCCAAAATGTATAATGTTTAAAATTTTGGAATATGCACAATAAATAATTCATTTAATATTTTAAAACTTTACCATTACAATACTTATGACACCTTATGCTGCTTACTTCCACGAGTAAATGATAACTTGACAGAGACGGTAACTTGTAACGGCGTAATACTAATTTTGACTCCTATTAATGATTTAATAGCAATCTAGCCAGTTCTCATTAAATGTTTGAGAGTTGCGACTTCTGTTCAACGTACAGCAAATAGAGCAAGAATAAGTATGAAAATTTGTACGTTTGTCAAAGTTAAATTTGGTTTTAGGGGGTTGTGAGTACCAATATTACACTTGTACGTCCATATTTTACCAATACAGTGCATTTTTTCGCACAACTTTGTACGTCCAAAGCATCAGTAAAGGTTGCTTTGTGGCCATTATCTATACAATATTTAAAGGTATAAATATGTATATATATTAATGGATTTAACAACTGCTTTTAGGAACATTTCAATTGAGCGCTTCTTGCACTCCATAGTAAAGTTTGTCTAGTAAACGCGAGTGCAGTTGCCTCACAAAGGAAACGCAACCTCCCGCCCACTAATGACCGTCATAAATCTATCTGCACACTCAGAAATGGAACACTGTCGTTGAGGACCAATAGCAGCCATGAATTTCTCGAAGTGACAGTCGCATGTTTACTCCACGTGGAGTCTCAGCTAACAAAGTTCCACCTTCCAGTTGATCTGTTTCATTACGTGCAGAAATTCGTTGTGTGTCACGATGTGGAGACCGTGCAAGGGAAATGCAGTGGTAAATGCAATGAAGTAGCAGATAACTTTCAGTCAAGTGAAGACAATAGTGTGAATGAATTGGAAGGTGTTGTTTGGCCGAGTTATGCTACTGGAGAAGTCTCAAAAAACTAAGTTAAAACGGGAACTCTTTCTAAGCAAACTCAAGCACTTGTGGTGCTGAAAAATAATCTTGGTAAGGGGTCGTGGCATGTATCCGATAAATTATGGGTATTCATAGAAATTCAGTAAGAAAGATTGTGACGAAAGAAATACTAAAGACGCCGATCAAGTGTGAAAGCTAAAGGAAACGTTTCACTTACACGTTTAGATAATTTCCCATGCGATTTAATTCGCCGAGAAATTTATACATTCTATGCAAAAGGGAGAGCGTCCACCTTAGAGGAACTGGTTACACTTTTGCAAGAAATTTTTAATTTTCCTTATGGGCCCTGCACTTTGCGCGGCCTCCTAAAGGACCTGGGTTTCAAACACCGCAATTTGAATAAGATAAGGGTTATTATGGAATCCAGTAGAATTGCAGCTTGGCGATATATATCAAAACTAAGGAAGTTTCGCAGTAATGAACATAGATAATTTATTTAGACGAAAGCTCGTACGATACCCATGACGTATCGAGAAAGGTTGCAACCTTTCAGAAAGGACTGGAGAGCCGGGGTTGTAAAACGATTATAAGGGTTCCTCAAAGAAGACAGCCGACGTGTACACGAGCTAACTAAACAGACTTTACAATTGAATATCTTGATTGTATTTGTGTTAGTATTAGCTCATCATCATGCCAGAGCAAGGGAGAGGACCGTCTAGTTACAGGATGGCTCACTATGTGTGCCTAAGGTCGGCTTATACCTGATATATTGACCGTGGTTCTTTCCACTTATCACACTTGAACACAACATTTCCCTCCGATTTCGGTGTCATTGGGGTCTTTCAATAGTTCTCCGTGTTTATGACCTCCTTTCACTTTTTTCTGCATTTCGTTGGCCTGGGCTATGGATACACTAGCTGGCTCTTGAAAATATGGTACCCGTATAACTGTAATAAATTAATAAGTAGTGTAACGCAGGACATATTCTAATATTGAAGATTCCTAGATATATCCAGTTTTCCATACATACTTAGGAGTAAATTATTCTGTATAGAATAGTTTGAAACGTTGCCAATAACATATTTCATCATTTTAGTACCCTTAAATTCATTCTCCCGTGTCCATGTCCATATGCCCTGAAACTTATTTATGTTTTCACAGCCAGAAGTTCGACAGTGGAACTTAAGACCATTAGGGATTTCTAAACCTTTATTAAATTGCTTACATTTAATTACGGTATACCAAGCTACCAGTTGTAAGAAAGTTTTAAACTGCTAGAATTCACCTAATTTGTCTAAGAACACAAAGGATATTTAATATAACATAACTAAATTGCTCTCTTTTATGCAAGAAAGAAATTTGCTTTATTATTTATGTGACCAGAGAATGAAGGGGTGTGGGTGCCTGGTATGGAGAGAAAACTGTGAAATTCGATTATTACCCGTCTTATGCTTTGTAGCTTATTACCAGATATTAATAACGATCTTCACAAAAAAATGTAACAAAATATTAAATGTACGGTATCAAAGATGGGTCACCCGTCTCCAATGGCCCTAAAGCGAAACTATAATTTATAGATAAAACAATATGAATACTAGCACTAAAAGAAAGGGATTGTCACGCTACCATCAGGTACATATTCAGGGCATATGTCAATAATTATAATAGAATTAACATGTACTCTGGAGGATGTCAGAATGTGAATTAAACTCTGAATTGTACTATATTGCACCAAACCTGATATAAATGTTTGGATACCTAAACTGCATCTCAAGTACCAGAAGACCCTCTCTCAAGAATACATTTTTTTCCCTTCCTCACCAATGCTGGAGCTAGGAGTCGCTCTGGTTCCCTTAGAGCCAGGGAGCCGGAACATTTGACCTGAGATACCAGGGTTGAGGGGTCGTCCAAACGCCTGGGTGGATGAAGAGATGAATCATGGAGCAATTGGTGTTATATTCGCAGAATTGTTATTTGTCATGAACGTCATTCCTTAACTTACCCAGCATGTAAATAACTCAAATTCCAAAATACGATGTACAACAACCTTTCAGAACAACAGAAAAATTGCATTGCTGGATATCTTTGTCGAAAACGACTATTGTGACCTTACACTCCATGGCACACTGACCGGTAATATAACCAAGTGGGCAAACTGTAAAATGCTCTAGGTTAAATGCAGATGGTTCTTAACTTTCCTTCAGAGATTTGTCAGAAACGCTTCAGGAGATATAAAAGAAAATTGAACATTGCACTTACAAGGTAATCATCCTAATTTCTGTTTCATATAACCTTGCCCCGCTGACATGTATCACTCCGCGTGCAACTACCTTTCCCCTCATCCTAAATGGCTAATGCTTTCGCGCCATAGGCCATAGGCGGTGCCTTCCCTTTACATTGAAACCTGCAGTAAACGTCATAATAATTGCCAGGAAGATAGATAAAATCATACAAATAAGAATATGAAGGCATGCAAAAATACAAGTTTATAATGAAACTGAGCAAGTTGAAACTGAATGAATGAGCAATGAAACTGAAACAAGTTGATAATGAAAGGCTTTCGGCCTTTTCCACTGGGATGTTTTAAACCAGCACACATACCTTGCAAAAATGCTTGTCTTTCAGTCTTAAGAGTTGTGTCTCGCCATACTTGTCGTGTGTCCTTCATTCATCCAAGTCTCTTTAAGGTAATATATTTTGCAACTTAAATCCCGGTGCAATCTGATTGTCCTTTAATAACGTCTTCGCCTCACAGCAATACCGTCTCTGGAGTGGTAAGTTTTCCTGTTACCTCAATTTAATGTCGCGATATCCCTACGCATCTAACACACCTGTAAGTTCAGAGCAAAGCTGTCCGACTTCTATCGCTCACAAAGACGGATTCTTCTCTGTGAGTACAAAAAACACATGTACCACAATTCCCTTTTTGCCGCTTTGTAAAGGTTTTCCCTTGCGATGCTTCAGCGAAAAACTGGTGGTAGACTCTGCCATTATACATATAATAAGTACACGCGCAATAAATGATCAATAGAATAATGCAGCTCCGGCACTGGGCACAACACACCTTCGAAAGGCGATATATGACTAATCCAGTTCAAAACATGGTCAGTGATAAAAGTCATATAAAAAAATATGTCATCACTACCACTAAATCACGTGCTATCGTGCCATGTGCTTGAGAGCAAAGGAACCTCCTCTTTACTCCGTTTAAGAATTAACATTCATTTCAGATAAACCAACTCTGTTGCGTAATATATTTGATTCAAACAGTTACGAAAACATAAATTTCACAATTGTCTTCCAACATATAAACATATACCTCCATGTTAAATAACGAACTAATTTTTGCCTCAGAACAACATATACTGCAAGAGCAGCAAACGAGAGGTGATAAAGTCACGTGACCGTTAAGAGATACGGGGCAAGCTTATGTGAAACAAGGATTAGCTACTATGGAAGTGGTCCCCTTGACTATCTATACACAATTAGCAACGTTTCTGAAGGTCTTGCATACAAGCAGGAACCGCTTAAACTGTAATACTTGTAAGCTGATTCGTCACAGCGCGTTGAGTGTCTGCGATATCTTGATGAAGCTTTAATATCAGTCGCCATTTCACTCGTGCAAACAAGAAAAACTTACGGCGAGAGGTCGGGTATACTGGCGGATGCGGGATGGCAAACACTGAATGCCTGGTAACAGATAAAGGAGTATGGAGTCCTGCATTGTCATTCAGTAAGAACCCAAATAGTGAGTTAAAGACAGCCTACCACTTTAGTGAGTTTGCGTGGAAACGAGGTCAAAATTACTAAAATGATGCACACGTACCAGGTAACATAAAACATTTGTTCCTTTTTTGTACGGTAGATTCAGAAATAAACCTCTCCCGGAAATTTTCTGACAAAGGATGTACATTAGGAAAGCCTATCCGGGACAAAATTCCACTCACTTAGGGGTAATTATATGTTACGAGAGAAATATGTATACTATCATCTGACGTTTCTTTCGCAGTCCTGTGAGTAAAATCGATAGTGACGTATGCATACATAAGATCAGTATTTCCATACATCGTGAAGAAATGTGAAAGTAGAGCGAAACTGATCGATTCTAATTTCAAAACGGGTCTTGCTAAGTTTGTGTCTCATATTTTAGTCAGCTTCACAATTTAATAACTAAAATTCCATATGACAATTCCTCATAATTTCTTCATTTTTTATGCAGTAATGCCATGGCTCAGTGGTTCGACCGCTTGCCTCTCACCAAGGCAGCCCGGCATCGATCCCAGGCGACCGCAAAGTGAGATTTGTGGTGGACAACACGCTAATGGTGCGGGTTTTCTCCGGGATCTCCGGTTTCCCGCGCCATCTCATTCCTCCGGTGCTCCATCTTCATCTCTTGTATCATCAGTGTCGTCGTCTGCGGTGCCGTATGAAGTAAAAGTGGGCGTTAAACAATACAAAAGTTTCTAACATATGTTGTCAGGGCCGGTTCTGGATATTGTCGCGTATGCTTTGGTGAAGTGAGGGAACTTGATTTATTTTAGAAATCTATTTCAAATTTTAATAGCATGAGGTTTCTTTATATAATTTAAAGTATTAATTTGTAGAAGTAAAGATGTAGAAAACTCCACAAACACAACAAACCGGTTATTGGCATATTTTCAGAGCGTTAACCAAGTAAGAATGCCAAACGCAGCAACTCTAGACGGTGAACCCGGTAGTTGGTAATGGACGATCAGCAAGTCGTTGGACTTAAACCAACATGGCGGATGGAATGTTCCGAAATCTTTCTTTTGATCAAAGTGAAAAAATCCCTTGGTTGAGCCCAAGATAATTGTCAAAAATATGCTAATCAGATTTGCACATTCTTATGTTTCAATACATTTCAATCTATGATTTAAAATACCATTTTATTATCGTTCATTAAAACTGCACTGGCAAGAAACAATTTTGACTATCACAGAGAATGAGCTCCTTGTCTAAATTTAATCTCCTATGTCAGCGTAGCTGTTAAGAAAAGTAATACAAGGGGCGTCCACAAAGTAAGTTCTGTTTCAATTTACCTCCACAGCAGCGCTGCGATCGCAGTTCCACACATGTGCGGTAGACTCTCTGTATCAAGGAGAAGAAACGTGCGTCATTTTGAGATTGCTGCCAAACACGTACGCTTTGTTGTGCTTCTTTACAATGTCGGTGTTGACTGAAAATCCCGCCACCTGTGAAATCAGATCTGTGATTCGTTTTCTGAATGCTAGGAAAATGAAACCAATTGAAATTTATCGGGAAATTTGCGATGTTTACAGACAAAATGCGATGCGTGATACAATGGTGAGAAGATGGTTCCGACGGTTCAATGAAGGACGTAGTGAAGTGCACGATGAAGAACGAAGTAGGCGTCCATCTTCGGCTACAGAAGAACTGTTTCACGAGATTGGTGACAAGATCCAGGAAAACCGCAAGCTTACCATTAGTGCTCTAGCTATGGAATTTCTCCAAATCTCACGATCACTAGTTCATGGAATTGTTACCGAAAACCTGAAATTTCGTAAACTTTGCCCACGTTGGGTGCCAAAGATTCTTACTGAGCAACTCCAAACAAAACGGATGGGTGGTGCACTTCAGTTTTTAACCGGTTTAGTTGAAGATGTCGAAGAAGTTCTGATATAGATAGTCACAGGAGATGAAATATGCGTTTCTTACGACGCCCCTTAAAGTAAGCGTCAATCAATGGAATGGAGGCACACCTCATCCCCAGCAAAAGTTAAGCCGAAACAAATCTTGACACCTTGAAAAATGATGTGCACAGTGTTCTGGGACAGGAAAGGCATCTTACTCATTGATTTCTTACCACGTGGTCAAACAATGACAGCAGATGTTTATTGCGAGACGCTTAGGAAATTGCGCTGCGCAATACAGAATACGCGCCGAGGAATGCTGTCAAAAGCTTTTGTGTTTCTTCAGGACAACGCACGAGCACACACTGGAAATGCGACGAAAAACATCCTACAGGGATTTGGCTGGGATGTGTTTGACTACCCCCCTACAGCCCTGACCTCACTCCTAGCGACTTTCATCTGTTTTTGCATCTCAAATCTTTCCTTGGCGTTCAACACTTCAACGATGACGAAGAGCTGAAAGAAAATGTTTCCAACTGGTTGAAGACACAGGCGGCAAACTTCTATGAAGAAGGTATGCAAAATCTTGTGCCTCGCTAGGACAACTGCCTGCAAAATTTCGGCAGTTATGTGAAAAAGTAGCTTAACAGTTGTAGAATTTTGTGCAATAAATACTTTTTCTGTATCTGTACGTAATTTAATTTTATTACCAAACAACTTATTTTCTGGACGTACCTCGTATAATCAACATATACGCGGAATAAGGTATGACATAACTTGAAGTATGATAATTGACCAATAAATCATAAAAATTTATTGATTTTATCCGATACAGACCTTTGTGGAACATAATCTATACACATTAAGTCAGTTACCATTTATTACAACACACTGTTTTCGTTTGTGTAAACAATTGCAGGCGTAATATTTACCTGAATCCCTGAACACCGAGCTATGCACACATATTCTTGTCGTGTGTGGAATCATCCTGCAGTAAATTCAGATTCTGCATATCAAAGCATGCACTGGCTACGTGTGCATATCCGGAATATGTGGTTAGCTGAACGGAAGCTTCCGAGATGTGTTTGTCGCATCGTGAACGTGCAGCATGCAGAGGTTGTGGCGTTACCACACACACGGCAGTGTAATGGCATACATTTAGCCAAGGCTGATGATCGCAAAATCATAAGCAGTGCTATCTTAAGATCGGGAGTAAGCTTTGCAGTTCAAATAAAGTAATAGTTTAATTCTGTTTTAACTTTTGCAACTCATAAGGAAATCAAACCTAAATATCTCTATTTCACTATCACTTAACATCTATAGGAGAAGAATAAAGTATTCCATCAAAACATTGATGTCGATATTTTCCCATAAATACAGTTTTTAGAGCCTAAAATAAACTGAAGAAATTTTCTTGAAGAAAGTTTCAAAAAATTGAAGAAGTATATGTATCTCCATGTCAGTGGAATAAATATATGAAGCATGATCTTTTTAAAGGGACACAAGTCAAGATTTACGAAATAACTCTTTAGTTTCACCTTTACCCAGTAACTATGATTAATACACCATAATACATGCCAAATTAGTATGTAAATAACCCGGTAAGCCTTGTTCAGTATCTTTAGACTTTTGTATGTGGGAAACTTATACGAAGGTTTGTTAGATCAAAAATGTTTATGCCTATAAACTATAGGTTTTTGTGTCAAAAGTTTTTGTGGCATGAAGGGTATGCAGCACTGAAAACCCCAAATCCAGCAATTTTTAAGCAATCTTTCTGACATTTTTTCCACTTAGTTCTGATGCATAGTGAACACAGAATTCAAAATTCGGTTTTTGTATCTTTAATAGGTTTTTGGTAATTAATTTGTGAAATTCAAAATTTGGGCAAAATTCAAACGCTTCAGGTGATGAAATTTATTTTTAAACTTTGGTTGGTCTATTTATAAAAATATTCAGATGGTTATGAAGAAAAGATCCATCATATGAATGTCTGGTACTGCTTTTAGTTCCAGAGGGTGAAAAAATAATGTATGGAGCAAACAAAAAGCCATAAAGTGATTAAACCTTTGTCTTTACATCAATAAATTTAAAAATATAATGAATATTAAAATTGCATTTGATAGAAGCCTTTATTTTCTTTCTAAGAACATGTGCTGAATTCTTTAGAGGTACTGAATCAAAACTGCATCGTGACGAATGAGGAAAAATGTTGAGAAAGCTTTAACTGAGTAAATGAAATTTTATAATCCAAAACATCTTCCTTCTGAGCTACATGCCTTGAAGCAGACTAAAATCCCGCAGATAGATAAGCTGGACCCTCCTGCCTCTTCATTCTCTCTTCTGCAGCAGTTTTCTTCAATTTTAGTTTCCCTCTGGATGTTTTAGAAGTTACCTTCGCGGAAGTTGGTGGTTGAAGTAAGCGTAATTGCTCCTTCCCTTTGCTAATTTTTGGAGATGCTGGTGAAATCTCAGTGTCCATTATGTCTTGACTGCAGCTTGAGTGAAGCAGAACAACCAAAATTGAGTTCACTGATGGCTGGTGTCACAGCAACATGAAGCCTCTTTTTTGACACATATATATCTTTTGAGCAGTTACGCCATATCATGTTACGTTAACTTTCATTTGCATTTTGTATTTTACCTAATGTACATCTCCTTAGGATTTCATCTGATGCCAGCCTTTGGTACACAGGCATTAGTTTCCTTACCCCATCGGGTCTCAAGTATGTTCCCTTTATGGTGTTATGTTTAGGTGTTCCTTCCCATGCATCGTTTAGCCTATTCACGGTCCTATGTACACAGTCAACATAAGGTCTGTTGTTTCAAAAATGTTTTACCTATAACCTATATAACAGTTATATGTGCATTTAGATGTATAAAACGCCTTTATAAATGTTAAATGGCACACTAAAACTCATTAATTAGATATAAACAGTATGTAGTTTAACGAGAAACAAAAGAAAATCACGACCAAGTTAGAAATTCACACAAAACAAAAGATGAACATTACTATTTGCTTCCAATGTTTGTAGCCAGTGTTTTGTTTCCATGACGCCACATATTGTAGGAAATAACCATCATGCCAACACGTAAAATTCCATCAGAAACTTTGCCCGCTAATTTCAAATGTATTAATTTAGTACATTCAATGAAACTCAAATGACAGAATTTTGTGAATCCAAGGGCCGGCATGCACGGGCGCACGGGCATTTAAATTGTCATGTGAGTGTATTTAAATGCCTGAAACTCATAAATTTAGTAGGATTATGACACTATAAAGTTCAAAGTATTTTATTCACTCAAAAACAAACAATAGGTATTTTTTGCATATTTTTAACCAATTTCGGTGCTGCATTCCCTTAACTATTTCCAAAGTATCAGTTGCTAAAATTCCACTATTTTAAATAGTGAAATTTAACTTTTTTATGAAATCATTCTAGAAGTGTGTGACATGAAAGTTAGAAAATGCACACTAGATATTAATTTATCTTGAATAATGTAAGCGCATAAGTATCTCGTGCTGGAGATAGGTAGCCTCTACATTGATTATGAGGACAAGATATAAAGGGGGATGGTTCATTATTCAACACATATGTGGTAGAAAAATATGCAACACTTGCGTCGAAAATGTAAAACATGAAGTTGTAATGGGAGAAGAACTTAAATTGATTAAAAGTACAGGACTGATAGCAATACTGTAGTCCCCTACATAGAAGCAGAGACAAAGGTACAGAAACAAAAGTTCTGTATCTATTAGTAAAGTAGAAGAGGAAAAACGTGCAGATGTTTTTGCCATATTGTTAGTGTTTTCCATTCCTGAATGTTAGCTGAATATGCTTATGCTCATTATTTGTGTTCGGTGCCTGCCTAAGGTGATCTAACCTATAACTATTGGTTTTAGCTAAAGTCCGATACTCTGGTATTACGTATGAAGAAAGATCAGACCATGTTTCTCTAGTACTGAACGCATTAACTCCTGAATGAGTCCCTTGCCAGTTCGGCATTCAATTAAATTCTGAATAATCATCCGTTTCAAAATAGGTTTAATGGCTGCACGAGATTATTTTGGAAATATCCCATGTATTACAAATGACATTTAAAATGAAAAGGGGCAATGAACAGAGAAAAACCAAAAGTTATTACCTTAATTATTTCTAGGGCCCAGACAGCTTGTTACTATAAAACTGTCTTCAAGGTAATGTGAAACTGTAGAAAGAAATACCAAGATCGGTGTTACTGGACCCGAAAATCTGCTATCTTAATTAATTGCAAGCATATAATGCGGTTTCAATGATACTCAATTCCTATACTGAAAATTACATAATATAAAATGGTAGTACAACGTTTTACTGTGCGCTTGATATTTGCACTGCCGCAACTTGAGGCATTAATTATTGCTGTAGGGCAATCCCCTTCTAATTCTTCAAGACTGTTTTTAGCAGGTAAGTATTATTTCTCCTGGATCTATTTAAACTGCCCGCAGCATGTTTATGGGAAGTGATTCATTCAACAGAAGAACACCTATAACAGAAATATTCACTGAACTCTATGCTATCAAACGGTCATTTGAAAATATCAAAGCATGAAATTGATTCTCAGTATCCAATTTTCACTGACCCGCAATCTTCCATAATGGCCCTACAAAACCAGATAAGTAAAAACCCAATAAAACGAGAAATCCAAAACCTGTACACGCAAATTCTATTGGAATTAAAAAGAGTTATCTTAATCTGGATCCCATCGCATCAATGCATTCCTGGAAACAAACAAGCTGATGTGTCAGCTAATGAAGCAACTCGTCTACCAATACAAGCAACAGATATCAGTTCTCCGTACACCGACGTAATCATATACCTCAAGAGTACAATACACCTCAACTAGCAATCCAACTGGTTGAAGACTTCTTACAGCAAACTCCAAGAACTTAAATAATCTTGTAGAGAACTATATCTCAGGAACAAAGCTTAAAAAGCCGACAACAAATCCTTATTAACCGTCTTCGTATTGGACACACAAAACTTACTCATAGCTACTTACTCAACAAAACCCTCTCTCCTATATGAAACACTTGTAACGTGATCATCATCGTGAAACACATCATAGAAGAACGCAAGAAATATCAACAACAGCGAACAGAAGCCAATGTCCCCAGTAAAATCACAGAAGCACTTGGAAACCATATATATTTTAAAACAATTTTGTACTTTTGTAACATTACGGAACTCTGTAAACACATCTGATATGAATGCTAATATAATGTGACTTCAGTGTTACGATGTCGTGATATGACTTCTAAGTTAAAGCGACAAAAAGTAAACCAAATTAAAAAAAAGATCTTACATTATTTGATCAGGAGATATGTTACTTTCTGATAAAATGCTATAATTTTCACATGAAATTTATACTGCTACACTGTGTTAGATCTGAGATTAATTCTTTTACTTAGTTACATGTTTTGCCTCTAAGATATGCGCAATGTTCTCTCTAACCTCATTCAGAGATATAGCATCTTTCTCAAAGCTGGCAATTGCCTTTTGAAATGGACCCATCAGAGTATGCGAAAGTGTAAATACATTTACTATAAGGAACATAAAGTCTTGAAGACTTGTTCACTTATCAAGAGATATGAAGTATGATTTAGGAACCTGGAGGATGCATATGAACCCTTCAATTGCAGGAAACCTCATCCATATAACCTTGTATGTCTGGTTTAAAAATATTTCTTTTAAAGGTTTTGTTAAGTAAGAAAGTTAATGAGGGATTGTGCGTCGTATGTAAGATATCACAAAAATCTATTAGTACTCCTACATGAAGAGTACAAATTGAAATGTATTTATACACTCCAATAATAATAGTTCGAATATCCTGTGAAAGTATGTTTGTCTCACTTTGAAGTGCGTTATGCAATATATGCACTGGGTAACCTACCTCTACTAAGACCTGTATTATCGTTTCTACAACATTTTATTTTCAAATTCGACGTAATGAGGTCACTTAGTTGTAGATCGGGTTCAGGTTCAGAAGCACCCTCCACGTGAATGTAACCACAAAACGTAATATCATGAGGCAGGGTGTGGAAATAAAAGAACCGGAAACTGCAAAAGCATAGAGAATCGATTGTAGTACTGCTTCCGATGTTACTGTTAGAGCGAGACCGGCTATATATTGATGGTCTTCGTCAGTTCCAGTGTTGCCATCTAGAAATTTCTAAGTTAATAATAAAATAATTTTTAGCACTCATTGCTTTCCCGTGCTTTTATCTCTTCGACCAGGAGATTCGGTCACCTAACATAAAATCGCAGATTGACCGCGAAAAATGCGAGATGTGGCAACGTTACTCATATGAAACCATACGCAAAGGATTAAAGACATATCATCCTGTCATTAAGTTCCTCATTGTGGCACAAGATGTAAGAAGGCTACAATGGGCTCAACGCAATTTGGCCTTTCTCAGACTTATTTTCCAAATGCACGAAGTAACAGCTTACCCGCAAGTTTGTTGTAAATTGGTTCCTTATTTCGACCAACAAGCTAAAACTTTTGGGATACTAAGAACATGTTGGGGTTCGAACCGCAAAACTACGTCTCGCTTGCTACAGCGTGCACCTCTCCCCTGAGCTAGGAAAGCAAATGTTAGAGCTTGCTTTATACGAGATACTGGTTTTAATAAAATCATTCCTCGTGTTTTCCTTTCTTTCTGAATGTCTTCCAACGCCATGCAGTTAATAGCTCAGCTGCAAGAAAATTGCTACTGCTTCGTGACGTTTAGGCCATCCTTCGTCATTGTGGTTTAATATAGCCATTGAGATCTTCGGACCGTCAGGTTAAAATGGTGACCACAACACTGTACATCTATGACCATGGTTGATTTAGATTTTACACGCTCTGCTCACGTTATTGAAAGATAGTACAGCGTCCTTTACTTGTAGCACTTCTGTATTTACGTCATCAAAAGCAAGAAAATAGATAAGAGATTTAGAATCTTCACTCAACAAACCCGCTTTAAAAATAGCTAATAAATAAATATACAGTTAGTTACGTCTACCTGGTATTATAATACAACCAAATGGTGCTATCTCAGTTATCCCCTGTTTGTAACATAGCGGCGATGGGCGTTGGTACTGTGTATTCATGAGGCACAACATAATACATGTGTTGTCATCTGGCCCTATTGGAAGTTACTAATACAGTACTGAAATTGAAACTTTGTAAAGCAAATTTAAAGGGGACAATGAGTCCATATCTTTATTTCTTGGGGAATATTGAGGAGTAATTCCGGCATATATCTGACGAAGTGTTAAGTAGTTGTTCGTTTGGTAAGAATGTCTATAATGTGAATCTAAGATTAGTGACATAAGTGCTTTAAATCCTCTTGTTCTGTCCAATACCTTTCCTTTTAACGTTCATTTAAGCTCAACAGAAATGAAAACTGAATTAGAACCATTAGAAATGAACAAAGAAGTCAATTGATAACTGTTTAATCATTGAAAGGGAGAAAGCTTTCTTGTATGTACAACATATATACTCATACACATAGGACAGCTGAAACCACTAAGCAGACTAAAAAAGCTAAAAGGATTTAAAAAGCTATATGGAAGAATTCCGATATGTTGATCATGAAATAACACTCTTGCACGGTACGCCTCGATTTTTCATTGAAAATACCATGGAGTACCTCGTGAATAGGCAACGTTGGAAAAGTGAAATGTAAATAATAATTTAATGCAATAGCTGGAAATTTAACCACGGAACTTGGAACTCTTTTCAGTTGCTCTAACCAACAGGTTGCACAAAGGTCGACAAAATGTTAAATTGTCCAAATGATTTAATTTACACTATGCCCGTGAACAAGAAGTTACAAAATTCATTTGCACAGTGGTAACTTAACAAGTTCCTATGTGCCTTAAGTGCCGGGCTTCATAGTTTAACCAACTGTTAAGCCACACTTAAATCGTGTGTTGGAAAATCTGAAAGGTGAAAGCAACTGAAAAAATTAATATCATAGCTGAAATTTTAAGCTCGGATTCTGTCTTTTAATATACTTCATCACAATTTTGCGATTGACAAAACAAAGATCAAAGCAAACCAAATGACTACTGGATATGCCTTTAATAGTATGATATGTACATGAGAACATACTAAAATGTACAAATTATACTTATGATATAAAGCTTTGCTACATTACCTTTGTATTCTGAAACTTCATTAGAGCCTTTAACAGATAATTATATAAAAATACAAAATTGTGTTCAACATAAAATCCGAATACCGATTCTTTTTTCAATTATTTGTTTCCTTTTTTCTATATCTTTATAATTAGTCTTTAAAAATCCCTTAATCTCCTGCCCGAGAGTCACTTTTGCCCTTAACTCGTTGTTTATCGATGTTGTTGATTTCCGTGGTATGTGAGAACTCTGTAGCCTTTATGTAATTAAATAACCGGCGACCAAAGAGAAGCTGCAAAGGATTAAAGCTTCATCTACTCTGATTACTTAATTAAAATCACTCGCTCTTTCCGATAATTATTTCACCGCTAACAACACCTGCAGAATACTATACACTTCTTGAAATAAGAAACATACTTGACATAAACAAAGGTGACAGGATGCCCAAACAATTTGATCGCAGTGAAAGGTCTCATTGGCCCCTAACCGCAACCCTCAACCCGGGAGTAAAAATTAGTTACCTTTCTCTTCGTTACTAGTTTTAAAATACCATAATGTATACATTTACTGACGTCATTAGAATGCGTTAGATTTTTTCTGTTATTAAGAACCTAGCAGCTTACTGAAATGAGTAGTTATTGTTTGCATAGTCTATCCACCTGTTAGGCGGAGTATTCAAAAGTGTGTTTCTCAGAGCAAATCCGGTATAGCAGTGTATTGTCACCCGAACGTACAAGAACAGCTGAAAGAAAGAGAGGCGACAGATGGCTTCGAAGCCACGGTTACTCGTGTGAGGTATTAACTCTTGCTGTGGGGGCCGCGCCGTGGCTCAGTGGTTAGACTGCTTGGCTCTCACCAACGCGGCCCGGTTTTGATCCCAGGCGATCGCAAAGTGAGATTTGTGGTGGAAAACACGGCGCTGGGGTGGGTTTTCTCCGGGACCTCCGGTTTCCCCCGCCATCTCATTCCACCGGTGCTCCATCTTTATCTCATGTATCATCAGTGTCACCGCCTGCTGTGCTGTGTGTAGTATAAGCGGACGTTAAACACTACACATGTCATTTCTTGCTGTGGGAGTGAGATAGATGAATGGCATTAGAACCACGCCTACGCCAACGCGCAGCGCTAATGACGTGCCAAGGAGAGACACGGTGGGGAGAAGTAACCAGAAATTACTGGACCCCTTCTGCCGCCCTAAAGGCTCTGATGTCTCGTTAATAGCCGGGAAACTGTATGTAAGTGATGCATTGGACGAGTGAGACAGTCAATTTTTAGAGAGTCAGTTTGATTCAGAGTTTACGACAAGGTGCCGAGTGGACCTGCACCTCGTGAATTGTAATTGTGAGTGTTACGTAATTGTATGTGGTACGTAATTCTGGGTAATCGGCAAGTGTACCAAGTGTAATTCGGCGGAAATAATGAACGCTTTGGATTTGAGCAACTTGGACTTTAAATTCTTCGAACCCACAAAGTCACAGTATGCTAAAGAAGTGAAAGAACAAACTGGAATTGACTATGGTTAAGATCACTTGTGATTTCAACTTAAGCTGGAGCTAGATAACATACTAAAGGCACTAGCCTCAGTCATAACGCACCACAAACCAGCCGATGCCTTGTCAGATTCGCAGACTGTTCAACAGATAATCTAAAGCAGGAAGAGGAACTGGGAACATCAACAGGCCATCAAATGTAATAAATTGCAGAAAAGATCCCAGAAGAAAGAAGCAATGTGTCGGAAGAGGAGATATGTGGTTCAGTTCAATTTCCAGGTCAGTATCAAATTCACTTTGATGTGGTTTTAATTATTTGTGGTCGTAATTTTAACGTACCAGGCTATGTCACTACTCCATATTTTTAAATATTAAAATATTATGTGGCATTTATATATATATATATATATATATATATATATATATATATATATATATATATAAAGTGTCTGAGTGTATGTTTTTTGCGAGCTCAAGAAACAATCAGATGTAAAAGTGCAACACAATTCTAATTTATACTTTTTAAAGTGTATTTCTACCAAATATTAGGAGAATTAAATGAAAAATTTGACATAGGAGATCTTACAAATGAAACTGTTAGTTCATTTAATTAATTTGCAATATTTCTTGTACCACGCAATCTACAGAGTTGAAACCTTGCACAGAAAATCTGAAAACAAAACTTCATTGGCCCCTCTTATAAGATATACAGTGACTCAAGAAAATATTCGTTATGAGATTACTGAAGCGTCTAGAAGACAAATGACCAGAGAGAAAATAATCAATGTTAAGGTACCTAATTAACAAAAGGTAATGCAGCTTATGCTCTGTGATTTTTTGAAAACATCGTACTAGTTTAATTCTGTAAAAATTGGATATTCATTCTACTGTTAACTTGCATTGTCTTCAAAATTAATTTATTTAAATTGTGTCACAATATAGTAGAGAAATACGACTTCATTAAGAGATAAAGAAATTGAAGTTTTAAACCCTAAGGAATTAATGTGGTAGTTCGGTAATGATGCAGATAGTCGCTTATTTTATATACTTCCTACGGTTAGAATTTCATTGCAATTTCAGATATACAAAATTTGCTGCACTGAATGCCCATAAAGTAACTTTTGTTAACAGCTTGTATATAAAAGTTAAACCCGAGGTAAGTTTTGAAACTTGAAAAAGGAACTTGAAAATATTGAAAACTGACAAAACGAAGTACTGTAATGTTTAAATAGTCGTTCCTTTGTTATGGCTACTAGAAATCTTTTAAATTGAAGACCAGCGATTTCTTGGGTAACTGTAGTTCTTAAAATTTCTTAAAAAGTCAGTCCTTTAAAAGTCATCTTTATTCTTATTGAACTACTGAACTATGCATAACTTAAGAGATGACGCTAAAGAAAGCCTGCAATATAAACCCGTGAAAAAAGTAGCTTTTCAGGAATTTGTAGGTTATTTTATGCTTGAAATTCCTCCTTAGCGTTAATTTTGAAATATTAAATGATCCAGATTCCTTTTCTTATTAGCTTATGTGAAGAATGCTTAATATAATGACTACTATCAATACTAAAAGAAGGGAGAGGCCAAATAAACTTTTACTTATTAGTCTACGGAAAGTGTGTAAAAATAAGTGGTAACTAATATAGAAACAAATAAATCTAACTAATGCATATTGAAATATTTGAAAATATTTTGGAGAAATAATATGACTCATCCGATAGAAAAATATTCATGCGTTTCAAACAATTATTTCGGAAATATTTTGTACTGTTTCAACACTAACGACACAGAATTTCGCTCTCCTTGGATCTTTTTTTAATTACTTTTATTCATTTTTCAGTGAAATATATTCCTCCTCTCTCCCACTCACAGTTTCGGTCTCCGCAAAGTGCATCAAATAACTCTGATCGACAAAAGTCCCCTAATCCCGTCAGTAATTTAACTTGAGTACTCGGGGGAAAAGACCAGAACTCTGGACACTTTCCAGTTCGGTGGAATATCTTGTCTGTTCATTTAAAAATCGTTATTTTCTTGTATTAGCAGTTTTAGAGACACGCCTTACCAGAAAGGGGACTTGGATTGCTAAAAGTATTCGTAAACCATCAGGAGACGTGTTGGCTTCGAGTTAACGTGTCACGGTTGCATTAGAAGTTCGATTTTAGGATTAGGTACCTACCTACTATAAACTGCTGAAGCATTTAAAGATGAGAAAGATACAGCATATTTAAATATAATAACCGAGTCTAAATGGTTAGAACATTACAAAGCTTTATGGTATGATGAAAATGCGGAGATAACCAAAACGCAGAACGCAACGTCACATATGAAGGAGATTTACTTTTAATTGAAGAATTAGAAGAAGAAGTCATAAAAACTAAAAATAGGAAAGCAACGGCCCAAGATGGATTGAACGTACAGTTATTTAAATATGGAGGGTTATTGCTAAAGCCCCGACTGCTACATTTCTATATGTGCTGGAATAGGCAATGTCTCCCAGAAGATTGGCCTATGGCCCAAACCATCTCTATCTTTAAGAGAGGGAAACGAAATGACTGTAGCAATTACAGAGGAATATGTTTACTGGATACGGCCTATAAAATATTTGCTAAAATAATAAACAAAAGGTGGCAGAATATAGCTGAATGTCTTCACTCGGAAGAACAAAGTGGATTTAGAAGAGGCAGATCCTGTGTAGATAACATTTTTATTGTTAAACAACTTATTAAAAAACATAGGGAGTTTAATAAAGAAACGCAATTGGCGTTTATTGACTTTGAAAGAGCCTTTGATAGGGTAAACGGATGCAAAATGTGGCAAATATTGGAAGAACGAGGATACCCACAACAATTAGTAAAAATAATACAATGCCTCTACTTCCAAAAAAATTTGAGGAACAAAGGTAAAGTTTATAAAACAATTCTTGCTAATCAAAGTGTCAGACAAGGGTGTACTTTATCACCTACACTTTTTAGTATTTATATTGACGACCTAGGATGCAAATGGAAGCAGCTAGTGAATGTATGTTTTAAAATTTCAAATAAAAGCTTTTTAAATATTTGTTGTTCATGCTGACGACTTAAGTTATTATACAAAACAGCGAGTCTACCCTGCAAAAATGTATTTCTAAACGTAATGAACTTTGTAAGCAATATAATATGAAAATTTGTGTTATAAAATCAAAGGTAATGGCATTCATTGGGAAAGAGCCAATTAGAACAGAAATAGTTATAAATAATCGTTGCGTTGAACAGGTAAGCCATTTGAACTCTTGGGAACTGATGTTAGTTATGACAAGGAATATGATGTCTACAATAAAATATTCAGATTTCAAAGAGTGTGTGGAACAATAAATAGAACATTTAGAAATAAAGTACGTAAAGAAACAAAATTAAAGTTCTACAAAATTATGGCTATACCTATACTGACATACGGAAGTGAGACTTGGACGTTAACTAGAAAGCAACAAAGTAAAATACAGGCTTCAGAAATGAAATATTTGAGAAGTGTGAGAGAATGCACGAAGAGGGACTTAATAAGAAATGAAAATATAATGGGAGAGCTGGATATTTTTAGTATGAATGATAGGTTAAAAGATCTCAAACAAAAATGGAAGGAACACGTTGAAAGAATTCCAGATAATAGACTTTCAAAACAAATATTACAGTATCATCCTAAAGGTAGGAGATCGGTGGGCAGACCCAGGAAACGATGGCTGGAGGACTTCGAAGGCGGAAAAGGCACTTGATTGCCTATGCCATGAAGTGAAGAAGAAGGTACCTACCAGGCTAATCACTATAACGAAGTTCATTCGTAGTTTTCCCTGCTCGAAAGATGAGTATTGGGATGCTTCCTCTTCTACCACGAGTTTCCTAAACGTTGTATAAAGTTATCTTTCATCTCTTTCAGAAATGATAAACCAGCGAGGGCATTCACCTTGCTGTGGCTGGTAGGTGGCGCACAGGTACATTCAGAGTGTACCAGCCTAAAGCGTAACTAGTATGTGCTTCATCTGCAATCGTTAGAAACCCCACACTAGGTTGTCATTATTGTCAGAATCTGCTTGCCTTTCCGATCTCCCCCTTATCCCTATTTTGGAGTGTCATTAGAAGCAAACAGGGCTACTACTGTCTACTCGCAGTGCTTAACTCCAATTTTTGAAGGTTCGTACGTCTAGAGGTCGACACATACTGCGCTATCAAACAAATATTTACACATGTCTTGCAAGCATTGCATATGTCAATAGCATGACATTTATGTGTGATCTCATCTGCATAAAAACAAACGATTGTACTTCTAAACTGATTGTACATAATTGTAACGTTACTATAATAACACCAAGAGCACTTGCTTATAACTTTAGAGTCATTCTTTCTTATTTAAAGTTCCCATATTTGGATTAATTACCCGATCTATATACAATTTCAAGAAGCAGGCAATTCAAAAATGCACACAATGTTACATTCTCGATGTATTTGTTATATTACGTGTCTTCCATTTATGTACTTAGAAGTCGTATTTTGAAACGTTTTTGAAGTCAAGCAACTTCAACAAAATTCTCATATGAGCTAAGCATAAAGGTCTCCAGAATATTAGCTCAGCATTTGTTACCATTCTTTATACTTCACTATGCCTAAATGTAATAACTATAATTAAAGTGCACCTCTTTATTACAGTACAGGTTTCCACCAATCAGAAGTTCCACATGTAACAATAATACTTCCTCGTCTTGCACATCTCGTAAAGTTACCAGGCATTGATCTGAAAGCGCAATAATCGATTATTCTGGTATATTCCCTCCAAGAACTAGAGTGAGTTTGGATAAAGTAAAAATATCGGACACGAGTGACAGTGAATCATTGTTCGGTATAGTGCTGCAATAGAGGGGGACATTTTGCGGACAGCCACATATTTGAAGATTATTGCACTTACCATCCACTAGAACGTAGCGATCAAATAAATGAACAACAGGTGGACATCGGCAGCACTCAAAATGGTTCGCAAAGACGTACAGAAGTCCATTATTACAGTCTCTCTCTCTCCCTTTTTTTAATTTACGTCCTCCAACATGTAGTCATATCGGACGATGAATGAAATGGGTGAAATGATGCTCAATGCGTCCGGGGTCCATGGAGCGTAGAGTTACCCGAAATTCGACTTCCAGGATAAGGGAAAACCCCAGAAAAATCTTATCCAAGTAACTCACCCTGACGGAGAGTCGAACTCTGGACCTCTTGAACGCGATGCAGACATGCTACAATCTACGCTACCGAGGCGGGCTATTACTGTCTCGAAAAGCCGTCCCACTACTAGAGTTGCGCCGAGAGGGTGATGAACAACGCTTCCAGCCAGGCAGCCCTCAAGTGTCAAGGGGAAAAATTCTTCTCTTGGTGCAAATATGCACGAAATGTGGAAGTATTTACACCTGAAGAGACATAAGGAAAAGGAATGATATGAAAATGAAC
Organism: Mantis religiosa; assembly: GCA_030765055.1. NCBI lineage: Eukaryota > Metazoa > Arthropoda > Insecta > Mantodea > Mantidae > Mantis > Mantis religiosa. Next base: position 302,118,192 of record CM060948.1, on the reverse strand, counting down.
GGAAGCAAAGTGCGGTGGACGAGAAAACAGCACAGCATCCATCTACCCATTAGTAAAATAATAAACCCTCACGGCCAGAAGGAGCGATCGAGCTAATTCAAACCCAGAAACTTCCAATTGCTAGTCTCACTCGTTAGGAGGAAGTCAATTTCCTCAGTGCATTGTTCAGTAGCTTCATACCTTTGTTTTGCGGTAACGGCAGTCGGTGTTGAGTTGTAGCCTTTCTTGACTTGGCAAAATGACATTTACAAAGCGGCAGTTTCCTTTTTTCTCTGACCGAAGGTTTCATTGGTGTCTCATCTAGAAATGGACTTCACTCGTGCATTACTGTTTGCACGTAGGGATATACCTCATACTTTAGGTAAGACTCGTTCATCAAGCTTGTCTCTTTGGAAGTTACACACAATGTTTTATTTTTCCTTTACCAGTGCGGTTTGTTTACTTTTTCCGGGAGAGTAGAAGTGTGAAAAGAGCTGCATACATGCTTTCATGCAGTAAAGGTTTACGTGAATAAGGATATTTGATATCAAGGATAATGTGGGGCTTCTTGTACATTTATAACATACATATTATTAGATGAATTTGAAGTATTTCCTCTTTCGGAGAGTCACAAACTTCACCAAAATTTTGAAGTTGCATTTCCGAGACCCGTGTCTATATAGTTTTTAACTCTGCAAAGTACCTATGGTGTAATTTACTTAAACATTAGATTTTAGCCAAGGAACTAGTGATTGTTTAACTATTCTAGCTTGTGATATATATCTGGTATTAGAGCACTTGTTAGCCTAAAGCTTTCTTTTTATGAATAGCAGTAAAGGAAAAATATATACCTAAATTAGGAACGATGTAGTTCACTTAGTGCTAAATTATACACGTACAGAACGGTAGAGCTAGACTGAAAAAGTCAATGCCACAGTCGCGATTTGAACCACGGATCTTCTTGTTGCCGTCCAGCCGCTCTAACCTTTGAGCTACTATGGCCAACGTGCCAACATGACATTAAATTATCCAACTGACTCGTATTTCTCTCGGTAAACCACTGGGAGTTCTCATAAACACATGAGGCAACTACCTTAATGGCGACTTACTATGCTGTAAGTACTTTAAAGCCCGGGCTTTATAGTTACGGCCACTATTAGGTACAATTAGTGGAAATTAATTGTTCTTTCACACTAGCCGTGTGTAGGACGCGTGTATGAAACGGTAGAGCCAGAATGATAAATTTCAATGCCATAGCTGGGATTTAAACCACGGATCTTCTGATTTCAGATTATACAGGTACAATCTGAAACCACTCACAACTGAATAACTTACCAAATGATCTGCGTTGACAAGCAGAAAGTTGTTTGTAGCTATTAATTGCACGGTCGTGAACTGACACCAAATGTAAAATGGCAAATTGATAGCACAAGCCAACCGCCTTTTATATATGTGCTATATAGTATGACATGTTTTTTACCACATAAGAACTTCCCTTTCTATCAAACCGATCTAGTTTGGTCGGATCTTCTCTGCTGGTGGTATGAGATCCGTGCACCAATACGATCGCTTGATCCATAGAGATTTCAGAGAAGATACTAGTATCTCAGCTCTAAATGACCAATACAAAGCCTTATTTGTGAAGTGGATGTTTCATCCTCGATCCTGTTTTTCTTGTATGCTCATTCCTGCTGCTCTTAAGGGAGTTCATGCATCTTTTTGGAAAATAACACTGACAATTAAAGAGTTACTTATGATCAATTGATCAGGATATATACTTATTGTCATATTCCTTTGACTTTTGGTGATTTCTGACTCAAAAATAGATGGTGTAGTATTAGGAAAAAATAAAGTAACCTTGCTGATAAATGTAAAGATTCCTTTTACCTACAAAACATTTAAAAGGACCACATATCAGAGCACGACGTAACCTATAAAGCTTAATGAAATACACATACATGGAAACGGTTGAGGTCGTTGAGTATTATGAAAGCAGATCATGTAAATGAATGGTGTGCACTGTGCGGCAATTACATGACCAACCTACGTGCTTCTGCATATCAGATTTCATTGTAACTATAACGTAACTAAGCAGTATCGTTACTCCAGTTTCCCAATACTAATTCCAATTTGTAGCACTTCATTATGCTTCAGATTTGAATGAATCAAACGCAGTATTCAGGTAGAGACTGTTTATTTCCAACAGTTAAATCAAGATCCAATGTGTAATGAGGGTTAGAATTGCAAAAAGTGATACTATGATTATGTTATGTTCTTTGTCTCTCTCCGGAGTAGAAGTGTTCGACCAAATCCGAGAGCAACCCTGTCAAATAAAGGAAAATATCTGAATTCAATCACCCGTGTATCTTTGGTCTCTTTGGGGATGCCTAGACAAACTTTCAATGAAGTATTACTTTTGTTATAAGCCATACTTTATTTTGGTTCTTATTTGTAAAATTATAGTAAAGATTCTGATAAAAACAAGTTCAATTTGAAGAACCTAAGTAACAAACACTACTACCAGGGTCCTTCAAAAAATAAGAGAACTAATTTAATTCTATTTAAATAAACCGCCCTGGAGCGCCATGGCTGGTAGTGATGGAAAGGTGAATGCTTCCTGTAGCAATGATGTGAGTGCCAGTCATGCGGATTTAATCAGTTGGGAGTTAAAGCCCGATAAGTGAGGTCGTGTTTACTGCACCCACCATGGAACCGAAACTGCAGCAACGCGCATCAATAAAGTTTTGTGTTCTGTTAGACCAAACTCCTACAGAATCCTTTTAAATGGTGCACAGAGCATACAAGCACCAAGCTTTAGGAAAAACACAAGTTTTCAGTGGTATAAACGTTTCAAAGAGGGCCATGAAAACTTTCAAGATTCTCCGTGCCCTGGAAGACCCGTAACAGCAAAAACGGAAGCCAGCATTAAAACAAATGCCGGAATTATCCGTGAAGAGCGTGGCATAACGATTTCGAAAGTTGCAGACATAATGCATTTGTCTGTTGGAACTGTATACGGCATAATTCGCAATGATCTTGGCTATCGAAAAATTGCAGCAAAATGGACACCACACGTGCTGAAGGACAAACAGAAGGCTCACAGCGTCATGACGTGTCAAGAATGGTTCGGAAGGTTACGACGGGAGCCAGATTTTCTAAATTGGATTATCACTTGCCACTAGAGTTGGTTTCACCATTACGACCCATAAACAAAATAGGTGAGTTTGTAGTAGAAACATTAATCGAGCCCTAGGCCTAAGAAGGCAAAAGTTTAGAAAAGTGTAGGAAATGTCATGTATCTCGCATTCTTTGACAAACAGGGCATTCTGTATTATCTTGTTGTAACCAGGTAACTGCTGCTTACTATTGTGACGTACTGAATTGACTACTGAGGAAAAAATCTCCGAAAAGCAACCAGATCCTGCAGGGAGAGAATGGATCTTGCATTAGGATAATGCCCCTGCTCATCGAGCTCATTCAACTCAAGATGTTATCACACAAATGGGCATTGAGGTTATGCCTCATCCACATTATTCTCCAGATCTCGCACCATGCGATTATCACCTCTTCCCTAAAGTGAAACAGGAGATTCGTGGTTGCCATTTTCAAAGCGATAAGGAGTTGAACAATGTTGTCATGAGTATCCTGAACAGACTGTCCAAAAATGGGTTCAATGAGTGTTTCGAACAATGTGAAAGTCGTTAGAATAATTGTATTTTATCAGAGAGAGAATACTTCGAAAGTGTGTAGATAAATGTTAGTGAAATAAAGTCATTATATGTTAGTTATAAATTAGTTCGGTTATTTATTGAAATATCCTCATACTTATAGGAAACCAACAGCATCTCTAATCAATTAATTATACAACTAAGTGCCTTAAGAAGGCATGTGTCCAGCTAGAGATCATCCTATAGCATGCAGACTGTTTCTTCTCTTCAAAGAGGAGTTTTCTGAATATTGCTTTTGCAGTTCCATACACTTTTAATGAAATTGCAAATAACACCTGAGTAGGGACTGTACTTTTGAATTTGAAATATTACTGAAAAGTCAAGCTAATACTAACGAATAGCTCGGAAATAGCTTATGCCACAGAAGCGTTACTTAAATTAAATTGTTGGTTTTAAAGTTTTATACAAGTTCCTTTAGTACCTATAGGTTTATTTGCCTATCTACTATGGTTAACCTCTTAGAGAAGATTATAAAAAATATTTTAAACTATGTGGACTACATAGGCTAAACCCTAGAAATTGAACGTTACATTTGTTTCATCCACGTGTTTTTCAACAGAGCGTAGAAGTAGCCGTCAGTGATATTGGTTATGAAAAACAAACTTCAAACTGGAAAGTAGTAATTCATGGAGTACCCTAAGGTTCCGTGTTAGTGCCTTTATTATTTCTGATCTATATAAGTGACCTCTCACTTTACATAAAGGACATTGTAAGTACAGTATTTTTCGCTGATGACACTAGTGTCCTGGTGACCAGTACAAATTTCAACGAGTGTATAATTAAAATGAATTACGTTTTGAACTGTATGTCATGCTGGTTTAACCCGAGCAAATTATCTGTGAATCTAGACAAAATAAAAGTGGTCATATTTATTACCTGTCGTACGTCACATACTCAAATAGAAATCGGGATTAATTATGCGTTATTAGAAGAAATTTACAGCATAAAATTTCTGGGCCTTAAAGTGGACAGATGTTTAGATTGGAAAGAACACAAAGTATTGCTTACCTAAGCTCAGCTATGCCTGTTATGCTATCCGAGAGCTGGTTAATGTGAGTTGTATTGACACACTTAAATTAGTATACTATGCATACTTTAACTCTATTATGCAATACGGAATATTATTTTGGGGCAACTCAGTAGAAAGTAAAAAAAAAAAAAATATTTCTTATGCCAAAGAAGGTTATAACAATCATTACTAACACCCATAACAGACGATCCTGTAAAGATGTTTTTACAAGATTGAAGATATTAAAGCTTCCTTGCATGTATATATTCTCCATCCTAAAATTCTTTGATGCAATTGTGCCTTATTCGCAACAAATAATGTAATTCACAGAATAAACACTAGACAAAAGTATAATATCCATTATCCAAGTGCTAAACCTTTTTACTTCCAGAAAGGTGTGCATTATGAAACTATCAAAATATTTGGCGCAATTCCTAATGTTATTAAAGAAGCAATTGATAATTTCGGTACTTTTAAAAATTCTGTTAGAGAGTACTTTTGCTCAAAATAGTTTTATTCTGTACAAGACCTTCTGAATGACAAATTATCCTGATAATGCTTCTGTAGCTCTGTAAGTAGTATCTAACTGCTCCAATGACAAATAATTACCAATAAATCTTCTATGCATGTTGAATGTTTATTTTTAATGTATATGTATTTAAGAAATAACAATAATGGTATCCATTGCAAAAAGTTTGAGACGTACTGGCGTAAGCCAAGTCAAAGCTCAATTAAAGTGTTTGATTTTGTATCATACATAATTATCCTTGCTTTGTTTTCCATAATGTTGTTCATATTGCCTGCATACCATAATATATGTCTAATGTTAACTTTTGTACATATATATGCTATTAAACTTTATACCTCTGGACATGTTCAGTTTTGACAGCCTTTTCTGGCTGCAAGTGAACCTACTGAACGCAAATCAATCTAATCTAATCTAATCTAGGAATGCAATCAAAGGGATTCAGAAATAGAGAAAATCAAATGTTTACAATTTTTACCTATTAATTCTTATAAATCTTCGTGTAGCCCTTCTACTTAATTTTGTAGTTCTTATTGCTTTAAAAATGACTGTTGTATTAAATTTGTGTGACGTGTTGACGCAGAAGTATCGGAATGAGGAAATGCTCTCTAAACTATGACACAGATGCTTCTCAGAAATGTAAATATATAAAGCATTAATTGAAGCACGTGTATTTAAGGTAATTATGGCAAGTTCTGGAAAAGCATTTTTGCTGGTCGCGTTAATCAATTGTGAAAGTAGAGGGACGGCAATTACCACTGCAACCTACGCATTCTATAATATCCCTTATGAAGGATTAAATCAATCATGGGTATTACCTTACCATTTCTCTGCATCTGGAGGCTCTGTACTGTGCTAATTAAAATAATACCTCCAAGTGTACAAGTGATATCATACACTCACATGAGATTCTCTACCCTACCTCTGCTATTTGTGTTTATCAACTATTCTTGTGGAAATGTATTTTTCCATTTGCTTCACTTTAACTAATATAAGCTGGAATTCACTATAAAACTTCGTCCAGAAGAATGCTTACGTTCGGTACCAAAGTTGGCACAACTTGAGTCGCTTCAAAGACAGGAAATTTCGTAATTTGGCAGTGTGTTTGGTTGCTGGTGCACTACATTGGCTGCTGAAAGTACGGCAAGGAGACACTGTGTTAGGAAACCATTTACGTATATCTTTAAAAGAGCAGAGATGGACCTAATACGGAAGAAAACCTTGCGTTGTCTGGAGCTATATATTTATCACTTGGAACAAATTCAGATCTAATAACCATTTAAGCAAGTGGAGCCCTTCATATTGTCTCAAGTACAAGTTAAACCAAAAACAAGAAATGCTCCAAACGACTTACCCTGTATCCATTCCCGTCTTTAAAAAAAGTAAAGAAGAAATAAGAAATTATAAAAAATAAAATAATAAAATATATATAAACATTTTAAAAAATTCAGAAATTAAAATAAGAAACTTAGGATACCCTTGTTAAGTAGTCTTTCTGTCCATAGAGGTATTAAAATGATCACTTAAGACACTTATGCAAAGAGTTAAGTAACAAAAAACGGAAAGAAAGAAAGAAAGAAAGAAAGAAAGAAAGAAAGAAAGAAAGAAAGAAAGAAAGAAAGAAAGAAAGAAAGAAAGAAAGAAAGAAAGAAAGAAAGAAAGAAAGAAAGAAAGAAAGAAAGAAAGAAAGAAAGAAAGAAAGAAAGACAGTAAAAGAACGTAAAAACAGTTTTTCGCAATAAATAGCGATAACTGAACTAAAAACAACTTTTTATCCTTAAAACAGGTATGAAAAGAAAAGGGGATAAAGCTTCTGCCTGTTACCCAAAGAAAGACATTGACCTAACGATATTTTATTGTTAATGAAAGGAAAGAATATACATTAATCGTTGGTTTAAAAAAACACAGCAGATAATTTTTGTCAATCAGTAACGTGCTCTTCAGTTGCAATAAAACAATTGATGGTACTTGGAAGAGTACTGGAGCGTGTAGCTCAAAACAGCGGCTGGTTTGGTGTGGCTTAAAAAGAATGAGGCAACTGACGAATACATTAAAATACACCCAGTCCCATGATTAGGGTTCCAAGCCCGTGACCTCTAAGTAACCAAGTATTTCCCTTAAGGATTGGGGCCAGGGTCACCGCAGCGCAGCGCAAAAGAAAAACTCAACGACACCAGGCAAAAATTAAGCTATTTGTTTGGTAGAAGTGCAGTGTCCGCTTTGACAGCAACGAATTGAGTTAAAAGATGCATTAAAAGAAACTTTCAGACTAACATTAAACAAATACTTCAGGGCTTGTATTAGATCGCAATTGTCCCCCTGGTAGTCAGTGCTGCAACCTGTGCCGGAGCTAGACCGGCATCACGTAAGTGTATCAAGAAACATTCAAGAAAATGGTCTGTAGTATTCTGCGTTCGTCTTTGATAAATAGACGTCAGATTTATAGGCTAAATATATGTTCTAACTTTTTTCACATGATTTGGAAATTATACTACAAATATAAGTACATTTTATCATTACTGTTTACTGTATATGAAGTCTTATGGTGTATATAAAAGCATGTTTAGCTCATAATTTGAAATTTTGGTATGCATAAAGTACTCGAAATACTCTGAGATTTGAAACGTTATTTGTAAGTGTTAAATATTTTAATATATTTATAGCATACTTGTGCAATTTCGCTTACTAACCAGAACCACCATATTGAACGTAAAGCGAGAACAGCGTTCCACAATAATGACTCAACCCGCGTAATCACAATAGATGGATGTGTAAGTCAAATTGTTATCGAATTGCAGCCACTTGCCGCAGCAGGCAATGCAGATTTTTGTTCATTGCGAAGTTGCGTTATTGGGAAATACTATAAATACCGAAAGTTAAAAGTATTTAAAATGCACTTCTAAGACAGTAAGTCAAGAACTGTGGATCACTGAATTACACAAAACACGGTAAGACTACTTTTGTCAACTGTATAATACACAATTTGCATGTGAGGTAAGGTTGCAGTTAACACAATATTCGGTTACCAAGTAAAATGTTCACCTTCTTCTGGGGCAGCCAGCCAGGTGAAAAGATGATTAGATATCAACGTTTCGGGAGTGTACATCTCTCCCATCATCAGGATATTTATAAAGTGTTATACCAAAAATGAAATACTGGATGTAACACAACAAAGACAAAACACTATAACAATTCATATTACTGAACAAAAGACTGTTTTCAGTAAATTAACGCCAGGTCAGGAGATGGCGTGAGCATAGAAAATTGTGTCAAAGAAACGTAACTACTTAACTTGATTATCAAGATGTACTGATCTTTGCTTATTAATTCGATGGATTTCCATTTTTAGGTCCGGTTTCAAAGAGGAGCTGAACTGAAATCCAAAATAACGATTAGGCGTGCTCCTTTCAGAGGAAATCGCTAAAGCCTTCTTAATTTTCTGCTCCCAGTAACTGTTGCATTTTGCCAAGATGGTCGTTTCCCAAAGATTGGCTTTATGTTCTTTATCAAAACAATGCTCTGCCAGCCCAGGCTTCTCAGGTTGCATTAAACGAATGCTCTGTTCATGTTCGATTATTTTAGTAGGGATGGTCCTTCCGGTTTGCCCTATATACGGTGTCCCACAGTCACAGGTAATGTGGTACACTCCCGGAACTTGGAAGTCCAGTTTGTTTTTCACTGGTCTCAACAGATGTTTAATCTTCGATTATGAATATACTCCGAATATGAAGATGAAGCCTCGATCACCAAAGCTAGGAAAGGGAAACCTGTAATAGTGCAAGCGTCAGATAAGCCTACCACTACAACCTGCATCCCATTTACCAGCAATCTATCCGGTAGAATCAGCAGAATTCTCGCCAAATACGACATCAGGACCATCCACAAGCCACCTTCGAAGATTAAGCATCTGTTGAAGCCAGTGAAAGACAAACTGGACTTCCACATGCCGGGAGTGTACCGCATTCCCTGTGAATGTCGGACACCGTATATAGTACAAACCGGAAGGACCATCGCCACTAGAATAATCGAACATGAACGGAGCATTCGTTTAATGCAACCTGAGAAGTCTGGGCTGGCAGAGCATTGTTTTGATAACGACCATAGAGCCAATTTTCGGGAGACGACCATCTTGGCAAAATGCAAGATCTACTGCGAGCGGAGAATGAAGGAGGCTTTGGAGATTTCCTCTGAAAATAGCACGCTTAATCGTGATGCTGGATTTCAGTTCAGCTCCTCTTGAAAACCGGCCTTAAATGGAAATCCGTCGAATCAAGAAGCAAAGATCAATACAGCCTGATAATCAAGTTAAATAGTTACCTTTATTTGATACAATTTTCTATACTCACGCGAACTCCTGACCTGGCATTTAATTTACTGAAAACAGTCTTTTGTTCAGTAATGCGAATTTTGATGGTGTTTTGTCTTTGTTTATATTTGTGTTATATCCAGTATTTCATTTGTGGTTATAACATTTTATAAATATCCTGATGATGGGAGAGATGTACACTCCCGAAACGTTGATATCTAATCATATTTTCACCTGGCTGGCTGCCCGAGAAGAAAGTGAGCGTATTCGTTGCCAGGTAATCTTCAGGTCTTATTTTAAGTAAAATGCTGTAACAAAACAAAAACTCACCACTTCAGAGCAAAGCTTACCTACACAGCAAAGTTGCACTTCATCTATTGGAAATGTATTTTTCATCTGTTTATGCCCTGTGCTAATCGCAGCACTATATCCATGGAGGTTACTAAATATTCGACATTTGCTGCACATCTGGAAGAAATATTACAATCGCGGCATCCCGAATGAATGAAAACTGAGAAGAAACTAGTTAGATAACCCTCAATATTCAACAATTCCTCGGATGTAAAATTTTATTTGAATTAGTGCTTTATATATAAGCTGTTTTAGGTCTATGAAGCTACGAATGTTGTATGGCTATGTGGCGAAGTTTTTATTGGCAAACGAACCCCTTATTTGATCGGTGACAGAGTTTCAAAAAAACCTTATCACTCCACTGTAGCACGCATTGTGAACGACACTCTTAAGTATATTTGGTCAGACAACTTTCGTATTTTGGTTTCAGATTCTGCATCTATATGTTGAGTGCTGGTTCTACTCTAAAACATTTTATCTCCATCCAATGCATGTTGCTTTCATTGTGGATTGTTATAATAGATAGAAGGAACAGTACGGATATAGTTTGGTGATGTAAAAACTTCGTTTTCAACTACTAGAAGGTATTTCTGAAATCTCCCGCGTGAATAAACGCTTACAGAGATTCACTTTCGGACGTAAATTTATCTGTAGATCGAATTTTAAGTTTGGAGTACATGGATAAATGCGCTTCTATACTACTCATAAAACTTTTCTGCGTTAAACAACTTTCAGTTGCTTAAATCCAAATAACGCCCTGTCAACTCAACATTCACAAGGGATTTTTCAAATGTGAGTATTACAGAGAGATTTAAGTGTAAACATAGGACATTTCAAATTACCACCGAAAGCATTTGAGGTATGACAAAAGTGTGACGTGCTCCTATTATTTCCGGAAAAATTAAATTTGAAATGCATGTAGAAGAATTAGGTGAAAAACTGTGCAGTGCTCTACAAAGAAATGCTAGTATTTACATCTTATCAGTGGCGTAAATAACGGCCCTCAGACCCTGTGGTGTAAGGACAATTATGTTCATTATGGACAGCCAGACAGCCTTTAATACTTTTTATTTTAGAAATTGGGCGTTATATATTTGATTTGTAGCAAGTGTTCTGAGGTTGATCAACTTGGAGATACATAAATGTGGTTATGACGATTTTCTTTTGTTATAACTGTTGTATAGAAAAGTGGAATAAATAGTGAATTAACAACGCAATATATGTTGTGATTTTGATATTAAAATAACGCTAGACATCCACAATTGGTGATCCACGACGTTCCAGAGTAAATACAATTTACAATTTGTGTTCTGCAGTGTTACTTGAAATGACGGAAAACTCGTCAGTACAGATAAGCGAAGAAAATCCACAAGTTTGCAAGATTTCAGCCAAAATTCCTCCTTTCTGGAGAAATCGGCCAGATCTATGGTTCCAGCAAGTTGAAGCACAATTCTACATTGCAGGAATTACGCAAGACAAAACAAGGTCAATCATTGAGAGAGACTCCTTCAACTGTCTTATAAGAAGCATCAAACACACGATGTATGGGAGTGGTTGCACTAGATTCTTTTAACACTGGACCATGAGGAAGGTAATGGCACCTCTTTCTATCTCTTTTATAAGTACTTCCTCTATAAAACCATCTTGTTCCCAATCTTAAAACATCTCGCCACACTTAGAGAAAAGGTTTACTTTTTCTAAACCTTTTGAGGCTGACCAAAGTCTATTCTTGGCAACTTGTTAGTTACTCGACAGCTCAGGATGTTCATCAGCCGAGGGCAATCCTACCACGTGACGACCATCTCCATTTCTCTTTAAGGTACTTAGAATATAATCTTTTGCTGCTTCATCTCGAGCTGCTGACGATTGTACCTCTACGGAATATAAAATACTAATAGTTTCAAAATCCCATAACTGTGTAATACATCCATCATTGCAAGACACTTTTATGGTGAAGTTGTCCATATTAGTTTCAGATAGTTCGTCAAGTCTCTCACCTCCTAGCGTCTACCCTAATTTGGTTTCTAAAGCATTAAGTCCATTAGATAATGGTACAATTTTCCCTGTTAGAATATCTGCGCAACATCCATCCCTATGAGTAACTCAATCTCAGGACAGTTTTCTCCAAAGTCACAGATCCAGTTCTTCTTTTCCTTCAGTTCTTCCATCAGTCTTGTAGAACTCTTTGATATACGTGGGATAAACTGACAAATCTTTCTTGTTCAGAGGTTGGTTAACTTGGAGATACATATACAGCATGCGCAATTTATCTTGAGTGTTCGTCTCCCAAGTCCTCACGCGGTAGGTTTCGGCTAACTCCGTAAACACAGATGACAAAATAGAAACATGAAATGCGCTATACAAGTCCACTAAACTGGTACACTCTATCATCTAGTGACTAATATGCTAAGCTTTTACGCGCGCTCTTTGTTTTCTGTGCGCATTCGTTTTGTGCAATTTTGAGGTTAATTACTATAGCTTAACCAGTTTGTGATTATGGCTGAGGGCACACCAAACTCATCACCATATGTACCTTCCGAGCAACGAACTCCGACTCGGAAACATGCACGTACAGTCGTGCATAGTGATGGCCGCAAAATAAGAGCGAAAGTTGCATAAAGTTGGGATATAGAAAAGTTATTGTTCTCACTCAGCAAATTAATAGAACGAGCTGCTGCTTACACAGAAAAAAGCGTCAGCACTGTCAGGCGTATTAAATCGTTTTGTACTGCATCTCATCCTAATGAATCTCCAGCAGGTAAGGCTGTGATCTGTGTATGGTAATAACTAATAGTGATGTTTTCTTTCTTCTTTTCCCTTCAATCCTTTCCTTTTTGGGTTCCTCCTTTTCCTTATATCTTGCTCTTTTATGTTTCTTTTTCTCTTGCTCTGAGCCCTTTGTATATTTCTACATAGCTTTCTATTTCACTCCATTACCAAAGCTACACCCGTATTTAATAGAGGCCAACAAACCTAGGAGCAAGACTTACCTGTGTTGTGGATGTTATGGTTCTTGAAAGGGGACACACTATTGTTCGTTTATCTCTGTATAACTGTGATCTAATGCAACTGAACTGGCGTGGGCAAAAATAAAGAACGTCTTTAGAGAACACAACGTTACTGGTGATATATCAGCCACAAAACTGCAGAAACTTGCTGTAGAAGCATTCTCTTCTGTAACTGTGACGGATTGGGAAGGATACTGCAAGATCTGGAAATGAAATATTGGAGAAATAATGGTGTAATTGATAATGCAATTGATGAAATTAACAACAGATCAGAGGATACTAGCGATGAAACTTATGCAGTGGAGTCATAAATCGAAGAATCACAAAGCGAATGAGTATTTATGACTGTCATATTTGTTTACTGCTTATATGTGTTTCATAAATAGTAAGTATATAAATATACAGCTTATAGGATCGAGTTCAATGTTTGTCCACAAAGCTCACACTTGCGGCGCATTTCTTCGCTTATGTTACGCAGTATTTTGCTGAACTCTGTTTTTCAAGGTTAACCACTCTGCAGAAACAAAAGGGCGTTAGCTCTCGCAACTTACCCTCTACCCGCACTACCCTTACCCTCTAACCGCACTACCCCGTAAATCCAGTGCTCTTCATATCTTGCGCGTACTGTATGTTGCTATGGCAATTTTCTTTTGTTATAACTGTTGTATAAAAAATGTGGAATAAATAGTGAATTAACAACGCAATATATGTTGTGATTTTGATCTTCAAATAACGCTAGACATCCACAGATTTAGCCGTAGAGGACCGTTAGGCCAAAGCGCCGAAACGGATAGAGCTCGCTGATGCCATTATGACAACGAAGTGTACCGTGTAAGGATTCTCATACGCTTTCCTGCTTAAATCTGTGAAACAAGTTTACCTCCAAATGTGTATGCTCTCATAAGCAATAAAATGATATAGAGATATTCTGTAAAGGGCGGTATGGTACTCAATACAGTAGATATAAAAGCCAAACAAACGACATATTAGTATAAACCATTTTCTTCACAGTACATGGGTCCTTCACGAGATAAACATTGATGAGAGGTAGCTACCAGAGTATCACCACGTACCTCAGGGTAATGAATGTGCAAAATGATGTCTTTCAGCCGCAATGCATTTTCGAATTCTATGAATGAACGATTGGTGTGTTCATAAAGGTATGTTTTCTTTAATATTGGCACAAGCATTTCGAATGCGCACCTTCATGTCGTCAGGTGTCTTTGGTGTTTCACAATATATTTTTTCCTTGAGATAACCTCATAATAAAAATATCAGGTGATCTAAGATCAGGACATCAAGCTGGCCAATTAACGGGACCTGAACGTCCTATAAAACGATCGTGGTAATTGTTCGAGATATTCTGGGGAAACAAGCAAGGTGAAAAGACGATTAGAAATCGACGTTTTAATAGCGTGCATAGCTCCCATTGTTAGGATATTTATAATTTATTTATTTATGGTAATTCTTATTTAAAACCCCCTAGCAGTACGTGTATAGTGGGCAGGGCATCCATCATGCTAGTACCACATTTGTGACCTGCAATTACACTAATGATAGATACAAGGAAGCTGTCCTACCCTGTCAATGACGCAGGATATCATTGCCTCCTATACTACTGCACTCTGTTGAATGGGGCTGCCATTCAGAATTTTCGTCGTTATTTACGTTTTTAGGTTTTTCCATTTAAAGAAATGTTTAAGTCATTGGGTTTTATTTTTGTATTATATGAGGTTATAAATTATTAGGGTTCTCTTAGGTCAAAACCTATTGAGAATTTAATAAGGGCATAATAATATATAATTCATTTATTATAAGACCTTATAAAGAAAGATTTATATTACATTATTCGTATTAACATTCCAATTTATACAAATTTTAATAACCTCTAGGGAAAGAATTATAAAAAGTTTTACGTATTTTTTCGTTGACTAAATAAAATAAAGATATACTATTAAATGTATTATTATATACTACAGTATAGTTAACTACAACGATTCCATTATAGAGTAAAAAATGGAGTCCGTTTAGTCAAGTATACTTTAGTAAACCAATTCTTTGACAAAAAGATTAAAATCTAAAAATTGGGTGACAAAAATGTTGGAGGGAGGGTTTTTTGCTTGTTTTACTTAATTTTGTTGGTTATTTTGAAATTTAAAGTATTTTTGAATTTCTCCAGATTTTTAAACATTTCAATTCTAATCTTTTTTTCAGAGCATTGGTTTTACTTTTGAGATACCCATAATTTATTGGAAAATTAATAAGTCTAAGCTGTATTCATGCTTGACTGTTCATTTTAACTGCAATCTATATGTAAATTTTTGTGATTTGATTTTCTAGAATAAATTTAGATTTTTATAAGCAGTGGATAATTTAATTGATATTAAGTTAATTTAGATTTGGTAAATGTTATTTTGTTTGGTAAAATCTGTGCCAGCATCCGCGGTTATACAGCAAAATCACATGAACATTATTGGTTCTTAAGTAATTAATATTAATTTTAAAATAAGAATTACAGTATTGTAAGGTGAAATATTTATAGTATTTTGAGGTTTATTATTATAGTATGATTATTTTGAAAGTAAAAATATAAACTAGGATTAGATAGCCTATTATTTTTGTTGTAAATTTAATAAACTAGAGTATTAGTAGGTATGGTCTTGAAACTTAAAGCCCGCCTCGGTAGCGTGGTGGTAGCATGTCTGCCTCACGTTCGAGAGGTCCCGAGTTTGAATCTCGGTCAGGGTGAGTTACCTGGATAACGTTTTTTCCTGGGTTTTCTCCTATCCTGAACGATGAATGTTGGGTAACACTAAAGCTCTATGGACCCCAGGCTCTTTTGAGCATCATTTCACCCATTCCATTCATAGTCCGATATGACTTAACGTTGGAGGACGTAAATTAAAACAAAAAACTTAAAGAACTTGGTGGTATTATAGTCTATTGAGAGGAATCTGTTATTTAATCGATAGTCCTTTTGAACCTTACTTATATTATTTGTTTTATAGCGCTGTTTATGAATATACTTTTAGGTAATTTTCTCAATGTAATATTAATTAAAATTTCAAGTCAAGTTGGAGTAATATATAAGTCGAACAATGGATTACAATAAATTTTATTTATATGGATTGTTATTTAAAAATAATTTGAAGGTGGATCTAATGGTTATTTTATAAAGATTGTTAAAATGATTTATAGCTTGAAACGGTTCCCCTCCTTGTGGGTTAGATTTATATCACACGATGTGGTGACATATCTGAAGTAGGATTCGCCCCGTCGTGAGGTCTACGCCCCACCGCGCAAAAGTTTCGCGCTCCCTCGGTGTGGCGACGCGTTTAGAAGCCAAACCTTACTTTGATGTGAAGCCTTGTCTAAAAGCCGTGGAGATTTTGTTCTCAAAGATTCCTATAAATCCCCACTCCAGCAGCTGCGGCGAGCTATGAGATGTGAAACTTCTCAGGCGTGGTATCGATACAAAAGGAATTTCACTTTTGGGCAACTATGGAATAAAATAATACCGTTTCACTTTACTTGGAATTATGTTTCTCGACATCATGTTCTTTTTACATGTGACTTTTTCCACTGATGTATATTTTACTATATTTTAACTTTCTCCTTTTATGTATAAGATGCAACGGTTTTTTACTTAAATTATTTATCGTAGCGTCGCATATTGGATGTATATTTTAAACGTTTACTAAACGTTCATAAATGATGAACTCCAAGAACTTATCGTAGTTTCAAGAAGTCTTTTACCGTAGATGCGTCTACCCTCTTCGAGAGTTCAAGCCAGAAGAAAAATTTTAAGAATATATTCATTGATCCTTTTTTCTGTTTTTGATGCTAAGTTACCGTAATACTGAATTCTCATTGGTCCTACGTCACAATTTGGGATTTCAATAAACCTAAGCATTTGTTACATCAGCTATATGTCCTGCTTGATTATTACCTTACGTTGAATTATAGATGGCCATGTTTACTTAATATGTCCATATAAGTAATATCAGCTTCAAGCTCTATAATATGCACACATCGCCCGTCGCTCTCGTTATTAAGATGAGATAAGTCGTAATAAAGTAGGTGTATCGATGTTACTGTAAGAACAATTTCAAAGTACTTTATGTAAATGTTGTTTAGCTTTTTATGAGGAGTGAGAAAGCAAAATACAAAAGGTAGGTTTACATTTAAATATATTGAACTGGCCCTAAAATGACCATCACAACATACTCCAAATAAAAGACAACTAATGACATTTACTTTCCCACTTAATATCAGGCGACTTTTATTCAAGACATATCTTCTACACCGCTTTGTCTCAAGTTAAATGGCCCATCCTGTATATCAAATATATTACGTTCTACGGAGCGAGCGAACAATTTCTAAGGTATTGATTGTTCTGGATCTGGATATTACATTTTCAAAAAGTACTACTAAAAATTTGAAGGACAATGTGAAGATGATGAAAAGTGGCATGTATGATAAGTAGTGAAAATCATGTGGACAATATGAAGTTTTCAGCTACTAATTACATAGTTGAATTAGGACGGTTGGAAGTAAATATGGAATGTTACTCTAATTTATATCATTGATGGTTTAATACCAAATGTAAAATGTAAGCATTCAAGTATCAGTACTGCTACTATCAACCGCGTACATTAACACACAGACCATCAGCAACACACCTACTGTATTCAAAGCTAAGAGAACTAAGAACCACATGATCAATATGAACACTCTAATTGATTCCTAACCAAAATGCTCGTCGTGAGGATCGGAAAACAGTTCTACCGTTTGTTCACATAATGTTGTCAAGAAAGTGCTAATGAAACTCTAAATATTTTGTTCTATCATGGCACATTTATAATTAGGTTCAAATGAAAGTAACGGATATGTTGACTGAACATAAACTATTGAAGCCAGGGCCCTTTTTTGGCCTTCAGGAAAAATTCCATATGGCCATCGGAGGGAAAAATAAGAGAGGATGGGGTGAGACTAGATCTGTAGATCACTTTCTTGAAGAAATTGCAGAAGAGCTTGGTATACAGGTTTGTGGCATAACTGTAATATGGTGTTGGCGCTAGCGGGAAAAGGAACAGACTGTTGAAGTAGGCGACGGAGGAAGGAAGAACGTTGGGCTCGGTAGCGAGAGCAACTGAACAGGAGATGATTGAGGTCAGCGGTTTCGCCTGGGTCATCAGGACATACAGGAGAATCGATGAGACGTAGTCGGTCAGATGCGCAGGGTAACATTTATGTTCAAGTCGCATTCTAATGATGGAGGTGAGATGTCGACGTGCAATCTTGAAGCTGGAGAACCAAGGGGTCGTGGATAAATTCGGCTTCACAGCGGCGTAGTGTTTGTCTTTGATGGACTGAGAAGGAATCCAGGCGTTATTCCATCGGCAATAGGCGTCACGCCGAAGGACCTGGAGGAAATCTGTGTAGGACAGTTGGATGCCCTGAAAGGTGCCTTGGGTGAGTCCCTCTTTTCCCAGGCGATCGGGGACTTCTTCGTATCGAATTCCGACATGTCCTCTGATCCAAAGGAAGTGCATTTGATGTCCGGCTATGGTAGCGTTGTTCTCCAACATCAGTATCTCGTAAATATAACAGTGCATATCTCTCGTCCAGAGAGGCCGGGACCAGTTGAACAGCATTCACCAGCAGCAACATCCAAGCGATATGGATAACAACAAATTTGAATCGAGTAGCTCCAGATAATGGGAGAGCAAGATAGAGTGAGGTCTTGGAAAGACGTTAGACAAAAAGCAGCATATAAAGAGAAAAGGGATTTGCGCTAGTTTTAGAGACACGAGTACTTTACAATTTTATACAATAGTTAAAAATATTCTGAGAAAGAAAAATACGTGTGTTATAATAATAACTCTGAGAGCAAGGTCTAGCTTGAATGCCACCAGAAGCATTGTTTTTGAAAGAATTTAGAAAAGACCATGAAGATTATGTCACGTGCAATGAACAAGAGGGAACATTTCATTGCACATTAGAATGTAATGGGGTAGTGTATTCGAGGTCTGATATATCAGTAACAATTTGGGACAGCTTAAAAGGGAAATAATTACGACTAAAAAGTTGACGGATACGAAGACAAAAAGGATTAAACGGATTGGACTGTATTTTGTTTGGTGGGAGAGATATCAGTTAGGGCTGTCAAGATAAGCAAAGAAAACTGTAAGAATGAAATCTAAAGGTTCAGAGGTACATTACGTAAATAACCAAGGCGTACTGCGTAATGACCCCATGTGTGGGTAGATGTTAGGTTCCGTAAGATTAAGCATACACAATTCTTACTTCCTCTACTACGCAAGTACAGTTAATAGGAATTAATATTTGAGTTGAAATACACATGTAGAGGTCCTCTGAATAATAGTGATAAAAATGAAAATAAACATCTGTGTTTTCTTTTTTCTTTTAAATTGATATTCGCCAAAGTAAGTTATATTGAAAGGAGGATGAAATAGGTGAAATCAGGCTTAAATGCGCCTAGGGTCCATAGAGCATACAGTTCCGACATTCATCTTAAAGGATATGGAGAAACCCAGGACGAAAGGAGCCTTATCCAGATAACATCCTCATTGACATGAACACCTAAGGGTAAGGCAGGCACGCTACCTCCACGCTACAGAGGTAGGTTAAATCCGAGAGCGTGCACATGTGTGTTTGTGCATGTAAGCGCACGCTTTTGGCCAGCGTAACCAAAAACGAAAAATTGGTTAAATCCCATCTAAGAATCTAACAACGATAAGACAGAAAAATAATGGAGAAAATCATTGCACTGCAGAGTACCCATTAAATATAAAATTCTTTGAAAGTTCTGGTCTTCTCAAAAATATTTAACGATTTTAAATAAAATACAGTATATTAAGCATATTTTCATGACAAATGAGATGCACACCTTGAATGCCCTAAGAGATGTGTCCGTAAAATAAAGTCTCGAAGACGCTGGAGCCGTGTGAAACGCTATTACGCGAGATCCGGCAACACTGGCGTGTAGCTTGGCTTCACCCCTCCAAATCGCCAACACAACGAACCCGTTGCATCCATCAGTCTTGGCTGGGCAGCCGTTTGTGATGGAGCTTCCTATTACTTTCTCCGCCAAGTGCGAGTGCGTGCAGTGATCCGTTTTTTGAGTGCCGAGGGCACTACCCCCACTGAAATTCATTACCAGTAATGCGGAGACTATGGGCCACGGTGTATGGACGTCAAAAACATGCGAAAGTGGGTCAGAGAGTTCAAAGACGGACTTACAGACGTCCATGACGAACAGCGTTCTGGTCGCTCTTCGGTTTCAACCGAAACAATTGCAAAAGGGGAGCAAGAAATGCTTAAAGATCGGCGTGTGACAGTTCGCGACCTGTGTGAGTTCTCCCTGAAGTCAGTAAGACTACGATTGACAAGATTTTGACCGAACATTTGCATTATCGCAAGGTGTGTGGGAGGTGGGTCCCCCAATGCTCACTGAAGATCTCCTGGCCCAGTTCGGATGGAAAATTCTCATCCATCCCCCCACAGTCCAGAATTAGCACCTAGTGATTATCACCTGTTTCCTGAGTTGAAGTCACACCTGGTTGAAACACATTTCCAGAGCGACGATGATTTGAAAAACGAGGTTGAGCGCTAGCTGCGCAACTTGGCGGGAGAGTGCTATGACAAGGGTATAGATAAACTGCCACAGCGCATGCAAAAGTGCATCGATCACAATGGTGATTACGTTGAAAAATAGCTGTAAGTACCGCCTTTCCATCAATGTAACGTTCACTGACAATAAACTTGTTTCTATATTAAATAAAATTGGATATGTTATTTTACGGATACGCCTCGTGCTTATGTCCTCAGATGTTCTGTACTCGGAGGGTCCCGACGCGCGTACGCCGTATTTATTTCCACCTTTTTTGAACTACCGGAGTGCGCGCGGCGGTCAGTCTCGCATTTTCGATCCCAAAGTTTTAGACTTAGGACTCTATGGACGCTTTCATAGAAATGGTTGAAAATGCTGAAGTGTAATACGCATGGCCGTATTAGAACAGATCAATAAGTTAAAATACCAATGCATACCACTTTGACTTTTCATAGTTCACAGAGAAGCGCTGTTGCTCTATAGAAACACACACACGATGAATACATCATTTTATAAACCCCTATAACCTAAAGCCACAAGTATTCTCGAAACAAGTGACTAACAATATTTACTAGTGGTGCCACACGTCTATTACTTAAAATAGAAAGACTTGCAAGCATTTGATGTATTTGTGCTACACCCTCTGGTGCGCTGTTGACCGGTTTACTCCCTACCGCGCGCAGTAGGCCTGTTTACAATTCAGTACCTCCCGCACAGTTAGAAAAAATTGACCCTTTGACGTGCAGTCGGTATCCAGGCCCCTACATTGTGAATGACGTTTGCTAAACTCGGAAACCGTAAGAGATAAACAAAATCTTACTACTCAAACGGCGCTTTGAAATCTACAATTTATATCTGATCCGTTTTTATTTATGAAGTGAACCATTTCCTCTATTTCTTCTTTTTGTCTGAAGTTTCCAATATTTGTACTTTTGCTCAAATTGGAAGCCGTTATTTATTTTTTGAGTCTTGGTCAGAGAAACAATGGAATATAGAAGCCGTTGCATAGCGACCAGCTGTTTAAGCAACTAACTATCGCTTACAGCCAACTGCGTTCCCACGATCCTCTTGCAACTACAGGAGAATTAAAAATTAGAAAACATTTTGCAGATTGACATGAAGTAGATAGGGGAACAAGCATTTCTAATAGTGGTTTTACAACTGTAGAGAAAATCATGTGACTGAGATTTGCTATATTCTCTTAGCGATGGTATCTAGCATTACGGACTAAGCGCATTCCAGGACACCGTAAAGGAATCCATGCATATATGAGGGCACGTTTTGATACCGAAAATAAAGGATTACAATAAGTAAAGAATCGTGATGGATTTCAAAGAAATCTTGTATCTTTGTGAAATGCATGCACGTGCAGTTGAGCTGAGTTGTTTTAACAAAAGAAACGTAAGAAATTGGGTTTCTTAGCAGGAAGGAATGGTAAAGGAGTAACACTTGACTCCGTTTGAAAAGGTATTCTTCGGGCCCTTAATAAAGGCATGACCGAGACTAATAATCACAATGGACAAAATAGCCACAAAGGGAATCTTTGTGTGAAAAGAGGGCTTCCAGAACTGAAAGTTACACACACATAAGCACAGCTGTGAACAGTGAGGACAGTCAGTCCGCGGCTGGCGGCTGATCAGTCGGTTCTCTGTGGTACTGTCTTGGTCAAAGCCAGACCAGAAGCGATGAGAGAAGATATTTGTCGGTTCGTATGTACGTAAAGAACGAATTAAGTGTTATCGAGTAATAAGCATTCTACACACGGTTACTCTGAACAATGAAATATTGATAACCTTGGTCTGCAACTTCGAGTTTGATGTGATGATAAAAAGAAGCAGATATTAAGTCAGTTTGAAACATGCATTCCAGTGTATTTAGAACTATCCTTACTCATACATATCCACGCATACTCTGAGAGTACCTCATTGCTCTTACCCTGAGCTAATCACGTTATTTGCATCAAACTCTCGCGCCAACGGCGTGACCATCTTATTAGCTTCAGTTTTATCATCACCATCACCATCAGTGTCAACACTCAAACGTTTTTCTACAGCTATATATGATTTATAATTTTAGACTTTACAGGTCAGAGAACAGCATATAATATAAGCGTTTCAAGATCATCTTTACACAAATTTTGAAGCAAAGAACCTGGCTTTCGTATAAAATTCAGCTCAAACAACAACTCTGTAACAATGCTTCTGGACCTAGGATTAATTATTGCACGAGGGTTCAAAAATTCTTGTCCAAGAGACACGATATGCATTACGACTCCTCTCAATTCTTACTGGGTTCAAAATACGAAGTTACGAATCTACTGGGGCTTAAGGGCTCCGGGAGTTTATTTTCACCCAGTCAGGGCTAGTTTTTAACAATATTCAAATATAAATATACTAAAAACTAAACATTGTAAGAAATTGAAATTTGGCATGATTGTAGTATAACAATGTGTCCATTTAACGACTGTATAATATTTCCATTAAGTTCATACAGTTCTTTGCAAAAGGGGCATAAGCTACTGTGTATCCTGAAAAAAGTATTACACCCTATACTTCAGTCTAGGTTCCTTGTAATAATTTAACGCTATAGCCACCAATATCTTTTCTAAATAACATAAGACACATTTTTATTATCTAAACTAAACAAAAAGCATACATAGTTTATGCTATGCCCATGAAAAATTATTTACTTTTGTTAAAGAGGATAATATTTTTAAGGACTGAATTTTATTTTCCCACCGTTTTATAAATCACATGAATATAAAAGTTAGATTAATGTGTTCAGGGAACATTAGCAAATAAGCAATAACCATTTTGTGTCAATATATTTTATAGGTTTTGAGAAACATGCACCTAAATAATGAAAAATCAAGGGTTCTTTTCTAAATTATACATACTCTCAGAACATGCCTGCTCCATATTCCGGCTCATTTAGGTTTCCCTCATCTTTTCTTTTCCTTTTCTTATTTCTAGCTCTACTTTAAAGCCACTGAGCTGTTCTTTTTGCCTACCAGAGTCGACGCACATCTCTTCTTAAACATGCTGCCCTCATATTTTCACCAACCTTTATACCCATTTTTGTCATTATTTTATGTCTACCACTGCACCCATCATTATAACAAATGAAACTGACATATACACCAATTTTTTAAGTTTTTGGCCCAATTTGCACAGTTTTTGGAATTCTTTCCCGTATTATATGATGAAAACTTTCATTTGGGGTTTGGGTTCTACCATGGAAGCACTTTCTCAGTACTTCACCTTGAGAAAGTTTCCTAATTACTGGTTTAATTGCCAAAAGAACCTCTTCTGGAAGAGTGTTTATGTTTAAACATTTCTTTCCTAATCTGAGCTCTTTGGTTTAATTCCAGCTGACACCCTATGTTATATAATTTAAAAGCTTAAGAATTATATAATTTTTAACACTAAAAACAAAAAATCGATTTTTAAAGCCCATCGACTTCCCAGTGACCTTAAAACTTTGGTGTACATATTATTCATGTGATCAATCTTATTGGACCAGTTTTTATCCCAACCAGATTTAGGGAACGGTACCTGATATTCCCGAAAAGTGGGCTTCAGTATTTTCTCATGATATTCAGCTACGTCTGACGGTATAGCATTGGTTCCAACAAAATGGTGCACAATCTCGCTGTTATGTACCTCCAAAAATCTAAGTTGCATGCTGGATTTTGGATCGCCCTAGGTGGCCCAATATATTGGCCACCAAGATCTCCTGCAGGTTTGTTTTTTCTTTTTTTGGAGTCACCTCAAGAGTATTGTGTTTGAAACGGGTCCCTTTAATATAGAAGTCTTACGTCCAACGATTGCGGAGACATGTGTATCTCTCACACCCGCAATTCTCAGAAACGTCCGTATGGATACTAGGAGATAGCTGAAACATTGTATTAACCAAGAGACGTACCATTCTGAGCACTTGTTTTATGAATCAAGTCAGCATAAAAGTACCGTTAGATGTCAATAACAATGAAAATAACAGGATAGTAACAAAACACAACCAAATATAAATTACAAATACAAGAATTACATATAATAAGAATAAAAATATTAATATAATATTAATATTTATAACAAAGACCCTTAACTGGGTGAAAAATATTTTAGGTTGTTTATAATGCTCTTGTATATTATTACAGAATACACACGCTAGTTCAAACCTGGGAGCTTACTCTCTTCCCTTGGAGTAGAACCAATTTCGCTCATTCCTTGCCATTCGCTTAACTGAAACTGCCTCATTGCGTACACGTTTCGCTACATATGTATGAAATTGTATGTTTTAAATATGACAGATACTGTAACTTTGGAAAGGGAAATAAGCCATTAACTTAATCACTCTACCCTATTCATCTTCATTTCGCACTTAGATCTCAACTACTTTCGTAAGCTAATACGTATACGCATTACAAAATGTGGTTTGAAGCATTGGTTCATTATGGGGATAGGATAGGTTTTTGACAAAAGTTTAAAAGGAAAGCATTATTTGAAGCTATATGTATTGACGGGGCTAAGTTTTCAAACTTTGCATTAAAGTATCACATGATTATATTATTATTTTAACTGTACAAACACTCCTGTTATCTTCTTTATGCAAATAAGTTTGTGCTTATGTACATGGTCTCATCTATTCCTAAATAGATTTAATACACAGAAGGAAACAGCTTGCCTTGAAGGATACTACAGCAGTTCCTCTTTAATTCGTTTAAAATGAAATGCATTTCTTAATAGTGCATAATAGTCGCCCTCTATCACTATTAGCTTAACCTTACGCTCTCTCGATACTCAGGGTAGTTATATTACAAATACCCTTAATGAAGCTTGCCCTATCCTTAGATAATGAACAAGAATTTTAAACAATATATGATGCTTTTATTACGGCTTTTACTCGAGTCTTCAGGTTTTCCAATGCATCCAAGACAATCTCGGGGGGCGTGCAAGCCACAGAAACAGTAAACAAAGACGCATCGGTATTTACCATGACGTAACGGAGAAAATGAAACGCTCGGGGCGCTGTGAATGCAATGCGACCGTATTATTTGGTGCGTCCTTCATCTCGAAAGACCTCAACAGTAAAAGCAACACAAAGAAGGAGGAGAGGTTCTGCAGTCTGCCTGTAAGTTTTATGCCTTCAAAAGGAAGTTCCACAAGTTCAGAGATAGCAGATGTGCCTCAAAAGACAACATTAAGGTTTAGAAACAGATTAAAATGAACATGTCGCTTGTACCAACTCAATAACTACAAATGCAATTATACTAATTTCAAGACTTGCCTTTGTAAATATAATGGGGTTGAAGAAGGACACCCAAATAGACTTAAAACAAATTAAACTGTTATGTGGAATGTGTCTGCTCACTTGAAAACGTATCCTTGAAGTAATGTATACGGAAAAGTACCGATGCTCTCGGATTGCCCGCTTCGGTAGCGTAGATGGTAGCGTGTCTGCCTCACGTTCAAGAGGTCCGGAGTTTGAATCTCGGTCAGAGTGAGTTACCTGGTTAAGGTTTTTCCGGGGTTTTCCCTTATCCTTCAAGACGAGTGTCTGTTAAATCTAAGCTCCATGGGCCCTGGACTCATTTGAACATCACTTCACCCAATTCATTCACCGTCCGATATGACTTATGGTTGGCGGACGTAAATTACAAAACAAGCTCTCGGATTCCTCGCGTTTTTCTTTGTTTAATTTTGTTATGCTTTATCTGTATTCCACATGAGTCCTGGTTTAGGCAAAGCCTTATTGGTTTAGTTCAAATACAAAGATAAGCATATTGCACTATGAACAGAAGTGAAGTCTAATCCTTGTTAAGCTTGCCCCGTATCTCTTATCGGTCACGTGACTTTATCACATCTGATTGGCTGCCTTTGTGGTGTCGACTGTTGTGCGGTAAAAATTAGTTCGTTATTTAACATGGTGATACATCTTTATATGTTGGAAGGGAGTTGTCAAATTTATATTTTCTTACTGTTTTAATGAAATATATTACGCAACAGAGTTGATTTATCTGAAATACATGTTGATTCTTAAGCAAAGTAAAGGGGACGTTCCTTTGCTCTCAAACACATGGCACGATAGCACGTGATTTAGCGGTAGTGATGACATATTTGTTTATATGACTTTTATCACTGACCTTGTTTTCAGCTGGATTAGTCATATATCGCCATTCGACGGTGTGCTATGCTGGGTGCGAAAGCTAAATTATTTTATTGATCGTTTATTGCGCGGGTACTTATTAAATGTATAATGGCAGACCCCCTTGCCAGTTTTTCGCTGAAGCATCGCAAGGGAAACCTTTACAAAGTGGCGATAAAAGAATTGTGGTGCATGTGTTTAATGCACTCACAGAGAAGAATCCGTCTTTGTCAGTGAGAGTGATGAGTGAGTGATGATGAGTATAAGGGCGCTCAACTACAGAGGTCATCAGCGCCCTTTTTAAAAGAAACTGGTCATGGCAAAAGCCAGATATATATTATTCTAAAACAGTATAACTATGTTAAAAAAGACAACAAATACATATGCGATGAAGGAAAAAAAAAAAAGGAATAGAAAAAAAGGCATCCAAAAACCATAAAATCTATTTGCTAAATCCTAAAATCTAATCTCGAAAAGAACCCAAAAACCTTCTTCACTACTGCGTTATCGTCCGCTAGCATTTCTGCAAAGCTGACCGGCAGCTGCAGAGACGTCCTAAGGTCTGCTAGGTGAAAACACTCTAGCAGCACGTGTCGTACAGACAACGCTTCATTACAAAACGGACATAGTGGAGAAGGCTCCTTTTTAAAAAGAAAACTATGAGTAAAAATGCAGTGCCCAATTCGTAACCGAGCCAAACTCACCTCCTCGCGACGAGATGACCGACAGGAGGTAACCCAGGGAATCGGAAGTTCTTTGACAGATCTAAGTTTATTATTGCGGAGAGCAGACCACTCTTCCTGCCAGCAGGTTTGCACAGCTCTCCGCAATTCGGCCCTAAAGTCTTCCGATGTCACAGATGGTATTCGAACCCTGGGCTTCATGATAGCCGTCTTGGCTGCTGAATCCGCCATTTCATTCCCCCGCAAGCCTACGTGACCAGGGATCCATGCACACACCACGTTAACGCCAGAAGCGTGTAAAACGTGGAGGGCATCCTGTATACGCTGCACAATAGGGTGGTAGTTGTACAGCTGCCGTATGCTTTGAAGTGCACTGAGGGAATCACTCAGGATTAAGCAGTCCCCCAACTTTCGTCGGCGTACCTGTAAAATGGCCCGGTATATTGCATAAAGCTCTGCAGTAAAAATGGAAGTGCTAGTGTGGAATCCGAATGTATAGGGTTCGGTTCCACATACGTAAGCACAACCAACGCCATTTGAGTTCTTGGAGCCATCAGTATAAATTACAAAATGGTCCTCATATCGCGATAAAAATTCTAAAAAACATGTGCGGATACTAGACATAGACATGGTAGATTTATCATATTTAGTCATGCCCAGATCAACCGGGGACGCTCTGCACAACCAAGGAGGGTATGTCCTCTCCCCCCTAGGATACATCTTGGGCATGTCAGTATCAAGATGTCTAAGGAGCTCCCGGAAACGAAAACCAGGTGGCTTTGGTTTAATAGTAGTGTTCCTATAACGCACGTCCATGAAGGTATTAAAGAACGGCGTAAACGATGGATGTGTGGGCATGCAATTAAGTCCACAGCCATAATTGGCTAATAACATGTTGCGCCTGTACTGCAGAGGAGGTTCTGCAGACTCAGCATACAGGCTTATATCTCGGCTCGTTGGAAATGCCCCAACAGCTATACGTATGCCACAGTTATGGACTGTGTCTAATCTCTTCAGCACAGATGGTCGTGCTGAGCCATAAACGATACTACCATAGTCTAATTTGGAACGGATGAGTGCCCGATAAAGTCGCAATAACACTGCACGATCCGCTCCCCACGATTTTCCACTTAGTACCCGCAAGATATTCAAAGATCGGTCACATCGTGCTTTCAGTTGTGCTATATGCGACGACCAACTAAGTTTTCTATCAAATATCAATCCAAGGAACCTCGCCTCATCTGCAAAAGGTAGTAGATCAGCGCCTAGCCGGAGCCTTGGAGGTAGTCGACTCTGCTGACGCCAGAAGTTTACACAGATGGTTTTCTCAGCGGAAAATCGGAAGCCGTTTTTTAAACTCCAACTCTTAAGGTTGTCCAAGGTGGTCTGAAGACGGCGCTCTAAAAACGGAGTGCGCTGAGATGTACAGTAGACGGCAAAGTCGTCTACAAATAGGCATGACGAGACACCTGGAGGTACACATTTCGAGATAGAATTAATCGCAATAGCAAACAACGTAACACTTAGTACCGATCCCTGTGGTACACCGTTCTCTTGAACAAAAAGATTCGAAAAAACCGAGCCAACCCTTACGAAGTCGAACAGCTGTGCTCTGAACTTACAGGTATGATAGATGCATAGGAACATCGTGACATGAAACTGAGAGAACAGGAAAACTTACCACTCCAGGGGTGATATTGCTGTATGGCGAAGACGTTATTTAAGGACAATTAGACTGTACCGAGATACAAGTCGGAAAATATACTACCTTGAAGAGCCTTGGGTGAATGAAGGACACACGACAAGATTGTGGTGACACGACTTTTAAGACTGAAAACAAGCATTTTTGCAAGGTAATAAAGTCTCATTTTAAAAAATCCCAGTTTAAAGAGCCGAAGGCTTTTCATTATAAACTTGTTTCAGTGTCATTACTATTCACAGCTTCAACATGCTCAGTTTCATTATAAACTTCATTATTTTTGCAGGCCTTCATATTCTTATTTGTATGATTTTATTCATCTTCCTGGCAATTATTATGACGTTTACTGCAGGTTTAAATGTGACGGGAAGGCTCCGCCTAGGGCCTCTGGCGCGAAAGCATTAGCCAATAAGAATGATGGGGTAGGTAGTTGTACGCGGAGTGATACATGCCAGCGGAACTAGGTTATATGAAACAGAGATTATGTGAGTGATGGGTACAGAAATATCAACTGAGAGGATTGAAGGTATTCTTTGTAAGGATGATCCATACCAGTCCCAAGTCGAACAAGTCTGTTACTGGTTTTGGTGTCAAAGCTCTAGTACTTACACATTCATATTTAAATACAGATTGATCTATACCCAGTAGCGAAGAAATGCTTGATAGGATAAACAAAGTGGAGTGCTAGAACCACCTAAGGAATATATGCATATAGCTCACACCCAAAACTCCTTTCCCTACAAAGCGTGCCTCTTTCCTTCTAATAAAATGAAATTGCTACAGATCTAACGTTTGAATTCAAGTTGAACCAAAATTTGCGCATAGTGTGATCTTATTTGGTGCTGTATTTCCAATAAAGCCGTTGGAACTGATCTGGAGGCGGCACGTAAATCCAGTAGTTGAGAAAAAAGAGAGGGAGTAGAAAAGAAAGAGTACGGGAGAAAAGAAATACTACCAGTTTTCGCTACATCAGTCTCCACAGAGGATGAAATATCAAGGGATTCGAGGATTTCGCTACTGCCTTACACCTTCATCTCATACCCAGAATGCCCGCCTCGGTAGCGCAGACTATAGCAGGGGCGGTTTCTGAGGTGGTGCCGCTGTGCCATGGCACCATCTGTATGAAAATGAGAGAAAGAGAAGTGTATAGGCGCTCTAAGCGCAAGCGCTCTGTCATTTTTTGTTTTCCGTGGCTTGCTGCCGATTCCAGTACGGCACCGTCTACGCTCATAAGCGCCTGTGTTAAGAGCTAGGATGTCTGCTTATACACGGCTTCTTACGGAAGCAGGTAGAGCCGAGATTTCTCTGGCGCATAATTTACACTTTATCCGCTAGATTGCAGTAAAGCACGGGAATTCTCTGTCTGTGATACGAAGCCTTCGTGTACGATTTCGGGACATTCTCCATGAATGTATTATCAAACTTTTACTGTGCTCGTTACACCTGTGCGTAACAAGAGTACGGATGTAATAAATATCTATTTCCGTTTCCCTGTAAGTTCTGTTAGGTACAGTATATTATAAAATAGGATGAATTATCGATAAGATTACCTAAATCGTTCGAAATTGGTACTCTTACTTATATCTTAACAACCCTTATTTATTCATTCATTCATTTATTATTTATTATTTGTTTATATACTCATTTATTATTTATTTGTTCATTCACTTATTTATTTATGGGAATAGAATAAATGGAGATATGTTAGGATTAGGATTACTATGGAGGGGACTATCTTAACATATGCATTTGCAATTCTAATTTATCTCTGAATTAACATTTTTGGATGGGGTAAGTGCATCCTCTACCTTTTTGGCAAGCACGATTGGAAAAACAAACATTTATTTCTCATTTGAAGGAAAAAGACGTGCAACATGTAGCTACGGATCAAGAATTATAACTTAAACATTACAGTTGCAATTTGATTTTATTCCTTCATCTATACATCTGAATACACTTTCAGAAAGAGATTAAGCTTTCTTAGAAGCTTACGTGATACTTGTAAAAAAGGAAGATTTGAGTTATTTAATTTTACGTTAATTAACAGGTAATTTACATATAAATAAACCTGTCAGCTAGTAACTGAAGACTAATACTTCAAAGTAATGCAGTGCTGAAATTAAAGATTTTATGTTACCATAGGTACTCTATACAAGGCTTTGTATTGTTAGTAGTTAAATATTACAGAATGTACCGGAATACGAAAAAATTTTGAACTTTTTACAAAACAGTTCACACCTCCAAATAGCAGCAGGATTAGGCGGGTCGTTTCCAATGTTTTGCTAGGGGATTCAAACACGGAAACGGATCTTCTCTTCGGATGTCCTGAAGCTTATGAATGTCGGTACGCCCTTCATCTGTGATTTCCTTTACTGTTTTCCAAGTGGACGCAAATGTTGCAAAATGGCAGAATGTTCTTGCACTTTAATCTTCAGGTGGCGCGTTTTGAAGGTGTACTTCTTCATGTACTGCCCGTCAGCAATTGGGACAGATGACCTCAACTTCCACACCTTCAACTTCAGCACTTTTGATTCTATTATATTGGTTTGTTTCATAAATTCGTTCGATTCTTGTTACGTGTTTACGACAAAGAACGTCTGCACTGTATGCCCGCAACGCAACTACAGCAACGAAGTTGCCTAGTTATCTAGGGGTAATCTGTTTACATACGCAAGGTCATCGAAAGTAAACAAGGCAATGAACTTTTCAAAACAAACTTTATTTTGTGCAGTATGCACCATTATTATCAATAACATATCTCCATTTCTCAGGAAGCTTATCAATTCCATTTTTCCAAAACCTTGCAGTTTTCTGGTTGACGAACACTTCTACGGCGAGTCTGCAATCCTCCAAGGAAGTAAGGCGTTTGCCATTAAGGAAGTTTTGCAGGGATCGGAATAAATGATAGTCGGATGGGGAAATTTCTGGAGATTAAGGCGGGTGAGGTAACACATCACAGTCGAAATCCCGTAATTTCTGACGAGTTCCCATAAAAGTGTGTGGTTTGGCATTGTCTTGATGAAAGACGTCTCCACCATTAGATACTAATTCTGGCCCTCTCTCTCCTAGGGCAACCTTCAGACGATCCAACTGAGAACAGTATTTCTCTGAATTGATGATCTCCCCAGGAGGAAGAAATTCGTAATAAATAAATCCTTTCCAGTCCCACCAAACGCACAGCATACTCTTCTCAGGATGAAGCTCTGGTTTAGGAATTGAGAGTTGTGGTTCCCCCTTCTTACGCCATGACTTTCTCTTTCGGATGTTGTTGTACACAATCCACTTTTCGTCTCCTGTAACCAGCGGTTTCAGAAAAAAGGCAGTTTCATTGCGTCTTATCAATGCATCACAGATGGAAACGCGCCGAACTAAATTTTATTCACTCAGTTCGTGCGGAAACCATACATCCCGACGATTTACGTAACCAAGTTTCTTTAGGTGCCTGGCTGCAATTGCATGAGATAAGTTTAGCTCTGATCTACCTCCCGAGTTG
Organism: Mantis religiosa; assembly: GCA_030765055.1. Taxonomy (NCBI): domain Eukaryota; kingdom Metazoa; phylum Arthropoda; class Insecta; order Mantodea; family Mantidae; genus Mantis; species Mantis religiosa. The sequence continues at coordinate 302,085,630 of CM060948.1, read as the reverse complement.
TTATTCTGGGGTTGTTCGTAATCATGTCCTTTATCCTTTTCTCAACCGTAACCACAGGTCGTCCAGAACGAGGTTTCTCTTTAACAGAGAAGTTCCCAACTCGAAATCGAGTAAACCATTTTTGACATGCCCGACTCGTCACTCCATCTTCTCCACAAACAGCACTAATTTTCCGTTGAGTTTGTGAGGCGGTTTTACCTTTAAGGTAATAAAACAGCATTAAATGTCAAATGTTCCTTCTTGCCTTCCATATTAACATTCACAAGTTACAACTCCACACTGTTGCATCCACAAACTCGTACTGAAGTTTCGTTACCAATTCTTACATAAGTTGACCTATTTACCTTTGGCCGTGAGGTCGCTGTGGTTTGTGTTCATAGCATTCTTTTCGATTATTGTATTTGTCAACAAACCTCATATTGTTAGGCAACTTCTTTGACGTAAAAGTAATGGGGGCAAGCAGTGTTCTCAGGAGTTCTTAGTCATAAACACGTAACAAGAATCGAAAGAATTTATGAGACAACCTGATATTTACATTTTTCGGATAATGTTCAAGTGAAGGCTGATTTATTAACGTTTACTGTATTCCTTTCTTCCAGACCGAAACAGTATCTGACATATTGAAGTAATCACTCCTCTTACTTGAGCTCGTGAAGAGATTCCGTAGATTTCGATATTAGATTAAGATGTGCATAATTTTCAGCTTCCAGGCATGCAGTATCCTGTTTCCTGTAAATTTTGTCCTCAAATTTACGTAATATGTGACAGAATACAGATAATTACTTTCATGCTAAGCAAAATGAAGCGTTTGAAATCAAAGTTTAAATTTGTTTCTGTGTAACTAATTAAGTAATCGAAAGGAATTGTTTTTCCGAACACAAACGATTTATCGCCCTTGTTTTGTTTTAGATGAAGCGGGCATCTTAAAACCAAGGAGTCACGTGTAACAAACAACGAAGTGAAAACAAGTGAAGTTCGTGGCCTTGGCTTATCAGAATTTGTACCGCTGCTGTTCTAAGAGTTATATTTAAAGAACAACAATGTTGTATGTAGTTATTCTACCAATTATACAAGAACGTCTACTGCAGTTGCTGTGTAAATGAAGGTAACCTTGTTACAATCATTTTTCAGTAGATATTCATTAAAATTCTATCAGCGTTAGGGCTGAGGTTAGTGGAAATATATGCCAGTTGTCGATTAAACATCTGCGCATCAATATTCACACAAAATCAATGGTTTTGCTCTTCTATGGTGGCTACAGGCCTACCAAAACAAGATGCTGAAGAAAGCAATGTGAACAACTCCATAATGTGTAACTTAGCTCCTAGTTATTCAGCTATAACGCAAACCGTACCCAATAAAGTACAAGCCATGAAAATCGAAGCCCACGACTGCATAACACTTAAAGAATATGTAACAGCAATAGGTAACCTAAGCAACCCCAGCAACATTCAATTTGTATCTCGAATATCGAACTCCAGAATATGTATCTACGTCGACAGTAAAAATCTAGTACATGAACTGGTATGTAAACACCCGAAAATAAAGGTAAACAACTTGTACTTGGAATTTAGGCCGCTTCTCACTAAAAAGAGTGATACTCTCTAATGTGTGCCCTGTTTTTCCCAATCATGTTATCGAATAACATCTTCTGGTCCATGGAATTAAGCCTGCATCATCTATCGTATATCAGGGCGGGAATAACTATCCCTGGATATATACACATCATGAGGTTTCGCTGACAAATGTATGTAAAACCTGACGACTTTGCCAAGCTACCCGAAATCTTACAGATAAACCATGAGGATACATCCTAATGGATATACCTTTCTTCGGATGTTCCTATCTGCTTTTGATGTAAAATGGAAGGACATTTACCTAAACAGTGCAAGTCGTCAGATGAAATAAATGATAAGATGGTTAGCTGCTCATCTGAAAGACTTAGTAGATACACCACAGTCATGCCAGTAAATGACAATACCAAAGACAACGCAGAAATAATTGAAACTGACACAGAAATCACTGAAAACGTGTCACTAGAAACTTTTTCTATAAAAGAAAATGACACCTCCCAGTCTGAACCTCCTTCGACACCATTGTCACAACTTAACACAGAATTGAACTTACCTTCTTTAGGGCAAAACCTTAAGACAGGAGCCAAAAAGCGACCTATTTCAACATCCAGTAAGTATACTCAATTTACAACCGATGATGACGAAGTCCTATCTGACTCATCTTTAATGAGTTTAGTTGAGACAAAAGAAACTGAATCTAACCTAGTAAACAAACATATACACAAAAAGCCGAAAAAGATTGACACCCTCTCGCTCACAACTGACCAGACACCTGCAATAAAATGTACTATGGAAGAAAGACCGAACGACTACGTTTTAATTTACCTCCAGTTCAAATGCTTTTTTGAAAATACTGTTTGAGCATCTGATATAATATCATTTGCGCTTAGCTACACTGATGACCTGAAAGGACTCCTGGATACAGTCAAACAGCTTCATCCCTTATTTACCAATAGAACAATGACAAATCGAAACACCCGTATAGGAAAGAAACTGCTTTCCGAAATAAATAGAATAAACTCAGTTTCTTAAACATTTTGATGGTTCTGTAGTAGAACTTTTTGCTAACACCATCTAACTGAAGCCCTATACACAGTGAAACTTATTAAATCCGTAACATATAATGGAACAGAACATATTACAATGGAACATAAATGGATTTCATTCTCAACTGTTACACCTCCATCTCTTACTTAATAAACATAACCCAGTAGTTGTTTGTGCACAATAAACAAATTTTAAGAATGATTATGTTGCTCCATTGGTGGGGATGCAGCTCCACCAGTTCACGAGGAAAACTCATTGAATAGTTTATAAACGATTTAAACCTAATTCTTCTCAATTCACTGGTACCTACCAATTTCAGTCTAGCTTATGGAACACTCAGCTCCATAGACCTAAGTTTGTGCTCACCAAACATACCAGATTTGTTTGAATACTTCATTTATAAAGAACCTCAAGAAAATAGTGATCACTTTCCTATTATTCTTACTCAACTGAGTGACTGTCCTCAGAAAACCACATTCATTCCAAAATTAATTTTAAAAAGGCCAATTGGAACATATTTAAGAGCTTTATAACCAAAGAAATAACCCAGATGATGCCTGCCGCTGAATTTATTCATACTAGCATTAATGAAATAATTAAAAACTTCAATGAACTTATTCTGAAATCTGCAAATATTTCTTTACCTACAATAGACCCATACAAGAAAACAGTTCCTTGTTGGAAAGGTGAATGCCAAAAAACTATTAATTTTAAGAATATAGCACATTATCAACAGAGACGCCGTTCTATAGAAGAAAATAAGCTTAAATATTTCCAAGCTAGAGTTAAAGCAAGAAAAAATGTTAAACAAAATAAAAAGGATTCATTGTTGAATTTTTCCGCATCCTTAAATTATCAAAAGCCTCAGAAAACTGTGGGGAAATATCCAGAAAATTAGAGGCAGGTTTAAATATAACTCAAAAATCGTTTTGAAAGACCCTGACTCAAAAGCAACTACTACCATTTCACAGTCAGTAGCTAACATCTAAGCAGATTGTTTTGCATCTACATCATCCGATGCTAATTACGAGGAAGAATTAAAATCCTTTAAAATGAAAATTAATTCATTACCCAACGAGCCTGTAAATGGCAGTACCGAAAATTTTGATGAGACCATAAAATCTTATGAATATGAAAATGCTCTCTCTTCATGCAAAAGCTCCAGCCCTGGACCAGGTAACACACACTATAATGTGCTTGAAACAACTACCCATTGAATTATTCTTAAAGTATTCAACCATATCTGGTCTTATAGGTTATTTCCAAATCTTTGGAGTTCGGCAGTAGTGATACCCATACCGAAACCTAATAAAGACCTCACACTACCAAACAACTACAGACCAATATCTCTTACGTGTACACTGTGCAAAGTTATAGAAGATATTATAAATAAAAGATTGCGTTGGTTTATTGAAAACAGAAACCTTCTTTCTGAATCACAATATGGTTTCCGTTCCACTACACAATGTTTACTCATGATTGAGTCTGAAATAAGAGAAGCCTTTCTCCATAATCAACATCTCATACTAGTTAGTCTAGATATACAAAGGGCATATGATATGACATGGAGAACACGTATACTTCAAATACTACGGCAAAATAAAATATCAGGAAATATGTTTTATTTCATTCAGAATTTTCTCCAGCATCGCACCATTAGAGTACGTAAGAATGGCACATTATCCAAGGAAGTTAAGTTAGCTTAGCGTTACACTTTTCCTGCTGGCAATAAACGACATACTGAACACTTTTCATCCCCCTGTAAAAGCCTGCCTATTTGCTGATGATCTGAACTTTTTCTGTAAAGGTAATAACATATCAACCACCCAAGCTTTACTACAAGACTCTGTAACAAGGATACAAATTTGGACACCACAAACAGGATCAGTTTTTCTCAGCAAAAGTCAGAATGCATTTGCTTTAATAAAAGTTCAATGCATATTCCATACCCTACCATCCACTTGTATTAAAAGCGCATTGAAACAGCCAAACAAATGAAATTATTGGGACTTATCTTCGACCACAACCTATCATGTAAAACACATATTTCGAACCTAAAGGAAGACTGCTCAAGGCGCCTAAACATATTAAGAAATTATCACGCGCAATTGGGGTGCTGATCAACATGTCCTACAACCGGCGTATCAAGCTTTAATCCTAAGCAAACTTAACTATGGAGCTATTGTGTACAACTCTGCAGCACCGGCGTTGCTTAGCTGCTGGACGTGATTCAAAATTCTGCTATGAGGCTTATATTAGGAGCTTATCGTACCAGTCCGGTCCCTGGTCTACTTATAGAAGACAACCAATCAGCGTTAAACACCAGGAGAATACAATTAAGCATACAATATGCAATCAAAATAGCAACAACACCTCATACAAGTATCCATTTATATGTTTTCCCCATATACACAAAGCAACAGGATCTGTCATACAAAAAAGCACTCCTTACTTTTCTATCAACGACTTGCTAACTATTTAAATACTAACAGCATTACCCTCCCATAATGACCAGGGACTTCCATGAAGGACCATACTGAAAACTCAAATTTCCCGAGATATATACCGATCTAACATTTCACCAGAAATGGAATACCACTGCAACTGTATACCAAACACTATTTTATGAAATGTGCAACAATTTCCCCAATTATAAATTTATTTACACTGATGGATCAAAAGCGGATCATGGTAACTGATGTGCAATGATAACTCCTGATAAAATTCTATAGCAGTGGCTACCTGAGAGTTATTCCACCTACAGTTCTGAACTACACGCCATTTATCAAGCACTTACTTACATACTGACAGTACACCACAACTGCTATACAATATGCTCTAACTTCCTGAGTACCTAGCAGAGCATGAAGAACTACACAACAGACAACAAATTAGTTCAAGACACACAGACACTATTCAGTAACATCACCGACGCTGGTAAAGACGTGGTTTTTATTTGGAAAGAGCGGAAGAAGCTGCTAAAGACGCCACATCACTGTGCCAACAAACGAACGTGCAAATCCCATATTCAGATGTTATAAATAATGTCTCCAAAACACCAGTACAAAAATGGAAATCTGAATGGAACCAACAACAACCAGGAAAATTACATCAAGTACGAAAAGGATCCACCGCTCTTCACCCAACCAAGCCACTTACTAGAAAGGAACAAGTCATTCTCAACCGTCTAGGAATTGGTCACTCTAGCCTCACTCATTCATATCTTCTTTCAAGACAGCCGCAGCCTACGTGTAAAGGATGTAATAAAAACCTTACCATTTACCACCTTCTCATAGAATGCAGTGAATACAAAAGAAAGAGAAAACAACACGGAATCCCACAGGATATCTCCACACTGCTAAACAGTTTCAAACTATGCCGCAATCTGTTTGCTTACCTAAAGGTTATAAACATTTGGAAATAAATATAAATTATGTGCAATATACTTTAATCAATTGTAATTCATAATATACACAATGGTGTTAAAGTAATGAAATTTATATTTGGCAAAATTGTGTTATTAACTTATATATGTTCTTGTCTTTGTTTTCAAATATCTCTGTCTGATGTAAATTGTTTTCATAATTAATTTTATTAATGTGTATGTTTTATATGCTTGATTGTAATCCTGTATATTGAATGTAAATTTTTATATTGGTTACTAATTTTATTATTTTGTAAAAATGGTCGCGATATGAGCCAGGAAGTTAAAGCGTCCTTAAATAAATTAAAAAAAAAACGAAGTCTCAGCTCTCCCTGTTCACATATTACTTCTGTTTTCAATATTTAGGGTAAAAAGGCCACGGAGAAGCATAGCCTTAATTGAGAATTCTTGTACAGCTGCAAAGTAAGGATATACTCTCTAATCTGTGCTTAGGCGAGGGAAAACTGCTACGTTGCATACACATGACTATCTAAACAGGCACAAACTATTCTTAAAAACCCTCATTTATCTATCTTCTGTACATTAATGGCAATAAATACAATCATACTGCTCATATCCTTGATAGGTGCAAGGATAATGGAATTCAGTAAGCTTAAGGGATAATTAAGCTTTCAGGAACTGGTTGTAGTATATTACAAACCCTGTTCTCTTTTCATGAGAAAGAGACAAAATCTGATATAATGCGTTGACGTGGCCTTCCTTAATCTTCTAGAAACTTATTTTGGAAACACTTGTTCCTCTATACACTTCCTCTAATCAAGATAAACATTACGTAATTGCTAATTTGCTTGCAGGTGCAAAGAAGATAGATAATTCCATCAGACCTGAAGCGATAGTCAGATTCTTTAAGAGTTGGTCAATCTACGATGGCTATGAAATTTCACTCTGATTTGGAAGTGAATAATGACTTCTCTTTTGGTAAAAGTATTTGGAAATTGAAACAAATGATAGAAAATACCTCAGAAGCAGTTAGCAGCAAGGAAAATCTATTTGGCATAAAGTGTGTTAATGTAGTTCTGTAATGAAGAACGCCTTCTTTCCTTCCACACTGAAATTTCCAAGATGGCAAAGATCAGAACGCTGTAAATTGATAACTTTTAGCTTAACTTGAATCAGTCAATTGCCTTTCGCGTTGCAGTACGATACAGCCCTATTTTCAGACGGTACACTAAACTGTGGTGTTGCCATTTCTCCCATCTCGTTTTGACCTGGTTTGACCCTGTGATAACTGGCACACTGAAGTATCCATAGAACACTAGGAACAGAACAAAAACACACATAGGGCGCTCTAAACTACTCAAAATAACACCAAAGAGCTGCGGAATAACAAAAATTTGACTTAAATAGATGGTCTAATACTTCAGAATGTCCTAAAACATTAATAAACCTATGGCAAATGTGCAAAGAATATTCTGAAAGCGCTCAGAACAATGCCAAAATACTTAACCACAAGAGTTTACACAAAATCTATTCACAATACTTAAGCATAAGGCCCAACTAACTTAGCCACAATATTTAACATACTTAACTACAACAATTAACCAAGTAAAGGGCACTGGGAGGTTATTTTTACCCAAACAAGGCTAATTTTTACCAATATTAATATATATATATATAAACAGTATGAGAAATTGAAATTCGGTATGATTACTTTATAAGGATGTTTGTATTTATCTACTGTATAATATTTAAAATACGTTCACATAGGTTCATGCATATGGGCATAAATCACAACGTGTGTCCTGAAAAAAATATTGCAACCGTATATTTCAGGTGCACTTTACTTGTAGGAATTTAAAGCACCAAGTTTTATCCTAAAGAACCTAAGAAACAATTTTATAACATCAGCTAAATGAAAATCACATAGAGTTAATACTATCCACATGAAAAATTAATTAGTTAGGAGTAAAAAAAGGATAATATTTTCAAAGGCTGAATATTTGTTTTCATCCATTTTATAAATCACATGAATATAAATGTTAGCGGAATGAGATCAACGACCATTGAAAACTAACCACTAGAAATGTTGTGTCAATATCTTTTATAATTTTTGAGAAACATGCACCTAAAGTATGAGAAATCAAGGTTTTGGAAAATCACGATCAAAGATTAAGCACTTCTCAGGAAGTGGGCGTGTCATTACACCGCCATCTTTAAATTGACGAATTAAAGGGCTTTAATACCAGCTGACAGCCTACGTTATATATCATTTTGAAGCCGAAGAATTATATAATATTTTAACATTACAAACAAAAATTGGATTTTTTTAAACTTTCCACCTCCCCGTGCCCTTAAATTCTTTGTGCTTCTAAAACAGAGCCATTGCAAAAGGCGAGGTAATTCCTCCACATAAGAACTCAATAACAAAAAGCTCCACTGAAAGCCCAAGTAATTCAAAAGGTTATTCTTGTATATTAGAGACTAGCAAATGAGGAACTGTTGAAGAAATGTGCTGCAGGGAAAACTGAAAATGCCAATGAAGCTTTAAACAAAATCATATTGTTCAAATGTCCAAAGGATATTTTTATTTCAAAGAAAAAATTGCATGTTAGGGTGGCAAGAGCACTGTGCCAGTTCAGTATGGGAAGCATGGCTAGTTAATGTTCAAGTGAAGACTGATTTATAAACGTTTACTGTATTCCTTTTTCCAGACCGAAACAGTATCTGAGATATTAAAGTAATTACTCCTCTCACTTGTGCCCGTGAAGAGATTCCGTAGATTTCGATATTAGATTAAGAAGTGCTTAATTTTTAGTTTCCAGTCATGCGGTATCCTGTTTCCTGTAAATTTTATCCTTAAATTGACGTAAGATGCGACGGAATACAGATAATTAATTTCATGCTAAGTAAAATGAAGTTTGCAATGAAACCTTAAATCTGTTTCTGTGTAACTAATTAAGTATTCGAGAGCAATTGTTTTTCAGAACACTGTCGATCTCTCGCCCTTGATTTGTTTTATATGAAGAGGGCATCTTAAAACCAAAGAGTCTAAAACACGTATAACTAACATAGCATCCTGCAAGTGAAATTATATGCCAAAATCAATGTCTAAAGTATATATTGTAGACATATTAAAATCACCAGAAATAGCGGAGGAATTTAAAGGTGAAGTGTAGAAGGAAATAAAGGAGAAAGAGGAAAGAATAGAAACGGAAAAGTATATTAATGAACAGTAGAAGATTATTAAGATATCCTTATCAACTAAAACAGAACAGATCCTAGGAACAGAAAAGCAAACTAGACCACGGGAATGGTTCAAAGAGGAATGCGAGAAAGTAACAAATGACAAGAATGAAGCATATCGGCGTATGCTAAAGAGGAACTGTACAAGAAAATCAAAACAAGAGTATAAAGATAAACGGAAATAGAAAAAAAAGGTGCATAAGGAAAAGAAAAAAATATATGAAAATGAATTGAAAAAGTTGAACAAAGTAGAGTTAAAATTGAGAGCAAGATTTTCTACAAAACTGTAAATGAAGAAAAGAAAATCTTTAAACCCAGGAACGTAATCTATAAACATAAAATCAAATAGTATTACCTGAAAAACCAAGTATTCTTAAGAGATGGAGGGATCATTTTAATAATCTTCTAAATGGAGACATGAACATAAATGAAGATAATGAGGTTAGTATTGGAAGAGCAATAGGAGAAGAGAAAGAACTGGTAGACACTACTCCAACTATAGAAGAATTTAAGGATATTGTACATATAATCAATAATCATAGAGCACCTAGAATTGATAACATACAAGCAGAAATACTATATACCGGAGGACACAGTTTGGCGGAAACAAAACATGAATTATTGCAAAATATATGGAGACAAGAGAAAATCCCTGACGAGTGGAATATTAGCCTAATATGTCCGATATATAAAATGGATGACCCACTGATAAGTGAAAATTACAGAGATATTACCTTTTATCAATGGTGTATAAAATACTCTCCAAAATCCTATAAATAAGACTGTTACCATTCTCAGAGAAGATCATAGGTAATTATCAAGCAGGGTGTATACAAGGAAAATCAACAATTAATCCGATTTTCCTATTAAGACAAATCCTGGAAAAAGCCAAGATATATAAACTTGAAGCCCACCATTTGTTTATCGACTTCAGCTCGGCATATGACAGTATAAATAGACTGGAGCTGAATGAAGCCCCTAAAGAATTCAAAATACCTAGAAATCTAATAAATTTAATTAGAGACACAATGACTAATAATGTATGCCAAGTGAGGTCCTCTCAGACCTATCAGAAACATTTGAATCCACCAAAGGAGTAAGACAGGGAGACTCTCTCTCATACTTATTATTTAATCTAGCATTGGAGAAAGTTAATACGGATCCTGACATCCTAACAGGAAGGTACAATATCTAATAAGTCCACACAATTACTGGCATATACAGACGATATAGATATAATCAGCAGAACAGGAAAGGACATGGTAAGGACATTTATAAACTTAGAACAGGCAGCAACTAAGATGGGTCTAAAAATAAATGAAGGGAAGACAAAGTGTATGGTGACTTATGTCATGAAGAAAATTAAAGAGCCAGAAAAATATATCCATATTCTTAACTATAAATTTGAAAGAGTGAATAGATTCACATACCTAGGGTCTCTTGTGAATGAAAGTAATGACATGAAAGAGGAAATTAACCAAAGAATACGAAATGACAATGGGGCATATTTTAATCTAATAAAACACTTTAAATCAAAACTCTCTTAAAACAAGAATTACAATTTATAAAGCATTAATAAAACCGGTGCTGATGTATGGCTGTGAAACATGGGTCACTACAAAAGAGGATATGGAAGGACTGAACATTTTTTAAAAGAAGATACTGAGAAGAATTTATGGCCCAACTAAGGAGAAAGGGGAATGTTGAATCAGATATAACAATGAATTATATAAAGTATATAAAGACCTAAATATTGTAAAATCAATTAAAATAGCAAGGTTAAGATGGGCAGGGATATCCTAAGACTGGATGGACAGTACATAATTAGGAGAGTATTGGAGTGTAAACTGTATGGTGCAAGGAGAGTAGGGAGACCCAACTTGAGATGGATGGATGGAGTATTGGAGGATGTGAAGAGGCTGGAAATAAAAAAATTGGTGGATGGTAGCCTGAAGAAGGGATATCTGGAGGAGGATCCTGAGGGAAGCAGAGGAACACACTGGGCTGTAGTGCGAGATATAATGATAACTGAAATATGGCCTATGCGTTGTGTGCTAGATGGAGGTCATGTAGAACGGCACTAGAATATATGTAACACTTCAAAATAAATATTGATTTTCAATCACAGTCTTCCTTCATTGAAATGGATATTGACTTTAGAGACATCCTGAATTATAGGAGTTATTACAGGTCTTGTTATTGACTTTGAGGTTATGTCCAAATACTATAGTTTTTGTGCAGAGGAACAAAAATCATTAAAATTTCAATAGTGATGGTTATCAGAAATGGTCACAGAGTATAAACACACAGGAAGTTGTAAAGTTAATTATAATGGTTCTTCAAGTGCTATGGAAAATGACAGGTGCAGCTATATTGTGAAAGAGACCTCAAGCAGAATGTGATACCCAACGATTTTCTCAGATTGAGACATTAAGATACTTACAGGTTTTGGCAGTATATAGTGTTATTGAGATAAAAAGGAGAATGCTTGAAGCATGTAGCTTAGGGGTAGGGAACAGGAATAAGAAATTTGGTGATAGAATGGAGGACAAAGGGAATCATTTTGGGTGGGCAGAAGTTTGGAAGTTTGAAGGAAGATACAGTAGTAAAATTAACTAATTATGATAGGAAAGTTGTCAAAGCAAATTGTACTTATGTAGGGCATAAGAAAATAATAATACATGCAACTATATATCACTGTATCTCAACAGACAGTACTCCATAACACCAATTATGTCCTAGAAGTTTAAATTCTTTGTGTTTCTACAACAGATCCATTGCAAAAGTGAGCTGATTCCTCCACATAATAGCTCAAAAATAAAAAAACTCCACTGAAAGCCCAGTAATTCATAAGCTTATTATTATATATTAGAGACTAGCAAATGAACTGTTGAAGACATGTGCTGCAGGGTAAACTGAAAATGCCATTGAGGCTTTTAACAAAATTATATTGTTCAAATTTCCAAAAGATACTTTTTATTTCAAAGAAAAAATTGCATTTTAAAGTAACAAGAGCACTGTGCCAGTTCAGTATGAAATGCATGGCTACTGAAAAACCTAATAAAGAAGCTCATAATCTTCATTTCAGTCCAGCTTCTAAGAAAATTAGCCAATTAAATCACCAACGTCGACTGTCGAGAAGGTTGAAATCTGGTCGACATTCCTCTAAGTCTTCTTGAAAGAACCTATAACTCTCTACGATTGCTGCAGAAGAGAAGAATGAGAAGGACCAGGGTGCATCTAATGGAGCTTGTGAATTTAAAGAGATCTGAAAGTCAGAAATACTAAAATTTCACTTGCTGAAACTTTAAACCCTCTATTCTCATTAACTTTTTTTTCAACATATTGACATATGGGAAAAAAGGCACATTATGACATTTTATGTATTTGTGTTAAATTTTGATAATAATATATTAAGAGCCTAATAAATGGAATGGTCATATTATTTTTTTAAAGCATGCTTTAATTTTAATCAAAAAAATTAATACAACCGGAAACACTGAAAATTTAAAAAAATTATTAAAAATGTATAAAACTTCTTTTCTTTGACGGCTGAAGATTAATAAAGATTCTAATATGAAAAATTCGTTTGTATGTTTTTAATGATAAACAGTTGAAGATTTACGGGGAAAAAATTAAAAGAGCATCATGTACCTCCTTTTGCTCAATGCAGTGAATTTACACAATATATAATTAATATTTCTGTAACCCTAAAAGCTATAACCTGGAGACTTTGCAAAATGTTCACCCTTATTGTGTATAATAACTGATATTAATTTCAGTCAGATAGAATGCATGATGTAGAATTTTCAAATTTCACAAATGCATCACCTTGCAACTTTCAGATGTATTCTGAGGCAGTAGTGCAGTTAAATATATGTTTGCTCACATTTCATAGGTCTTTGTTGCTAGTTTAGAATATTTTTTAGCTTTCTTGAGTAATTGACTACTGTTGCTGGCATTCTCTGGCTAGTTCACTGATTGCTAGAAGTATTGGGAACTGCTTCAGGTGTTAAATCTGTTGGAAAAATGCTGGAATGTAAATACAATAGTTAAACTAGCATCAAAGCTCTCGGATAGGTTTCAAATTTTTTAAATCTATATATCCAAGGGATTAGAATAAAATACAAAATGCTTAACCAAATAGACAAATACTACACATTACAGAGAACTGTCATTGGCTAGCTATAAAGCAACATGAAGAAAATATACTTAGATTACGTTTAAGGGTTAAGCAAAGAAAAGGTTTGGTTAAAGGAGGTAGATTAGATGACCAGAGATTATGTTGAGGGAATAGAATAAATGAAGATATTAGGATTAGGATTAATATGGAGGGGATTATCTTAGCACATGCATTTGCAATTGAATTAATCTCTGACACAACATTTTCGGATAGTGTAAGTACAACCTCTACCTCCTTGGCAAGCACGATTGGAAAAACAAACATTTCTTTCTCATTTCAAGGAAAATGACATGCAACATGAAGCTATGGATCAAGACATAAAACTAACACATTACAGTTGCAATTTGTTTTTATTCTTTCATCTATATACCTGAATACAGTTTCAAAAAATTATTAAGCTTTCTTAGAGGCTTCCGTGATACTTGTAAAGAAGGAATATTTTTAAGTATTTAATTTTACGTTAACTTACAGGTGTTTTACACATAATTAGAGCTGTAAGCCAGTAACTGAAGACTTATACTTCAAGGTAATGCAATGCTGAAATTACAGATTCTATGTTATCATAGGTACCCCACACAAGGGTTTGCATTGTCAGTTGTTAAATGTTACAGAATGTTTCAGAATACGAACAAAATTTAAACTTTGTACAAAACAGTTCACACCTCCAGGTAGCAGCAGGATTAGGCGGGTCGTTTCCAATGTTTTGCTAGGGGATTCAAACACGGAGACGGATCTTCTCTTCGGATGTCCTGAAGCTTATGAATGTAGGTACGCCCTACATCTGTGATTTCCTTTACTGTTTTCCAAGAGGATGCAAATGTTGCAAAACGGTGGAATGTTCTTGCACTTTAGTCTTCAGGTGGCGTTTTTTGAAGGTGTACTTCTTCATGTACTGCCCGTGAGCAGTTAGGACAGATTACTTTAACTTCCACACCTTCAACTTCAGCACTTTTGATTCTATTATCTACATTTTTTGGATAATGTTCAAGTGAAGACTTATTTATAAACGTTTACTAAATTTCCTTTCATTCAGACCGGAACAGTATCTGACATATTGAAGTAATCCCACCTCTTACTTGCGCTCGTGAAGAGATTCCATAGATTTCGATATTAGATTAAGATGTGTTTAATTTTCAGCTTCCAGGCATGCGGAATCCAGTTTCCTGTAAATTTTGTCCTCAAATTGACGTAAGCTACGACGGAGTGCAGATAATTACTTTCAGGCTAAGCAAAATTAAGCGTTTGCAAGAAACTTTAAATTTGTTTGTGTGTAACTAAGGAAATATTTGAGAGCAATTGTTTTTCAGAATAGTAACGATGTATCGCCCTTGCTTTGTTTTAGATGAAGAGGACAATTTAAAACCAAAGAGTCTAAAACAGGTATAACTAACAACGAATTCTCAAATCTGCCTGTTCACATATTACTTCTGTTTTCAAAATTTGGGGTAAAAACGCCACGGAGATGCATAGCGTTAATTGAGAATCCTTGTACAGCTGCAACGTAAGGATAAGCTCTCTAAGATGTGCTAAGGCGAGGAATAACTGGTACGTTGCACACGCATGGCTCTATTCAAGATCAAATGATTCTTAAAAACCCTCGTGTATATATCTACCGCAGGTTAATGGCAATAAATATAATCACACTGCTCATATCCTTGATGGGTGCAAGGAGAATGGAATTCAGTAAGCTTAAGGCATATTCAAGCCTTCAAGAGCTGGTTGTGGTATATTTAGAACCACATTCTCTTTGCATGAGAAACAGACAAAACCTGATAAAATGCATTGAGCAAAGTGTTCTACGTTGGGGCACCAGTTCGGTACAATTTAATTTTAATGTTGGCTGGCACAACAGTTCCACTTTCCCCTACAGTTTGATACAATTATATTTAGCTTAGGGGATAGCAATTAGTTTTCTCACAGAGTGTGCGCGGATATGGGTGAGAATGATAGTTTTAATGACACTGGAATGCCCGTTTCAAACTGGATTATTGACTGCTTCTTTTTATCAGAACATCGAAGTTGAAGTTGTCGATCAAGGGGTTACCAATATATCACTGTTCAGAGAGACTGAAGGTGGAATGCTTATTACTCGATAAATGTAATTCGTTCTTCACGTACATATGAACCTAAAAGTATTTTCTCAGATCAATTCTGGTCTGCCTGGCCCAAGACAGAACAAGAGGACTGCCCTAATGGGCTGCACGCCTCGGACTACCTGACCGCAGCTGCTCGTGTGTGTATGTGTGACTTTCACTTTCTGGAAACCCTCTTCATTCAACCAAAGATTCCGTTTGTGACTATTTTGTCATGAAATTATTAAGAGTCCGTAGAATGCCTTTTCAAACAGTCAAGTGCTATTCCTTAGAATTTTGTTTTTCCCTTATCTTTTGTTACACAACTCAACCAACTGCACCTGTTCGTGTCGTAACAAATATAAAAGACTCCTTTGGAATCCATCATGATTCATTACTTATTGCAATCCTTTAATTTCGGTACCAAATGCCTCCATAGATGTTATTTTATTATCCCATAATAAAATAATATATATGTCTTGCCAGAATACGACGCAAAATTCTAGACCTTATGCAGCAACTTCCAATTCGTTTTACAATTTCTTTTCACAACGTTAAGTTTGCGTAAGGCAGATACACATTTCATAAGAATTGTTCATATGGTTGTTTAACAATAGTTCATTTAACATTTATCAACACTTTGATCTGAAATTCTCAACTTTTAAATATCACTCAATAGAAAATACTTCAATCTACACCATCATCTCTCTCTCTTTCTCCATCTGATCTACTTAAAACTAATTCATATTATTGCTACACTTAGTACAATTCATAAACACTTCCATGTTTAAACCATTGTACACTAATAATACCCTTTTTTATACACAATTCTGAATTCTTCCTCCGGATTCTATATAAACATTTTTTTCAAAGTCTTTCACTGTCTGACTTTTTTTAATCTGTGTAATTTTCGTTTGTTCATACAACATTTTCGAATACTTCTTTAGGATTCTATATAAATATTATTTTCAAAAGTCTTTCAGTGTTCTGTTTTTAATTTAGTTTGCCTTTTTATATCACTTGTTTAGATTTTAAATTTCACTTCACTTTCACTTCACTGTTTATACTATCACCCAATTATCAGAAGACGCGACCAAATGGCGACTGGGTGAGGGCCGAGAGGCATTAAACACGCCTACCCATTTGTCTTATAGCGCTAACGAAGGGATGGTTGGAAAAACATCACTGGCCGTCTCTTTCTCCTTCCTCTGCCGTCTAAAACCTTCGGTGTGATTCACTGAACCGCGAGACTTCCAGAAACGGCGATATTCCTATAAAAAGGAGGCTGCAGTTGGCGAAAAGCTTTGAGGAGCACCGAGTGAGCAAACGGACTGGAAGACGGTGTACGTGTATCAGAGGAGTTGTACGTGATTGTGATCGTGCAGTGGACCTGTGACAAATGCACTGAGGAACTGTAATTGTTTGCATTACGTAATTCTGTGTAATCGGCAAGTGTTCCAACTGTAATTCCGTGGAAATAAAGAACATTTTGAGTTTGTGCAATTGGACTTTTAATTTCACCAACCCACAAAGTGAAAACTGGCGTCAGGAAGTGGGATAACGGCCATGAAATCGGCATTGGAAAAGATTTTGGTGAAGCTGGTGGAAATGAAGGACTAACTGACCTCGGAAATGAAGACGGCAAATGACAGCATCACCGAGAAAATGGAATAGAAGTTGGAGACGGCGAATAGTAACTTGGCCGAGAAGATGTACAAATTAACAACGAAGACTAAAGCTGCAAACAACAACCTGGCAGCGGAACTGAATGAAATAAAGACCGAATTGCCATTTTACACTACACTGCTTATACTTAACCTATACATTTTAGAAGTTTGTTCCTTCTCGTTTTACAATTTGTTATGGAAATTTGAAATATTTTGGCTTAAGTTCCCACCATTTACAAGGCAATTCATCATCCCACAACGTACTTAGAAAATACAAAGGAATTTGGCGGACTTTTCCATCTTCAAAGGACTTATTTATTCTACATCCCCACGATTCTTGCAATTCTAGCTTAGGTTTTGTACATCGATATCTTTCCCTATCTTTCTTACACATATTCTGATGAATCTACGAAAACATTCGTATCACATTCAAGTTCTCCACCATCTTGATGATGACGATGATGACGATGACGATGACGATGACGATGACGATGACGATGATGATGATGATGATGATGATGATGATGATGATGATAAGAGCGCTCAACTGCAGAAGTTAAAAAAACTGGTCATGGCAAAAGCCAGTTATAAATTTCTCTAAAACATTAAGAATATGTAAATAGACTTACAAATAATACATGCACATAAAAAAACTTTAAAGGCAAAAGAAATATAAATCTAAAAGGCCACAAATTCTCTTCCCTAAATCCTAAAGTCTAGTCTAGAAAAGAATCTAAATACCTTCTCCACTACTGTGTTATCGTCCGCTAGCATTTCTGCAAAGCTTTCCGGCAGCTGTAGAGACGTCTTAAGGTGTGCTAGGGAAAAACACTCTAGCAGCACCTGTCGTACAGATAACGCTTCATTGCAAAACGGACACAGTGGAGCAGGCTCCGTTTTAAAAATAAACTATGAGTAAAAAAGCAGTGCCCAATACGCAACCGAGCCAGACTTACCTCCTCGCGATGAGCTGACCCACAGGAGGTAAACCAGGGAATCGCAAGTTCATTCACATATCTAAGTTTATTATTGCGGAAAGCGGACCACTCTTCCTGCCACAAGGTTTGCACAGCTCTCCGCAATACGGCGCTAAACTCTTCCAATGTCACAGATGGTACTCGAACCCTGGGCTTCATGGTAGCCGTCTTGGTGGCCGAGTCCGCCATTTTATTCCCCCTCAAGCCTACGTGACCAGGGATCCATGCACACACCACGCTAACGCCAGAAGCGTGTAAAACGTGGAGGGCATCCTGGATAATCTGCTCAATAAGGTGGTAATTATACAGCTGCCGTAGCCTTTGAACTGCACTGAAGTAATCACTCAGGATTAAGCAGTCCCCCAACATTCGTCGACACGTGCGTGTAAAATGGCCCGGTATATTGCATAAAGCTCTGTAGTAAAAATGGCAGTGCTAGGGTGGAATCCGAAAGTATACGTTTCGGTTCCACACAAGTAAGCACAACCATAACCATTTGAGTTCTTGCAGCCATCAGTAGAAATTATAAAGTGGTTCTCATATCGCGATAAACATTCTAAAAGACATGTGCGGATACTTGACATAGACATGGTAAATTTATCCAATTTAGTCATGCCCAGATCAACGTGGGACACTCTACACAACCAAGGAGGGTATCTCCTCAGCCCCTAGTGTACATCTTGGGCATTTCAGTATCAAGCTGTCTAAGGAGCTCCCGGAATCGAAAACCAGATGGCTTTGGATTAATAGAAGTGTTTCTATAACGCACGTCCACTAAGGTGTGAAAGAATGGCGTAAACTATGGATGTGTGGGTATGCAATTAAGTCCACAGATATAATTTGCTAATAATATGTTGCGCCTGTACTGCACAGGAGGTTCTGCAGATCCAGGATAAAGGCTTATAACTCGGCTCGTTGGAAATGCCCCAACGGACTGTGTCTAATCTTTTCAGCGCAGATGTTCGTGCTGAGCCATAAACGATACTGCCATAATCTAATTTGGAACGGATGTCACTGGATTTGAAAAACGTCCAAAATTAGCAATTGGATATTGTGGTGGAGCAAACAGTGAGCATCTACAAAATCTACATTTGAGAGAAAGTAAATCGCATAAATTACTTACGCAAAACACAGAGAAGAGTTATGAAAAGTTTGCAGAGAATGTCGCGAAATGCCTCAAACACATTCGTTCAAAATGACACATTTCGAACAGTAAAATTACAAAGCAAGAGAAATTCCGTTCGTTATTCGAGAAGAAATATTTGGAGCAATTCACTGTGAGGAGGCGTAGTGGGAAGTTCCAAGCTCGCCTTTTTTAAATACGATCTGCATAATTAAGACATAAAATGAAAAGATTCATGTCACACTAGATGCTAAAAAATTGAACAAACGTTGTATTCAGACCGGAGAACTTAGAACATATGCTAAATACATTGCACAAAGGAAACTTCTTACCAAAATTAGACTTCAAGTCATCATTGTGGCAGATTGCCTTAAAGTAGACGAGAGAGAATGCCATAATATCTGCATTAAGGAATTTTATCAGTTAAACGTTTGTGTTTGCCTTTAGTATGAATTATTCGTAGTACGTTAAGCGTACTATGCAAATCATTTGGGCAAACCCAAAGGGATTTGTATTTATTGAATTATTTATTTATTGTTTGGTTGGTTGGGTGGGTGGGCCGTTTGTCCATTCGTTTTAATTTCTTTCTCTCCCCCCTCCCCTTCCATCCCCTCCCCCTCTCTTCTCCCCCGTTATCCCCCTTCCCTCTCCCCCCTCTCCCCCTCCCGCCCTTACTCCCTTTCTTTCTTTCATTGGTTTCTTTTATTGGTTTCTTTCAGTGGTTTCTTTCATTAGTTTCTTTCTTTTGTTTCTTTCATTTTCTCTGTGATCTTTAAATGTGTTGGATCTCAATGCCCCATTCTATACTGGTTTTGGAAAACCACCAAACATTTCTGAGGACTCTTTCAGGTATGAGATTCCTTTACACGGTACCACTGGCTTTAGATCATTTCCGAAGGAAGTCGTTCTAAGCCATGTTGCGCCAGAACCCCCCCCCCTGTGGGTGTTTGAGCACGCGAACACGGGAACTAGGGCTTGTAAGTAGCCGCTCGACCACAGAGGACGGTACTTGGGACCTCAAAACATCCATAATTTTGTAATCTTTGCAAATATGTTTAACACTTAAAAGCAAATTGAATACAAACGTAATAAGTTCGAGCGAGAAGTTGAAGAAAGGAGAGGAAGCGAAGCAAAACCGCATTCTCGGTAGAAGAGTGTACACAGGATATGAATATATTACGGAGGGAATAAGACCTAAACCAAGATTTGATGGAAGGCATTAATATAATTTTGGCACCAAAGAACGGTAAACAATTGAGGACATTTGAAATACTTATATCAATAAAGAGTAATAGGACTTTTAATAAAAGGTGCCTCCTTTGCAAGAATTGTCAAAGTGACGGAAGGGGGCGGTGGACACAGAAGAAGCGTTTGCCGAGGTTAAAAAGCCATTTTCGTCATCCATTGTTAGAGTAACTCCGAGAAGACCTACCATATGACGGAAGACTCTGGATTAGGTTAGGAGTCGCTGACCATTCAGCAAAGTGTGCAGTCACAGAAACATTTAACAATGGTTGCATCTATTTCATTTGTTTCTTTCAGTTGTTTCTTTCATTTGTTTCTTTCATTTGTTTCTTTCATTTGTTTCTTTCATTTGTTTCGTAATATATACATTGAGGAATTTTATCAGTTAAACGTTTGTCTTTAGTATGAATTAGTTGTAGTACGTTAAGAGTACTATGAAAATCATTTGGGCAAACTCAAAGGGATTTGTATTTATTTAATTATTGGTTGGTTATTTGGTTGGTTGGGTGGGTGGGTGGGCTATCAAATCAGTTTACTTCCGTTCATTTGTGTCATTCATTTGTTTCGTAATATCTGCATTCAGGAATTTTATCGGTTAAACGTTTGCTTTATTGTGAATTAGTGGTAGTACGTTAACGGTACTATGCACATCATTTGGGCAAACTCAAAGGGATTTGTATTTATTTTATTATTTCTTTATTTATAGGTTGGTTGTTTGGGTGGGTGGGTTGGTGGGTTGTCCATTCATTTTACTTCCTTTGATTTCTTTCTTCCATTTGTTTCTTTCGTTTGTTTGAAAGTTATATAGTCAGCTCCAATAAATAATTTTGATTACATATCATGTCTAAGTTTAAAACATAACGTATCCTATGCTGCTCATTCTTGTTAAAAATACATTTGATTCGTTCGATTTTCTTGATTGCATTTAAAAGCAGCGGTAATAAATGGGGAATACAATGATTCAGATTCTTCACAATGAGTCGTATGAGGAAGTAAATTAAATTAAAAATAATATCTGACAGCTAAAACCGAAACATTTGGCAAGGTTCGAACTTATAATCCTTGGTCGAATGGGTCTAACAACTATGTTGCCACTGAGCCACTTATGTACACCTACTATTAGTGCGGCAATCGTATACATGTACTATGAGGCAGTATCAGTGTCGTACTAGCCCAAACTTACTTTGGCTTATTGTACAAAATCATGCACTTTGAGACCATGAGTGTGCTATCTCGAATTGTATCCAGCATCCGTCGATAGTCCCATAAGGTTATTGGTCGAATTCTGAAACATTGTTTATAATATGTATTTTCGTGGTAGATGCAGGAAACCGATGTGTTAATCACAGTTAATATATGAAGCCTAGACTGTTTAATTTCTGGAAATGTTATATTCT
Organism: Mantis religiosa; assembly: GCA_030765055.1. NCBI lineage: Eukaryota > Metazoa > Arthropoda > Insecta > Mantodea > Mantidae > Mantis > Mantis religiosa. The sequence goes on along the minus strand of CM060948.1, from coordinate 302,063,717 downwards.
TTCCAGAATACCCCATACAACATTTGAATGGTTTACCCCTAAAATAAATTGAAAAATTCAATACGTGGAATACCTGGGAAATAGCTGACTCCACAAAAGGTTGTTTAAAGAAATTATCTGCTTTAAGGAGATCTGCTTTTTATGGAGTACGATTTTGTCTATTTCTTATGATGTAGCATTTATACTGTGTAGGTACAGTTTATTGAGAACGAAGTAATCTGGGCTATTCGCAAAAGTTTAAAAATAAGAAAAACATTGTTACAAATATATTAGACATTATATTTTAATAAATATCATTACATGTATTATGGAACAAATAATATATGACAAAAAGTCCTGAACGTAAAATTGTTTTGGAATGGCAGTGTTTTATGGAATATCTTCCTATTGCGTCTTTGCAACATGCCGAACTTAAAATATCAAGCTTCATAATTTAGACCATTGTCAGGTTTATTGCCGAAAATAAAATGCTATATTTGATATTTATTCGACGATTTTATTTTATTTTTCACTTATGCTGTTCAGATACAGACCATGCGAATCTGGTGATGAAGAAATCTCGATATAGAACTTCCGGTTGCAGTGCAATACTACATCTATAGTGACCGCGCCTAAGGCATCCCCAACCGGCTCTTTTTGTATGGAGAAACTGTTCTTCCCCCTAACCACAATGTCATAAACATCTTAGGATACACCAACCGGGGTCAGAGGTGAAGAATATTAGGCACGTGTTTACTGCAGAGAATACCCAGGGTTGCCGTTGTTTAAAATAACTTTTAGAGGCAAAAAGTAAATAAAGCAGAATTCACTGTAAGAGATCGTCATTGATCTTTTCAAGTAAATTTTAAATGATAAGTGTTTCCTATAATAATACATAATGTTACAACTCTTTATAACATAACTGCTAAGAGATATATTACCTATGCTGTTATGGTATTAGTGCATCTATTACGTACATGAACTAAATGCGTATTATTAGCATAATATCTAAGGAAAGTTTAGTAAAACATCATTACAATTTTAAAATGGTTAAATTGCATCAGTGTGCATGAATTTGCGAGGGATATTTACTTGCAAATTAAAGAAGCACTTTGGATAATCTGGTACTTAACAATAATTTATAACGAAAGATTACACGTTAGAGCTCAGTATATTGCAATCCTGAGCCGATTCATCTTAAAACATTTCCCTTTATTCTATGGCAAAAAACAGGTGGTGAATTTCAGTTGATTTAACAAAGCAATAAATACTTCAAAGTATAAAAAGCCAACTAAGGAATTAAAGAAAAAACTAGTAAGGAAACTATTTTTAATTAGTTAGAGCCAACTGAAAAATTCAATGACACGGACGGGATTTGAAACTCGGATCTCCTGGTTTCCGTCCAGTCGCTCTTACCCTCTGAGCTATCATGGCCAACGTGCCGTCCGGACATTAAATTCTCCAATTGACTCATTATAATTTCCCGGTAGACCACTTAGCGTTCTCATATTCCACATAAACATTTGTGGCGACTTACTGTTGTCAGTACTTAAATACCAGGATTTTATCACTGAATATTTTTTATTTAAATTTATATTGAGGAATTAATCCTTAAAGAATTAATCCTTTTAAATACATTACTCCGGTATATGGATAATTTTATAATTAATTAGGGCCAACTGAAAAATTCAATGCCACGGCCGGGATTTGAACCACGGATCTCCTGGTTTCCGTGCATTTAAATATAAATTTATATAAAAATATTCAGTGATAAAATCCTGGTATTTAAGTACTTACAATAGTAAGTCGCCAAAAATGTTCATCTCGAATATGAAAACGCTAAGTGGTCTACCGGGAAAATATGAGTCAATTGGAGAATTTAATGTCAGGACGGCACTTTGGCCATGGTAGCTCAAGGGTTAAGAGCGACTGGACGGAAACCATGAGATCCGTGGTTCAAATCCCGGCCCTGGCATTGAATTTTTCAGTTGGCTCTAATTAATTAAAAAGTCATCCATATACCGGAGTAATGTGTTTAAAAGGATTAATTCTTTAAGGATTAATTCCTCAATATAAATTTATATAAGGAAACTATTACTCTTTTTAAATTCTGGAAGCTGTTTTACAAGGATGTCTGCTAATTTTTACAAGTTTGAATAGAGTTAAGCACTGTATTTTTTTTGGGGGGGGGGGGGGACTTCTGCTAAACACAATTTAAATAATCACGCACATTCCCCATAATAATTAAATGTCATAAACGCTTTAGAACTCCAGAAAGGTTAGAAATACTGTTAGATATATATTACAAGTATGATTGGAAATCCATGTTGGCATATCCATGTTAGGTTCAATTCCCACAGTCTCCACATCTTAATTAAATTACGCAAGTGCTAAACGCCAATTACTCTTAAACGCTAATAAATTTATAAAACTACACTAAGTAAAATGCTATATAACTTCTATAATTATGAGCTTAATTAATACGCATAGGAAGCGTTTTGCACAGTCTAAACTAATTTCTGAGGACACATGAAAAATATTGCAACACCGCTCTATCTAGGTGAACGTATTAAGAAGGAACACCCCAAATGTTTGAGGCTGGAAAATCCTTATAATTGCTTACATGTGAGGAGGCGTGGTAAGAAGGGAAAGCTTTGATGTCGCGTGCGATGCAATGGACACGGCTACTATACAATATTATTACTTGTAAAACTTGGCAATTGCGCTGGATTGATGGTGTTGCTTTTCTGTTAGTAATAAAGTAGGCTGCACTCGATATACACAATAGAAATATTTGCTAAGTTGGCTGCAGGTATAACCCATTTTGTAGAGTTACCAAACTAATAACGAATATGGTCGATCAGTGTCACTTATTTATATACAATAAGAGGATTATGTGTTATACTTCAGGTTTTCTTGCTTAATAAAAATATCCACCTTAAATTTAGACTGACATAACACTATAAGGTATATCATGCTACTTCATTCCTGATGTAAATGTCTGGGAGGTGAGCGAGAGATAGCGATACTGAAATACATGTCTGTTAGGGTGTTGATATGTTCAGGTCGGGTATTGAGTTTTCTTTTTTTTTATACATATTTCCTGTTCCAGTTAATAGCTCAAAGCTGGTACACCACTATATTTCTTTCCTAGCAGACGTTTACATCAGGACTGAAATATTACAGTTGTGATATTAGTATTAATTGCAACATTGGACCATATACGACACAAGAACTGGAGGATAAGAGTAAACCTGGTGTGCATCATGCTTTGTCTCATTGGCGCATGAATAGTGGTATGATTCAGTAGACTGTCTGGCTGAAAGTTGTAAAAAGATATTTTTGTTTTCTACCAACACCAAATGCTGCAGCTCTCTATCAAAAAGGGTTCCTCTCACTTGCTTCGCCACACACTGAACGGGATGGCTCAGGAGACAAGAGTCCGTGGCTCCTATTCCGGCATGCGTGTATTCGATTGCCGTTGTCAATCGAAGCGACTCATTGGTTTTCTCAGGGAATCCTCCGGTTTACTGGGCCAGTGCTGGGAAGGATGAGTACATCCCTCTAATTACCTGTCCCTCCATTACAGCTCGCGTCCCATTTCCGCTCATCTTTCAACCTGGTTGGCTATTTGAGGAGTTTAAGTGTCGACAGTCCTGCGCCGTGGCATAGTGGGCTAAGGTTCGTCTAGTTTAACTTGAAACGACCTACTTACCGCTACCCCTCCCTGTGACAAGGGAGGTGAAAATATTTATAAACACGTTGCCAATGCTATCCGAGACTGCCAAGGCTCCATCAGACACCGACAGGTGCTACAACCAGTGCAAGGCTTGCTTACTTAAAATCAGTGCGTTATACTGACATGGTAATAATGGAAATATGGTATCAAAACCGGTTTTGTATGAGATAATTAAAAGAAACAAAGATAAGTTCAAACTATATTCAATCGACTCCATAGCTGAATTAAATGCACCTCCGTGTCATTGTGATACGAATGCTATCGAAATAATATGGACACAAATCAATGAAGGAGGTAGAAAATATGTACTGGGGAAAAGACGGATTAGTTGATATGTTGAACAATTTCATCATAAATTTATAGGAAAATAACTCCAAAATATGCCTGATAGATAGTATATCTATACTATCGACAACTACCAGTAGTATGTAAATCCTGCGCTTGAAGGTATTTAAGGGGTAGCTATCACATAATCAGACTGAGTAAATAGTAACGTTACATAGTACTGATGTGATATGGGATTAGGCAGTCACGGGTTACCTACAGCAGCGCGGGCAATAGTGTGCACTCTAGTTCACGTGTTTTAAGATAAACCAGACGAACTGTAGAGCCAGTGCTTTGAGTCTCTGCGCCCGGGATAGATCACATCACTGGGCGGCGCGCATTTAAAGTACCGGGTATAGCACCGGTGAGAAAATTGAGGAGCGAACCCTCGTCTTATACGCCAATTTTCCGACTGGGGGTATCGAGGTGCTGACCACATCTCCCTTTATTGGTTGGATGATCGCCTACCTCTGCCTTGCGTGTGTGGCGTGAGGCCGACAGTCGGGTTGGCAAGCTCAGGCCCACTTTGGGCTGTATTTTGGGCCATTAAGAATCGAATGACGTTTCCGCCTGCATGGCAGGGAATTTGATCGGGGAACGTCTCCAGTTTCCGGGTCCTCAGGGAATGTTTACACCTACAGCAGGAAGGGGAATCTGTTGTACCATTCGTCTCCGCGAAATTTCAGTCTGTAGCTTTTAGCGTCCATACCCTATGCTGTTGTCTGTCTTGAAATCCGATAACCCGTAGTATCTTCTCACCTTAGCCCCCCTCCGAGGGTAAAGCCATGTTTGGAAGGTGCACAGGAGCAAAGGGTCTTACATAGCTCGAGGTGTTAAAGTACTCTCCTCAGTCTGAGGCATAGAGTCGTTCCTGATTATATAGCTTTATACTGGCGTCTTCCTGAGTTTTGGTGGTGATGTAAACAAAGCGGGAGAATGTATTACTTGCCGGCGACTGTAATTGGAGGAATGTTCGCGCTATTTCATCAAACACGTGCCATACATGTGCGCTATCGACAAACATCTGGGCCGAGTTTTGCTTTGCCGTCCTCGATGTTGAGTACCTTGTGCGGTAGCACTTACGTTAGGAACAGATGCAAAGGTGTGTGTACTGTGTAATGTATTTTTATTTTTGTGCGATAAAAAGTAACTGAAAGCATACAACAGTTACTTAAATAGTTTATTTCTTCACACAATTCTTATTTAAAAGTTAAAAGTTATGACACTCCTTCTGCGGTATAATAGTACTAAATAACTGCGTGTAGCTACTTTGGTAATGACTTGAAAGTTCTAGTGGCATTCAAATGAAAAAAATTACCTTCCTAAATGGAATCTGACAATGGAGGAATGCCCTAAAGAACTTGCACTTCCTAATTTTGCTTTGATATTTCCTGCGCCACAACAGTACATTTTCACGCTCAACAGTTTTATTTTGTCTGTTTCTGTTCACAAAATTAAAACCCATGTCGTGAAGAATAGTCTAGAAACTCGTTTTCTAAAGCTCGGAAAATCGGTATTATAGTTTAACGCTTGAAGCACTTTCGTACTTGTTGGTGGCTCGTTTCTTTCAAATAAGCTAAGCCTCTTACGACGAACATCACTTAAAAAATTCATCACATTCATCTTCCACAACTGTCTTCTTTCCTTTGCAATGTTTTCCTGGGGGGGGGGAAGCCCGCACGTTTTCACAATTTTCCTTCGAGCGAAATAACACTTGGTGCTGAAACACCAGTTTATTCTACTGACAAATTAACGTCATCCATTGCTAAAGTCACTCAATATAATATGCTTTTCACCATATTTTGATGGTTTTCCTCTGTGGTGTGTACTGTTTCCAGTGAATTACCTAACGCGTGGAAGCATGCTATAAGTATGGTCTCACTGACCCGATATGTTACAAAATCAATAAGGATAAGGAAGCCCTAAATTAGAAAAGGACCAAATAGGTTTGTTAAGGAAACAGGCACAAAAATGTTCAAAGTTTGTTGTTTTAAACTAATTCTTTATACTGCCAAGATGCCAAATATAACAATGTACTTCTTTCTTTGCCTTAGAAACTGTTAACAATTAGGTTTAGTACATGCCAGTTGAATGTCTTTACCTCTGATCTCAAATGGTTCTTTGTTTAAATACACTGAAGGTTCTTACGGTTTCTTTTTATGTTCTAAGTGCCCTAACTCCTCGAAATTTGCCTTAAATGACCCAAGAGAACATAGGGAAAATTTGGAATAAAAATTTAGAAGACGTGTCCAAAACTTACATGGTGAGGCCAAGACAAACAGGGAGGTCCCAATGTTCCTGCCTTCGAAGGGTCCAAGAGCAGCTTATAATGATTATTAACGAAATCATATAAATGATTGTAAACGGTTAAATAAGAAAAAGAAATATATATCAAAAAATCAAAATATCAGAAAATATATATCCATTAATATAGATATATTTATATTTTTCTTATTTAACCGTTTTTTATTGTTTCCGTTTTATTTGCCTATCTGTTTTCTGTGGTTTCACACATATACACGATACACAAACACCCATGCCCAAGGCGGGATTCGAACCCGCGATCCTCTACGCGGTGGAACGCTAAATTCACCATGGCTACGAGGGCCGACGTCTTGAGCCTCCGAGATCCCAGTCGGAAGTCCTCTTCTTGTCCACCAATCCTCTCAGACGAAACGTCGGAGCCAGTCCCTCCCGGCACTGCGTTAGTCAATCGTCGAACTTCTTGCTCTTTCTACAACCGGCACTAGCGCTACATTAGTGCTCAGTGGCAGCACTCGTAGAAGACTTGTAACTAGGTAGCCAGACCGATAATCTAACGAGCTTGAGATGAGCAACACAGCTTGGATGCTGAGGACAGCCATAGTTACAAAAGGTAGATGAATCTTTGGAGAGAGATGGATACAGATGTCTACATATGTTGTAAACTGATTATCCTACTTCGCTCTGCTTTTATACTGCGCAAACGCAGCATGTACTCGGAATAGTACATACAAATTACGCTTACATATACCAAAAAATTATTAATTCTTTACTCCTTGACTGTTTCATTTATAATAGTGTAAAGTTGTTTACATGTGAAGTCTTTAAAAAAGAGAGCCGAAGTATATTTTTCTTCCGCAGAAGGTTGCAAGGCTAATCATCCAATGATTCAACACGTGTACGCGGGCTTTTGTTTACATCGCCATAAATTAGGGACAGCACTGGTAACGGAGCACACATTCTATCATCCAAGCTGGTTTAGGTTTCCAGCTAAGTTTGTCATTTATACTAAGGCAGTTTGCTTCTTTCAAGAAGTGCGTTATTTCTGAATGTATGCCCATATGCTTGATACGTTTATTGCCACTTAATTTATAAACTGGTATCGCTGAGTGTTTTTGTTACATTTGCCTTTATTTGATATAGCACAGACCAAAGCGATAGGAAATTCTTGCGTGTTCTATTTGACCAACCGCTTTATATCGAACTTCTCCTGTGATGCTACAGAAGACACTGCGCATCATATTCATTAGAGATAGCCACACCGTGGCTGAGTGGTTAAACCGATTGCATCTCACCAAGGCGGCCCTGGTTCGTTCCCAGGTGACAGGCACTGAGGCGGGTTTTCTCCGGGATCACCGGTTTCCCCCGCTATCTTATTCCACCGGTTGTCCATCCTCATTTCATACACCAAAGTCAACTCCTGCGGTGCCGCATGTAGTAAAAGCGGGCGTTAAACAGCTCACACATTTCGTTAGCGATGGGGAATAGATAACATCAACTTTTGAGACAGCAAGCACAGGGGTGTGACCTCATTACGTCAGCTGCGGGCTCCGATCACTGGCTTACGACGTCAAAGTGTACGAAGTTACCAGACGACGCCGTAAAGGCACAAACCTCAGGGTATCCTTTGCATGAACTTCGTGTTTTGTATTGAAATACTCAAATCTCCGTTCCAAACCACAAAAGATGAGGCATATGTGATTAAGTATATAAACACGGAACAAGTTAATTCAGTATTTTACTACGAAATACTACATTCCCGAGATAATCATGAACAATAGGTGCTTTCCAGCATTACGACGTAAATTTAATCTCTCAACGCCAGTTTAATTCCATCAATGGCCAAGGCACTCAGTAGATGAGCTACTGGCAATTGTCTAACGGGGAGTTTAGGTACATTTATGTAGCTTTTAGTTTTGTTTAAATTTTGGCTTGATGGAAAAGAAACATACGATTTTGTGCGTATAGGGACAGTGAGCATTGGAGGGGCAGTTAATTAAAACTAAATCCAACACAGATATTAGAAATGATATCTAAAATATGATATATATATTGTGCATATTAAAATTTTTTTACAATTAACAGCTTTTGGGTACATTTATTTGTCGTTAACTTGTTGCTGCCTTGGCTTGCATGACACCCTTGTCGTTTGCTCTGTCAGGTAGCTCTTAACCTCCATACCTCCTTGATTACTTAATTAGTCCCTTTCTTCCTCCTCCTCTTCCTTTCTTACATTTTTTACATTTCTGGCCCATTTTTTTTTTTTTTTTTTTTAACCTTCTGCAAGAACTCACCAATACTTCTTACCTTCTTTTCCTCCCCGCCTTTTAACATTTTTAGAGCTACTATCCTCTTCTCTACTTTCTTCCATTTTTCTTCCCACCCTTTTCTCTCCATATTGCAACTCCTCGCATTCTCTTACATAGTGTTCTATGCCTTCTTTTCCCCACACAATTCACAAATTCCCTTTCCTTACCTCTTGTACCTCTTAGAAATATTATTCCTGTTCTCTTCCATTCTTACCCTTTTCTCTCTTGCCTATTGCAGTAATCTACACATGATTCTCGTCCCCGATTTCTTTTTATCTGCTTGTAAAATTGCAATGATTTCATATTTTCTAGACTTCCCCATATTTCCTGTCTTATTATACCTTCTATGCTGCATTTTACTAATTTACCATCATCGCATGTATACTTTTCCTCTAATCTCCACATATCACCCATTCCTATTTTTCCCATAATTCCTCCTATTTCTGCCCACCAGCTATTTGAGTTCCCTAAGCCTTTTTGCTGTCTCATGCATAATTTCATAATTTCCCTTTCTTTAACCAAACACCTACACCAACATTTTATTATTATTTCCATTATTATTCCATTTCTTCTTATCTTTCCTAATTCTACTAAAGCTACTTCCCTAGGTGCTGACCTTGGTAAGCCTAGTAGTTCTTTACAAAACCTTCTGTAGTTTTGGTCCGCCGTTTTGTTTACCTCTGTGCCCCCTCCCCCCAGATCTCCACTGCATACAACATTTTGGATTCAACTAGTGCTTCGTACATTCTTTCTAACCATTTGGTTATCCTTTCTAGAATATGTTTGCATATTCTTACTCCATTCATTGCCGCCCTTCCTTTTGCTTCAATTTTACTCCTGTATGCTCCCCACTTTCCATTGTTATTCAACCTCGCTCCTAAATATTCAAATTCATTGACTACTTCTACCCTTTTTCCATTTAGTATCCACCTTTCATCTCTTTTTTTGTTTGTTTATTTTTAGTTTAACTCTCTTCTTGAAGACCTAAACTTTTGACTTATTTATGTTTATTTTTATTCCCCACTCTTCACAACGTTTCTGGATTTCATTTATTGCCTTCTTCAATCCTATTATCGTTATAGATCCTACCATTAAGTCATCCGCATATAGCAGTCCAGGAATTTCTTTGTTTGCTATTACCGGACAGCATAGATTTTCTTCCTTAACCTTGTCTATTATCTCATCTATAAATAAGTTAAATAAAATTGGACTTATTTTGCATTTTTGTCTTAGGCCTATTTTTTGTTCTGTCATCTCTGTAATTACATTTTTCCCACCTTATGCAAAACTTCACCCCTTCATAGATTCTCTACTTCTTTTATACATTTTCTACTTACCCCTTTCATCCTCAATTTCCAAACTGAAGCTTTAAAGACCAAAATAAAAATAAATTTTGTCAGGTGTTAATGATTCAGATACCGACAACGGAACCTCTTGAGCTGTCTGTCCTTTCCAATTGACCAAATCGCTTTCGTCACTTAAACTGTATACTGTACCATAACCCGTTTGCTTACACGTCATGGCGCATTAGCATATCATATCAATTTCCCTCTGTATAACTAGCTGCAGTTACTTCATGCTAAATTATTCCTGAATTCACCGAGGTAGATAACGCCCCGCTAATGTAACCAACTCGTATTCGGGAGATGCCAGGTTTCATCCCACACAACCGCCCACTCTGGCTGATGGTATATCCAGTTAGGACTTACGTCCAAGTAGTCCAGTTAATTTCCATTTTATGCGCTTAAGTGAGTATAGAGCATACGCTATCATAAAATAAACCGAAATGCATATTCCTTATCGTTGCTGACATATACACAACTGAGCGGGTGGCTTTCGGCCACTGAAACGAAGGACAAACCCGTTAGCTCGTAAACGTTTTCCGTGCAACAATGTCGTAGCAATAAATGAGAATGGGCTGGCCCTATAGCTCAGTCGGTAGAGCATCCGCTTGCTGGGCAAGGGGTCCCGCGTTCGATTCCAGCTGGGGGTGGTTTTTTTTTCTCTAGTCAAGATGATTATCCATCTTCCTCAGATTCTGGAAGAACGAGTGAGAATGTGACTGTGAATGTATGCGTGATCTAATGATTAAAATACATAGTACAAGAAACCCAACGTATACGAGTTAAAATAATCGATATGTTCTAAAAGGAGAACGGCCGCCGATATGACCGCTGCAGTTAAAGGTGGGGTAGAAGTAAAAATAATGAGAAGTAAAGATAATTTTCGGTGCCTGGTATTTACTGTTGAACAGCAGTTCCCTTTTGTTTCCGAGTTCCTTTTAGTCGCCTATGGAAATGCTATATGATACATCAGAAATTATAATTCATACGAGTGGTGGACTTAATATATACAAATTCAAAACCTCATTTGTTTCTTAGCAATTGGTTATACACGCTATGTATAGTCATCAGTGACGGAAAACTCCGGATAAAACACATGAATATAACTCTAACAAAGATTCAAACTCAGGAATTCATAAACGCGGACTGTATAGTCATATCAGTAAGAAAAGGTTTACTGACATAACTCTAAGTTCATTAATACGTTTGGAAAAATGAGTTACATGCATTCAATGCTAGAAAGGTATTAATGCACGACAAATTTCTTAATGGTTTTTTGCCCCTTTAACTGCAATGGTCATATCGGTGGCCGTTCCCCTTTGGAACATATCGAAGGTGTTAACTCGTATTTGTTGGGTTTAGATCATTAGATCACGCATACATTCGCACTCTCATTCATTGTTCCAAACTCTGAGGAAGTTGCTCTACCGACTGAGTTACGGGGCCAGGCACAAAAAATGCTGTTTGCTTCGTACATATCTTTGTGAAGTTTTATACATGCAGGTCCACTGTATTAAGGATCATTCACAATGAAAACGGAAATACACTTGCAGCCAATCAAAATTTGGATGGTTTAAAATGACTGCTAATGCATGAAGTAACTAACATTCATTTATTTTCAAGCAGTAGCCAATTTACCAGGTGGACTAAATATAAAAAAAGACGATCTACTCGGAGTAGATGGTGAGTTCATCCCCTGAAACAAGTAAGAATCTATCAAGGAGTCTCTCATAATTTACTTCGTGAAAAGAGGTCATGATCCAGTGCAATTCCAAAGATACATGAGAATGACTTCTGCACAATTTGATATCGTATTAAACCTAGAGGGCCTAGTTCAGATCTACGTCTTTATGAGATTTAACCTTTTTGTCATACAGGCAAGCATGGCGCTGATACAATGCAAAAGCTTTTCGTCATAGGCAGTCATTTTCCACTCATCGGATTATTGGAATTATTCCTTCTACATACACGCAAATGTAGAAGCCTGGAAATAAGACCTGAAGCTTTCCTGGTGTCGAATACGCTCACTTTTTGCTTAGGTGAAACAATTATTAGAAATCAACGTTTCCGGAGCGTGCATTTCTCCCATCATAAGGATATTTATAAACTGCTATAACCACAAATGAAATACTGGATATAACAACAATAAAGGACAAAACACTATAAAAATTCGCATTACTGAAAAAAGAATGTTTCAGTAAATTAAATGGCTAGTCATGAGATGGTGTGAGTATAAAAAATTGTGTCAAAGAAACGTAACTACTTAGCTGGATAATCAAGGTTTACTGATCTGTGCTTCTTAATTCGATGGATTTCCATTTTTAAGGCCGGCTTCCAAAAGGAGCAGAACTGAAATCCAACATCGCGATTCAGCGTGATCCTTTCAGAGGACATCGCCAAAGCCTCCTTAACTCTCCGCTCCCAGTAACTGTTGCATTTTGCCAAGATGGTCGTCTCCCGAAAATTGGCCTTATGGCAGTTATCAAAACAATGCTCCGCCAGCCCAGACTACTCAGGTTGCATTAAACGAATGCTCCGTTCATGTTCAATTACTCTGGTACCGATATTCCTTCCGGTTTGTCCTATATACGGTGTCCCAAATTCACAGAGAATGCGGTACACTTCCGAAACTTGGAAGTCCAGTTTGTCTTTCACTGGTCTCAACAGATGTTTAATCTTCGGAGGTGGCTTATGGATGGTCCTAATGTTGTATTGGGTGAGAATTCTGCTGATTCTGCCGGATAGATTGCCGGTAAACGGGATGCAGGCTGTACAGAGAAGCCTACCTGTGAATGTGGGACACCGTATATAGGACAAACCGGAAGGACCATCGCTACTAGGATAATCGAACATGAACGAAGCATTCGTTTAATGCAACCTGAGAAGTCTGGGCTGGCAGAGCATTGTTTTGATAACGACCATAGAGCCAATTTTCGGGAGAGGACCACCTTGGCAAAATGCAACAATTACTGGGAGCGGAGAATTAAGGAGGCTTTGGCGATTTCCTCTGAAAGGAGCACGCTTAATCGTGATGCTAGATTTAAGTTTAGCTCCTCTTGGAAACTGGTTTTAAAAATGGAAATCCATCGAATTAAGAAGCAAATATCAATACAGCTTGATAATCAAGTCAAGTTGTTACGTTCCTTTGACACAATTTTCTATACTCGCGCCATCTCCTGACCGGGCATTTAATTTACTGAAAACAGTCTGTTCAGTAATGCGAATTTTGATAGTGTTTTGTCTTTGTTTATAGTTGTGGTATATCCAGTATTTCATTTGATTTTGTAACATTTTATAAATATCCTCATGATGGGAGAGAGACACTCCCGAAACGTTGATATCTTATCTTTTCAGCTGGCTGGCCGCCCGAGAATAAAGTGAGCGTAGAAGCCTGGAATTTGCAAGAATTTGCATTTGCGTTTTTATTATGGATGGTCCTCATAAAATTTCGTTTATGATGCATGTGCGTTTATCTTTCATTGTGAATAACCCGTTACTTTAAAAGTTATGCATTATGAAAACCTCATTTCACGTAATTCTGAGCTATGAGTAATATTCGATCTTCCCCTTGATATACGTATAAATCAAGTTCAACTATATTTACGGCAATTGAAAAGGTGGCGCTTCATAAATAAGAATGATATTTAGAACCATGATGGTGTTCTGAGTAGGGAACGGTTAGTGAAGCTTTACTCGTACAACTAAAGTGAAAGCGAGTGTGTAGAGCGTTGAAGTGTTCTCTGTTCGTTTCCACCATCCTATCATCCATTCTCTCATTCATTCTTCTTTAGAAAACTGCACTCCAATAAATTAAACACGCACCCCCAGGAGTATTCTCCTGAGTGAAAGAGAACATGCGTCAGATCATGACGACTTTCTGCCTTGGTGGAAAGTACAACAAAATATCACCGAGAGGGATAGCTCTGGCTTGGCATCTGTGATCTGCATTCGAGAAGTCGTAAGTTTGATTCCATTTGCCAACCTTCCTGAGATAGGCGTTATCTGGGGTTTCCACGAAGCGCTAGGTGAATTTTGGGAAAGAGGATTACATCACTCCTTCCACATCACTTCATTTCTCGCTTTACTTCATCTTTCGCCAGTTTCTGGGTTCCAGTTGTTGGCGGCGTGGGGTTCTGGCATTCATGTCCGGAAATTGACTCCGTAAATCTTCATCCTCCTGATTGTGGGAGGTCTCCGTTTCCCGGAATCCCTAATGTTGTGTAAGTCGCAGGGGAGAGAAGAGCGTGCTGCGTAAGCCGCCACTGGATCATTCCATTTGGTAACCGTTAGGAACCCTGCCCTCTGTTGCCATCTCCCCTCGGATCCATATATCCACTTACCTCACCCTCCCTCCCAACACAAAGGCCATTCTTTGGTTAGAATAATAAGAAGTATCCCGCAGACATTAGAATGATCTATCGTAAAGATGGAGCAAAGATTTTCTCAGATCACACAAAATTATAGGCATAGCACCATCCCCTTCTAAGATTTGCCGTAACTATTCCTAAACAAAACTGCACCAATAACTTATCAAAAGTCCGAAGTAACTGATTAGGTTCTTTAAGGTTCAGGGTACTATTTAAGTTGCCCACCCATTGGGGTTCCATTATTACCATCCGTTGATTCTTAAGTGAACTATCCAAATTTGCACAAGATAATTTTCAATCTTTATACAACTTTTGCTCCGTTTTAGGATATAGAAGTGGATTAGGTTAGGGAGTGTAAAGGGAATTTTTGGTTTGAAATGAGTTTTTCTCTGATCTTGAGTTTAAGTGGGCCATGTAAAGACAATGTAAAAACAAATGATGAACGGTTGCTAGGGAAGAAAAGAAAATCAATAATCTTGCTTGGTGTGAAAAGATGAAAAGTTTTGGATAGAAGAAGAAAATCAATAATCTTCATAAGGAGATATGTGTTCTGTAATCTTGTTAGTGATGAGTAGACGTGTACGAGTAAGGAGTTTTACGTAGTTAATGGAATCTTTTTATTAAAGAAGTAAGAATTTGTCGATATGCTGGAAGTAACCTGCAATGATTGACTAGGAAAGAATGTTCAAGTAAAATGTAATCCAGGTAACACAATTAAACTATTTTGTTACAAAATTGGACTTCTCCAAAATTATATTTATTTCACTCTGAGCCACACCTGAGATCTCATGACTTATTTAAAAGAAGATGATACAATTGGTGACCAGAAGAAACTGATAGCCGCAAAAACTCACGAGAAGAGAAAGAATTGTGCTTCGAGCATAGAAATCCCGCTTACTAGTAGCTCTACCCGCAGTTGTATCGTTTCTGCATAAACTTCTAGTAGGAACGGATGAGTTGAGCGAACCGCAGGAGACCTATAGGCTGGACAGACAGACCACGTTTGCATTAGACACACGCAGAGTTCCCTAGCAGTTACCGAACGGGATGGCTAAAACAGTTTCCTCCGTGGCCTGCATCGGTTTCTTTTACGTTTACTTATTTTATTGTATCCGTTTTGATTGTTTACTGTACTCTTTGCACATACATTCGGGAGTTCCGGTTTCGATTCCGCTAAAGACGTATCTGACAAGGGTTTTTTTTTCGCGAAATTTCCCGGGCTGACAGGTGAATGCTGAGTAAATTAATTACATCCCTCGAATTTCCTGCCCCTCCATTTCATTTCCATTATCCTTTCACATCATCTCTCATCTGATAGTGTCTTACAGGTTAGACGTGTCAGCGGATGTCTCGGCGCTGCAGGGCAGGATGGTGTGCTCCTAGTGAACACTTCCTCCTCCAGTAGAACGGTCTCCGTTCTCATCTGTTGGGTCATTTCAAGACCAGAGTGGACGAGATATTGGTTATTCTGGTCTTCCGGGAAGTTTCCAACTGGTCAATTATAGGTCCCATACTATCGGCACTGTCGCGACTCCTAGACACGCTGCCCTCTCTCTGCTCTCGCCTCATCCATCCTCTGGGGATGCCCCACTTGATGCAAAGGTACAATAGACCGAAACTGGTCTCCATGCCGAATACTCTCCGTAGCATAATCCAAACTCTAAGAGGCCGAGCGGTGGCTGAGTGGTTAGATCACTCGACTCTCACCATGGCGGCCCGTGTTAAATCCCAGGTGGCCGAGATTTGTGGTGGACAAAACGACGTAAGTTCGGGTTTCCACCGGGTGCTACGGTTTCTCCCCGCCATCTCATTCCACCGATGATCCATCTTCATTTCATCTATCACCAGTGTCGCTGCATGTAATAAAGACTAAAAACTCTACAAAAATCCTAACAGTCATTGGATTGAGCACCTAGCTAAGACGTGCCAAGGTGACCTGCGCAAACTGCCAGAAGAGGATCAGAGAGTTCCTTCAAGCGCTAAAAGCCATTCTCTGCCGGAGCCGAGATTTCCCAAACTCCGTCTAATTAATATCCCCGAAGTCGCCCTGTATCAAGAAAGAACAAATGAGAGGAAATAGGGGAGGGGAGAGGAGAGTCATGGTAAAAGTCGCACGACCACTACCACCACCACCACCACCACCACCACCACCACCACCACCACCACCACCACCGGCCTCGATAGCGTGTCTGCCTCATGTTCAAAAGGTCCCGAAATGAATCTTGGTCAGGGTGAGTTACCTGGATAGGGTCTTTCGGTTTTTTTCCATATCCTGAAAGAGACTGTCGGGTAACTGAGCTCTATGGACCCTGGGCTCATTTGAGCACCACTTCACCCATTCCACTTATCGTCCGATATCAGTTAGCGTTGGAGTAAGTAAACTTATGAAAACACGACCATTTGCCTTGCCGACAAGTACAAACCCACGTTGTCGATATTTCCACCGGAATACAAATGTCCAAAAAGGGAGTCAGATGATACAATTAATGAATTATCAATAAACTTGCATTATTGCAGTCTGAGTGGTTAGGACACTATGTCAACTAACAGACCTTCAAAAACTGTAGATGTGTTATCCGTTTCATGAGTACTATCAGATAAATAAATGTGCAACTGTGTTAGGAAGTCTGCAACACTTCAATGAAATAGAATAACTTCGCTTCAAAAAACGTTCGCTGCAATTTCCGTGCGAGTGGCGTACAACTTTCGACTTCTTTTGATTTCCTGGTTCCAAAGACTTCAGACGCGATGGGGAGTGGTCCCTTACTACCATTAATCATTCGAAATTTCAATCCTACAGCCAATAAATGGACAGTAAAACAAATTGCTTGAATGATGAAGGAACGTGAAGGAAAGAAACGAAAGTTAGTGGGAATTTTGGCGAGTAAATCACGAGCCTTTGCCGAAAAATACTGAAGCTCACGTTGAAATATGACGCTAAGTTAAGGTATTAATGAGTATGCGTAGTGCGACAGAATAAGTATACGGATAATATGAAATAAATGACAAAGTGAAACTTTACTGATAAGTGAATTAACAATTCAGTCATTTGCCTGAACTTATAAGAAAGACTGGATTTACGGTAATCTTAGCCAGGCTAATATATTTATTGACTACCTGTCTAAAGGGGGGTGACAAAGCACCGATTTTCTAAGTAATACACCGAACAAAGTATTACGTCCGCTTCGACGCAGGTAAGCTTCGGAGGGCAGTAACGGTACATCAGAGACGGTACTTGCCCCTTAAGTACCTCGTTGAGCACTCCCGGCACTTAACACCTCATATGATAGGATATGTGACGGGGGAGGGCTACGGATGTGAGGTTTACAGCAGGTTGGGGTTTTTATCAGGGTAGGTCTGCATGGATTCTCTCTTGAGTTTCTGGGATTGGGTGCGTCCTGGCAGTGTAGGGGTATTATCACATGGAAGATAGCATGACCGTTGAATGACAAGTTTATTTATACATGTCGCCCTCTCCCCTCGTCACTGTTGTGTTGATGTCATTCGCATATTAGGCGCGATATTTAGGATTTTCCCGTTGCTGTGCGCGTGATATGACGGCTAGTCTGAATCACAATCGCGAGTGAACTTGTAAATTACTACGACGCGCCTAGTGGTGTATGTAGCTGTGTACGCCTTGTCGTTCCTGGACGTCGCGAGAGCATAACTCCGCGCACTAAATTATTTCCGGAGGATTATTCAACAATAGAGTTCGGTAAAATCTTAATGATGTAATATGTGCAGTTTCCCTCACCCGCTAACACATAGTGTTCGCTAACCACTTAACGTGTGTTGCTCCGTCCATTCGCGAACACGGACTTTGATGAACTTTCCGTACTTGTTTGCCCCTTCACTCGCCACTACAGAGTGTATTTGATAACCGACTAATATGTGTTATTCCTTTCACTCGCCAGAAGAGAGTGTTTTTCCTAGAAAACATTAAACGTCGCCATTGCACAAATTTCCCCTTTCTTTCGCCGAATATTTGGAAACTTTGAGGTCATGTGACCTATTAGTCGTTCCTTATAGCCTGTTTCATTCCTACTCTTAAATTTCATCGCAATTTCTAGTTTCTGAGGCATGTATTCCACGCAACCTTCATTTCCCACGGTCTAGGTAATTAATGCAGCAGCACGTTTGAAAATATGTATCTTAAATCCCCGGTGTATAATCTCTCATCACGTATCATGTGCAGACCAATACATCGGCAGGCGACTTGCTGTCGCTTGGGTCTATCCCTCCGGCGATTCTAGAACAATGCCACCTTTGTCGGCTCAACACAAGGAAAATTCCTGTGATATAAGTATTCATTTTCCTGGCTCTATTTACACGTTGAGATCACGTGCTTGCAATAAAATATATGTATTGGGATTGCCTGCTTAGTTTCTACAGCTGTATATTTATCATTAGCCTCTATATTTGTTATAATTTAGCTTAATTCATATTGTGGTATCCATCCGCCCTTAATTAGGCATTTAATATGACTTTCGCGGTTATTATGCCAATGTTATGCCTAACAGGGACGGTATCACTGTGCAGTACATCATTACACGTTAATTATACACGCACCATATTGTCTGAAAGCTACTAGTGAAAGGTAAATTGTGGAAATGTCATTCTCCAACGTAGTGGCCTGAGTTTCTTTGCGTGACGTTTTCCTTGATGCACCCACAGTAAAATGTTTGTGTCACTGTACACTTTGCTGAATGATCGGCGACTCCTAACCTAATCCAGAATCTTCCGTCATATGGTAGGTCTTCTCGAAGTTACTCTAAGAATGGATGCCGAAAGTAACTTTTTAACCTCGGCAAACGCTTCTTCTGTGTCCACCGCCCCCTTCCGTCACTGACCATTCTCGCAATTGAGCGACCTCTGATTAAAAGTCCTATTACTCCTTATTGATATAAGTATTCCAAATATCCTCAATTGTTTACCGTTCTTTGGTGCCAGGATTGTATTAATGCTTTTCATCCAATCAAAGTTTTGGTCTTATTCCCTTCGTAGTATATACATATCCTATGAATTCTCTTCTACTGAGAATACGGTTTTGTTTGGCTTCCTTCCCTTTTTTCAAATTTTCCCTCTAAATTATTACGTATTTATTTAATTTACTTTAAAGTGTTAAACATATTTGCAAAAATAACAATATTATGGACGTTTTTAACTCCTATTGCACCGTCCTCTGTGGTCGAGCGGTTACAGGCAAGCCCTAGTTCGCGTGTTCGCAAGCTCAAACCTTAACAAGGGGGGTTTCTGGCGTAAAATGGCTTAGAAGGGCTTCCTTCGGAAGTGATGTAAAGCCAGTGGTACCGTGTAAAGGAATCTCAAACCTGAAGAGGCCTTAGAAAAATTTGGTGGTTTATCAAACCCAGTATAGAATGGGACATTGAGAACCAAAACATTTAAGGAGCACAGAAAGAAACAAATGAAAGAAACGAATGAAAGAAATGAAAGGAAGTAAAATCAATGGATAACCCACCCACCCAAACAACCAACCAATAAATAATTAATTAAATAAATAAATACAAATCCCTTTGAGTTTGCCCAAATGATTTGCATAGTACCCTTAACGTACTACCACTAATTTATACTAAATACAAACACAACCGTATAACTGATAAAATGCCTGAATGCCGATATTACGATATTCTCTCTCGTCTACTTTAGGGAAATCCGCCACAATAAAGCCCTGAAGTCTAATTTTGAGAAGAAGTTTCCTTTGTGCAATTTATTTAGCATATCTTCTACGATCTCCGGTCTGAATACAATGCTTGTTCAATTTTTTTGGCATCTACTGTGACACGAATATTTTCATTTGATGTCTTAATTATGCAGATGGAATTTAAAAAAGGTGAGCTTAAAACTTCCAACTACTCCTGCTCACAGTGAATTACTCCAACTATTTCCTCTCGAATAACGAACAGAATATCTCCTGCTTTATATTTATACTGTTCAAAATGTGTCATTTTAAAGGAATGTGGTTGAGGCATTTCCCGGCCTTCCCTGAAAACTTTTCATAACACTTCTCTGTGTTTGGTTTCAGTAATTTGTCCGATTTACTTTCTTTCAAATTTAGATTTTGTAGATGATCTCTGTTTGCTGCATCGCAGTATCTAATTGCTAAGTTTGGTGGCTTTTAAAACCCAGGATAGAATGGGACATTGAGAACCAAACCAAAGCATTTGAAGTGCACAGAAACAAATGAAAGAAACAAACGATAGAAGCAAAAGATAGGAACAAATGAAGGAAACAAATGAATGCAACAAATGAAAGAACGTAAATTGAATGGATAACCCACCCACCCAAACACCAAGCCACCCATCCCACCAAACAGCCAATAAAAAATAATTAAATAAATACAAATCCCTTTGAGTTTGCCCAAATGAATTGCATACTACCCTTAACGTACTACCACTAATTCATACTAAAGACAATTTTTTAACTTATAAAATGTGCTTACGCATTGAAAGAGTGTGATGTTATCTCTGGAAAAGATAACAAGTCTGCAAGGGAAGTAAGTCACATTCCAGCTTAAGCTTTCTAAATTAACTTCCAGGAGCCGTAAACATATCTTTCTTTAGGTATACGAAAACAGTGAGCATTTCCATTTGAGAAGCTGGATTTCCTTATATATTTTCCTTTTGAGAAGCAGTAACGAAAATTCAAATATTACTATACATTGTAGTAAGTAAAATACAGTTATGAAAGCACCTGATATCAGTCGCCTTAATAGCTCACTTGGTAATATCTTTGGCTGCAGAAGGTAAGGCTGTTTGGATTACCACTGGAATTTTATTTTATTTTTCTTTGTGTGTGTTTGAGCATACTGAAATGGAATCAGTGGCGTAATGGCCCAAATTTACTTTCAATTTTTGCACTAAATCATCCGTTCTGAGACCATAAATGTCTCGACACGAATTGTTCCCCCTACATACCTCTATAAGCCCTTAAAATAGTTCGGTCAAATTCTGAAACGTCCTGCTTATACTCAATGAAACCGTTCATGCAGACGATTATCTCGATTAGCACGAAGTATATATAAGAATAACCATTTAAAGCAATGATTTATGGTGGAGCCTTAGGAGGAAACCAAGTGGAATATTTCACTTTAGTTCTATTATCACCAGCGACTTTACTCTTAATTTACTATCTTGGGTCATTCAAACATGGAAAAGAGTGTTTGGTTACTATGGCTATTCAGTAAAATTTCACACACACACACACACACACACACACACACACACACACACACACACACACACACACACACACACACACACACACACACACACACACACACACACACACACACATACACACGCGCGCGCGCGCGCGTCTCGTTCTCTAATTTGTAAAAAAGGAACAGAAACTAATGTTAAATAGGGTAAATTAATTTAAACTAGATCCAATTTGATCAAGAAGACTATTTGTTATTAATTTTAACACTTGGAGTATATCCTGTATGCATATGAAGCTGGAAGCAGAAATAGAATAGACGTTAGTTGTGTTAACATCAGATACTCACTGTGTTTGCTACATTACTGCATTCAGAACGCCTTAAAGTTCCTCTTCTTCGGCAGCAGAACAGTGTGGGTTAACGTCACACGCTGAACTCTTGTTCAGTGCGAGCTTATATAGCGGCATGAGTTTCTCACCAGCACTGCCCATCCCTCTCCAATGGAGTAGATACATACAGAACGATGGTGAAGATACGTACAATGGAAGTATCCCTTCAACCGTAAAGGCCGCGCCGTGGCTCAGTGGTTAGACCGCTTGACTCTCACCAAGGCGGCCCGTGTTCGATCCCAGGCGACCGCAGTGAGATTTGTGGTGGACAACATGGCGCTGGGGCAGGTTTTCTGCGGGACCTCCGGTTTCCCCCGCCATCTCATTCCACCGGTGCTCCATCTTCATCTGGTGTATCATCAGTGTCACCGCCTGCGGTGCCGTATGTAGTAAAGGCGGGCGTTAAACACTACAGATTCATTCATTCCTTCAACCGTAACAGAATACCACGCTAGCGAGTTAGAGAAGAACCTTTGTTTTTGACAAATCCTGAGAGCAAAGATCCGAAGAGCTATCAAAACATAATGGGAGACAGGTGCGCCGTATAGGGGAGCCCTTTCAATGCAGATAGACACTTTTATATGTAATCAACGGATGTAAATAGCTGAAGTAGGCACGCACAAAATCAGCCCGGAAGGAGAAAAACGAAACTACGTAAATGATTAATGTATGGAATGTTCAGAAATCAAGAGACGATAAACAAATGCACTGCAACAAATTTAAGGTATGGTTTACTGAGATAACGATGTTTGATCTAGTCATCTAGTGGTTAGCGTACCAGCCTCCAAGTCTACGGGTTCCAGGTGTGATCCACAGCTGGAAGATTGGAAATTTGACTGTAATTACTTCGCATAAATGCTTCACCCTTTGGTATTATTGTATGGATAAAAAGTGTAAATTAACAGAAAAGTCCAAGAAATGTTGCAAACAGTAACACGAAGGTATAGCATTGCCGAATAGCAATCGCTTTCAGGTAAATGCCATTAATACGCGCAAGGATGTCTTAGGCGGCCCATGGTATGGTGATTATTTTGGAAAGGCTCTTTGATGTAATGCTTATGGCTTAAGCCCTGCGGTCTTACTGGACAGATTTAACAGGCTATCACCTGAAGTTCTACACACGTATTTATTAATGGAGCCAATAATATTGTGGAGAATTCAATGAAAATTGGGAGATTGACTTTATTACAAATAAAGATAAATTAATTTACAAATTACACTTAGAAGTTACCTCCACCTATACCATGTTGCAAGGTGTGGGGCCCCCCAGTTCAGCTCCATTATCTGGCAGGTGTTTGACTCCTTGTGTTTTCAGCCTTGCCAGTGATAATTTGAAAATATCGATGTCCTCGGCTCCTCTCGGAGTTATCCTATCATTCACGAATATAGGATCTGTAGCAAGCATCTCTTAATTCCGGGCGTTTTGCGTGGATCAATTAGGGTACTTGGAAAGAAGCACAGCTTTATTCTCTTATGACTATCGGTTGTATTTCAGTAACTCTCGAAATACATGTTAATTAGACGAACTCTGGTTGGCTTCGCGCTAGCATGGTTGTACTCCCGTGTCTATAACACGACTCGCCGGGTTCGCACCCAGCTACTAACTACCTTTAATCGAACGCGATATCGTTAGTTTACACGTCTGTTCAGTTTGGCCCACAGTAGCCAAATAACTTTAATGAACGCGTTTTCTGTCAGCGTGCTATCGCACCGCCAACTGACTTTAATGAACGCGATTTCTCTCCGCGTGCTATCGCAGGACGTTTTAGCTTGGCCGTCAGCCGCCAACTGATATTAATGAACGCGAATTCTCTCCGGAAACATACGTATCACATTCAAGTTCTGCACCATCTTGAGGACGAGGATTTCGCCTTTCGTCGGGCAATGTGTTATGACCTCCTGGGATATGTACAGAATGAGAATTTAATGCACAACATTTTATTCTCCAATGAAGCCACTTTCCGTGTTTGTGGGAAAGTGCACAGACCCAACAGCCGAAAATGGGTCAATGAAGAACCACATGAGGTATCGGAGTGGGAATGAGGTAACCCGAAAGTCAATGTGTGGTTGGGTATGACAAACGCAAAAATGTATGGCCCATTTTCCTTTGCCGGAAGGTCAATAACAGATAACATCTAACTCAACATGTTAGAACAGTTCCTTGAACCACTGCTCCAAGAGGATGGTGTACTGGATACAGTTGTATTTTGGCACACATTTTGCAAACATCGTCCGTGATTACCTGATTATAGGGTGATAGATAGGCAGAGGTTTACCTCGGCTGTGGGCTTCCCGTTCACCGGACCTTACTCCTTTAGACTTTTTTGCATGGGGGTACATCAAATCTAAAGTGTACACTAGCAAAGTGAATGGTCTACCTGAGTTACGGAATCGTATCAGGGAAGCAGCAGGTCGAATAACAGTTGACATTTTACGGACTACATTTCGTTCCACTACGGAAAATTGGTGTATGTGTTTTGAGCTAGATGGAGGTCATGTAGAAGCGCACTAGAAGATGTGTAACACTTAAAAATAATATTGATTCTTCAAGCACTGTCTTCCTTCATTGAAATGGATAGTGACATTAGAGACATCCTGTACTATAGGAGTTATTACAGATGTACTTACAGGTCTTGTTATTGACTTTGAGGTTATGTCCAAATACTGTAGTTTTTGTGCACAGAAACCAAAATCATTAGAACTTCAAAGGTGATGGCTATCAGAACTGGTCACAGAGTATAAACACACTGGAGGATGTGAAGCTAATCATAGTGGTTCTTCAAGAGCTATGGAAAATGCAGGTGCAGCTATACTGTGAAAGAGACCTCAAGCAGAATGTGATACACAACAATTTTGTCAGATGGAGACTTCAAGATACTTACAGGTTTTGGCAGTATATAGTGTTATTGAGAAAAAATAAGAATGTTTGAAGCATGTAGCTTCGGGGTAGGGAACAGGAAAAAGAAATTTGATAATAGAATGGAGGACAACGGGAATCACTTTGGGTGGGCAGAGGTTTGGAGGTTTGAAAGAAGATACTGTAGTAAAATTACCCAATTATGATAGATAAGCTGTCAAAGAAAATTGTCCTAATGTAGGGCATAAGAAAACAGCAATATATGAAACTATATATCACTGCAGCTCAAAAGACAGTACTCCACAACACCATAAATGTCCTAGAAGTTTAAATTCTTTGTGTTTCTACAACAGAGCCATTTGCAAAAGGTGAGGTGTTTCCTCCACATAATAACTCAAAAATAAAAAACTCCACTGAAAACACAAGTAATTCAACAGCTTATTCTTATATATTAGAGACTAGCAAATGAGGAACTGCTGAAGGGATATGCTGCAGGGAAAACTGACAATGCCAATGAGTCTTTTAACAAAATCATATTGTTCAGTCCATTTCAGTATGGGATGCCTGACTAGTGAAAAACTAATCAAATAAGTTCATGGTCTTCAGTAATGTCCAGCTTCAAGGAAAAATAACCAAGTAAGGCACCAACGTCGACTGTAGAGAAGCTTGAAATCTGGTCAACATTCCTCTAAGTCTTTTTGAAAGACGCCATATCTCTCTAATATTGTTGCGGAAGAGGAGAACAAAAAGCACCAGGGTCCATGTAATGGAGCTGGTGAATTTAAAGAGATCTCAAAGTCCGAAATACTAAAATTTTGCATGCTGAAGCTTTAAACTCTTTCTCATATACTTTTTTTTCAACATCTTGACATATGGAAAAGAAGATACATTATGCAATTTTTTATGTATTTGTGTTAAAGTTTTATTATAATATCTAAAGAACCTATTAAATGGAATGGTCATATTACGTCTTTGAAAACATGCTTAAATTTTTGTCCAAAAATTAATACAACTGGAAAAACTGAAAATTTTACAAATGTATGAATTATGCACAAAAAATTTTTCTTAGACAGCTGCGGTTAATAAAAATATAATATTTCTTTGTCTATTTTTAACTATAACCAGTGGAAGAATTATGAAAAAAAAATTAAAAGTGCACCATGTGCCTCCTTTTGCTCAATTCAGTGAATTTACACAATATAAAATTAATATTTCTGTCACAATAAAAGCTAGAAGCTTTCAATTTTGCACAATGATTACTCTTGTGTGTAATAAGTTATATAAATTTCAGTGAGATAGTATGCATGATGTAGAATTTTCAAATTTCAAAAATGCATCACCTTGCAACTTTCAGGTGTATTGTGAGGCAGTAATGCAGCTAAATATATGTTTGCTCACATTTTATAGGTCTCTGATGCTATTTTAGAGTATTTTTCAGCTTTTTGGAGTAATTCAATATTGCTGCTGGCATTCTCTGGCTCGTTCACTATGATTGCTAGAAGTGTTTGTAACTGCTTCATGTATTAAACCTGTCGGGAAAACACTGGAATATAAATACAACTGTTAAAATTGCATCAAAGCTCTCCGATAGGTTTCAAATTTTTGAAACAATATATACAAGGGGTAAGAATAAAATACAAAATACCTAACCAAACACAAAACTACTACACCTTACACAGAACTGTTATTGGCTATCTATAAGGCAATGTAAAAAAATTACTTAGAATAAGGTTTAAGGGTTAAGCAAAGAACAGTTTAAGTTAAAGGAGGTAGTTTAGATGAGCAGAGTTTACTTTCATAGAATAGAATAAATGAAGATATATTAGGATTAGGATTACTATGGATGGGATTATCTTAACACATGCATTTGCAATTCTAATTAATCTCTGATTCAACATTTTTGGATGGGGTAAGCGCATCCTCTACCTCCTTGAAAAGCAAGATTGGAAAAACAAACATTTCTTTCTCATTTGAAGGAAGAAGACATACAACATGTAGCTGCAATTCAAGAATTATAACTAAAACATTACAGTTGCAATTTGATATTATTCCTTCATCTATACATATGAATACACTTTCAGAAAGAGATTAAGCTTTCTTAGAAGCTTCCGAGATACTTTTAAAAAAGAGGATTTTAAGTTATTTAATTTTACGTTAACTTACAGGTAATTTACATATAAGTACCCCTGTCAGCTAGTAACTAATGACTAATACTTCAAGGAAATGCAGTGCTGAAATTACAGATTTTATTTTATCATAGGTACCCTATACAAGGGTTTGTATTGTTAGTAGTTAAATGTTACAGAATGTACCCGAATACGAACAAAATTTGAACTTTGTACAAAACAGTTTACACCTCCAGGTAGCAGCAGGATTAGGCTGGTGGTTTCCAATGTTTTGCTAGGGGATTCAAACACGGAGACGGATCTTCTCTTCGGATGTACTGAAGCTTATGAATGTCGGTACGCCCTTCATCTGTGATTTCCTTTACTGTTTTCCAAGTGGACGCAAATGTTGCAAAACGGCAGAATGTTCTTGCACTTTAGTCTTCAAGTGGCGCTTTTTGAAGGTCTACTTCTTCATGTACTGCCCGTCAGCAATTGGGACACACGACCTCAACATACACACCTTAAACTTCAGCACTTTTGATCCTATTACATTTACATTTTTCGGATAATGTTCAAGTGAAGTCTGATTTATTAACGTTTAATGTATTCCTTTCTTCTAGACCAAAACAGCATCTGACATACTGAAGTAATCGCTCCTCTTACTTGTAATCGTGAAGAGATTACGTAGATCTGGGTATTATATTAAGATGTGTATAATTTTAAGCTTCCAGGCATGCGGAATCCCGTTTCCTGTAAATTTTGTCCTCAAATTGACGTAAGATGCGACAGAATACAGATAACTCCACTAACTATGTTTTCCGGGCTTGTAGTGGAGTTAACGACGCCGGCCGTTAAAGCCTCAGTATTTATGTGAAAACAGATAATTACTTTCATGCTAAGCAAAATGAAGCGATTGCAATCAAACTTTAAATTTGTTTCTGTGTAACTAAGTAAATAATCGAAAGAAATCGTTTTTCAGAACACTAACGATCTATCGCCCTTGTTTTGTTTTAGATGAAGCGGGCATCTTAAAACCAAGGAGTCTAAAACACGTATAACTAACAACGAAGTGAAAGCAAGTGAAGCTCGTGGCCTTGGCTTATCAGAATTTCCAGGTTGGGTTTCGAGGCAGGATGAAGGTCCAGATTGAGTTTCTGTACGGTTAGAGAGTATAGGTTGAGGATCAGGTCTGGATGAGGAACCTCAGCCCTCCTCGGTAGCGTAGATGGTAGCATGTCTGCCTCACGTTCGAAAGGTCCCAAGTTCGAATTTATCAGAATTTGTACTGCTGCTGTTCTAAGAGTTATATTTCAAGAGCAACAGTGTTGTATGTAGTTATTCTACCAATTATATAAGAACGTCTACTGCAGTTGCTGTGTAAATGAAGGTAACCTTGTTACAATTATTTTTCAGTAGTTGTTCATTAAAATTCTATCAGCGTTAGGGCTGAGAGTAGTGGAAATATATGCCAGTTGTCGATAAAACATCTGGGCATCAATATTCACACAAAATCAACAGTTTTGCCATTCTATGGCGGCTACAGTCCTACCAAAACAAGATGCTGAAAAAAGCAATGTGAACAACCCCATAATGAGTAACTCAGCTCCTAGTTATTCATCTATAACGCAAACGGGACCCAATAAAGAACAAGCCATGAAAATCGAAGCCCACGACAGCATAACACTTAGTGAATACGTAACAGCAATAGGTAACCTAACCAACCCCTGCAACATTCAATTTTTATCTCGAATATCGAACTCCAGAATATGTATCTAGGTCGCCAGTAAAAATCTAGTACATGAACTGGTATGTAAACACCGAAAATAAAGGTAAACAACTTGTACTTGGAATTTAGGCCGCTTCTCACTAAAAAGAGTGATACTCTCTAATTTGTGCCCTGTTATTCCCAATCATGTTATCGAATAACATCTTTTGGTCCATGGAATTAAGCCTATATCATCTATCGTATATCAGGGCGGGAATAACTATCCCCGGATATATACACATCATGAGCTTTCGCCGACAAATGTATGAAAAACCTGACGACTTTGCCAAGCTACCTGAAATCTTACAGATAAACCATGAGGATACACCCTATTTGATATACCTTTCTTCCGATGTTTCTATCTGCTTTTCATGTAAAATGGAAGGACATTTAGCTAAACAGTGCAAGTCGTCAGATGAAATAAATGATAAGATGGCTAGCTGCCCATCTGAAAGAGTTAGTAGATACACCACAGTCATGCCAGTAAATGACAATACCAAAGACAACGAAAAAAATTGAAACTGACAGAGAAAACACAGAAAGCGTGTCACTAGAAACTGTTTCTATAAAGGAAAATGACACCTCCCAGTCTGAACCTCCTTCAACACCATTGTCACAACTTAACAAAGAATTGAACTTAACTTCTTTAGGGCAAAACCTTAAGACAGGAGCCAAAAAGAGACCTGTTTCAACATCCAGTAAGTATACTCAATTTACAACCGATGATGACGAAAACCTATCTTACTCATCTTTAATGACTTTAGATGAGACAGAAGAAACAGAATCTAACCTGGTAAACAAACATATGGACAAAAAGCCGAAAAAGATTGACACCCTCTCGCTCATAAATGACCAGATACCTGTAATAAAAAGTACTATGGAAGAAAGACCGAACGACTACGTTTTAGTTTACCTCCAGTTCAAAAGCTTTTTTGAAAATACTGTTGGAGCATCTGATATAATATTATCTGCGCTTAGCTACACTGATGATTTGAAAGGACTCCTGGATACAGTCAAACAGCTTCATCCCTTATTTACCAATAGAACAATGACAAATCGAAATACCCGTATAGGAAAGAAACTGCTTTCCGAAATAAATAGGAAAAACTCAGTTTTTTAAACATTTTGATGGTTCTGTAGTAGAATGTTTTGCTAACACCATCTAACTGAAGCCCTATACACAGTGAACCTTAAAAGAACCATAACATATAATGGAACACAACATATTACAATGGAACATAAATGGATTTCGTTCTCAACTGGAACACCTCCATCTCTTACTTAATAAACATAACCCAGTAGTTGTTTGTGTATGAGAAACAAATTTTAAGCATGATTATGTTGCTCCATTAAGAGGTTACAATGCCTATAATAAAAATCGAGAAGAATGTACGCATGCCAGCGGTGGAATAGTCACCTATGTTACAGAAACACTGCCGCAACGTGCTACCTCGCTCAATACTACTTTAGAGGCTACTGCAGTTTCTGTTCTTTTGACAGTAGAACTATGTATATGTAATATATATCTACCCAACAGCCACAGTTTAGATCTTGTAAAACTAAATGAACTGGAGCGACAACTACCCTGTCCTTACCTTATTCTCGGAGATTTTAACACTCACAACACACTATGGGGATGCAGCTCCACCAGGTCACGAGGAAAACTCATTGGACAGTTTATAAACGATTTAAACTTAATTCTACTCAATTCACTGGAGCCTACCCATTTCAGTCTAGCTTATGGAACACTCAGCTCCATAGACCTAAGTTTGTGCTCACCAAACATACCAGATTTGTTTGAATACTTCATTTATAAAGAACCTCAAGAAAATAGTGATCACTTTCCTATTATTCTTACTCAACTGAGTGACAGTCCTCAGAAAACCACATTCATTCCAAAATTTAATTTAAAAGACTAATTTGTACACATCTAAGAGTTTTATAACCAAAGAAATAACCCAGATGATGCCCGCCACTGAATTTACTCATACTAGCATAAATGAAGTAATTAAAAACTTCAATGAACTTATTCTAAAATCTGCAAATATTTCTATACCTACAACAGACCAATACAAGAAAACAGTTCCTTGGTGGAAAGGTGAATGCCAAAAAAATTATTAATTTTAAGAATAAAGCATATTACCAATAAAGACGCCGTCATATAGAAGAAAATCAGTTTAAATATATCCAAGCTGGAGCTAAAGCAAGAAAACCTGTTTAAACAAAGTAAAAAGGATTAATGTTTTTTTTCGCATCCCTAAATAATCAAACCCCTCAGAAAACAGTGTGGGGAAATGTCCAGAAAATTAGAGGCAGGTTTAAATATAGCTCAAAGATCGTTTTGAAAGACCCTGACTCAAAAACATCTACCACCATTTCACAGTCAGTAGCTAACATCTAAGCAGATTCATTTGCATCTACATCATCCGATTCTAATTATGAGGACAAATTTAAGTTCTATAAAATGAAAAATGATTCATTACCCGACGAGCCTGTAAATGACAGTACCGAAAATTTTGTTGAGACCATAACATATTATGAATATGAAAATGCTCTCGCTTCATGCAAAAGCTCTAGCTCTGGACCAGGTAACACACACTATAATGTGCTTCAAACAACTACCCATTGAAGTATTCTTGAAGTATTCAACCATATCTGGTCTTATAGGTTATTTCCCAAACTTTGGAGTTCGGCAGTAGTGATACACATACCGAAAGCTAATAAAGACCCCACACTACCAAACAACTACAGACCAATATCTCTTATGTGTACAATGTGAAAAGTTACAGAAGACATTTTAAATAAAAGATTGCGTTGGTTTATTGGAAACAGGAACCTTCCTTCTGAATCAAAATATGGTTTCAGGAAATTCCGTTCCACTACAGACTGTTTACTCACGATTGAGTCTACATTAAGAGAAGCCTTTCTCCATAATCAACATCTCATACTAGTTAGTCTAGATATACAAACGCATATGATATGACATGGATAACACGTATACTTCAAATACTACGGCAGAATAAAGTATCAGGAAGTATGTTTTATTTCATTCAGAATTTTCTCCAGCATCGCACCATTAGAGTACGTAAAAATGGCACGTTATCCAAGGAAGTTAAGTTAGACAATGGAGTGCCTCAAGGCTCCGTGCTTAGCGTTACACTTTTCCTGCTGGCAATAAACGGCATACTGAACACTATTCATCCCCCTGTAAAAGCGTGCCTATTTGCTGATGATCTGACCTTTTTCTGTAAAGCTAATAACACCTCAACCACCCAAGCTTTACTAGAAGACAATGTAACAAGGATACAAATTTGGACATCACAAACAGGATTCAGTTTTTCTCAGCAAAAGTCAAAATGTAGTTGCTTTAATAAAAGTTCAATGCATCTTCCAAAGCCTACCATCCACCTGTATGGAAAACCCATTGAAACAACTAAACAATTGAAATTATTGGGATTTATCTTCGACCACAACCTATCATGGAAAACATATATTTCGAACCTAAAGGAAGACTGCTCAAGGCGCCTAAACATATTAAAATTATCACTCCGCAATTGGGGTGTTCATCAACATGTCCTACAACTGGCGTATCAAGCTTTAATCCTAAGTAAACTTGACTATGGAGCTATTGTGTACAACTCTGCAGCACCGGCGTTGCTTAGCTGCTGGACGTGATTCAAAATTCTGCTATGAGGATTATATTAGGAGCTTATCGTACCAGTCCGGTCCCTAGGCTACTGATAGAAGCCAGCCAATCACCGTTGAACACCAGGAGAATACAGTTAAGCATACAATATGAAGGCCCAAATGACCTTGTTGTCGACGGGCCCTTAAACACCACTCACTCACTCACTACAATATGAAATCAAAGTAGCAACAACACCTCATACATGTATCCATTTAAATGTTTTCCCCATATACAAAAATCAACAGGTCCTGTCATACAAAAAAGCACTCCTTACTTTTCTATCAACGACTTGCTAACCTTTTAAATACTAACAGCATTAAAATCCCTCCCATAATGACCAGGGACTTCCATGAAGTACCATACTGAAAACTCAAAATTCTCAAGACTTATACCGACCTAACGTTTCACCAGAAATGGAATACCACTGCAATTGTTTACCAAACACTATTTTATGAAATTTGCAACAATATCCCCAATTATCAGTTTATTTACACTGATGGATCAAAGGCGGATCATGGTACCTGATGTGCAATAATAACACCTGATAAAATGCTATAGCAGCGGCTACCTGACTATTATTCCACCTAGAGTTCTGAACTACCCGACATTTATCAAGCACTTGCTTACATACTGACAGTACACCACAACTGCTATGCAATATGCTCTGACTCCCTGAGTACCTTGCAGAGCATGAAGAACTACACAACAGACAAAAAATTAGTTCAGGACACACAGACACTATTCAGTAACATCACCGATGCTGGTAAAGACGTGGTTTTCATTTGGAACCCACCCCATCAAGGAATAACAGGGAATGAAAGAGCGGACGAAGCTGCTAAAGACGCCACATCACTACACGAACAAACGAACGTCCAAATTCCATATTCAGATGTTATAAATCATGTCTCCAAAACACCAGTACAAAAATGGAAATCTGAATGGAACCAACAACAACCAGGAAAATTACAAGTACGAAAAGGATGATGATGATGACGACGACGATGATGATGATGATGATGATGATGATGATGATGATGATGATGATGATGATGATGATGATGATGATGATGATGATGATGATGATGATGATGATGATGATGATGATGATGATGATGATGATGATGATGATGATGATGAGTATAAGGGCGCTCAACTGCAGAGGTCATCAGCGCCCTTTTTAAAAGAAACTGGTCATGGCAAACGCCAGATATAAATTATTCTAAAACACTATAAATATGTCAGTAGAATGACAAAAAATACATACGCGTT
Source organism: Mantis religiosa (assembly GCA_030765055.1). Lineage (NCBI taxonomy): Eukaryota > Metazoa > Arthropoda > Insecta > Mantodea > Mantidae > Mantis > Mantis religiosa. The sequence goes on along the minus strand of CM060948.1, from coordinate 302,030,141 downwards.
AACAAAAATAAAAACAATAGAAATGCCATCTAAAAAGCCATAAATTCTATTTGCTGAATCCTAAAATCGAATCTCAAAAAGAATCTAAAAACCTTCTCCACTACTGCGTTATAGTCCGCTAGCATTTCCGCAAAGCTGACCGGCAGCTGCAGAGACGTCCGAAGGTCTGATAGGTGAAGACACTCTAGCAGCACGTGTCGTACAGACAACGCTTCATTGCAAAACGGACACAGTGGAGAAGGCTACTTTTTAAAAAGAAAACTATGAGTAAAAAGTAGTGCCCAATTCGTAACCGAGCCAAACTCACCTCCTCCCGACGAGTTGACCGACAGGAGGTAACCCAGGGAATCGGAAGTTCTTTGACAGATCTAAGTTTATTATTGCGGAGAGCGGACCACTCTTCCTGCCAGCAGGTTTGCACAGTTCTCCGCAATACGGCCCTAAAGTCTTCCGATGTCACAGATGGTATTCGAACCCTGGGCTTCATGATAGCCGTCTTGGCTGCTGAATACGCCATTTCATTCCCCCGCAAGCCTACGTGACCAGGGATCCATGCACACACCACGTTAACGCCAGAAGCGTGTAAAACGTTGAGGGCATCCTGTATACGCTGCACAAGAGGGTGGTAGTTGTACAGCTGTCGTAGACTTTGAAGTGCGCTGAGGGAATCACTCAGGACTAAGCAGTCCCCCAACTTTCGTCGACGTACGTGTAAAATAGCCCGGTGTATTGCATAAAGCTCTGCAGTAAAAATGGAAGTGCTAATGTGGAATCCGAATGTATACGGTGCGTTTCCACACAGGTAAGCACAACCAACACCATTTGAGTTCTTGGAGACATCAGTATAAATTACAAAATGGTCCTCATATCGCGATAAAAATTCTAAAAAACATGTGCGGATACTATACACAGACATGGTAGATTTATCATATTTAGTCATGCCCAGATGAACCGGGCACGCTCTGCACAACCAAGGAGGGTATGTCCTCTCCCCCCTAGGATACATCTTGGGCATTTCAGTATCAAGATGTCTAAGGAGCTCCCGGAAAAGAAAACCAGGTGGCTTTGGTTTAATAGAAGTGTTCCTATAACGCACGCCCATGAATGTATTAAAGAACGGCGTAAACGATGGATGTGTGGCCATGCAATTAAGTCCACAACCATAATTGGCTAATAACATGTTGCGCCTGTACTGCAGGGGAGGTTCTGCAGACTCAGCATACAGGCATATAACTCGGCTCGTTGGAAATGCCCCAACTGCTATACGTATGCCATAATTATGGACTGTGTCTAATCTCTTCAGCACAGGTGGTCATGCTGAGCCATAAAAGATACTACCATAATCTAATTTGGAACGGATGAGTGCCCGATAAAGTCGCAATAACACTGTACGATCCGCTCCCCACGATTTTCCACTTAGTACCCGCAAGATATTTAAAGAGCGGTCACATCGTGCTTTCAGTTGTGCTAATTGCGACGACCAACTAAGTTTTCTATCAAATATCAATCCAAGTAACCTCGTCTCATTTGCAAAAGCTAGTAGATCAGCGCCTATCTGGAGCCTTGGAGGTAGTCGACTATGCTGACGCCTGAAGTTAACACAGATTGTTTTGTCAGCGGAGAATCGGAAGCCGTTTTTTAAACTCCAACTCTTAAGGTTGTCCAAGGTGGTCTGAAGACGGCACTCTGAAAACGGAGTACGCTGAGATGTACAGTAGACGGCAAAGTCGTCTACAAATAGGCATGACGAGACACCCGGAGGTACACATTTCGAGATGGAATTAATCGCAATAGCAAACAACGTAACACTTAGTACCCTGTGGTACACCGTTCTCTTGAACAAAAAGTTTCGAAAAAACCGAGCCAACCCTTACTCGGAATACGCGGTCTTTCAAAAATTCCTGAAGGAAGAGTGGTAGGCGTCCACGTATATTCCAGGTGTGCAGAGTACGTAGCAACCCTACCCGCCAACACGTATCATATGTCTTTTCGAGGTCAAAAAATATTCCGACTGTTTGACAGTTTTTAAGAAATCCGTTCAAAATCTGTGTCGCCATGGACACAAGATGATCCACTGTTGAACGGCGTCGTCGAAAACCGCACTGGATGTTATTCAGTAGGTTGTGCGTTTCCAGCCTCCATACCAACCGCCCATTTATCATGCGTTCCATCACCTTGCATAAGCAACTAGTGAGGGAAATAGGACGGTAGCTAGAAGGGAGGTGACGGTCCTTGCCAGCTTTCAAGTTAGGTATAATGGTGGCTTCTCGCCTCTTGTCAGGAAACGTGGCATCAACCCAAACACGGTTATAACCTCGAGCAGGAATGCCTTACCTTCAGGTGAGAGATGTAACATTTGAATCTGGATTCCGTCCGGTCCTGGTGCTGTCAGTCGCGACGACGAAAGAGCGTGTTCTAACTCTACCAAGGTGAAGAGGCGGTTATAGTCTTCAATGTTTCTGGAACTAAACGCGAAATCTTGAGATTCTACCTGAGTCTTAATTGAGATAAACTCCGGAGTATAATTGCTTGAGCTAGACACCTGAGCGAAAGCACAGTCGAAGGTGTTAGCCACAACAAACGGATCAACAACAACTCCTGCAGATGTTTTCAGACCAGCGACTGGCAGGTGGGTTGATTTTCCGGCCACGCGCCTTAATTTATCCCATACAACAGATGAAGGTGTACATCTGTTAAAAGATGATACAAAGTTGTTCCATGAGTTCTTTTGGCTATCCTTAATTATTTGCCTAGATTTTGAACGCGCTTTCTTGTACTCAATTAGATTACTTAGGGTAGGGTGTCGTTGGAATACCCTTAGAGCACGTCTACGAGCACGAATGGCATTCCGGCAGTCGTTGGTCCACCATGGGACAGGAAATCGACCGGGTGGGGCAGGCGAACGTGGAATAGACTGTTCTGCAGCGGAAAGAATTTTCTCTGTGAGATGATCAAATAAATCATTCACAGAATCGTGCTCGTTGTATTCAAAGACAGCCAACTGGGTGTAAAGGTTCCAGTTGGCACGATCAAAGCGCCATCTAGGGATACGTGAGGGAGACACATCTTGTGCTAAGAGACTAAGAAGACATGGAAAGTGGTCGCTGGAATGTAAATAAGAGATGACATTCCACTGTAAAGAAACAGCTAACTGGGATGAACACACTGCCAAATCGATGTGCGAATAGGTGTTAAACGCGTCTGAGAGGAATGTGGGCTCTCCGGTGTTCAGGAAAACCAAGTTATTGCTCTCCAGGAATTTTGCAATGAGGTTGCCTCTCGATCATGCCCGATTTGTGCCCCAAAGTGGGTGATGGGCATTAAAGTCTCCCACTATTAGAAATGGTGTTGGGAGTTGGGAAACCAGATCTTCAAGGTCAATTAGCGAGAGGTCATCTGATGGCGGTACATATACATTGCAAATGCAAAATTCGATTAATGGCAGCTTAATCCTTACAGCTACAGATTGTATATCAGACTGTAGCTGTAACGGATCGACAAATATGTCATCCCTGAGGAGCATCATAGTACCTCCGTGAGCAGGGATACCCTCTTCTGTTTCAACATCACACCTCAGTGTTGTGTAGCGTCTGATTTTAAAGTTGTCTTGTGGTCGTAGCTTAGCCTCTTGTAGGCATACCAACAAGGGGTTATACTTACTGAGCAAAAGTTCCAGTTCTGGTCGACGCGCTCTTAAGCCTCGTATGTTCCATTGTAGGATAGCCATTGGAACTATGGGATATACGATGTAAAGGTAGTCTACATTAAGACGACTTCATGGGTGGCCGAATCAATTTACCCTTTTTCTTCTGTGTAGGGCTAACACCGTTTTCATCCGATTAATCCTGGCGCTTTCTTGTTGCCGTTCTTGCAATGTGGTCCGTATCCTCTTGGTCCATCTCTTTGGCGGAGGAGGCCCCTTTCCTTAAAGAGAACTTAGGTTCGAGGGCTTCAAATTTATTGGACACCGAGATCGACGAAGATGACAGTCGTCGATCCGAATCATCACCAGAAAGCTCTTCAGAAGAAGAGCTTTGGGATTTCCTGGAGGCTTCCTTCTTTCTGGGGATAAGGGTCGAATCTTTAAGAAAATCAGTCCTCCGGTAACTGGTCTTAAATACTTTAGGCGGTGGATCGTATATTACAGGCTTGTCATACTTAGATGTAGAAGTCGACGGTTTGGCTAGGGACGGGGCAGAGGTTTTACTTTCCTTCGTTCGCTTAGACGATGTATTTGCCGAATATGCTGATGGTTTTGTAGACTTCCGTAACTGTGTCGGGACAAGAACTCTGTCTGAGATGGTAGCCTCACCTGCAGCGCAGGTTTGCGTTGCAATTTCTTTTCTTGGAACAGGTTTAGCTAAGACAGAGCTATAAGTACCGAACCTGGGAAAGGAGGGCAGGCGAGTGTGCAGGAGTTTCCGGGCGTCCGAAAAGGATACCTTCTCCTTAACTCGGATTTCCTGTATTACATTTTCTTCCACATATCGCGGGCAGTTTTTGGAACTCGATGGATGCCCCGGCACAGTTTATACACTTAATGGGCGAGGAGCACTCACCATCGTGTATGCCAAACCACAGTTGACGCATGCTGGAGATCCGTTACACAGTTGCCTAGTGTCACCATAACGCTGACACCTGTAGCACCGCAGGGGGTTTAGTATATACGGCCTAATCTCAATACTCTTGTATCCTGCCCTAATCTTTTGAGGAAGCTCTGCCCTATCAAAAGTAAGGAACAGGGTACGTGTAGGCAACAATTCCCCACGTTCTCTGCGCTGTACTTGGTACACACAAGTAACACCCTGGTCTTTTAGGTACTGCTGAATCTCCTCTTTGGACATACCGTCCAACGCAGGTGTGGTTACCACCCCGCGCGAGGAGTTCAGGGTCTTATGTATTGTAACGGTTATAGGATAACTGCCTAGCAAGCTTGCATTCAATAATGATGCTGCCTGGGAGTTAGAATGCACCTCAACCAGGAGCGTGCCGTTTCGCGATGGTATGCAAGAATTGACAGGACCAGCAATTCGGTCTAATCCCCTCTGGACCGTAAAAGGGTTCACTGTCGCAAAGTTCTGGCCTTCTTCATTTCGAATGATTACCAAGAAGCAAGGACCACAATACTCTGCTACTTCCTTTCCATTGCTACAATTTTTGGAATTGTTTGTCTTAGTAAGGTTTACCATGAGTGTTGGTGTAAAGCTCATCCCCCAGTGCTCCCCACCCACCACGGAGACAAACAAGGGGTAATCCCACTAGGATGGCAGGGCTACACTGGGTATATTGCGAGCTCGCCGTCCCACTCACCCTGGAGGTCGGTACAATACCTAGTCCTGGCCGATTGAGTAGGGGTGGGTTAGTCCCTAAACTCCCGTTTAGGCGAAGCAGAAGCCAAAGTAGTGTATTAGAAATGCGCACCCTCCCCGAATTCAGAGAAACACTGTTACGGGCTCAGATACGCATCCCTCAACCACCAGGACAAACCTTTCCACCGACACGGGTCTCCACGCACGGCCTACACGTGGGTGGGCCTTTTGACCGTCTCCCTCAACCACGAAGAGGAGCCCTCACGAGGGAGACTGTTGGCTCGGAACCCCGGGTTCGCCAAACCCGTACCTACAGAAGTAGGCCCCTGGGGGGCACAATTACAGGGGGAATGAGCCTCCTGGGTGGCCCAGAACGACTGGACGTGGCAGTTGTTTCAAGGTGAAGGGCTCTTCTCTCCCTTCGCCTGTTGGTCACGGCGGTCGGTCTCCTCGACATCTGTAGAGATGTGCGATGAGCTGTGTTCCCCACTGGAGTCATCCATCCTGGAGGATGAATTTCCTGGAACCGCAGTTCCGTCTCTGTGATACTATTCGTCAGAGGAGGAGCTGTCTGAGGGCTCACCCTCTGAAATTTTACCTACCCGCTGTCGTTGTCCGAGGGTAGGGCTCTTGTTAGATAACTGTTTGGCGACAGCAAAACTTATGGCCTTGCCCTTTACGCCATGTCCAGGCTTTCGGCGTGGCCGTTTGTTTCTTGCAGTCAGGGTGGCAACCCTGACAGCAGGATGGGTGATTCCAGTGCTAGTAGTGGGAACTGCTTCCATTTCTGGAAGACTGGTTGGTGTGGTCGGGTTTGGGTTGTCACCTGTTACGGTAATTTGCCCCGCACCGAAGTGCAGTTCACAGCTAACCTCGGCTGTATACTTACCAGTCAGCACAGGTTTGCTAAAAAGTGTGAGGTACAGATGGCCGGACCCAAGAGCGCCTTTTACCGCCTTTTAGGGCGTTGGCTTAGGCCGTGTACCCCACCAGGGTGATGAGGAGCTGGCCGGCTGTTTTCTGCGAGGTTGTTGCTCGCACGCTGCTGCTGCTGCTGCCTTCTGCTGGAGTCTTGGCGAATTGCCGGGAGCTTACCTAAAGTCCCTCCGATAGTGGCAATTCGCTTACTCCGAAACTCTGGAACCGCTGGTACCTGTCGCAGAGGAGGAGATGTGTACTCTTCGAAGTCTGGAAGAGGTCTCCAGTCAATACGCATTTCAGCAAACGAGCCGAATTAATTTATACTCACTTTAGAGGGCTTCCATTCTCGCACACTACTAATTCTTCATTTGATGTTGCGTTCGTGTACACCCTAGGAATTATCTTTCACCTAATACGATGCACATAGAAAGTACTTAAGCCGTACACAAAGAACATATTTACATTTTGTATAAAACTTCATTCATTATTACAATATTTTCGCCCCGAAATAATATATAACAGGCAACGCCTTTTCTGGACAGCATAGCGGTAGTTTGGCACTATCACTGTGTTGTCGTCCCGTTGGCTGGCTGAGGTACAGCCTGTGGTGTATCATGCGTGAACGGTCCTAGGAGGGACTAAATCACATATAGCCGGAATGTGCGTTTTGGTGTCACAATGGCACTAAATCTACAACTTACTCTTCTGCAGCGCGTAGCCTTTCCTTGTATTACAAATATAGTATACACGTTTACAAAAGCTGTTTCAAACAATATTTCGTTCTAGATACAGCAAGGATACAGTAACACGTGTTAGAAAAGTTGGTCAACGTATGCTCTCTTCAGGCTGCATGCTATTATTATGAAATCATCGGAATGACAGATATGGGTGCTAACGTTTCTAACATAGAACGAAATTGGAAAGATTGGAAAAACGATTCTGAAAGCAAATCACAGTTCGGAAATCGTTAATGGGATTAAAATTGTTGACCTGTGTACAACGATAAATGGGTTACTTTAAACAAACATCTGCACTATATAACTGCACGAATAACTTAGAACCAGTTAAATATCACACTTAATTTCATGTTCCTTTTTCTTATTATTTCAGTTAATTGATGGAAATTAATCATTTCTCCACACCAGCCGAATATAGACTAAGTTTTTTGATTGAGTCAACATGAAAATTTCAATGTCATGGCCGCAATTTGAACCACGCATCTCCTGGTTTCCATCCTGTCGATCTTACGCTTTGAACTACCATTGGCAACGTGCCATTTCACTCATATATTTCTCCGGTAGACCAGTAAGGGCTCTTGCGTTCGAGATACACCGTCTATGGTTGTTTATAAATGTAAGGACCTCAGGCTTCATCACTTAACTTTGACCATAATGGCTCATAGCGTAAGAGCGGCTGGACCGAAGCGAGGAGATCCGTGGTTCAAATCCCGGCCATGGCGTTGAATTTTTCAAGTTGACTCCACCTATCAAAAACCTTATCATACATACGGCTAGTATGGAGAGATGATTAACTTCCATCAACTAACATAATAACAGTTAAATGATGGAGACTGGGACTCAAGTACCTAGGATAAAAAGTCGTCACAAACAGTCAATTTCAGATACCAGAGACCCTAGTAGTCTTCCTGGGAAATATATGAGTCTCATGTAGAATTAAATGTCCGGACGGCACGTTAGCCATGGTCGCTCAAAGGGTACGAGCGACTAGGCGGAAACAAGGAGATCCGTGTTTCAAATCTCGGCCATAGAATTGAAGTTTTCATATTGTTTCCCAAGCGGCAAAATCTAGATGCCGATCAATAAATGAAGGCCGGTGGAGGGAGGGGAGACCGCAGGGGTAGCTGAGTCTTCGTTTCGCCCTCCTCCTGCCGCCGGAAGGAGGGCGAAGCATCGAGAATGTTTTCCCCCTCCATATAAGGAAATCTCGAGAAATTCGGGCCGCGGATTAATTCGGGAAAGGCGACAGGAGTTAGTTGTGTTGAGTGAGTCGTGGCGAGCAGTAGTGTAAGGCGCGCCGAGTGTACCTGGAAGGACGATCTGGCTTAGTTGTAATTGTGTACACTACGAAATTGTAATTGTGACATTGGAATAAGGTGGAAATAAGTAACATTTTTGAGTGGGGTAATTGAACATTTTAATTTTACGAACCCACAAAGTCAACTATTGCGTCAGGAAGTGGGATAACGGCCATGGACTCGGCATTGGAAAAGCTTTTGGAAAAGATGAGCGAATTAACAGCGAAGACGGAAGCGGCAAATAACAGCGTGGCCGCGATGCTGGAGACTACAAATAACAACCTAGCCGCGGAAGTAAAACAAATAAAGACCGCTAACGACAACGTCACCGAGAAGATGGAAGCAATGAAGGCCAAGTTAACCACAGAAATGAAAGCAGCGAACGGCAGTTTGGCCACGGAAATGAAGGCGGCGAACGAGGCTCTCGCTGCAAAGTTTGAAGAACAGTTGTCCGGCGTAAAAGAGGACGTCACAGAGTTAGGCGAGCGCGTCGAGACCTGGCGAGCCGCGTCAATGAGGTGGAAGTAAAGACCGACATTAGCGTCAAGTCGCTGATCACCATGGTGGAGGACGTCGTCGGCAGGAGGTTGAAGATTTGCAGGCCAACGCAGCAGGACGCGAAGCAACATCAGCGCGCGTCAAACCTCCAAAATATGACGGCGCGTCAACGTGTGAGGTTTTCCGCCACCAATTCGATGCAGTGTCCAAGCACAACAAGTGGTCACCAGAGGAGGCGGCAGCATTGTTAATACCCAGGCTCCAGGTACCGGCAGCGGAAGTCCTAAACGCGCTGCAGACAACGGCGGCGCCCAAGGACATTTGGGAGGCCCTGGAGAATCGTTTCGGAAACCATCTCTCAGCCGCAGCGTACCGCAGCCAGCTAAAGGCATGGTCACAGCAGCCAGGGGAGACGCTGCATGAGTTTGCCCTGGCAGTTGAACAACTGGTTAGCAAGGTCCTAGTCGACCTCCCACCAGAGTTCGTATCCAGGGAAGCTGCCGACACATTCGTTGACGGGGTACGAGACACGGAGATTATTCAGCGCCTAATGCTCGGCGATTATAAAACAATCCACGAGGTGCTAACGACAGCATTAGGAATGGAGGCGGCCAAGATAACAGCTATCTCGTCGTCGAGAACGAGGAGTGTGCGCTACGCCAGAGACAGAAGACCAGCAGAGGGACGCGGGCGAACACCTAGTGGCCTGTGTTGTTGTTGTGGACAGCCCGAGCACCTGCAGAGAGACTACCGACACCAGGAAGGGCAGCCGGAAAAAGGAGTAAGGCCCGGCGTGGAGAGGGGCACGTCGGCGCCATCACCACCATCCCCTCGAGTGACACTGCGTGCCCTCAGGCGGCGTGTGGATGACAACCATATCGCGGACGGTTGGGTGAAAGGGAAGCCGTGCCGCGTGCTGGTGGACACTGGGGCAGCCGTGAACATCATCAGACCTGACGTACCGAAGGGTTTGCCAACTAGGAAGCCGAGCCAACAATACGAGCTTTTCACGGCATAGAGCGACACCTTGCCTGTGGAGAAGGAGGCCCTGCTAGAGCTGACCTTGGGAAGGAGTGGCATGCGTCTGTGTGTGTTCGTCGCGAAGGCGGCTGAGGAGGTGATTCTGGGCCCGGATGCCCTCAGGAGCCACGAGGCGAAGGTCAACGTCACCGAGAAAGTCCTGCGGCTCAAGGGAGAAGAGGTTATGCACCGCGAACCCGAAGAGCCCCTTGGAATCGGTATTGTCATCTTGAACGAAGACGTTCCCCGCGAGGAGCGAGGTGTTGGTGACGGCGCGACAGGAAGGCCAGACAGCAGGTTGGGTCCAGAGGCTGTAGGAGTACGACTTCACCTCGCAACATCGCAGAGGGACGTGGCGCGGTAACGGGGACACTATATCCCGAAGAACCTGTCCAGAAGAGTGCGGCCTTTGCACAAGAGTGGAGGAGAAGTAGCGTGCCGCAGCAGTTCAAGTAGTCACGGCAGTGCCTGCGGATGGCTGGGATAGCGCAGGCCTGAAGAGGGAGCAGCTGGCGGACGCAGACTTGTGTCCACTCTTGAGGGAAGTGGAGGCAGGGATAACATCAACCTGGGCGGACATCGCACCGAGTATTGCCACATACAAGTCTTACTGGGCCCAATGGGACCCGTTGAAGACAAGAGAGGGCGTACTGTTCCGGGTATGGTAATCAACCGATGGGAAGCCGTAGAGAGAACAGTTGGTACTTCCCCGGATTAAGGCCCCGGAAGTCATGGAAGAAGTGCACGCCGGTACTTCAGGAGGACACCTGGGAGCCAACCGGACGATTGACAAACTACGGCAGCGTTACTACTGGCTGAGGCTCCGAGCAGACGCTGAGTCGCGGCTAGGCGCCGGGGTCGCATGCAACAGCACAACGTCGGAGCGCCATTCGAAAGGATCGCCATTGACATTGCTGGACCATTCCCAATATCCGACCGAGGCAACAAGTACCTGATGGTGGTCGTGGACTACTTCACTAAGTGGCCGGAGGTGTATTCCATCCCGAATCAAGAGGCAAGGAGACTCACGGACTGCCTCGTGGAGTAAGTGATTTGCTTATTTGGGGTACTATTAGAGCTGCACAGTGACCAAGGCACCAATTTTGAGTCCCCCCTAATGAAGGATACACTAGAGAGACCTGGGGTTAACAAGACCCGCACAACACCTCTACAACCCCAGTCGGATGGCAAAGTCGTAAGGTACATCAAGACCTTAGAGGAACACTTGAGGAAGGTCGTCGCCAGCCATCAGCGGGACTGGGACATCAAGGGGCCACTGTTCTTGCTGGCCTACGCTCGTCAAAACACGACACCACGGGGATGACGCCAGCCAGTTTAATGTTCGGCCGAGAGTTACGTCTCCCATGTGACCTGGCTTTTGGAAGCCCTCCGGGGGTGGAACAGCCAGCGACCGAGTAGGTGGGGAACCTGGTGGTCCACCTCCACGACATGCACGAGATCGCTCGCCAGAACAACCAGAAGTTGAGCAACCGCATGAAAACCCGAAACGACAGGCAAGCCAACAGCCAAGGGTTCCAGCAAGGTGACCTGGTCTGGTTGTACCGCCCTACCCGGACCAAGGGATGCTGCCCGAAGCTTCAGCAACCATGGCAAGAATTGTACCGTGTGGTGAAGGGGAATAACGATGTGGTCTACCGCATCCAGAAGGTGCCCCGAGGATAGATGTTGGTGGTACACCTGGATAGCCTGGCCCGCTACGATGTTACCGTTAGGGACGACCAGCCTTGAAGAGGGAGCAATGTTACCCAAGTGACAAACTCACGATGCCGATCAATAAATGACAGCCGGTGGAAGGAGGGGAGACCGCAGGGGTAGCTGAGTCTTCGTTTCCCCATCCTCCCGCCTACCGAAGGAGGGCGAAGCATCGAGAATGTTTTCCCCCTCCATAAAAGGAAATCTCGAGAAACTTCGTGCCGCGGATCAATACGGGAGTGGCGACAGGAGTTAGTTTTGTTGAGTGAGTCTTGGCGAGCAGAAGTGTAAGGCGCGTCGAGTGTACGTGGAAATACGAACTGGCTTAGTTGTAATTGTGTACATTAAGAGATGGGAATTGTAACATTGGAATAAGGTGGAAATAAAGAACATTTTTTAGTGTTGTATTTGAACTTTTTAATTTTACAAACCCACAAAGTCTTAATATTGACCTTATCTACTTTTTCTTATATTGGATCGTCATTTCCTCCACCTTTGTATTTGTGCTGGAATGTTGGGAATTTTGGTATGTCTATTCTGTTGATGAAGCGAGAGATTCGTTACAATTATAAATCTTTCCAACTATAAAAACAAATAACAGTATATCAAAGAAACAGTTAAACATGCCCCAGTCCAAGTCGACTTGTTTCTTTGATATACTGTTATTTGTTTTTATAGTTGGAAAGATTTATAATTGTTAGTTTATATCCACTTTAGAGGGCTTCCATGCTCGAACAGTACTACTACTTCATTTGATATTGCGTTTGTGCACACCCTAGGAAATATCTTTCACCTAATTCGATGCACATAGAAAGAACTTAAGCAGCAGGCAAAGAACATATTTACATTTTCCATAAAACTTCTTTAATTATCACAATATTTCTTCCACGAAATAATATATAACCGGCAGCGCCATCTCTGGACAGCATAGCGGTAGTTTGGCACTATCACTGCCGTTGTCGTCGTGCTGTTGGCAGGCTGAGATGCAGCCTGTAGTGTATCATGCGTGAACGTTCCTAGGAGGGACTTAATCACATATGGCCGGAATGTGCGTTTTGGTGTTACAATCGCACTAAATCTCTTCTACAGCGCGTAGTCTTTCCTTGTATTACAAATATAGTATACAAGTTTACAAAAGTTCTTTCAAAGGCTATTTCGTTCTAGATACAGCAAGGATACAGTAACACGTGTTAGAAAAGTTGGTCAACGTATACCCTCTTCAGGCTGTATGCTCTTCTTATGAAATCATCAGAATAACAGATATGGGTGCTAACGTTTTTTAAGATAGAACGAACTTGGAAAAATTGGTAAAACGATACGGAAAGCAAGTGTATCTCAGATACCAGAGCTCCTAGTAGCACTCCTGGGAAATATATGAGTCAAATGGAGATTCAAATGTCCGGACGGCACGTTGGTCATAGTAGCTCAAAGGGTAAGAACGACGAGGCGGAAACAAGGAGATCCGTTTATCAAATCTCGGCCATTGAATTGAATTTTTCATATTGAGCCTATCTACCTTTTCTTATTTTGGATCAAGTCATTTCCTCCGTATTTGTATTTGTGCTTGAATGTTTAGGATTTTGGTATGTCTATTCTTTTAATGATGCGCACTCATTCGTTATAATTATAAATGATTACAACTATCAAAAATGCTCAGTTATCGAAATGAAACATATTTCGCTCGCTCTTGCTGGCTTTCTGTATACACCCAGAAGGCATTTGCTGCGTGCCCTCCCGTTAAGGGTTTTATCGCAGGTAGGATTTGAATTGAAATTTGTAGTAAGAAGGTGGTGTAGGTCTTTTGTTTGAGAGTTAATTTAGAGGTTTCCGAAGTACCTTCGTTTGAAGGGGTGGATGCAGTACTTTGTACCCTATTTTTTATTTTTTGTTTAGTTTTTAGTTGGCGAAAAATTAAAATGCCAAACAGCTTTGAAGAATTATGAGGAGCCCAGATTTAGCTGCTGATAGAATTAACTCCTGGGTTATCTAGCGTGCCCGCATGCCATACGGAGGACCCGGTGCATTCTAGATCGGTGTCTAGTGGTGTCAATGATCTAAAAAGGGCGCTTCTGTGTGATGGTAAACTTGCGTATAACTTTGAAGCCCGCAGCCTAATTTCATCATCCAGGTATGGAAGACCCGATGTTTCTTGGAGCAAACTGGTAGGGAAATAACGTCTCACAGAATAGATAGACCGTAGACCTCTATTCTGGGCACGCTGAAGCCATGCCATCCAGCTGTCTGCTGCCATGTCCCAGATCTCGCAGGCATATATCATCACCGGGATTACCAGCGTTCGGATGAGGTACAACTTCATGCCGACTGACATCGCGGTCCACCTCAGCATTGGGCACATAGAAGCGATTGCTCCCTGTACCTTAGCCGAAAGGTCCCTGATGTGTCGGCGGGAAGTTAGACCTCTGTCCGAGTTTACTCCTAGGAATTGGACAGAGTTAGACCACTCTATACTTCGACCACGGTAGCTGAAATTGGGGCAGTCTGCGGGAGTGTGGCGCTTTGTAAAAAGTATGGCGTGGCTTTTGTCCGGATTTACGCTGGCACCACTGTTGTGTTAGGTGGAGATGTCTTTGAATGGGGTTGAAGGCTCTGAGGATGTGTTTGTCCTTGCAGAACAGAAACACGTCGTCAGGGTATTGTGCCATTACGACTGGTGGTTCTGTGGGGAAATCTGCAATAAGGACGTTGATGAGGGTGGGGTATAGCACAGAGCCTTCTGGGACTCCGCCTCTTGCTGGCCTTAGTGTTGTTGTTTTCCCCGCGACTGAGACTTTTGAATGAACGATGTCCCAAGAAGCTGTTTATGATGTTGATCATTTGCGTTGGGAGCCCCAAGTTGATCATTTTGTGTAGGAGTCCGGAATGCCATGTCATAGAGAAGGCCTTCTCGACATACAGTGAAACTGCGGCCGTGAAGACACCTTCATGGAAACCCAGGGCGGCTGTCTCCACCACACGCAGCAACTGCCGATCTGTCGAGTGCCCAGGACGAAAACCAAACTGGTGGTCAGAAATGGCTTGAATGTCTCCCAATATTGGGCACAAGCGGGCGAGAATCAGCCTCTCGAGAGCTTTCGAACTGGTGGAAAGAAGGCTAATGGATCAGTAGCTGGAAGTATGTGCCGGATTGTTCCCGGTTTCCATATGCAAATCACCTGGGCTTCCAATCTCGTGGTAAGTACCCAAGGGCGAGGCACATATTGAAAATCCTGGTCAGGAAGCAAACCGCATGGACGGGAAGATGGCCGAGCATTAGGGTAGTCAGCGCTTCCGGCCCCGCCGCCTTCTTTGGTTTGAGACGCTGGAGTGCGCCTTGGATTTCGCTAGGTCGGATGGTAGGGAGACTCTCCGTATCCTCAGGAGGGTGACGTAGGAAACGACGCACCTCCCGACGGACGCACTGGGAAAGGTTGTCGCCCTGGGAGTCATCTCTCGGACACATAGTGCGCTCAAGATAATCAGCGAAGGCGTTGGCTTTGGCTTTGGGTTCATAGGCCAGGCCCTGGTTGCCGTGAATGTGAGATGTGTACTGACCTCTGTGACGTCTGAGGGCTTTGGCTATCCTCCACACGTCGCCATCCTCGACGAGCAGCCTGGCCATTTTGTCCTCCCACGCTTGCAGATGGTGTCCGTGCAATCGGGCAATGACCTCTCCACGTAGATGTCTTAGGAGCGCTCAATTATGCTGCGTGCGGTGACGTTGGTATAATCTCCGTGCTGTCCAGGATCGTCGGATTAGAAGGAGGATGTCCAAAGGGAGGACATCGGGATGGAGAGGAGCTGGGGCATGGGCTGTCAGGTTATAGTTAGTCCGCTTCACGATGGGAGTGTAGGATGAGACCGCATCCTCCGGGGTAGGAATATTTGTAATTCTGTGATTTGGCGGGATGGAATTGCGGAGGCAATTCCTGACGCCTTCCCAATCAACCTCTCGCGTTCAAAGCGAGATGCCGCGATGGGCAACCCTGGAGTTGATCTCTGTCAACACTGGATTGTGATCTGAATATAATGCATCTAATGATGGGAGTGTGAGATGAAATGGTAGATGTTTTGTGATTCCGAAGTCTAATACTGAGGGTAGTCCTCCTCGCGGGTAATGAGTTTGTTGCCTGGGACCCTGTACTTGAAGTTGAGGGTCTGCATCTATAAGGCGAATGATTTCATTGCCTCTTGCATCCTTCCGACGACTGCAATGCCAACGTTGATATTTAGCATTGAAATCGCCGGCCATGATAGCCAGGGATATAGGGCTAGGATGGAGAGATAGTCGTTTAGTACGAACTGCCGCTTCGGTGGATGGTATACAGAGACTACCAAGACCTCTAATCCCCCAAGGGCCATACTGATGGCCGTGGCCTCTAGGGTTTGTAGAGATGGGAGCTGAATGGGCTGATGGACCACATTTTGCCTCACCAAGATCGCAGTTCCGCCGCCTGGACGTCCCTGACGATCCGTACCACGGCGGAGTTAGCCCGGGACACGGAATCGGGACTCTGGTCGAAGATGCTTTTCGCTAACTAATATGAGGTATAAGGCATATGCTCGGGCAAAGTAAAGCAGCTCGCTCCTCTGGCCTGCTAGGCCGCACGCATTCCAAAATGCGAATCGAAACGAGGTAGGAGACCTAGTTCGATGCCCCTTCTCGGAGCTGTTGCGTGTCTGCGGTCAGGAGGGCCATCACCTCCATTGCCACCTGCATCCTGCTGTCAGGATCTGTAGCGCTTAATAACTTCACAACGAGCTCACAGATCGTCTGTCCATGTGTCTGCAACAGCTGCTACAGCCACTTGAACATATCAGAGGGGGCAAGTGTAACTGTTAGAGGAGTGGTTAGTGTTCTAGAACCAATGGTTGCGGATCTCCCTCCTGCCATCTCGTCCCTGAGCCCTCTGGGAGGCATGGGTTTGCCATGCTTCTCAGGTTCAGCAGGATTTTGGGGCTCCCGAGGAAGCCTTCCTCCATTCCTGCTATTTTTGGAGTCGGTACCTTTTGGGGCTGGGGTCCGCTTTTGTTTGCGTGGCTGTGTGGGAGAGTTGTGTGCCTCCTGTGACATATCAGGTACATCAGAGGCCCCTTGTGCTATATAAGCGTAGGACCTGGGCCTATCGGCATCCAGTCAAGTAGTGGGCACGCAGGAGTTGTTTGAAGGGACCAGTCTTGGTTCCACCTTTTCTGGTGAGGTCCTCTGCTGTTGCTGCTGACTCGCTGGAGGCTTGTTTGCCGCTATACATGCCTCTATGGCAGGACAGCCGTCGTAGCAAGTTAGGTGCGCACCCTTGGAATTAGCACAAGTGGGCACATCTGTGGCCGAACCGGGACAAACTTCCTTGTTGTGGGCTCCGCAGCACCTCAAGCAGCGGGGCGTCCTCTTGCAGAACTGTCTGGAGTGATGGCATTGAACTGGCAGCGCAATCTCTGCAGAGCTATAGCAGTGATTTGGTACTATCACTGCGGATTCCGTCGTGCTGTTGGCAGGCTGAGGTACATCCTCTGGTGTATCTGCGTGAACGGTTCTAGGAAGGACTTTACCACGTATGGCTGGAATGTGCGTTTTGGTGTTACAATCGTACTAAACCTTCAACTCACTCTTCTACAGCGGGTGGTCTTTCCTTCCATTGCAAATAAAGTATACACGTTTACAAAATTTTGTTTCAAAGTCTATTTCGTTGTATATACAGCAATGATAGAGTCACGCGTGTTTGAAAAGTTGATCAAAATATGCCCTCTTCAGGCTGCATGCTCTTATTATGAAATCACCAGAATAACAGATATGGTTGCTATCTTTTTTAAGATAGAGCGAAATTGGAAAATTGGAAAAACGATACTGAGGGCAAAGTACAGTTCGGAAATCGTTAATGGGATTAAAATTGTTGACCTGTGTACAACGATAAATGGGTTACTTTAAACAAGCATCTGCACCAAATAACTGCACGAATAACTTAGAACTTGTAAAATGTCACACTTTATATCCAGTGACTTTTTCTTATTATTTCAGTTAATTGATGGAAATTAATCATATCTCCACACTAGCGGTATGCAGCCTAAGCTTTTTGATGTAGTCAACATGAAAAATTCGATGCCATGGCCGGGATTTTAACCACGGATCTCCTGGTTTCCAACCCGTCGCTCTTACCCTTTGAGCTACAATGGCCAACGTGCCGTGCTGGCATTAAATTCTCCATTTGACTCATATATTTCCCAGGTAGACAACTAAGGGCTCTCGCATGCGAGATACACCATTTGTGGCGACTTATTATCCTAAGTACTTCAGTCCCAGTCTTTATCATTTAACGTTGACCATGGTAGCTCAAAGCGCAAGAGCGGCTGGACGGAAACGAGAGAGATCCGTGTTTCAAATCCCTTCCATGGCGTTGAATTTTTCAGGTTGACTCCATCTATCTGAAACCTCATTAATTTCCGTCAAATAACTAACATAGTAAAAGTTAAATGATGAAGCCTGGGACTCACGTACTTACGACATTTTCGTCTCACACACTTTATCTCAGATACCAGAGCCCCTAGTAGCCTTCCTGGGAAATATATGAGTCAAATGGAGAATTAAATATCCGTACGGCACGTTGGCCATGATAGCTCAAGGGGTAAGAGCCACTAGGTGGAAACAAGGATATCCGTGTTTCAAATCTCGGCCATTGCATTGTACTTTTCATTTTGACCCTTAATACCTTTTCGTATTCTAGATCGAGCCATTTCCTCCATATTGTTACTCAAACGGCAAGCTCTACGGCGCCGATCATTAAATGCAGGCAAGAGGGAGTGGATGGTGGGGAGACCACAGGGGTAGCTGAATCTTCGCTTCCCCCCTCCTCCTGCCGCCCGAAGGAGGGTGAAGCATCGAGAAAGTTTTCCCCCACCATAAAAAGTAGTTCTCGAGAAACTTCGGGCCGCCGATCAATACAGGAGAGGCGACCGTCAGCTGAGTTGAGTGAGTCGCGGCGAGCAGTATGTAAGGAGCCACCAGTGTAGTGGAGAGGTGAACTGGCAAAATTGTAATTATGTACATTACGAAATTCTATGTAATTGTGAAATGGAATGAAGTGGAAGTAAAGAACATTTTTGACTGGTGTAATTGGACTTTTTATTTCACGAAGCCACAAAGTCACGAATGGTGTCAGGAGTAGGATAACGATCATGGAATCGGCACTGGAAAAGATTTTACACAAAATGGAATAAATGAAGACGTCCAAAGACAACATCGCAGCGAAGACGGAAGCGGCAAATAACAACCTGGCCGCGGAACTAACAGCAAAGACGGAAGCGGCAAATCACAACCTTCCCGCAGAGCTGAAACAAATAAGGACAGCTAACGATCACCTTACCGAGAAGATGGAAGACAAAAACAACAGCCTGATCGCGAAGATGGCCGAATTGACCACGGAGATGAAAGCGGCAAACGAGGCCTTTGCCGTGAAGTTCGAAGAGCAGATGACGGGCGTGAGAGATGACGTCACACA
Source organism: Mantis religiosa (assembly GCA_030765055.1). Taxonomy (NCBI): domain Eukaryota; kingdom Metazoa; phylum Arthropoda; class Insecta; order Mantodea; family Mantidae; genus Mantis; species Mantis religiosa. Next base: position 302,011,155 of record CM060948.1, on the reverse strand, counting down.
GCTCTGCAAGCGGATGGGATAATTGGACGAGCGGACGGAGATTTGGCAAGCCGCGTTGAGGAGCTGGAGGGAAAGGCTGACAGCAACTTAAAGTTCCTGAAAGCAATGGTGGAGGAAGTCGTCGGCAGGAGGTTAAAGATTTAAACGTCGACGCACCAGGATGCGACACAACATCTGCGCGCGTCAAACCTCCTTAATACGACGGCACGAAAACTTTCGAAGACTTCCGCCGAAAATTCGGCGCAGAGGCAAAGCACAACAAATGGTCACCAGTGGAGGAGGCCACACAGTTAATAGCCAGCCTCCAGGGACGGGCCGCGGAAGTCCTGAACGCGGTACAGACAACACGGCGCCCAAGGATATCTGGGAAGCCCTGGAGAATCGTTTTGGTAACCACCGCTTAGCCGCAGCGTACCGCAGCCAGCTAAACGCAAAGTCACAGCAACCAGGTTAGACGCTGTAGGAGTTCGCCCTGGCAGTTGAGTTCGCCCTAGTCAAACCCCCATCATAGTTCGTATCCTGGGAAGCTGCCTAAGCACTCGTTGACGGAGTACGAGGCACGGAGATTCGTCAGCGACTAATTCTCGGCGATTATAAAACCAACCACGAGGCGCTAACGGCAGAACTAAGGATGGAGGTGGCCAAGGTGACAGCTATCCCGTCGTCAAGAACGAGGAGTGTCCACTACACCGGAGACAGAAGACCAGCCGAGGGACGCCGGCGAATACCTAGTGGCCTGTGTTGGGGTTGTGGAGAGCCGGGACAACTACAGAGAGACTGCCGACACCAGGAAGGGCAGCCGGAAGAACGAGTTAGGCCCGGCGTGGAGAGGGGCACTTCGGCGCCATTACCAATGCCCCCTCGAGTGACACTGCGAGCCATCAGCCGGCGGATGGATGACCGACTCATCGCGGACGGCTGGGTAAGATTAAGGTGGTGCCGCGTGCTGGTGGACACCGGGGCGGCCGTGACCATCATCAGACCTGACGTGGCGAAGGGTTTGCCGACGAGGAAGCCGAGCCGACCATACCAACTTGTGACGGCATCGGGCGACACTTTGCCTGTGGAGAAGGGGGCCCTGCTGGAGCTGACCTTGGGACGGAGTGCCATGCGTCTGTGGGTGTTCGTCGCAGAGATGGCTGAGGAGGTGATTCTGGGACTAGGTGTCCTCAGGAGCCACGAGGCGATGGTCAACTACGGCCGGAAGGTCCTGCGGCTCATCGGGGAAGAGGTTATATTCCGTCTACCCGAAGAGTGCCTTAGTATCTGCAGGGTCGTCTTGAACGAAGACGTGGTTGTTCCCGCGAGGAGCGAGGTGGTGGTGACGTCACGACTGGAGGGCCAGAGAACCAGAAACATGATGCTGGACCAGAAGACACCTGTACGCGCACTGTGTGTGGCCAGGGCAATGCTGCCGTTCCGAGGGGAGGTGCCTGTGACACTGCTAAATCCAACGGACACCGATCACGGCGTCCAGGCCGGGACGGAGTTGGGAACGTGCGAGCCCGTGGTGAGCGTAACAGCAATCGACATGACACAAGAGCCGCTGCCGACGCAACAACTGCGGCCCCGGCTAGAAGGCTTACTGGAGAGGGCGGCCGACCACCTGACCACAGAACTACTGGAGAAGGTTCGACAATTGCTCAGGCGATACCAGCGCGTCTTCAGCCAAGGAGATAGTGACTACGGCCGCACGGACCAAGTCCCTCACCGCATCGACACCGGAGATGCCCGGCCTTTTCAGCAAACACATAGACGCATTCCGCTGGCGAATCAAGGGGCGCTACGAGACATGCTGGAGAACCTGAGTTCCAGGGGGGTGATTGAGGAGTCTGATAGCCCTTGGTGTTCCCCTGTATTCTTGGTGACCAAGAAGAACGGCGAGCTACGCTTCTGCGTGGATAACAGGAAGCTGAACGCTGTCACCTGGAAGGACTGCTTCCCCTTACCCCAGATTGACGACGCCCTGGACACACTAGTTGTTCCCAAGTAGTTGTCGACGCTGGACCTGAAGTCGGGCTACCGGCAGGTAGCTCTAGATCCGAGAGACAAGGAGAAGACCGCATTCTCGAAAGGCCAAGGGCTATGGCAGTTCACAGTTATGCCCTTTGGCCACTGTAATGCACCAGCTACCTTCCAACGCCTCATGGAGTCAGTGATGAGAGGACTGACTTACGACACCTGCCTGCTATACCCGAACGATATCATGATCGTCGGTAAAACATTTGAAGACCATCTCGAGAATCTGAGTAAAGTGCCAAAGAGGTTGCAGGCGACCAACTTGAAGCCGAACGCGAAGAAGTGCAGCTCTTCTGCAAGGAAGAGAACTACTTGGGCCACATATTCTCAGCAAACGTAGTGGCCACAGACCAGGAGAAGACACAGGCTGTGAAAGTTTGGCCTCGCCCAAAGGATAACAAAGCGTTGCGCAGTTTCCTGGGGTTGTGCAGTTATTACGGACGCTTCATAAAGGGGTTCTCTAACATCGTCAAACCCCTCACTAGCCCGTCAGAGGAGCACCGGCCTTATGTGTGGATGGAGGACGCCGAAGACGCTTTCCAGCACCTGAAGAAGTCCCTGTGCAGCGCTCCAATTTTGGGATTTGCACAACAAGGTGGAGCCTTCATTGTGGACACCGACGCCAGCGACCATCGCATTGGAGGCGTCCTATCGCAGATCCAGTACGGCCATGAGCGGGCGATGGCCTACTACAGCAAGACGTTATCCAAGGCAGAGAAGAACTACTGCGTCACCCGGCGAGAGTTATTGGTTGGCGGTAGTAAGGACCTCGGAGCACTTCCACAAGTACTTGTACGGTCAGCCATTACACCTAAGATTTGATCATTATGCCCTAACCTAGCTATTAAGCCTTAAGAGCCTGGAAGACCAGACAGCACGTTCGCTTCAGAAGCTGCAGGAGTACGAAATCAACTTGGAACATTGTAGAGGGAAGAGCCACGGTAACGCAGACGCTATTCCAACAGACCCTTTCCAGAAGAGTGCGGCCAATGCACAAGAGTGGAGGAGAAGGAGCATGCCGCAGCAGTTCGAGTAGTCGCAGCAGTGCCTGCGGAAGGCTGGGATAGCGCAGCCCTGAGGAGGAGTCACCTGGCAGACGCAGACTTTGGGCCACTCTTGAGGGAAGTGGAGGCAGGGACGAGACCAACCAGGGCGGACATCGCACCGAGGATTGCCACCTACAAGTATTACTGGGCCCAATGGGACTCGTTGAAGACAAGAGAGGGCGTGCTGTTCCGGGTATGGGAATCTACTAATGGGAAGCCGTTGATGCTGCTCCGGAGTAAGGTCCCGGAAGTCTTGGAAGAAGTGCACCCCGGTACTTCAGGAGGACACCTGGGAACCAAACGGACGATTGACAAACTACGGCAGCGTTACTACATTCTGAGGCTCCGAGCAGACGCTGAGAGATGGTGCCGGCAGTGTCACGTGTGCGCGGCGAGCAACAAGTACCTGATGGTGGTCGTGGACTACTTCACTAAGTGGCCGGAGGTGTATGCCATCCCGAACCAAGAGGCAAGGACAATCACAGACTGCCTCGTGGAGCAATTGTTTTGCCAATTTGGGGTACCATTAGAGCTGCACAGTGACCAGGGCACCAATTTTGAGTCTAACATAATGAAGGAGGCACTAGAGAGACTTGGGGTTAACAAGAACCGCACAACAACTCTACATCCCCAGTCGGATGTCATGGTCGAAAGGTACATCAAGACCTTAGAGGAACACATAAGGAAGGTCGTGGCTAGCCATCAGCGAGACTGGGACGTCAACAGGCCACTGTTCTTGCTGGCCTACGCTCGTTAACACACGACACCATGGGGATGACGCCTGCCAGTTTAATGTTCGGCCGAGAGTTACGTCTCCCCTGTGAACTGGCTTTTGGAAGCCCTCCGGCGGTGGAACAGCCAGCGCCCGAGTATGTGGAGAACCTGGTGGACCATCTCCACGACATGCACGAGATGGCTCGCCAGAACATCCAGAAGGTGAGCGATCGCATGAAAAACCGAAACGACAGGCAAGCCAACCACAAAGGATTCCAGCAAGGTGACCTCGTCTGGTTGTACCGCCCTACCCGGACCAAGGGATGCTGCCCGAAGCTTCAGCAGCCACGGCAAGGACCGTACCGTGTGGTGAAGAGGATTAACGACGTGGTCTACCTCATCCAGAAGGTGCCCCGAGGATAGATGTTGGTGGTACACCTGGATAGCCTGGCCCGCTACGATGGTACCGTTAGGGACGACCAGCCTTGAAGAGGGAGCAGTGTTACCCAAGCGGCAAGCTCACGATGCCGATCAATAAATGAAGGCCGGTGGAGGGAGGGGAGACCGCAGGGGTAGCTGAGTCTATGTTTCACCCTCACCCTGCCTATCGAAGGAGGGCAAAGCATCGAGAATGCCCTCCCCCTCCATAAAAGGAAATCTCGAGAAACTTCGGGCCGCGGATCAATACGGGAGAGACGACAGGAGTTAGTTGTGTTGAGTGAGTCGTTGCGAGCAGTAGTGTAAGGCGCGCCGAGTGTACGTGGAAAGACGAACTAGCTTAGTTGTAATTGTGTACATTACGAAATTGTAATTGTGACATTGGAATAAGGTGGAAATAAAGAACATTTTTGAATGTTGTAATTGAACTTTTTAATTTTACGAACCCACAAAGTCTTAATATTGACCTATCTACCTTTTCTTAAATTGGATCAAGTCATTTCCTCCACATTTGTATTTGTGCTGGAATGATGGGAGTTTTTGTATGTCTATTCTGCTGATGAAGCGGGAGATTCGTTACAATTATTAATCATTCCAACTATTAAAACAAGTAACAATATGTCAAAGAAACAGTTATGTAACAACATACCTCAGTTAACGAAACGAATTAGTTTATATCCACTTTAGAGGGCCGCCATGCTCGAACAGTACTACTTCTTCATTTGATATTGCGTTTGTACACCCCCTAGGATATATCTTTCACCTAATTCTATGCACATAGAAAGAAGTTAAGCAGCAGGCAAAGAACATATTTACATTTTGTATAAAACTTCTTTAATTATATCAATATTTCTTCCACGAAATAATATATAGCCGGCGGCGCCATCTCTGGACAGCATAGCGGTAGTTTGGCACTATCACTGCCGTTCTCGCCGTGCTGTTGGCAGGCTGAGATACAGCCTGTGGTGTATCATTCGTGAACGGTCCTAGGAGGGACTTAATCACATATGGCCGGAATGTGCGTTTTGGTGTTACAATCGCACTAAATCTTCAACGAACTCTTCTGCAGCGTGTAGTCTTACCTTGTATAACAAATATAGTATACACGTTTACAAAAGTGGTTTCAAAGACTATTTCGTTCTAGATACAGCAAGTATACAGTAACACGTGTTAGAAAAGTTGGTCAACGTATGCCCTCTTCGGGCTGCATGCTAACGTTTTTAGGATAGAACGAACTTGGAAGCATTGGAAAAACGACACTGAAAGCAAAGAAGATTTCGGAAATCGTTAATGGGATTAAAATTGTTGACCTGTGTACAACGAAACATAGGTTACTTCAAACAAGCATCTGCACTATATCCCTGCACGAATAAATTTTAACTTAGATAAATGTCACACTATTTCCAGTTACTGTTTCTTATTATTTCAGTTAATTGATGGAAATTAATCATAACCCTCACTAGCCGCATATAGGCTAAGATTTTCGATAGAGTCAACATGAAAAATTCAATACCATGGCCGGAATTTGAACCACCTATCTCCTGGTTTCCATCCAGTCGCTCTTACCCTTTGAGCTACCCTGTCGAACGTGCCGTCCTGACATTAAATTCTCCATTTGACAGATATAGTTCACGGGTAGACCACTAGGGGCCCTCACATGTGGGATATACCATTTGTGGCGAATTATTATCGTAAGTATTTCAGCCCTAGGCTTCATCATTTAACGTTGGCCATGGTAGCTCAAACAGTAAGAGTGACTGGACGGAAACGAAGAGATCCGTTGTTCAAATCCCGGCCATGGCGTTGAATTTTCCACGTTGACTCCATCTATCAAAAACCTTAGCCTATATACTGCTAGTGTGGAGAAATGATTAGTTTTTATCAACTAACATATTAAGAGTTAAATGAGGAAGCCTGGGACTCAGGTACTTACGATAATATGTCGCCACAATCAGAGCATCTCAGATACCAGAGCCCCCAGTAGTCTTCCAGGGAAATATATGAGTCAAATGGAGAATCAAATGTCCGGACGGCACGTTGGCCGTGGTAGCTCAAAGGGTAAGAGCGACGAGGCGGAAACAAGAAGATCCGTGTATCAAATCTCGGCCATTGAATTGAATTTTTCATATTGACGCTATCTACCTTTTCTTATTTTGGATCAAGTCATTTCTCCCATATTTGTGTTTGCGCTTGAATGATTGGAATTTTGGTATGTCTATTCTTTTAATGATGAGCACTCATTCGTTATAATTATAAATGATTCCAACTATCATAAAATGCTCAGTTATCGAAAGTGAAACATATTTCAGCTCGCTCGCTCGTGCTGGCTGGCTGTATACAGCCAAAAGGCTTTTGCTGCGTTCCCAGCCGTTAAGGGTTTTATCACAGATAGGTTTTGAATTGAAATTTGTAGGACTAAGGTGGTGTAGGTCTTTTGGTTGGAAGTTAATTTAGAGGTTTCCGAAGCGACTTCGGGTTGGAGGCAAGGATGCAGTACTTTGCACCCTAATTTTTTATTTTTTGTTTATTTTTTAGTTGGGGAAAAATTTAGATGCCAAACAGCTTTGAAAAATTATGAGGAGCTCAGCTTTAGCTGCTGATAGGATTAGCTCCTCGGTTATCTAGGGTGCCCTCATGCAATGCGGCGGAACCGGTTCATTCTAGATTGGTGTCTAGTGGGGTCATAATCTCCCAAAGATCTAAAAAGGGCGCTTCTGTGTGATGGTAAACTTGCGTATAATTTTGAAGCCCGGCGCCTAATGTTATCCTCCAGGTATGGAAGACCCGATACTTCGAGGAGGAACCTGGTAGGGAAATAACGTCCCACAGAATAGATAGACCGTAGACCTCTATTCTGTGCACGCTGAAGCCATGCTATCCAGCTGTCTGCTGCCATGTCCCAGATCTCGCAGGCATATAAGGTCCCTGATGTGTCGGCGAAAAGTTAGACCTCTGTCCGAGTTTACTCCTAGGTAGTGGACAGAGTTAGACCACTCTATTCTTCGACCTCGGTAGCTGAAATTGGGGCAGTCTGCGGGAGTGTGGCGCTTTGTAAAAGGTATGGCGTGGCTTTTATCCGGATTTACGCTGGCACCACTGTTGTGTTAGGCGAAGATGTCTTTGAATGGGGTTGAACGCTCTGAGGATATGTTGGTCCTTGCAGAACAGAAACAAGTCCTCAGCATATTGTGCCATTACGACTGGTGGTTCTGTGGGGAAATTGCAATAAAGACGTTGAAGAGGGTGGGGGATAGCACAGAGCCTTCTGGGACTCCGCCTCTCACTGGCCTTATTGTGGATGTTTTCCCCGCCACTGAGACTTTTGAATGAACGATGTCCCAAGAAGCTGTGTATGATGTTGATCATTTGCGTTGGGAGCCCCAGGTTGATCATTTTGTGTAGGAGTCCGCAATGCCATGTCATAGAGAAGGCCTTCTCGACATACAATGAAACTGCGGCCGTGAAGACACCTTCCTGGAAACCCAGGGCGGCTGTCTCCACCACACGCAGCAACTGCTGATCTGTCGAGTGCCCAGGACGAAAACCAAACTGGTGGTCAGAAATGGCTTGAATGTCTCCCAATATTGGGCACAAGCGGGCGAGAATCAGCCTCTCGAGAGCTTTCGAGATGGTGGAAAGAAGGCTAATGGATCGGTAGCTGGAAGTATGTGCCGGATTATTCCCGGTTTCCATATGCAAATCACCTGGGCTTCCAATCTCGTGGTAAGTACCCAAGGGCGAGGCACATATTGAAAATCCTGGTCAGGAAGCAAACCGCATGGAAGGAAAGATGGTGGAGCATTAGAGGTGTCAGCGCGTCCAGCCCCGCCGCCTTCTTTGGTTTGAGACGCTGGAGTGCGCCCTGGATTTCGCTAGGTCAGATGGTAGGGAGTCTCTCCGTAACCTCAGGAGGGTGACGTAGGAAACGACGCACCTCCCGAAGGACGCATTGGGAAAAGTTGTCGCCCTGGGAGTCATCTCTCGGACACATAGTGCGCTCAAGATAATCAGCGAAGGCGTTGGCTTTGGCTTTGGCTTTGGCTTTGGGTTCATAGGCCAGGCCCCGGGTGCCGTGAATGGGAGAGGTGTACTGACCTCTGTGACTTCTGAGGGCTTTGGCTATCCTCCACACGTCGCCATCCTCGACGAGCATCCTGGCCATTTTGTCCTCCCACGCTTGCACCTTGTGCTCGGGCAGTCGGGCACTGACCTCTCGACGTAGACGTCTTAGGAGCGCTCGATTATGTGGCGTGCGGGGATAATAATGGTATAATCTATGTGCTGCCCAGGTTCGTCGGATTAGAAGGAGTATCTCCAAAGGGAGGACATCGGGATGGAGAGGAGCTGGGGCATGGACTGTTAGGTTATAGGCAGTCTGCTTCACGATGGAAGTGAAGGATTAGATAGCATCCTCCGGGTTAGGGATATTTGTAATTCTGTGATTTGGCGGGATGGAAGTGCGGAGGCAATTCCTGACGCCTTCCTAATCAACCTCTCGCGTCTGAATCGAGATGTCGTGATTGGCAACCCTGGAGTTGATCTCATTCAACACTGAATTGTGATCTGAATGTAATGCATCTAATGATGGGAGTGTGAGATGAAATGGTAGATGTTTTGTGATTGCGAAGTCTATTACTGAGGGTAGTCATCCTCCTCGCGGGTAATGAGTAGGTTGCCAGGGACCCTGTATTTGAAGTTGAGGGTCTGCATCTATAGGGCGAATGATTTCATTGCCTCTTGCATCCGTCCGATGACTGCAATGCCAACGTTGATGTTTTGCATTGAAATCGCCGGCCATGATGCACAGGGATATAGGGCTAGGATGGATAGATAGTCGTTTGGTACGAACTGCCGGTTCGGTGGATGGTATATAGAGACTACCAAGACCTCTAATCCCCCAAGGTCCAGCTATAAATCATTTGCTGAAAAACATATACCAAAAGAACTTTTGTTCGCACTTGTAAATGCCTCTACGCATATGCCAGTGTCTGGTGATGAATCGTATCGTAATGTCCGTGGGTCTTAACATTTGCTTTGACATTAAATATCTAGCGGTTAAATTAAGCACCTTCGCTCTAATTTTAAACACCTGCATATACTTGGTATAGTGGCATAGGCGATGGAGTGGGTTATAATCCCATGGTTATAACCTCACAAGGGCTAGTGATTTCGGGTCTCATTACTTTCAAAACGCCACATAAGCTGCTTGTTCGAGCACGGCGATGCTAGCGCGTGTGAAGTAAGAAGTGAGACAGTCGGCCTTCCCGACGAGGAGGACAAACACAAGTTCGTTACTTCTGCACGACTATGAGTGGGCAGTAGGCGGCAGTCTCCATACACTTTTTACTTGGTAATCTAAATTTAAACTAACAAATTTGTTGGTGAGTAAATCTCAGAACTTATTCTCGGGTTGACAAACGCTCTAATCGCCACGTCGAGAAAATGTTTATTTAGGCCCTGGTTTTAATTTAAAAACGTAATTTCACGTAATTAAGATGAAACGTTAATGAGAGAGAAGTGTTGCATATCATTATTAGAGCTATGTCATCTCCGAAGCTGAAGCTGCATTCCTTGTGTTTCTAAACTGCGAGCAACAAGAATTTCTTAATATCTCTTTTCTATTATGTCGAATGGTTTACGTTTATTGCAGAACCTGCAAGGATTCATTAACATATTGATGTCGCAGATTGAATAACCGTACTTTTGAAATTCATTAATATAGGAACTGGAGATGTTCATTGCAAATGAAAAAAAATGATACTTTAATGGGATATGAAAGAATCAATGTGATGCAATTAAATATGTTTATTTCAGGGTTGTAGCGAACTTAAACAAAAGAGCTCGAATTAACAATGTAGCGACCGCATGGTTATACACAAGTACATACACCACACACTAAGCAGACAAATTGAGGCAATCTTCACACGACTTATCCAGATGCAGGACCTTATGGACTTCCCCTAGAAAAGGGAATCCGTTCCCTTCAGCTACCGTGGTGCCTGGGCTGCGGTCCCGTAGCACTCGTGGTACCTCTGACGTTACTAGAGGAACCTCGGCCCGAACATTCGAGCCCCTCCCTGATAGGCAGTTTGTTCGGATTGGAGGGACAGTGGTTGGACTCGAGGGGCAGTGGTTCCCGACACCCGTGAGAGATCGGATACGTCTCCGGACGGGGTTGAGGTAAGCCATTAATATTCCCGCGTACTAGCCTACATAACTAGCAGAAGGTGTGCTAGATCACCAGGCCGCCCCACCGAGGACATATCGGTAGCCTTCCCATTTTGGAGTTGGCGCGCATAAGTGGCGTATCCAGTTCCATACCGTCTTGCGTCCACAGGACCAGATGCGGGGGGCTTGTTAGACTCTAGGTCTTGCCCTTTGGAAAGCCCCACGGAGGCACCGGGCGCCATTTTGGGACAGCTCGGTAAGTTCAGGGTAGAAGGAGACCCGGGTCCTTGGTCCTACAGGTCCAGGGCTAATGGGAGTAGAACTCTGCCATTAACTTAACCTTATGGACCTAGGTGACCAACTTAACTGTTATTACATCGAGAGTACCCCTCTTCACCACTGGTCGACTTACTGTCAGATGATCACCATAACTTAGAGGTCAAATATCAGAGCACATCTGCCCCTTTAGTCACAGTTCTAATTATTTGGCTGGACGCGCCAGCTGATCCGAAATCAACATGCTCATAAATATTTCGTTTGCTTTAGTGGCACCGATCCCCCCAAATCGCCACTGCAAATACAAATAAAATTGCACTCAAAGACATTCCTAATTATAGTTTCCATTAAATGTTAGTTCAAACAACTGAATACACGTAACACTAATTAAGTATATATTAAAAAGTTCGGAATTAGCTAATGCACGAATTTCATCATTTCATGCTTTTAACCAGAGAAACCTTGACAAGGAGATTATCAAGGCTAATGATCACATTTATTTTGTGCATCACAGATTTGAGGAACGTTTTTGCAAACTCGTCGCTGATTTACAAAAAGCATGCTGAAGGGTTAAGATGTTCTCTCTGTAGGTTTTCAATTCTAGCTGCACTAATGGACATGTCAGTAGGTGACATTTGTATGCTATAATGATGATACAATGGAGTGAAACGTTTAACTGATCATATATTTTCTGTGAGGCTACATTATTTGTTGAAGTAAAACACTTTTCAATTGCGAAAACGCAGAGTCAAACTGAAAAATTCAATTCCATATCCGGGATTTGAACCACGGATCTGCTGGTTTCCGTCCAGCCGCTTTACCATTGAGCTAATAAGGCCAACGTACCAATATGACATGAAATTCTCCAACTGACTCGTATTTTCCCGGTAAAGCACTTAGGAGTTCTCATAAACACATGAGACAACTACCTTAATGGCGACTTTCAACATGTAAGTACTTTAAGGCCCGGGCTTCAGTTTTGACCACTATTAGCTCAATTAATGGAAATTAATTGTTTTTTCACGCTGGCCGTGTGTAGGATAAATTGTGGAACCGCCATTAAGGTAGTTGTCTCATGTGTTTATGAGAACTCATAAGTGCTTTACCAGGAAAATACGAGTCAGTTGGAATATTTAATGCCATATCGGCAGGTTGGCCATAGTAGCTCAATGGTAGAGCGGCTGGACGGAAACCAGAAAATCCGTGGTTCAAATCACCATGGCATTGAGTTTTTCAGTCCGAATCTGCATTTCCACAATTTAGCGTATACACGGCCAGTGTGAAAGAACTATCAATTTGCATTAATTGACCTAATAGTGGTTAACTATAAAACCCGGGCTATAAAACTACAAAACTATAAAACTCCAACTATAGAAGAAGTTAAGGATATTATACATACCATCAATAATAAGAGATCACCTGGAATTGATAATATACAAGCAGAAATACTAAAAACCGGAGGACACAGGTTGGCGGAAACAATACATAAATTATTGAAAAATATATGGAGACAAGAGAAAATCCCTGATGAGTGGAAGATTAGCCTAATATGTCCGATATATAAAACGGGTGACCCATTAATATGTGAAAATTACAGAGGTGTATAAAATACTCTCCAAAATCCTATACCTAAGCCTGTTACCATTCTCAGAGAACATCATAGGTAATTATCAAGCAGGGTTTATACAAGGAAAATCAACAATTAATCCGATTTTCCTATTAAGACAAATCCTGGAAAAAGCCAAGATATATAAACTTGAAGCCCATCATTTGTTTATCAACTTCAGCTCCGCATATGAGTGTATAAATAGACTGGAGCTGAATGAAGCCCCTAAAGAATTCAAAATACCTAGAAATCTAATAAATTTAATTAGAGCCACAATGAATAATAGTGTGTGCCAAGTAAAGGTCCTCTGAGTCCTATCAGAAACATTTGAATCCACCAACGGAGTAAGACAGGGAGACTCTCTCTCATATTTATTATTTAATCTAGCATTGGAGAAAGCTAATACGGATCCTGACATCCTAACAGGAAGGTACAATATCTAATAGGTCCACACAATTACTGGCATATACAGACGATATAGATATAATCAGCAGTACAGAAAAGGACATGGTAAGGATATTTATAAACTCATAACAGGCAGCAACTAAGATGGGTCTAAAAATAAATGAAGGGAAAACAATGTGTATGGTGAATAATGTCGTGAAGAAAATTAAAGAGCCAGAAAAATATATCCATATTCTTAACTATAAATTTGAAAGAGTGAATAGATTCACATACCTAGGGTCTCTTGTGAATGAAAGTAAGGACATGAAAGAGGAAATTAACCAAAAAATACGAAATGACAATGGGGCATGTTTTAATCTAATAAAAAACTTTAAATCAAAACTCTCTTAAAACCAAAATTAGAATTTATAAAACATTAATAAAACCGGTGCTGATGTATGGGTGTGAAACATGGGTCACTACAAAAGAGGATATGGAAGGACTGAACATTTTTGAAAAGAAGATACTGAGAAGAATTTATGGCCCAATTAGGCAGAAAGGGGGATGGCGAATCATATATAACAATGAATTATATAAAGTATATAAATACCTCAATATTGTAAAATCAATAAAAATTGCAAGGTTAAGATGGGCAGGGCATATCCTAAGACTGGATGGACAGTACATAATTAGGAGAGTATTGGAGTGTAAACTGTATGGTGCAAGGAGAGTAGGGAGACCCAACTTGAGATGGATGGATGGAGTATTGGAGGATGTGAAAAGGCTGGAAATAAAAAAAATTGGTGGATGGTAGCCAGAAGAAGGGATATCTGGAGGAGGATCCTGAGGGAAGTGGAGGAACATTATGGGCTGTAGTGCTAGATATAATAATAACTGAAAGATGGCATATGTGTTTTGTGCTTGATGGAGGTCGTGTAGAACGGCACTAGAATATGTGTAACACTTCAAAATAGTATTGATTTTCAATCACAGTCTTCCTTCATTGAAATGGATAATGACTTTAGAGACATCCTGTATTATAGGAGTTATTATAGATGTACTTACAGGTCTTGTTATTGACTTTGAGGTTATGTCCAAATACTAAAAGTTTTTGTGCAGAAAAACGAAAATCATTAAAATTTCAAAAGTGATGGTTATCAGAAGTGGTCACAGAGTATAAACACACAGGAAGTTCTAAAGTTTTTTATAGTGGTTCTTCAAGTGTTATGGAAAATGACAGGTGCAGCTATATTGTGAAAGAGACCTCAAACAGTATGTGATACACAACAATTTTGTCACATGGAGACTTCAAGATACTTACAGGTTTTTACGGTATATAGTGTTATTGAGATAAAGAGAGGAATGCTTGAAGCATGTAGCTTAGGGGTAGGGAACATGTATAAGAAAATTGGTAATAGAATGGAGGACAAAGGGTATCATTTTGGGTGGGCAGAAGTTTGGAAGTTTGAAGGAAGATACAGTAGTAAAATTAACTAATTATGATAGGAAAGCTGACAAAGAAAATTGTACTTATGTAGGGCATAAGAAAACAATAATACATGCGACTATATATCACTGTAGCTCAACAGACAGTACTCCACAGCACCATAATTGTCCTAGAAGTTTAAATTCTTTGGGTTTCTACAACAGAGCAATTACAAAAGTGAGCTGATTCCTCCACATAATAGCTCAATAATAAAAAAACTCCACTGAAAGCCTAGTAATTCATAAGCTTATTATTATATATAACAGACTAGCAAATGAAGAACTGTTGAAGAGATGTGCTGCAGGGAAAACTGAAAATGCCAATGCGGCTTTTAACAAAATTATATTGTTCAAATATCCAAAAGATACTTTTTAGTTCAAAGAAAGAATTGCACTTTAGGTTGACAAGAGCACTGTGCCAGTTCTGTATGGGATGCATGGCTATTGAAAAATTTAATAAAGAAGCTCATAATCTTCACTTCAGTCCAGCTTCTAAGAATATTAGCCAATTAAATCACCAATGTCGACTGTCGAGAACCTTGAAATCTGGTCAACATTCCTCTAAGTCTTCTTGAAAGAAGCTGTAACTCTCTACGATTGCTGCAGAAGAGAAGAATGAGAAGGACCACAGTGCATCTAATGGAGCTGGTGAATTTAAAGAGATATGAAGGTCAGAAATACTAAAATTTCGCATGCTGCAATTTTACACTCTCTTTTCTCATAGACTTTCTTTTCAACGTGTTGACATATGGGAAATAAGGCACATTATGACTTTTTTATGTATTTGTGTTAAGTTTTGATTATAATAACTTAAGAGACTAATAAATGGAATGGTCATATTATTTTTTTAAAAGCATGCTTTAACTTTAATCGAAAAAATTAATACAACCCGAAACATTGAAAATTTAACAAATTTATTAAAAATGCATAACTTTTTTTTTCTTAGACAGCTGAAGATTAATAAAGATTCTAATATGAATAATTCGTTTGTATGTTTTTAACTATAAACATTGGAAGATTTACGGGGAAAAAATTAAAAGAGCATCATGTACCTTCTTTTGCTCTGTGCAGTGAATTTTTACAATATAAAATTAATATTTCTGTACCCATAAAAGCTAGAACCTGAAAACTTTGCAGCATGTTTACCCTTATTGTGTGTAATAACTGATATAGATTTCAGTCAGATAGTATACATGATGTAGAACTTTCAATTTCACAAATGTATCACCTTGCAAATTTCAGGTGTATTGTGAGGCAATAGTGCAGTTAAATATATGTTTTCTCACATTTCATAGGTCTTTGTTGCTAGTTTAGAATATTTTTTAGCTTTCTTGAAAATTCACTACTGCTGCTGGCATTCTCAGGCTAGTTCACTGATTGCTAGAAATATTGGGAACTGCTTCTGGTGTTAAATCTGTTGGGAAAACACTGGAATGTAAATACAATGGTTAAACTAGCATCAAAGCTCTCGGATAGGTTTCAAATTTTTTAAATCTATATATCCAAGGGGTTAGAATAAAATACAAAATGCTTAACCAAATAGAAAAATACTACACATTACAGAGAACTGTCATTGGCTAGCTATAAAGCAACGTGAAGAACAGGTTGGAATGTTCTTGCACTTTAGTCTTCAGGTGGCGCTTTTTGAAGGTCTACTTCTTCAGGTACTGCCCGTGAGCACTTAGGACAGATTATTTCAACTTCCACACCTTCAACTTCAGCACTTTTGATTCTATTATCTGCATTTTTTGGATAATGCTCAAGTGAAGACTGATTTATAAACGTTTACTATATTTCCTTTCATTCAGACCGGAACAGTATATGACATATTGAAGTAATCATTCCTCTTACTTGCGCTCGTGAAGACATTCCATAGATTTCGATATTAGATTAAGATGTGTTTAATGTTCAGCTTCCAGGCATGCGGAATCCAGTTTCCTGTAAATTTTGTCCTCAAATTGATGTAAGCTGCGACAGAATGCAGATAATTACTTTCATGCTAAGCAAAATGAAGCGTTTGCAAGAAACTTTAAATTTGTTTATTTGTAACTAAGGAAATATTCGAGAGCAATTGTTTTTCAGAACACTAACGATCTATCGCCCTTGATTTGTTTTAGATGAAGAGGCATCATAAAACCAAAGAGTCTAAAACACGTATAACTAATAACGAAGTCTCAAATCTGCCTATTTACATATTGCTTCTGTTTTCAATATTTAGGGTAAAAACGCCAAGGAGATGCATAGCGTTAATTGAGAATTCTTTACCTGCTGCAACGTAAGGATATCCTCTCTATTCTGTGCTAAGGCGAGGGAAAACTGGTTTGTTGCACAAACATGGCTCTATCTATTCCGGCACAAACGATTCTTAAAAACCCCCATTTAACTATCTAATGCACGTTAATGGCAATAAATATAATCATACTGCTCATATCCTTGATGGGTGCAAGGATAATGGAATTCAGTAAGCTTAAGAGATAATCAAGCTTTCATGAGCTGGTTTTAGAATATTAAAAACCCCATTCTCTTTGCATGAGAAATAGACACAACCTGATATAATGCATTGACGTGGCCTTCTTTACTCTTGTAGAAACTTATTTTGGAAACGCGTATTCCTCTATGCACTTCCTCTAACCGAGATAAACATTACGTAATATCTCATTTGCTCGCAGGTGCAAAGGGGATAGATAATTCTATCAGACGTTAAGCGATAGTCAGATACTTTAAGAGTTGGTCACTCTACGATGGCTATGTTCACTCTGATTTGGAAACGAATAATGACTTCTCTTTTGGGAAAAGTATTTGTAAATTGAAACAAATGATAGGGAATACCTCGGAAGAAGTTCACGGCAAGAAAAATTTATTTTGCATAAAGTGTTTTAATGCAGTTCTTTAATGAACTGTGTCGGTAAGTCGTCTTAGTGATACAAATCCGAATGTTATCTTCAGCTGCAGGCTCTTTGTGTACACAAACCGCGCTTATCTCTCTGCACCGAAACTTCCGTGCTTTCGCCGCGACAGTATGTTAGTTTAAATGGGTAGGTGCCCGGAACTTAAATCTACATCAGCATGGGAAAAGCTAATGCTTAGTTTAGGTTGAGTGGTTAGAATGAATTATTACAAATGAGGGAGAGCTTATTTAAATGCTTGTAAAATCATCATGAACCAATTCAAATATAGAAGATTGACTAAAAACCCGCTAAATACAGACAAAATCCGCTAAATGTAAATACTAAATGCGCTAAACTCCCCTGTTTAGGGGTGGTCTGACTATCTTAAATTTGCTGCCAGGAGTCATTAATTTATATCGGATAAGTAATAATACATAAGAGCTAAAGAATGAGTAAATTATCAGTAATAAGGTAAAATATTGAACAGTTTTGCATTTGGATGTATAACTCCCAACGACAGTTAGCCTAATTTAAATGTTACACGACAAGATTGTCATTGAATGCGGAAAAATGTGTTTTAGAAGCGCGTAATCGGAGCACGTGTGTTATGCATCTAGGAGTGTAGGGCTAAAACAAAAGTCGCGTGACATATCAATACAAGATAGAGCTGCCTCACGATTGGCAATATACTTATTCCCGATCTCACCAGCAGATATTAAATTCGACGTTAACAAATGTAACATAACAATTTTCCCAGCGCTAACCCTAATGTCAAATTTCTTACATTTCACCAATCTGTCTTCTAAAAATGTTAACACATCTGTGTTAACGCCAAGAAACTTGTAAATATCTCAGCTAAAGAAGATTACGGATGAGTCGTATTATTTTCTGAACGTCCTGCGATACGCTTTTGTATTCATTTTCGTCTGCACAAGCTGAAAAATAGCGGATGAACAAAATCATAAATAAAGCCGCGAGACAAATTTCTCATTGATGGAGAAAGAATTATTAACTGAATT
Source organism: Mantis religiosa (assembly GCA_030765055.1). Classification (NCBI taxonomy): domain Eukaryota; kingdom Metazoa; phylum Arthropoda; class Insecta; order Mantodea; family Mantidae; genus Mantis; species Mantis religiosa. The sequence goes on along the minus strand of CM060948.1, from coordinate 301,993,112 downwards.
GGTGACGAAGTGTAAGGATATCGTGGAAAATGTAGGACGGATGCAGTGAATGTAAAAGAGAAAGATGTCACGGGGAAAATGTTGGAAACAAATTTAATTCGAATGCATTTTTCACTACTACAAGCACCAGATAACTTGGCAGTATTAGGTAAATTTAAAACGAGGTGTGAAGGCAAGTGACTTCAACGTTTCAAGACGGGTGTGGACAATGTATTATCCACATAACTCAGTGAATTATAAAATCGCAAAGTTATTAATACTGAAACAAAGGCGAGATCGACATATTCCTTTCGATGCATATTCTAACTCATTATTACGTAAATTTAAAACGAGGAGCGAAGAAGGGCAAGTGACTTGAACCTTTCAAGACGGGAGGTGGACAGTGTATTATCCTCATATTTCATTGAATTATAAAATCGCAAGGTTATTGATACTTGAAGCAAAGGCGAGATCGGCATATTCCTTTCGATGCATGTTCTAACCTCTCTTGTACTTCCGCAGTAACATTCATAGCAACATGTTTCGACAGTCTATACTTCCGTAAAATTTTTTCTTCGGATAGCTGCTCAAAATCATTTCTCCTCATAGGCCGTACTCTATTACGTATGCCATTTAGACGATCTTAAATATAGCAAATCAACATCAACAACTGATTTCATGCTCGCCATCTTGATTATTTACAATTTTTACGGGCTTAACATCAGAAATTTCGTATGTTAGTTTAACAAGAGATTTAACACGACTGTTACGCCAACACTTGTTGCTCATATGCAATTCCTGTTTTAACTATTGCTAAACTCGTGTTCAGTCTTAAAATCTGTTGGGCATTGATCTTACTGTGTCTGCACCGTGCTATCATCTCTAACGTCCACTTGACACTCAAACATGGTTTGCATTAAGGCAGTGAATGGACCAGTAATTAGGGTAAGTTAAGCTAAGCTTAGTGCTATCTCAACGTAGGTAAATCCCTTGAATAGTGTCAGCACCAACAGATGGACTGATAATTGAGATGGGAGTAGTGGCTTCACTCACAATCGCCGTACATAGTGGACTATAGTGGTGATGTAAACTGATTACTAGAGCCTGGATTAGTATGGAAAATGCATGTATGTTTAAATGATACACTTTGTATGTCACACTTTTTAGACAATTTGAGCGATATTAATATATAAATATATATATATATATATATATATATATATATATATATTTATATATATATATTTATTTATATATATATATATATTTAGAGGGCAGATGCATATTTTAAGTTTTATATAAGAAGTGCATATTTTACTCTTGCATTGGATATTAAATTATAATTTTCACCATTAGCAAATGCGATTCTAATATTACTGTTAATAACGTCCACTGAAAATAAATGAGCAAAATTAATACAAAACATATGTATATTTATTTATAAATGGATGTATGCTGTAGAAAAATTGAGAAACGAAACCAAGTAAACGTACACCCTTTGAAAAGAAGGCGTACTCTGGCATCGTATATTTTTGTAGGTCCACATCGTGTCCTCGGCCGTTTTAAAATGGTGTCACGGAACGCCTCTCTTTAGCTTCGTCCTACTGAATTCTCTCATAATTAAAAATGTCTATACACTGTGTATTGTTTCCTAGGTTTCGTGCATATCCACATAGGGAAATCTTCCTTTGTTCGCCCAATATATGAGATTTCACAGGCTCATGAGAATAAAATAGAATCTTCTACATACTTTATTTATACTTTATTTTAATAAATGTCATATTTCTTAATATGAAAAATACAAATTTTCTCTTGTTATTTAAGTTAGTTAATGGAAATGAATCATTCCTTCAACTCGCCGTATTATCTCGAATACGAGAGCCCCTAGTGGTTTACCGGGAATATATGAGTTTGCTCGCCTCGGTAGCGTAGATGGGTGCGTGTTTGCCTCACGTTCAAGAGGTCCCGAGTTCAAATCTCGGTTAGGGTGAGTTACCTAGATAAGGGTTTTCCGGGGTTTTCTATTATCCTGAAAGACGAATGTTGGGTAGCGTTAAGCTCCATGGACACCGGACTCATTTGAGCATCATTTCATCCCTTTCATTCATCGTCCGATATGACCTAACTTTGAAGGACGTAAATGTGTACGTGATGACGTCACGTTGGCCATGGTGGTTTAATGGATACGAGCGATTGGACGGAAACCAGGAGATCAGTGGTTAAAATCCCAGCCATGGCATTGAATTTTTCAGTGTAAATATCTAACCAACTTCCTTGTTTAGCGCAGCTTGGTTTGGACAGTTTGTACTAATAAGTGTGTATCTGACATGCTGTTGTGAAATTTAAGTTTTAAATTTATATTAATTTGAAATTTCATTTACAGGAAAAATGGATATAGAGGTGCTCTGGCGCACAACGAAAGGGGAAGAACGAGAATACAGTATTTTCGCTGAAGCCTTGATGTAGAATTTTTGTGGTACTTCGCTTAAGTATAACATTTAATTAGAGAACGTAAAGGCTGATTCAGAATACAGACTATTGAGCCGAATGCTCCCTACTTTGCCGGCCGGGCGCTCTATCAATGTGTCTCCATGTTTCGTTTTTTAGGCGCTTGCTGGCGCTGAAGTGCTTGAGCCGAGGCTGGCTCATGTGTGGCTAGGTTCCCTGAAGTTAGTTCGGCGTAAGTGGGCTCCGGTGGGATGTGGTGAGTGGTCCTCTTCTACCATGGTATAATTTTGTATAAATGTGCTTCTTGTTTCTGGCCTGAGGCCTGTGCTCATGAATTCACAACTGTTGGGAATATAATATCCGAGGAGCTGAACTTTTGGTTCAGGGAAGGATTAAGAGATATATTTATATGAGCCTGTATTTCAAGATGGTGTAGAATAAATAATTATTAGAACAGATCCACAAATATTTAGTTAGGCAGGTCTGAGAGGGTCACTCCTTCACCTAGTGTTTGGTGTTGTTGCACACCTTCCTAATTTTCTCCATCGGTACCTCGTTATCTACCTGTTTCCCTGTTAAGTAGTTTAAGTTTGCACCGTTCCCTGAGACTAGGATCGACACACTACTATCTACTCATATTCTACTCCATATATAGGTATGATGTCTTACTTTTGGATGACCTTCTACCTATGCGTCTTCTAACTATTCTTACAATACATTTTTCTATCCACTTTATGCTAGTTGAAACAATGTTTGCAGAAACAGTTACACTATAAAGTTCATTATATGCACAGGATGGATATTAGAAGCTGTAACAATAGTAAGCTGTATATAACCACCTCACTATATGTTCGCTTTGATTTATTCCATACAGTGGAGCTCTGCATTTAATACAGCCAGGAGCTGATCATTCTCAACTTTTATCCTTCAACCAATGCAAATTTAGACTGATTTCACCTCACCCACCAGGGTGCAATGGGTACAAAGCAGTACAATGCCACATAATAACTGTCTTCCTACTTAAAACCAATAACCCCGCCTAAAAGGTCCCAAGTCAAATACTTATCTGGGCTTAAACCATACTGAGATTGGGCTCACAGGAAAAACTTCGGCAATGAATAGCCTGCCAACACCTCGTTCGGTCGGTTTGCTTTGATATTCCATAATGTTTGCATGACCACAAGAAGCAAAGTAGTTATAACATATTTCTAAATATAAAAAAGTATTAATGGCTCGACTATGGTTAAGTACTCCAAAAGTGGATACTGCTGCGTTAAGCCTGTGGTCTGTTTCTTAGGGTTTGCCAGTTTTACAAAGTTTCCAAAATTGTTTCAGAGTAATTAACACTTTACAAGATAGTTCATGAGCATTTGCTGTTTTAATACAAAATAAATTATGTGTACTCACACAAATGTCTCTCTTCGCTCTTTTATAAATATTTACAAAAGCCCTTATTCGTCTCTTTACTTAATGTAAATCCAGGTAAGCTTTGTAGAGACAGTGTTATTACCTATGGATACAATAGAAGTCGGGTAAAGGTTAGACATGGAGGGATACACTTCACGCCCTGCGATCTCAATACAGGTCTATTGTTCATCTTCCTTCCTCCAGAAGGAAGGGATGACATTAGGGTACTGCAGGAGACCTGACGGTCAAAGGCAGAGATGCCACAGAGGCGCGGAGGTCCCTACAAGGGGAGAGTTCTTTATCCCGGCGCCAGGATTCGCAGCGTAACCACCAATACTTGACAAGCGTTCTCCCGAATGCGAGTCCCACGCTACAGTTGCCTGATATGGGAACAGGAGAATACAGTTATCTTAAGCCATGATCAAATGTCTTAAGAGCCACTTGCTATGAAATGGCTTTGGAATTCCGTTCACTTTGCATATTCATGACAACATATACCAATAACAACTTCTCCTTGGGAAAAGTAACAGTGTTGGAAAATCATTATTATTCTGACTTTGAGGGTTCGTAGAATTAAATGTCCAATTTGCAGCAAATAAAAATCGTTCTTGATTTGCGTAGGAATACACTGTTCATTTCTCACCTAACATTACATCACTTATCACAATCTACAGCACCATAGTCGATGACAATAACAAACATTAGCTCTCGTTACAACACATCACAGCTGACTCTGCTTACTCAATCTCTCGTTTTACAACTACACTCTCGTTACACACAACTGTTTTAGAAACTCCCTGCTGGCGTGTCACAATCGCTCATATATCTCATTCATAATTCGAGAGAATTCTCCAGCAAATAATAAAAACAACTATTTTTGTCAATCCAGATATCTCTCAAACCTTCCAAACATGAAGTCCTATCTCTGCCGGCGAGTCCTTTATTGAAGCTATCTTCATTTGCCGGCTGCTTTGTGTACACTAGCCGCGCTATTGTTAACTGCTTCTTAGAGCTCGTGAAACATTATTCCTTTATGCCTGTTACCGCGATATTATATAGATGAAAAATCTTGGAAAGAACGTAACACATTTGATATAAACTGTGTTACAAAGAGATGTACATGTTTCTGTCTCAAAATATTTAGTCTTCTGTTACTTTACCAGTTATGTGATAAGTATCTAGAATGAAGGTGATCCTGTGGACATTCCTAGACAATTCCTTGAAGAATGACATTTCTGACAAACTTTCTGTGTAAAGCGTAATATCGTTTGAAGGGTTTTCCTTGGAAATCTTTATGTGGTATTCTTGGAAGTTTAACATAAATTTCAAGCTAGTTATTAACCAACTTCTCGTTTTAGAGTCCGTATGTTCACAGAAAAAGAAAACGCAGACTCAGAAAGAGGTTTTATAAAATAGTCCTTTTTCATATTTGGAGAATCTCAAAACATGTACTTCTGGTAAAATTTCAGTACCGAATTTTTGGGTGGAATACGAAGCTTCCTATTTGTACTAGTGGAGGTATACGATTAAAGCCACTTTTCAAGTAATATAGACAAAATATTTTCATACCATGTACAGAAAATGTTCAGGTTAAATAAACTGTAAGCTGAGCTTCATAATTTCGATATTAGTCACATTTTTGTTTAATTTACGTTCTCCGACGTTAAGTTATCTGGGATGATGAATGAAATGGAGTGAAATGATGCTCGAATGAATCCAGGATCCATAGAGCTTAGAACTACATGACTTTCGTTTTTCAGATAACGCATCCTGACCAAAAGTCGAACTCGGGAGCTCTTGAATGTGAGGCAGACATTCCACCATCTAGGCCACCGAGGCAGGTTTGGTCACACGCAAACGCATAAGCACACACGCACATGCACACACAAAAATAGGTTTATCCTTTTTCCGAAAAAAAATGCCTTTCTTAGAACCAGGGAACCTCAAAATCTCGGTTTCCACGAAATCTGTTACATGAGTTTTAAGGACAATCAATTCTTGCTGTGTTTACTATATCTCAGGAGCACAAAATGTTAGAAGGCATTATTCTATGCAATTTAGGTTAATGTTTCGTTATATACTAATTGTCCATGGCTTGGTCAAACAACAGATGTACGCTAGCATACCAAAGAGATCACTCCACAGTATTTTACTTTATTAAAGGTTATTAAAATGATTTATAGCTAGTTCTATAATATGCATACATCATCTGTCGCTCTCGTTATTACGATGAGATGAGTCGTAATGAAGTAGGCGTATGGTAACGTGTACGGGGTTCGTATTCTGCAAGTCAAAGATTCACCGCTCACTCTGAACTTGTTATATTCCTGGCAGAACCCAAATGCTGGGGTGGTTTTGTCTAGTGTGTTTTCTTTTCTATCACTTTTCTTCCATCCCATTCCAGATTATGGACGTTCTATAACCGCTTAAGGGCACTGGGCGGTCGATAGGTTTCAAAACATCCATTTTTTGTCTTTAATGTTAAGACGTTATATAATTCTCCAGCTTTAAAATGATATATAAAATAGGTTGTCAGCTGGTATTAAAGTCCTTTAATTCGTCAATTTAAGCATGGCGGCGTAATGATACGCCCACTTCCTGAGAATGGTGCTTAATCTTTGATCGTGATTTCCCAAAACCTTGATTTTTGATACTTTAGGTGCATGTTTCTCAAAAACTATAAAAGTTTTTGACACAAAATTTGTAGTGGTTTTTTGCGAATATTCCTTCAACACATACGGCTAACCTTAATATTCATGTGATTTATAAAATGGATGAAAACAAATATTCAATCCTTGAAAATATTTTTTTTTACTAAAAACTAATTAATTTTTCATGTGCATAGTGTAAACTATATGTGATTTTCATATGGGCAATATTATAAAACTGTATCTTAGATTATTTAGGATAAAATTTGGTGCATGTAGCTTTAAATTCCCACAAGTAAAGTGCACCGGAAATATAGGGTGCAATATTTTATTCAGGACACACAGTGCGATGTATGCCCCTTTTGTATGGACCTACGGGAACGTAATTTAAATATTATACAGCAGTTAAGTGCACACATCCTTATACAGTAATCGTACCGAATTTCAATTTCTGATAATGTTCAGTTTCCTATATATTCAAATTTTCATATTGGTAAAGGTTAGCCTTGTTTGGGTAAAAATAGCCTCCCTGTGCCCTTAATTTTGTTTCTAGGTAGGTTTCATGACGTCAAGTGGTTTTCCGACAGATGAGGCGGCTGCTTACTCAAAGGAAAAAGTACTTCTTTTGGACACCATGGAGGACTGCGTGATCGAAAGGTTGTTGAACCTCCTTTATAACCTTCTGCCGCAGTAGGACAGATCTTCCAGCCTGGAAGTGGTAGGTCCTTCTGCCTGCGGCCTATCGACTCCTGTCAACACAGTCTCTCTTACTAGAGGATAATTAAATGGATCTTTGTGTCTTCCTACTTGTATAACCTAATCTCACCTAACTGTTCGTTCCATAAACAATGAGTGCATGAAGGGAATGCCATTTTTAAACCTCATATAGATTTTGCACGTAAATGCTGTTCAATCTGGAAGCACTTATGTAAACTATTTGAAAATTATGCAAGATAAATATCTGATTTAAGTTCCTAATGTTAATAACTTCTAAATATTTTCCTGGAGTGTTTTTATGTATTCTAAATTATATCAAAGTTGTACAGTATCTAATCAAAATAACAGGAAACACATACTATTTAAGAAAAATTAAGTATTGAGACTTTGCGGTTTCATAGAATTAAAAGTCCAATTTGCCGAAATTCCAAATGTTCTTTATTTGTGTGGAAACACACTGCGTAGCAGAAGAATTACATCACATATCATAATCTACAACACCAAGGTCGATGACAAAAACAAACTGCTCCCGTTACAACACTTCACAGCTAGTTACTACTCGCCTGACTTTTTTTACAACTCACGACTGGCGTGTCGCAATATCTTACATAACTCATTCATAAATTCGAGAGGTTTCTCGTACAAATCAGAAAACAACTTTTCTCTGTCGATCAAGATATCACTAGAACCTTCCAAACGTGAAAACCTATCTGTGTCGGCAAGTCCTTTACCTCAGCTATCATTATTTGCCGGTTCTTTGTGTACGCTAGTCGCGCTATCGTTAACTGCTTATGCAAGCTCTTTATTACCGTGAAAATATATCCGCCGAAACTTTTATGCCCGTTGCATGGTAATATCTCAAACATATAGCATTTAAAACATAATCTCTAGAACCAGTAATTTCAAAATACAAAATGTGCAAAGGCTCTCAAATCAAGACGCGCATTTCTGTTTTAATTTCCTTATTTCCTATACCCTGTATAAGTTGGTTATGAAGAAAAAGTAACCAATAATGTAACTAGAAAGCGCAAAGGTATATAAAGTGATATATACTACTAAAACTCTGAATTAGCAATAAAAGTTTGTCATGCAAATAAAGCATAGCATTTTTCAAGTCAGGTTCAGCTCTCCAATGTTAAGTGTAATGTTTAAAGCTGTCGAATACTGTACTGTTAAAAAATAATGGTTAATTGGCTTTTGAAATGTAAGGCAAAACGATGAATACTTCACAATATTTTGGCCAGGTATTCATATACTTTAAAATGGAATTTTAATATGGTAAGGTCAGATTTTAGAACTATAAGGTAGTATATGAGTCTTATATTCGAGACGCAAAATCCTCTTTATAGATAAGCCAAATAGTGATACGAATGATATAAGTGATTCAAAATGGTGATTCAACATTGGGTAATGAAAAGTATTGAACATTTCAGGAGGTCTTTTAAGTTTCTCTCGATTCAAGAATGCTAATTGGTGTCTTAACTGTCCGTTTTGATTACGCTTTCAACTAAATCAGAGAAGAATTAGGATATGAATGCCATAAGCAAAACTTTCTTCCACTAACTCAATTTTGGCAGACTATCAGCCTTCCATTTAACCACGTGGAATAATGTTATTAATGGCCTGAATAACCAAAGATACTGGTATTAAACTAAATGGGATTGAAATTGGGTGACACAAACATAACCAATCTGTCAACAAATACAGCGATGACACCATTCAAAGTAGCAGTGGCACTAGTCATAACATATTGTGACTTTGTGGGTTCGTAGAATTAAAAGTCCAATTTGCCGAAATTCTAAATGTTCTTTATTTAAGTAGGAATACACTGTTCAATTCTCACGTAACAACATTACATCACATATACACACCACAATTTAATAAGGTCGATGGCAATAATAATCAGCTCTCGTTACACAGCATTTGTTCACAGGTGTTTACTGATTACTCACAACTCTCTGCTGCTCTCCGCTTACTTCTCCCGCGACTGTTTTACAACTGTCCGCCAGCGTGTCACAGTCTCTTAAATACCTCGCTGATAATTTTCTAGACGATTCGAAAATAAACCAGAACCCGAACAATCTCTATCATTCCAGAAATTTCCATTTTTCTGAGTTTGTTTGCCTTGGCAGACCCTTATCGGCATGCTATCTCTGTCTGCCCGGGTTTTGTTTTCAACCTGCTCGTCTATCAGCTCCTTTTTTGTAAACAAGCCGCGCGATCGTAGATACGGGTTCCCGACAATATGGAATAGACATCATATGGGAAAATATTAAATTCGGCGACCTAAAAAGAATAGAAAAAGTTAAGAAAATGTTCATGAAACGTATCTTAGGATTGGAAAAAATAGCGCCAACTCGACTGATATATTAAATGATGAAAGAGACATATTTCATAGGAGACATCCGACTACAACATTGCCTACCATCAACAAGACCATACCAGGATCTGATCAACATCATGGACCGTAAGAAGAAAGAGATAGACCTTGGTTTCTACAACACACCAGCCATGATGGATGACAGCTGGACCAGAGATTACACAAACCAGAGACATGTGACAACAAGACTTTCAGTACAGGGCTTTCACCATAAAATATGTATTATCAAAAATCTTCACGAACCGGATGTGAATTGTAAATGTGTGTTATGTGGTCATAAATGCAAAAAATATAATAGAATGTAAAAAATAACAAAATCTATAAAAGACTATAGCAAGGACTAAAATACTTGCATATTGTCACGTATCCTTTGGTGAAGTGAAGGAACCTTATTTATTTTAGGAATTTATTTGAAATTTTAATAGCACGAGGTTTCTTTATACAATTGAAGGTATTAATTTGTAGAAGTAAAGATGTACAGACCTCTACAAACATGACAAACCCGTAATTTGCATATTTTCGGAACATTAACCAAGTAAGAATGTCAAACGCAGCAAATCTTAGCGTTGAACACGGTAGTTAGTAATGGACGATTAGCAGGTCGTTGGACTTAAACAAACATGGCGGATGGAATGTTCCAGGATCTTTTCTGCTGATCAAAGGGAAAACGTCCGTAGGTTCAACTTGTGTTGGCCCCCTCTTTTTGGGCTCGGCCGTGAATACTTATAGCGGTGATTATCGAAGCGCGCGGGAGTCTAAAGTGTATTGTTGCGGCCGGAGGCTACGCCAAATCTTCACTCCACCACGCACCGACATCTCCTTGAAGGTAAGCGCGACTGGGTCTTAATGTACTAATGTAGCTATCAACACCAATCCACCCAAAGTCTTTTCAAGACTACGGGTTTGACTTGTATTGTAGAAAATCAGATGTTATAGTAAACTGGCATTTCGTAGAAAGTTGCGCTATTTCTATATATCTGGAACCTGACTACAATTTCCCTTTACCATTTACCTCTACCATCTGGCCCCCTATCCTTTCAGCTACGCTCCCAGTTGCAAACTAGATTGTAAACCATTACGGTAAACCCCCTTTAAGTATACACAACCCTATCCACAACTTGTAGTCTAAAATCATTCCGGTTCACAAAATATAATGCGACATAATCAATGTTTGTACGCTTGTATATTAATTCTCAATCTGAGCGCACTTTTCTCATTATTATTATTATAGATATGTAAAACCAGTCACAAGGTACACCCATATGAAATTTAACTTAGAAATATTTTATACGACGTACAAGATTAATATGAATCGGTTTCAACTGGGAAAGTATCGCCAAAATAGCAGTATACTTCCGAGATCACACCCACCTTTATCTATACTTATAAAGCAATACTCCTAAATTTAGAAATAAATACAGGTCCAATTCAATTATAGACTACAGAAACGCTGTACATGTTCGGAATTAAAATGCTGTTAATCGTGGATCGAATTTCCATCCTTCCATCCTTTAAATCGTCATGACATCCAGAGAATTCTGAATGCACCACAGGAAGTCTAATTATGAGAGAATCTCAATTATGTGAAATCCATGTGATTTGTCAACTCGTCTTCCTCGTGGTAGGTGGTATGCTTTATTATCAATAGAAATGTCAGGCTGTGAAATTTTCATTATATGCTAGAAAAATTTCTAGTGTTATAAACTCTCTCGGCTGGGGAAGGTATTTGCTAATTATAAACGTTCGAACGCGTGAATGACGTCACTCCACCTGCCTGTAAACTAATGTTAACCGAAATGCTCATAACAGTACAAAAGGAATTATTCATTCCCTTTTAGAAGGCTCATCTATATTAGAAACTATACCCTCTTTGAAGCCTTTATTAGACATCTTGAACGTGCAAGTAGAGTCATTTCACATGCTGTTGGCATATTGGCTAGGAGGATAGCGAGAAATATATAGACTCAATTCTATGATGTTCCCTTTGATGACAGAGAAATTATCGGGGATATCACTAATATTTTTGAAAACCTAAAGCAACATAACGTTGGTGATAAGCAGAGATATAGTGAATAAGTTGTAGCGCAGTAGTTACCGAACCTACATAGGAACAGCATACAATATTGGGGAAAGAAGAAAAACATTATTCTATTCTCATCTCTTTGGTTCTCCACAGTCACCTATCTCGCAGGCATATTTTGGCTTTATACGTAATCTCTGTTTCATATAACCTTACCCCGCTGACATGTATCACTCCGCGTGCAACTACCTTCCCCCTCACACTAATTGGCTACTGCTTTCGCACCGTAGACCAGAGGCGGCGCCTTCCCGTCATATTTACATCGGCAGTAAACATAAGTATTCAAACGTCAACATATTTATTACATATATAGTTTTAAAGCTACGCAGAGTAAGCATACGTAAATACAACTGGTAGAAAATAAACTCGAGTCTTCCATTAAACATATAAACTCATAAATAACAACTGAAACGAATTTGCACTACAAGGAGAAATAAACCGGTTAGTTAACATCTGGACATAAGTATTCGAACAGAGAACAGCTAGTATTTAGTTATCACCCCCTTTATTTGAATTACTGCTGATAACCGTTTGGGCCTTGTCTGTATGTGTTATTTAGTGACTGCAAGGTCCATATTTCTCAACTCTGTCTGAAGAAGTTCTTTCAGATGGTCCTTGCTTTGATATGATGCTTCCTCAGACGCTCCTCTATAGGATTTAAATCTGGAGATTGGGGCGGGGTCTTCAAAGTGTGAGGAGTGTTGTACACGATCCAAAGCCTTACAATTTCAGCAGTATGCTTCGGATCATTGTCCTGCTGGAAGTAATAATTATGTCCTCATCCCAGCTTCTCTGCACTCCTTTTAAGATTGTTTTCAAATTTGATCATGATCCTATCTATGAACACCAACTCCCCAAAGCCAGATGAAGCTATACAGCCCCATACCATCACTCTGCTGCTACCATATTTTACTGTAGCTACCATGTTCTTAGGTTCCCATTCTGTATTGGCCAACTCCACACTAAGACTTTCATCACTCTTGTACAAGGAGAATGTTGTCTCGTCCGACCAGAACCTCATCCCAAAATTGTGTTGGTTTCACCACATACTGTTTAGTAAATTCTATAGGCTTTTTCTTATTCACCTTATTAACATATGGTTCCTTAATAAGAACGCGGGCTTTTTACCCAGTACTATTTAACACCCGTTCAACTGTTCTGGTGTGAACCACAGTGCCAGAATATTGCTCAAGGCATTCTCTAATCTCAGATGCAGTGACTCTCGGATTCTGATTCACCATTTATATTTTTTGGCTGCTCTCTGGTAGTGAGTTTAGAAGGAGCGCCATTTCTAATTTTATGTACGACAGCATTTATCTGTTTGAAGCGTTGAATTATAAATAACACTGTAGTTTTGCTTCTGTTAATGGTTTTGGCAATTTCAGAGAGAGATTGGTTCTGTTTTTACATATTTATCACGATATTCCTCTGTGCCACCGTTGTTTCCTTACCTTTACGTCCCATATTACCTCTGAGTTCACAATCGACGGAATAACGTTGAGCACATTGTCTCGAGGCATAGAATAAACTCAACTGCTATGTGGTAGGGACGTGTAGGGTAAGTCCAACCATCTTTCTTTCTGTTCGATTGTGTCCGTTCGAATACTTACGTCCTCATATAAGAGGGACAATAAAATTAATACAGTACAGTTTGTGTAAGAAATACATGCAAAGTGATATTTTAAATATTGTTTCCGAGACACAAAACGTTAAGGTTTACATGTTCAACAATTCAACCCTGCCAAATAAATATTACATTATTTATAGTAAGTTTAATGTTACATGTTATATTATTCGAATACTTCTGTCGGCCTCTGTACGTTTCTGTGTACCTCCCTAGCGCTTTTCTGTGTATGGATTTGACGTAATGATGTAATTAATGTTTCGGTAATCATTAAGCGCAGTACTGGCCGAAGCTGTAAACCAGCCTTCCAAGTTCCGCAGCCAACTACATAACAATAATTTTGGGATCCCTTGTTATTTTCGAGATAACTTTTATCGTGTCCTTTCAATAACTGTTATCCTCCAGTTCTTGGCGTGTTTTGCACCGTTTTAAGAATACAAAACCTGTCTATTTCATTACTGTCTACACAGTGAGGCGAAGGCCATCAAATGTTGAGATATTTCGAACCTCGCAGCGTTTGGAATTGATATTGCAGTTTAATAATTAGTTTCCTTGCTTACTGGTAGGTTCCCTTAGGATTATTGTCCATTTTGAATTTCTTGTGTGTTTGTTCGGTGATTACTAATAAGGAAGCCCGTTCCACCTATCGACAGGTGAGCAGAGAATTGAAAGCTGACCAGTTGCGTCTTTGAGTTAATTTTCTCAAAACAGTACCTCAGGTATACGATCAAACATGGTGCCCTTTCTAGAAATTGTGCCTTTCTTTTGGTATTTTATTTAATTTTTAAAGTTATACCCAGCATATTGCGGTTTTAATGGCGTACTTGTAGAGGATATCTTTTTTGTATTGACGTTTCCAATGTTATATATTTTTTGACACCTGGTTTCCTTTGTAATACGCTTTTTTTGCAAAATAATTTAGGTGCACGAATAGTTTTTGCACTAACTTGATTCATTTTCAATCAAGCGTATGTCCACATACTGGATGTTCGAATGTTGTAATTCTACGGAAATATCTGCAGTTATGCAATAACTTAGAACTGTTTTACAAAGTATATAAACATGGCTAAATAGTGGCATATCCCTCTAGTGCATGGAATCGTGTTGATATAATGCGCAGGGATTTATAGTAGTAAACAAACTCTAAAGCGCCCCTATCTCTCTCAGTCCTCACCGCTGACCTGGTTCTAGCATTTCACTTAATGTTTGTTTTACTTCCCCAGTTCCCTTCGCTACCGAGTTTGAAACTGATCGTCATTCATATGTTAATATTTGAGTGCCAGAATTTTTACATCAAACGAGTAAGAGACGAACTTACCCAGTGGCTAGTTTGGACCTTCGTTGAAAAGCAGGCGTTACAGTCACTCAAGTTAACTGTACTCCACTCCTGCGGCTTACCTTAGCTGAAGTTCTTCAGGGCTCCATTTTGGGACCACTACTGTTTATTTTGTACATAAATGACATTGCCAATGTAATTCCTAATGATGTTAGTTTAAATCTCTATGCTGATGATACGACGATGGGATTTCAGAATTCAGACATTAATAACCTAGAAATACAAATGAATGAAATTGTAAATATTATGACTCAATATTTTAATAACTCTAAATTATGTGTTAATACAAAAAAGTGAATTAAAAATTTTCAATTTTAAAACCACTCATTTTGAGCCTCATATATACTTGGACAATGATATGATTCTACCTATCGATAACATGGATGTTCTTGGTTTAACAGTTGACAGTAAACTGACATGGAATGAATATATTAATAAAATTAAAAATAAATTAATCATAAGCTTTTTCTGTTCTACGTAATATATCAAAGTTTGTATCAGCTGAAATTGCCAAGATAGTTTATTTCGCTTTCATTAATTCAATTATTACATATGGCATAGAGCTGTAGGGATCAACATCTAAAGCCAAGCTCAAAAGGATCGTTTCATTACAAAGACGAGCCTTTAGGTACATAGCCAATCTGCCAATGTATAGTCCTTGTAAGGAAATAATCCAAACTCTTTCAATACTAACCCTTCCCAGCATCTTTATATTAAAATCCATATTGAACATAAGAAATGGGCCTTTGCCTCTATATTATAGAGGAAAACAGAGCTTGATAACTCAATCCCATAGATTAAAATTATATGAAAGAAAGATTGATTATATTGGCAGTAAATTATTCAATAAATTACCAATAAATTTTAGAAAAATTACTCCATTACATAAGTTTAAACATATATTAACTAATTTTCTTAAATCAAAAGCTTGCTATGACGTGGAAGAATTTCTGAATGATAATGATATTTTAATTTATCTACAGTAACCTTTTATGAATGTATTTGCATTACAATGATGTTTATGTATTATTTTAGCACTTTAACTGCTATTACTTGTAATTTTATTGATTGTCTTTATTTATTTTTAACTGGAATATGATCTTAAACCAGTTTTCAATTGTGTATACTATTGTACTTGTTTTAAAGACCAAATTGACTGTTCGTAAGCTAAGACGATTGTGTAAGTCTGGCGTGGAACACAGATACTCAGGAGTTTCTGGCAATATTAATTAAAATAAAAGTACTATGTAAAATTACAGGCATCGGAACTCGACTGCAGAAGGTATGAAGTTACAGCAGGTTTAATATTAATCAGGAAAATTAGGTTACCTGTAGGTAATTAAAGCGGCAGAAGTGCTCTCAATTCATGTTTCCCAGAACGATGCCAGAACTCTGTTCATCGCTGTGTGCTATATATAATTCGTAAATATTAAATAAATATTAAATTAGAGCAATGAGGTCAATTAAGAAAGAATGTGTTACTCTTAGATAACCACTAACGAGGAATCGATTACTAGTCTCCTGTATGTGCTGTTTTAACAAAGTTTTCTGTAGCGACACTTAACATGCAAATGCTATCTGCATAATTTGGCAGTGGGAACCGCTTCCCTCCTTTAATAATAATAACCCATGGCACGACAGCGCTTAGAGGGCCAAGGCCTACCAACCAGACTGCCGGCCTCACGCCCACTTACTCATGGCAGAGGTGGACGATCATCCAACCGATAAGGGGAGGAGATATGGTCAGCAACTCGGGATCCCCCAGCCGGAATGTTGGTTTCCGTGACCAGGGCCGCTTACCTAGCGTAAGCTCCTCACTTTCCTCACGATGCTGAGTGGGCACCGGTCCTACCCCCGGAACCTAAAATCACCGGATCGAACCCGGATCGTTTTCCGTGGCCAGGGACCAAGGCTTGCTGCCTTAGCCCGCTCCGCTACGGCGCAGGACGCTTCCCGCGTTTGCCAAAATGAAATGAAATGAAATGTGTAGTGTTTAACGCCTGCTTTTACTACATACGGCACCGCAGGCGATTACACTGATGATACATGAGATGAAGATGAAACACTGGTGGAATGAGATGGCGGGGTAAACCGGAGATCCCGGAGAAAACCCGCACCAGCGCCGTGTTGTCCACTACAAATCTCACTTTGCGGTCGCCTGGGATCGAACCCGGGCAGCCTTGGTGAGAGCCAAGCGGTCTAAACACTGAGCCACGGCGCGGCCGCGTTTGCCAAGGTTTAGTAAACAAGTACCGCAAGGAAATTTTGAAAAAAAACTAAGGTCAAATGCTAAACGTTGTTCAAACGTCATTCACAACCAGACGCTAACTCAATAGCTGAGCTTTGGAGATGAGGATTAGATATTAATGTCAATAACTACAAGTATGCAAACAATGCGCAAAAAATACCGCTATTTGAGGAAGGAGCTATTTTCAATCAGTGAGGATTCCCCGACATCTTAAAAATTCCTAATATTCGGAGGAAGACAGCAGATCAAATAATTTAAAGGCTTCTAAAAATCAACAACTACAAGCCACAAAATAAAAAAAAGGAAGAAATGAAGAAACCAGCCAGATTATTTATTAATGACAAAACAGATAAAAATAGCCTTATCTCCTGCCTCTGAGCAGTTTTGAGGTTAACCTGGCTTAAGAATTTAAATGCACAGAATCATAAACCAACCATAAAAAACATAAGAGGAAAACTGATGGTAAAGGTACACTATGAACAAATATTCATAAGAAAATTCCTTTTTTTCTGGGTAATTTTAGGTCCTCCAACGTTAAGTCTTATCGGACGGTGAATGAGATGGTTGAAATGATGCTCAAGTGTGTCCAGGGTCCACGGAGCTTAGAGCTACCTGACATTCGTCTTTAAAGGTGAGGGAAAACCCCGGGAAAACCTTATCCATGTAGCTCACCCTGACCGAGATTCGAACTCTGGACCTCTTGAACGTGAGGCAGACACGCTACCATCTACGATACCGAGGTGGGCCAAATTCCTTTACTGAGTCTTAGTGATGATACAATTTATTATTGTAAGATCTGATAAAATTCGTTTTTTTTTACACTCAGCTTATATCCTTATATAGAAATCGTTTTAAATTTTATTTTGTTTTGCAACTCTGTTGGATTGATAGAGTCACGTCAGAAAATTCTATAACCTCAGCTTTATTATCTTTGAACTTTCAGAAGGGAGCGACAGAGCACACCCAGATATATATATGACTTTTGGCTTCTACTATTACTGTCCCAGTTTCGAGCGACCGACTTTTAACATATTTTACAAACAAGAACGAATGAGCATTTTGACTTTAATTTATGAGAGATTAAAAAAATAAAACGATTTAAAAAATCTTCCCGATCTATCTCCTGACCCTGACCCAACTTCATAAATAAAAGAATGAAAATGAAATATCCAATTTTATTTAAAACCGAGCGGGTTGTATTACATGGTAAACCATAATTATACTTGGAAAAGGTAATTTCAGAACTTCTATAACCAGAGATTAATTTATGAAGTTAATAACATTTATGTAAGCACAAAGGGGAACGTGGAAATGTGTAATTTACGGTGGAATAATTAAAAAATACGGTTTCTTCTAGCTAGGTTTGCTATATTTATAATGGGGAACCTCTGACTGCTTTACCGTAATATGTTCCGTACATTTAAAGGATTTATTTAAGATCATAATGTAACCCATTTGATTTGTTCATTTGTTTTGGTTTCGGTAAAGGCCTTCTTATCGCATGCTGGGTGTCCTTTGTTATTCTGAGTTCGCTTACTGCAGGTTTACCAGCCAGCGCCGCCTTATTTTTATTGTGTTTAATGCGAAACCTTTCGCTTTCTTAGTTTCAGTTTGAGAGAGTTTCTTGGGAATATTTAATGTAAAATTTTAAATGTATTTGTTAGTGAATGTGATGGTCATGGGTCACCTTTGTTTCCATGTATTGGGTGTTTAATAATACACACTGTTTGATTATACAGTTATTTGTGTCATGTTCTTAAAGGTTATATTAAAGTTAAGTATCCTTAGCTACCGGTGAAGGACGCGTCACCTTGGTCATATTTGCCGACGTTTCGTTCATATCTCGTGAGCTTCTTCTGGGACGAGCCTAGATGAAGCTCACGAAAAAATGACGCGGCCTTCACTGGAAGCTAAGGATAGTTATGAAGACACAGGCCGCGGAAGCTTAGGCATCCATCACTTAATATTAAAATTGTGTAACGGGGCATTTTTGAGTCAGTTCACTGATGGCCTAACCCACAACCACGAAATCTGTTTATTCTTAAGTAGGATCAAAAAGTTTACAAATTTCATCTAGTGGTAGTGACTGTTTAGCACGGATCGGCCAGTTGCGGAGAAGGTGGAGCCACACACCTTCCAATGCAAATGGGGGAACAAAGTAACTTAGGTGGTAGTTAAATTGCTTAAGAACTATTCACTAATAATGGCTTAAAAATTGTTTCCTTAGCATGAGCAGAACAAATAAGAAAATGTAACGGAATAAGAACTTTAAGGTGGTGGAAATTTCAAAACATAAAGAAATAAAACAAAAAATCTCTCCGAACTGTTAGCTGAAAAAATCGAATACGAGTGTGGGTCAAAAAGTGATGCCTCCTATTTTTTCCTTAAATAAGTAAGTTATGTAAAAACTATGAATTTGGCACAATTCCCCAAACTTTCTTCCCCAATTCCCTGCAGTAGAAACTTCCTAAGTCAACAGGTGGCAGCACTGCATCCTCTTGCAAAGTGGCTGACATCGACATTCGTATTAGACAGCGTTCTGTGATTTTTGACTGCGGAAGGTGAAACGCCAATTCGCATTTACGAAAGGCTAAAAAATATGTATGGTGATGCAACGGTGTATTTCAGCGCTGTTAGATGATGGAATCGTCTCTGTAACGAAGATGATGGGCAAACACCATTGGCAGATGAAAAGCGAAGCGGCAGGCTAGTGACAGCAGTGACTCCATGCAACATTCAGCGAGTCGATGACATCATTCGTGGTGATCACCGGGTAACAAC
Organism: Mantis religiosa; assembly: GCA_030765055.1. Lineage (NCBI taxonomy): Eukaryota > Metazoa > Arthropoda > Insecta > Mantodea > Mantidae > Mantis > Mantis religiosa. The sequence continues at coordinate 301,973,464 of CM060948.1, read as the reverse complement.
ATGTGAATTATGTCGCATTACCTTCCTCAGTAAAGGCAGTGTGATGACGATTACTCAAGAACTGGGCTACTCAAAAGTTTGTTCACGTTGGGTACCAAGAATGTTAACCACCCAAAACAAAGAAACAAGGAAAACAATAGCCTCCGAACTGTTGAGGCCACGCCGTGGCTCAGTGGTTATACCGCTTGGTTCTCACCAAGGCGGCCTGGGTTCTATCCCAGGCGAACGCAAAGTGAGATTTGTGTTGGACAATACGGTGGTACGGCGGGTTTTCTCTGGTTCCTCCAGTTTTCCCCGCCATGCCATTCCACCCTTGCTCCATCTTCATCTCATGTATCATCAGTGTCACCGCCTGCGGTGCCGTATGTAGTAAAAGCTGGCGTTAAACACTACACATTTCCGAACTCTTGCAGTGCTTCCATTTGGAGGGAGAAGAGTTTCTTTAAAATATTGTTACTGGAGACGAAACGTGGGTTCATTTTTTAAAACGTGAAACAAAGAGGCAGTCGATCGAATGGCATCACACAACGACACCGAAGGAAAATGAAATTCAAAGCTCAGCGGTCGGCAGGGAAAGTTATGGCGACAGAGTTTTGGGATGCAGAGGGTGTGCTTATCACTGAATATTTGGAGCAGGGTTGCACAATGAATTCTGTCCAATACGTCGGAACTCTCAAAAAGCTGAAAGCACTTCCTCACCGAGTTCGCCAACAAAAACTATGGCGGATATTCTTCTTTTGCATGAGAATGCAAGACCACACACCAGCGGTTACACCACTGCAGAAATTGAGAAACTGGGGTGGCAAGTCTTACCTCACTCCCCATACAGCCCTGAGCTGGCACCATCAGACTTCCATCTGTTCGGGCCACTAAAGGAAGCTCATCGTGGTATTCATTTTGAAGATGAGGAGGCTGTGAAATCGTCCGTGCATCAATGGCTTAGGGAGCAAGACCGTGTGTTTAACCACACTAGAATACATGCCCTAGTTAAAAGGTGGACCAAAACTGTGGAAAAGGGCGGATATTATATTGAATAGTGACAAATTAATGGTCAGTGTTGTAGTTTCCAAGCTGTGTAAATTGGCTTCAATTTTCGTGGCAAATAAAGGAGAAAAAATAGGAGGCATTACTTTTAGACCCATCCAGGTAGAAACAAGTCGTGTGCTTTGTTGAGAACTAATTTTTTGTATTATAAGAATTTTTTCTACCTCTTAGGTATTCGAGTTACGCAGAAGTCGTATACAGGATAGACATTTTAATCAAAATCGTTAGAGCCATTATGAGAAAATAGGCGTGTCCGAAATATTTTCCATTTAAAAGATATGTTGGATAAATCTTCGTGTTGCATCCTTTGAACCCGCTGAACATAAAATGCCAAGTCCGAATGTTCCTTTTCCAGTTATTCTGTCCACGCGCGCGCGCACACACACACACGCACACACACAAACACAAACATACACAAGCACGTGCGAGCGTACCCACCAGTTCATGTACGTTCCTTCTTCCAAAAATGCTCTTTCCTTGTTTCAGGATCTTCAAAAGTATTTAAGCGACGTAGATTTCTCAGGTGGAATGCAACACGTCCCCTAACTACTATTTATGTGTAGAGAAACTAAAAGGGTGTGACTGGGAAGTGCATTTGGACATAGAATATGCAACATGTATTTCCATAAAAGTTAAAACCGTTTTACAATTCTAAATAAATGTGGAAATTTATATGCCCTTTATTTTAAATCAGATATTTCTTAGTTTTTAATTGCGTATATGTGCGTTTGTTTTAGATACTTAATTTTATTTTATAATGTTGAATGTACTAAAACAGGAATTAAATTTGTTTAAATATTACAAAGGGACTGATATATGGATTTTGACACCTCACAACAGATTCCTTTAAGGCGCCTATAAACTTATTTGAACCAAATTTGAAACTTGATCATACGCCCTGTATGCTGTAAACCCCTGAAATATTAACGCCTAGAGACGAATAGAAGGAGAGATAAATACAGAGGAAGCGGATTAATTAACATGTGACCTACATCTCTAGAGTTGAGTAGGTTCTTTATGCGGTAGAACACTCTCCTAAGATTTGGAACAGCAAAAACGAAAACCATCTTGAGTATAATAAGACAGCATTCTGTCATTCACCAACATGAAACAGTTTGTATAATCTAGTCACTCTACTTGAGCTTCAACTACAGGAAATTTCCTAAGATGCCATCATACCCTTGATCTGTGTCATGGAAAATCTTAGATATTTGATGAGGACAAGGTTCAGTTTAGAAGGAGCAATACGTTAGCAAAAGCGAACGCAGTAATTCGCATATCTTGTAGTATTAATCCCAAATATTGAAGCGAAGCCACCTCACTAGGCGATGTCTTTCTCTCTCTCTCTCTCTCTCTCTCTCTCTCTCTCTCTCTCTCTCTCTCTCTCTCTCTCTCTCTCTCTCTCTGTCTCTCTCTTCGCCCCCTCTCTCTGGGTGGATCACCCGGCTTAAATGTTCTAACTGGTGTATCCACAGTATGAGAAATACACGCCTTCGGAGGGAGAATTCAAAACGAAACAGATTTTTAGCTCAACCAAGTAAAAACTGCACACATACGAAACTGCTGTTAAATTTTCGAGCATAATATACCACAAGAATGAAGTAGGACTTTGTATGGGCAAGAGATAAGATAACCCAATTGAGAAAATTATATTTAGTGAAAAATATAGATAAATATCAAAGACTATCCCGAAATGCTAGGCTTAATAAAAAATACTGATATGTAGCACTCACCAGACTTTCCCTACTCTTGTACAAACCATTCGACGTAGTCATTTTCACTCATGGATATCAAAATTAAAACTAATAACAAAGAATACTTCGGAACTGGTTAACGCCACTAAAGAAGCTCATTTTACGGAAATTGTTCATTTATTTTTGTTAAACAAGTTTTTATTATCGCTTATTTACAGCTTAACAATTTACACAAACGTCATTCAGAATAAAGTGATCTTCACAAGCTATAATAGACAATTCGAGATACACGTTATTTGTCTTAATGCAATAACGTTTTGAAAGTTATTTTGGAGAAAATAAACATTTTCTGCATTTTGTCTTTTCCAAAAATGGCGTGGAATGGACCATTTTCTTCACAATGTGTGTAGAAGTGTTTAACGCCCACTTTTACTACTTATGGCACCGCAGGTGGTGACACTGATGATAGATAAGATGAAGATGGAGCACCAGTGGGATGAGAAGAAGGGCGAAGCAGGAGATCTCAGAGAAAATGCACCCCAGTGCCATGTTGTCCACCAGAAATATTATTTAGCGGTAGCCTGGGATAGAACCCGGGCCGCCTTGGGGAGAGCCAAGCGGTGTAACCACTCAGCCACAGTGCAGACCTTTCCCTTCTGATTTTTCCGTCATATCATTGAAGGATCCTGAACCTATCTGTCAGGTTTCCTTTTTTACTGACTTCTTGTTTTTGACTTTGACTTTTCAAAGACAGAAAAATGCACACACACACTCACTTCTCGAAATGAGTATATTTCTTATTTTTATTTTCCAGCGATTCTCAATGGTGCATTTTCGCTACCCTACATGATACAGAAATTCAAAATTTTCATAAAACAGTTGTGAACAGTTTTCATTAAACTCACTACGTACACGTTATAAATGGCAATTAGATTACACATAATGATGCTGCATATTCATATTGAATTATTTATTATTAACTGCGCCAGGAAACACTCGATGAAGCAGTATTATCCCTATCTTTTATATTTGCCTCCCCGTTGATCAACTCGTTGATCAACTCCTAATTCTGAAACAGTTGAAAGACATTCAGACATGGGCTCAGCGTCTTTTTAAATTTTGGAAACAACTTTTCCAATTGCTTCGAAGAGTTCTAAAGAAATTCATATAAATTCATTTTGTTTACCTAATCATTTTTCTTGCAATTACAGTAATCAAATAGCAAGTAATTATTAACTACATAGAGCAATTCTTGCCGAATACATACCCACCCGGAACCAATGACTGTGAGAGAATTTGTTTCACTTTTAACACGAGAATCATTAATCCCCCTTCAGAGACAACTCTGCCTCATCCAAGAATGGTTCAGGCTTTGGCAACTGTCAATCAACCAGCAGAAAAGCCAAGCCATCCTGTTTACTAAGCGCGACCTTCCCGCCAAATTCCGCACATTTACCTATTCTAGGCGAAAGATAGATTGGACGAATTCCATGAAATATTTGAGGGTGAGGCTGGATAAATTCTTTCCACTATCGGGGAGCGCATCTGTCTCATCAGACATGCGGGGCCTCGGCTTCGTTGTAACACATATTGTGGTCCGGCATGTCGGTCCACTTCAAGTTATGCCTTTTTCAGGCTCTTGGGCTTCCTATTGTGCTTTATGCGTGTGAAGTCTCGGACATAGTGGCAGGTTCTAAGCTGCAGCTACTACTACAAATTGGAATAGATACCTTGGGGCCATCCATTCTGCCCGAAAAATGCTTTCCTGCGGGGCTACTTGACGTAGCCTTATCTCGTCTCTATGTGGAAGGTGAAAATATGCTTCGCGTCCTAAAATTCTACGTTAAAGTGCCATTTAATCAAAACGTTCTGGTTAGGTCTCTTGGAATTATCGTTTAACAGAAAGCCGTTTAAAAACGGCTTGTGGGTATAACCGGTTACTTTAAAGTATGGGTATTTATACAAGCCTCATATTTATTATAACTCACCCAAAAAGTGGCCTGTATTATCAAAATTACAACCTTATTCTTTAAATATTAGTTATTCCATCAGCGGTGCATAAGGGCCGCGCATCCGAGTCCACAGCTGTTGAGGATGAAGCGATCTCCTTTATTTCCCCCTGCCTTTCCGCACCCGCATTCCTGTAATACTCACATTCCGTTACTTCTTGGTTAAGCCTTTTACAGGGCTGGTACAAGTTTGACATACCTTGGGCTGTCCCTCAGCCTGCCAACTCCTTTGCCGCCCACGTCGACAGTCATTGGCACGAAATTGGAATTTAAATATGTTTTCGATAACACAGTTAAGAAAAAATGCTGGAAGTTCTTTAAGCTCACAAATTATTCACGCAATGCGAGTATACGACAATTTGGAGTTTGTGAGACGATTAAATGAGGCTTCTTCAGAGCGGCTAGGCGAAATGGATAGCTTCTGCATGGGTGAGAACCCTAAAGATAATTTATGGCGTATTCTTGAGTTTAAAACAACTGTAGTATTTTGTTTAGGGAAGTTTAAAATGACAAATTAGGACACCAATAAGCAATCGAGGTTGACACAGTTTCATGTCTTGCCCTCACAGGACTTTCTTTGCTCACGGACAAACTCTCCCTACAAATGTTATGCCTGTATATAATTTGTTATGAACGTTTTGCAGAGATTATATTATCGCTAATCCCTTTTTAGTTTCAATGGGTAATTGGATTAGTCACTCTATGATGGCTTTGGAAAACTACGAATATCTGATGCACCGCAACAGATATTGAGTTCTTCTACTCTACTTTACTTCTACTTACTTTACTACTCTACTGAGAGTAATTACTCTACTCTAGTAAGCAAAATTTAAAAAATATTTACTTAATGTTAAGCAAGATAAAAACTTGCACAAATTAAATTATTTCTACTTACACTTTAGCTATGAGGGAATGCAGTAGCGTTAGGTGACAATCACGTCTTTTTAAGCCGGACGCTAAGCGCTGATATTCAAATCTGTCTGCATGGTCAAGAGATTAAAACATTAAAACCTCAAAAGAAAACTCCGAATTGAGAAAAGTATAAGTACTGTAAAATGTAATAAATAGCGAGTATATCTCCGAAATGAACCCAACAATAAAACATATGTGATCTGCAGCACTCGCATGGCTCTGCTCTTGCTCAAATTAATCTTACAAATGTCTATGTCCCTATTTAGTATATCTTACCCGAGAGAAACATTAAATATTACCTCATTGCTAACTTTTTTGAGAACATATTAACTTTAAACGACTGTAGATATTTTAAAAGAATGGTCGCTATGCGATAGCCTTGAAATGTTGTTCCTTTTGTCTGCAAAGGTATAAAAATTATTAAAAAAGAGACTTCTCACTCGATACAAGAATAAGTTTTGGGGAATTCAGAGACCAAATATTTTGGAAATGCGGCAATCAACTTGCTTTTTTACAAAATGTATACTTATGTGTAGCAAGTACTTCTACTTCGTTTCCTTACGGCTTCCGAGTAATGTAAATTTAATTCAGAATGAAGAGGACTTCAGAGGGAATTCTCCTAAAGTTTAAATATTTTAAATCTGTGGTAGTTTATTCAAAACATTTGGAACTATTTTAACAAAATAAATATACTCGAAAAGTGATCCATATAAAATAAAATAAAGTTCTTAGTGGAGGAATTTCTTGAAAATGCACGTGTGACATCCTCAAAATATTTGAACTTAAAGACCAAGTTTGGCGGTACTTCATCGACCTTTTTTTTTTATTTTAAACGGGCCCAAATGACCTAGCTGTCGACGGGCCCTAAAACACCACACACTCACTCGACCGTTTTTTCTTGAGCCAACCGCTCACTGCTTTACCGGCCGTGTGGTCTAGCATGGGGTTGCCGTGGTTTAAGCGTTTGGTGGCGCTGGGGTACATGAGCCGATCTTTGCTGAGAGGTGTGTCTGTACCTTTGTGTCAGTGATCATCATCATCATCATCATCATCATCATCATCATCATCATCATCATCATCATCATCATCATCATCATCATCATCATCATCATCATCATCATCATCATCATCATCATCATCATCATCATCATCATCATCATCATCATCATCATCATCATCACCATCACCATCACCATCACCATCATCATAACAATAACAATAACAACAATAACAACAACAATAATAATAATAATAATAATAATAATACTAATAATAATAATACTAATAATAATACTAATACTAATACTAATACTAATACTAATACTAATACTAATACTAATACTAATACTAATACTAATACTAATACTAATACTAATACTAATACTAATACTAATACTAATACTAATACTAATACTAATACTAATACTAATACTAATACTAATACTAATACTAATACTAATACTAATACTAATACTAATACTAATACTAATACTAATACTAATACTAATACTAATACTAATACTAATACTAATAATAATAATAATAATAATAATAATAATAATAATAATAATAATAATAATAATAATAATAATAATAATAATAATAATAATAATAATAATAATAATAATAATAATAATAATAATAATAATAATAATAATAATAATAATAATAATAATAATAATAATAATAATAATAATAATAATAATAATAATAATAATAATAATAATAATAATAATAATAATAATAATAATAATAATAATAATAATAATAATAATAATAATAATAATAATAATAATAATAATAATAATAATAATAATAATAATAATAATAATAATAATAATAATAATAATAATAATAATAATAATAATAATAATAATAATAATAATAATAATAATAATAATAATAATAATAATAATAATAATAATAATAATAATAATAATAATAATAATAATAATAATAATAATAATAAAGCAATGTTATATAAAGCAGTATTTGAGGGAGCGGAGGTGACTATCATTGTTCCTCAAGTCAGCTCTTTGATATGATAGCACAAAATGAAACAAAAAGAAATGAGGGTAAACAAAAGGCAGTGGTCTATCGAAGCAGATTTCTGTAGGCTGTTAATGCGTGAGATCAAAGGATTATGCCGAATGTAATTTGCAGCGCTCACGTCTACCCTAAAGGACAGACACGTATAGTGCCAACGTTTTAGGACATATCTCCTTCCAATAAGAACGTGATATGAATGGAGATGGAATAGAGAATTCCAAAGCTTCTATTGAGGGATTACCAAGTATTCGCATCCCCTTCTTATGGCTGTTCAGCGTAAACTACAGCAAATTCTGTGAAACTTGTACGAGTGTATAGCATAGGACGTATGGATTTCTAACACTATTTTGTGGAGAACCTCTTACCTGCCTAATATACAAACAATAGATAAATAAAAATAAAAGACGGCTTATCTTATTTTATGGGAAAGTATGACAGCTTATTGAAATTTATCAGCAATATTAAAACGAGTAACGTCATGATGTTTTTGCATGGGTGAACAAACATTTCCTTGGCTTTAGTACGGTTGTAACATTGGTTCTCATATATAAACATGTGTGGGATGCAATAAACATATGTAAACATTAACAGTAGCTCAATACTAAATACTCCGACTTACTTCAATCAAGGTATCGTTTAATTTTTGTATATAAATCGGCTATAATTCCATAGCCATTATAGCTACTCTGTACTGCAAAAAATAGGACATAAAAATCTTTACATTTTAGAATAAGCAAACCAATGATAAGAATCACGACTGTATGTCGCATTTTAATCTCTAAGATAGCATACATAAAAGGCCTACAGTTTACTATAGGAAAGAATTTGACAGGAGAAGGAAGCACAAGGGGTAAATTAGCTGATTAGACATACTTCAGACACCCTGCCTATCAGGGCAGGGATAATGAATTGCCCATTTGAAAACATATGTCAACAATTGTGCTTTCTACTTTGCGAGGAATTCCATTTGCGGTTTTAGTATACCTACTCAGTGAATTCCATAAGTGTACATCAAGCGACCCTATGTTTGCAGAGACACGTAATAATGATGTCTAACGAATGAAAGAAAGGCAAAATTGTTCTCATTGTGGGAAATAAAAGCAAACGTAAAGTTTGTGATAAACCGCAAAGTAATTCTCTTGCTCGTGCTACAAAAAGGAGTAGCTCATTATACACAGTTCCCATCCTTTATCTTAACAATTGGGCTTCAAGCAAAAGAGAGAAGCCAAATCTCGTCACCACGCCAAGGTGACACAGAACCAGGTCACCTCATCAGTAGGTCAATATTGACGATTTCAACATGTGTTTAATACGAATAACTGTGCAGCAACTTTCCACTGTACGAAGAGTAGTGCCATTGTGACCAAAGCTGTTGTTGCATTACGACTATACCGCTCGCAAAAGTTGAAGCCATATGAATGCTGGCCGATGCTCAAGCATTGGCAAGCGCGGTGGATGTACCGACAAAGGTGTTCTACATAGCACGTTTTACATGCCAGCAAAGGTTTTGCCTACTTTTCCCGTAATTAAACAATACATTAAATATTCCTAAAACATTAAACTCATACCCTGACCCACAAACAGCAAGCGCGGATTCCAATTCAGTAACTCACCTTCCAACTTTGTGGGTGTTTCCTGGAGATTGAAATACATGCACGATTCCTTTTCCTAAGCGCAAGGTTGCTTCACTACAAATTCGTGACACAGTATGTGCACTACCTGCACTATAAGTTTCTACAGTTAATTTCTGGGTTTTAGAAAAATCCACACCTGCCCTATATTCTGGATCGGAGACCTCAAGACATTGCAGATATAAAATTAAGGAAGAAATTCAAATGTATAAGAGAACACGGGAATGAATTTTTGTCAGTTTTGCCATCAAGTATGTCATTATCAATGGCGTCAGGGTAATACAAACGACCCTACCATTTTTTTAGTAAGAGACTGCTTTAACCTGTCCTATTTTAATTGGGTTTCCATGAAAACTGCACGAAACTTGCTTTTGTGATGAAATCAGAGTTCAGGCACTAATATCGAATTATTATTTTTAATTCATCCCTAGAGATAAAATAACCTCCCAAATAGGTGATCACCTACATTGCCATTATCATTTTGGAATATCCTATTACATCAGCAATCACGACAGTGTGCTGTGAGAAAGTAACTCGTACTCAAGATCAGCATTGGCTGACGTCACGAAGAGAAGGCAAGTTGCACTAGAAATAACTATGCGCTCAATGTCAGCTGACGTCAGGAATCGAGCACAGTTATTACCGTGCAGAAAGACCTTCGCGCCTGCAATTCTAGAAGCTTCCAACTCCAGAAAGATCTACCACATCCGGTAAATATATGAAAGCGATGCAAGGGCGACAGAAGTCATTCATTGGTGAGCAGTGAGGTAATAGTTGAGCAGGGTCTAGTAGTGAGTCATTCAGTAATGAGTTGGCGAGAGTCGGAGTCAGTTGTACAGTGAGCAGTGTCAGAGCATTGTGGTGCTTGAGTGGAGTATGCTTCAAGCTCTATCATAAGGAGTCGGTTGGCCGTTGAATGGGAAGGACACAGCTCACGGGTCAGTAAATTCGGCTCCCGGTGAGGGGTCACCGAACTGGGAACCGTCAGCGAAGCAGTTTACGTGTAGGTATCAGAGTTGGATTCAGAATTGCTGTGTTGAAGCTAGATCTGTTTGTAAGTCATACAAATTATGGCAGCACAAAGGTTCAGTGCTACAGAGACTTAAAGGACCATTCTAGGGACTTTTGAAGTGCTGTATTTATGTAAAAGATACGTTAGGTACAGATAAAGGACTTCTAAGGCGAACTTGGTCGTCTTTTATCACAGTATCCAAGGATGAGAGCTGTCATTATAGGTGATGTGGATCGACTACTTTGCACAAAGTGTACTTAGAATATTAATTTAATGGAAAAAATGTCATTGATTTATTTTCTCTGTGCTCTTCTTATATTTGTTTTTTCTCCCCTACGGGCATAAGTCTGAGCATTCATGTCAAATAGAATATCGTTCCATTGAAGTTTAAAGAGATCCCGTTTAGAGCTACATCACATAAAACGATAATAAAATACATATTCTATTGTTCAAAGCACGCTCAATTACGAAAAACAACCCTCTTGGAACGCTTTGTCCGTTAATCTGCGTAAATTCATTGCATGCATCTCTCCGAACTTGACAAAGAAGAAACGGTTGGCTGTTCAAATTCTATTTGATAACTTTTGCGATTTAAAATGTAAATAAAAGAACCTCTGTCATTACAAAGCATTGTGCAGGTAACGTGTTTTACTCTGAAATGAACATTTCTTCATGAAAGGCTGCGATACACGCAATCAGTTCCAATTAATTTTGTGTGGTTTGCCATACGTAGTTGCGAACAATTCTTGTTTCGGAAACAAGCTTTAAATCAGCTCACCAAAGGGGCTTCGTATTAGCACATTCAAATGAACCGCTTGATGTTGTTTCCATGATAAAGTTTCAGACTCTCAAAAATAAATTTGTGTGATATTCTTTTAGTATTCAAGCTAAGCAATGGCTTGTTTGTAGCACAAAGAAATTTGAAATAATTTTGTGTTTGGGCTCACAACAAAGTTGCCTGTAGGTTGTGATAATATTGAAAATTTTATTCCTGGTTATGTGAGCATTTTTAATGCCCCCTGCTGCCCACTATAGTGGACCATAGGTGTATATCGTTCGATCCAAGGTAAAGCTTCAACATCATAATTTCAAAGACATTCAGGTTTAAATTGTTTGCGTAACTGAAAAGCTATGAAAAAGTTAGCTTTAGCTGCTCGTGAAGTGTATCACAGCACTGCGTAAAGTCAAACGAATCATGACATTCAAAAATATGAAGAGGGGAAATAAGACCTGAAGCTTTCCTGGCGACAAATATGCTCACTTTGTTCTCGGGCAGCCAGTCAGGTGTAAAGATGATTAGATATCTAACGCTTCGGGAGTGTACATCTCTCCCATCATCAGGATATTTATAAAATGTTATAACCACAGGTGAAACACTGGATATAAAACAACTATAAACAAAGACAAAACACTATCAAAATTCGCATTACTGAGCAAAATACTGTTTTCAGTTTATTAAATGCCAGGTCAGGAGATGGCGTGAGTATAGAAAATTGTGTCAAAGAAACGTAACTATTTAACTTGATTATCAAGCTGTATTGATCTTTGCTTCTTCAATTGACGGATTTCTATTTTAAGGCCGGTTTCCAAGAGGAGCTGAACTGAAATCCAGCATCACGATTAACCGTGCTCCATTCAGAGGAATTCGGCAAAGCTTCCTTAATTTTCCCTCTGAAAGGAGCAAGCCGATTTCCTTTGAAAGGAGCACGCATAATCGTGATGCTGGATTTTAGTTCAGCTCCTCTTGGAAACCGGCCTTAAAATGGAAATCCGTCGACTTAGGAAGCCAAGCTCAATTCAGCTTGATAATAAAGTTAAATATTTACGTTTCTTTGACACAATTTTCTATACTCACGCCATCTCCTGACCTGGCATTTAATTTACTGAAAACAGTCCTTGTTCAGAAATGTGAAATAATGATAGTGTTTTGTCTTTGTTTATACTTGTGTTATAATAACAGTTTATACATATCCTGATAATGGGAGAGATGCACGCTCCGGAAACGTTGATATCCAATCATTTTTTCACCTGTCTGGCTGCCGGAGAAGAAAGTGAGCTCATGAAGAGGGGAGTTTAAGACAATTATACCTCTGAAATTTTGAACATTCCGAGTACGGTGTTCTGTTCATTGCTTTCTTTTAAATAAAATATGAATGTGGCTGCTGACAAGAGAAGATATTGTCTTCAATTATCTGAACGGCTTTGCTGTCGACTTCATTTTGTTGAATATTATCTAAATGGAAAAACATAAATAGTAAACGAAACTTACAATAGAATTATACGAGGGCTGTTCAATAAAGAATTATCATAATTTTTCGCACTAAAATTCTACCTTATTATATTCTGTTACCTTAGCGTGAAACAAACACGCCGTAGTTGTTTCATTGTTGGTACTCCTGTTACCCGCCTGTGAGAAGCAGGCAAGTTCAGAAATGTTCAGTATCACCTACCGCTGCAATGGAGGTAACAATGCAGTTAAAATTTGATGTTAGAGGAATATCCTGAGTGTCTATCAAACGTAATTACTGCTGATGAAACTTGAATACATCATTTCGATCCTGACAGCAAACAGCAAAGCTCAGTGTGGGAATCACCTTGATCACCAACCCCCAAAAAGGTAAAAGTGGATGCTTCTGCTGGGAAAGGTATGGTCATCTAATTCTTTGATATTCATGAAACAGTTTATCAGCATGTTGCACCTGCATACACATCAGTAACTGGACAATACTACAGGGATGTCCTGAAAGCATTGGAAGTTCATATCAGGCGTAACAGACCACATTTCTGTGAACCAGGCTGGATGTTGCACCACGATAATGCGCGGACGCATATTGCCAATGTTGTTGCTGAATATCTTCCAAAAATCAACACGAAGTGCATCCCTCACTCTCCCTATAGTCCGCATTTATCCCCATGAGACATTTTCCTATACCGTAACTTGAAGAAACGGCTTCGTGAGAGGCATTATCCATCAGCAGAAGCAGTAGTGTAGGCTGCGGAGGCGATTTTGAAGTATCTCTCAAAAATTGTTTTCATCCGTCCGTCCGTCCCTCCCTCCCTCCCCCTCCATCCCTGCATCCCTCCATCCCTTCCTCCATCGATCCATCCATCCGTCCATTTGTGCATATAGATGTATGTATACATGTGTATATCCATATTCATGCATATGGAAGCTGAAATCTGATGAGTCACTCATTTCTGTTTAGTATGTACTATAAACATAAACTATTAAAAATTAGTTGTATATGGTTATATAAACACCCCAATATTCGATGTTATTAATATCCCAATTTATAAAAGAAACAAACAAGAAAGCAATTAAAGCTATTGTACGAATTTTTCGAATAAAACTGTGTGATTCTGAGTATGCCCTCACTTTCGCAAGACATACCGAGCGGGATGGCTCAGCCAGTTTCGTCTGCGGCCCGTATTCTAGTGGCCTGGTTGCGATTCTCGTTGCCGATGTGCATGGCCGATGGAATTTTTCGGGGATTTTTCCGGATCCCCAGGTGAATGCTGGGTAGATTGATTCCATCCCCGAATTTGCTGTCCCTCCATTTCATCTCCATTGTCATTTTACATCATCTCTCATCTGGTGGTCGCTCTCAAGGTAGAAGTTTCGGCAGGTGTCACGACGCTGTCGAAACTCCTTGGACGGGCCGCCGTCTGTCTCCTCTCACCTCACTCTTCCTCCCGTGGATGTCACACTTGGGGCTTAGGTACAATGGACCACAGGTTTCGCGGCCGAATACCCTCCTTAGTAATCCTAATCCAAATCTTTCGGATGTCTAATCGCACTTGTTCCATTGCTGTTCCATGTGTGCATGATAGTCTCAGTAATTTTTAACCGATACATGATCAGTGTGGTTGTGTCAGTTTTTAATACCTAATTTCGTTTGATGTAAGGACGTATAACATTGAAACACAATGTTATAAGAATGAAATAAATTTTCCTGGTAAATGTGATCTGGTTAATATGTTTTAAGCAGTGAAGCGAATCAACACTAATCTCCATTAATTGCCAAATCAACATAGGATCTTCCAAATGTATTAATAAAGTGCGTTATTCTTTCGATGGTACAAAGAATATTTGATGTAATAGGTTTTCATAATCCTGCAATTCTTCCATTTAAGATACTGTTACAGAGGCTGTGGCAAAGTAATACTGCACGTAAGTCTAATAAGAGTGCAGTTGTCACACTGGAATTTACCCATATCGGAAGATGTGGCAAGAGATTTTTGTAAACGATACGAAGAAATAGCATTGTTGAGTGAAATAAAGACTCAACATTTAGCTACTGATGGAGTAATGGATAGACGAAACTCGTCGTTGCATACATTCACAGATGCTAGTCGACATGCATATGCAGCTGTTACTTATTTGAGAACCACGACGAATAAAGGAGTAATCATACAACTAATGATGGCCAAGGCATGTGCCGCTCCACTGAATGTTGTAACAATAGTTTGAGCTCTTGGGTTGCTTCATTGGAAGTCGGCTTGCTGCTTTACTACCGAAAGCATTATCTCTAGAAGGTACAAACGAATATTTGTGGACAGATTCCACTACAGTACTAGCTTGGATAAGAAGAGATAAAAATTGGGCAACATTTCTAGGGAACAGGGTACAAGAAATCACCAAACTGTCTAGACCTGAGAATTGGAGACATATTTCTGGTGTGCATAATCCTGCAGACATAAGATCGAGTAGTTGTTATCCTTCTGAACTATTAATGTCAAAATGGTGGAAAGGTCCTGAATGGCTAACATATCCAGAAGAAGAATGGCCTTGTAACTCTGGCGAAGATGAAACAGATGAAAATGTGATAGCCATTGAGAAGAGAAAAGCAACCGAGAATAATTTGACTATGATAAACCTGGAAGGCCTCAGGAGTTACACATTTTCACAGATGGTCATAATTATAGGTTGTGTTAGGAGATTTATAAATCATGCAAAGAGAGGTACCTGGGGAATATCTGGTACCCTTTCATTTAGGAAATTAAAGCAAGCTGAGTTGACTTTAATTCACAGTGTGCAGTTGGAATCCTTTCCTCAAAACAGTAATGATATTGAGGGCATTCAGGTTGTTAGAGATGAAGCAGGTTTTATACGTGCCAAGACAAAAATCATTATGCGTGATAATGTTTTAAATTTTCGTTATCTACAGTTGCTCCCTAGGAAACGTAAGTTAATTGATGTACTTATAGAAGAACAGCATCGTATATATTGTCATGCAGGTATACAATTTTTGATGACATGGCTTCGAATGAATTTTTGGATAATTCAGATTATAAGAACCATAAAAACTATACTGTCTAAATGAGTTCAGTGTTGACGGCAAAATCCTAAACCAGTAGACACGGACACTGCACCATTACTAGTTGGCTGTATAAAAGATGCATCTCCCATTGAAGTTACAGGAGTTGATTTTGCAGGACCACTATTACTAAAACGAAAGAAAAGGTGTGGATTGTTCTAAACTCATGTGCTGTGTACAGAGCTGTTCATTTAAACCTAACATCAGATCTCAGTACAGAAGGATTTTTGCACACTATGCGTTGTTTCTTAGCAAGACAAACTCGTCCTTCCATTATTTATTAAGATATTGGTACTAATTTCATTGGATCCCGTAACGCTCTGAGAGCTCAAGACATTCAGAAGATACAACTCAAATGTGGAGTTCAAGGGATCGAGGGAAATTGAACCCCCCACAGGAAGTTGGTGGGGAGGATGGTGAGAGCGCCAAGTGCAATGCATAAAAGACATACTGAAGAGAATGCTAGGAAAATATGTCCTCACTTACGAGGAATTATATACGACATTATGTGATGTTGAGTCAGTTATAAACAATACACCCTTAACATGTGTATCTCAAAACCCAGAAGACTTGAATCCTCTTATGCCAGACATCGATAGGTTGGAAAATAATATGTTCCAACGAAGACTACGATTTCGACAGCATCTACTGAAACAACTGCCACAACGGTTTCATAAAGAATATCTTGCCCTGCTGATCCAGCGACCTAGAGGAGAGAAGATCATCCTGAAGGAAGGAGATGTTGCCTAATAGAGTCGGATGGAAAGAAAAGAACTGAATGACCCCTTGCTCGAATATTGCCTTTGATTCCAGGGAGAGATCAGGTTGTTAGAGTCGCCAAACTGAAGTCAGCAGATGGGATCTTAATACGTCCAGTCCAGCGCCTGTATCCCTTAGAAGGAAACCGTTATATTAATTAATTAGATAACATGACTCCTGCAAATTTATTAATGTGTTGAAATTGTGTAGACAATTTTAGGTTGGGAGGAAATGTTATAAATTGGTTCATTTGACGATTTTCGTTAGTCTTTGTTCACTATGATATTACTATATAAGTTACTACGTTATTGCTATGTAAAATAAATATGTTCTAATACGGTAGAAATAAATTCATTAAAAAAGTTATTTGAAATTTAATGCTATTTTTAACAACTGGTATCTTGAATAAAATTTAACTTTTGAGATATGAAATTAACCAAATTGAATCTTTACTGCACCAATAGTTGCTCACTGGAAAACTTCAGGCTTTGCAGTACATAAAGGAGACAACTGACAGTTGGCATTCACAGATGATTCATAGATTCTAACCTTATGTTTGGTGAATATTCACAATATTGACACACCGGAGATTATGAAAATCACTATAGTGCAGCCGAAATATGGATATACGTGATCTAAGGACCAATATAAACAAAACGCATGGTAGAAAAGAGACCATATATTTATATCAAGCACCTCATCTTCCGGGTTCTAGTGTATAGCCTTTTTAATAATTATTTGGAATGCTGACCAAATGAAATGCAAAGTACTCAAGAAAAGATAACAGAAAAATATTGATATTATCTGTCACATTCTAAATTTTAAGTAATAAATAGGCAACTTATCTAATTTTAGATTATCGTTTCACTTGTTTACCAACTTTGTCCCGTTGTTGCAACAGCCAAACCGAGTGAAAAGTATATGCACTGAAATCCCTAAAATAAACGACCGAAAATGTAAATAAAGGAATAAGCAGGTGAAAGCTCATCCATAATAGCGTTTAACTATCTTAAAAAAGACGAAATATCTGTAGCATTATTGAGGATACCATTCGTTAAAGAAATCACGGAATCGTAACATTCATTTTGAAAAAGTGTTGAGGTTTGTAGAACATACTATTTCGAACTAGAATTTCATCAAGAGAGAAACGTCAAAGTTCGTTTTGTTTAATCTCTGCTTTCTCGCACAAAACTCATGTGACTTTTCCCAATTTAAAAACATTCAGAATGCAGAGGTATTTGTTCATTCGTACGCTCAATGCGTTGAACTGTTAGGCAAATGGTTAATACAGGAAGCTGCATTCAATAGGGCTAATTTTATAGTACTTAGAGAATGGAACGGTTTTTTCCCCTGGAGCTTCAAGGGTTCTGAAAAGTAGTCCTAAGGTTGGCAGCCTTTTGCTCAATTTGAAACAGTATCTTGAATCACAAAGGAATCGCGCTTTACAACATAGCAATATGTAATGAAATATGGTAACTTTTTCGCTGAACATCCTGTAAATGCATCATATACGATTTTTGTAACCAACGGACTATGTGATGGTTCTGAAATGTTGGGACTTTCTTTACAAAATAAAGAATGCATGCACCGCGTCTGCGTAAAACTTCCACTGTTGCGAAACTATGCACCAGTACTTTCTAATAAAAAATGAATGAATGAAATAAATAAAATAAAAGCATAAAAATTTGTAGTATATGGTACTGAGTAATACGTGGTACTGTATATTCTGCAATACGTTCAGCTCAGCGTTTTAGTACTTTATTTGCCTAAACTAGCTACCATTTGGCACTGAGCACTCTCTTAAAGCTGCATTTACAAATAAAAAACTCCCTGAATTAGCTATTAGGACAAAAACTGTATCTCAATATTGATCTGTATTTCCGATGAAATCCAAGCCTTTGTTGCTTTGACCTGACAAGTGCTACACACCCTTTGTACCTTTGAAAAAAAGAACAATTGAACTGTGGAATGTAAATAGCAATTTTCAATTAATTTAACATCAAACATATGATGCAAAAGTATTCTCTTAGTGATATAACCCTGTAAGGACAAAGACTATACTTGAGTTTATACTAGCCTTTTTTCTGTTTTCCTGCTGTTTTGCTGTTTTGCTGTTATCCTTCTGTTACCGAGCGACATTTCGCAGTAACTTTGGAGGTTAGTATTCGAAAGGCTTCGGATTTTTTGATCCTCCTCTCGATCTCCCACTCTGATCTTGTGCTTTGCGTGAGTTTCTCCTGTCCTTGAGTCAAAGTGAAGACCAATGAATGTAAAATCAACAAGCAACTCTGTGTATTATCTGTAGCGCTTTCTTTGTCTATGGGACATCAGAGAAGGGAGTATTAAATTAAATTAAAGATTTCATAGATGGGCACCAAAGAAAATTTCAACTTTAAATATTCGAGAATGACTTTTTCAAGAACCTTAAATGCTACTGTGGGGAAATTGACCAAACGCAATGTTAAAACTTTATTAATTGTTTCTGTTATACCTACCTCATCTGTCTTTCTTTCTTCTCTATCCTAAGGTTTCTAAGTAGTAGGATTATCTTCATTCTGGATACAGACGTCGCGACGCCGACGTCGGTGGGAGGGGGTGAGGACCACCCAAGATGTTGCAGGTGGTATGGAAGGGACAGACATGTCTCGACGCGCATTCCCAGGGCTTTTTTTTTAATGGAAGCCATAAATTATTGTATATGTATGTTTCAGATACACACGTCGCGACATCTGGCGTCTGTCGAAGGGGGAGATGAGATCGACCACCTGTTACTCGACAAAGATTATGTGGGAATCAACACAAAAATGCATTCCCAGGGTTTTTTAAGGGAAGTCATAAATTATTGTGTATGTATTTTTCAGATACATACGTCGCGACATCAGGCGTCTGTGGAAGGGGGAGATGAGATCGACCACCTGTTACTTGACAAAGATTATGTGGTATGGAAGGGACATACATGTCTCGACAGGTTTCTGTGATATGTTGGGGAGGGTTGAGATTGAACATCTGTTAAGTGTTACCCGACGTCGATGTTATGTGAAAGGATGCAGCCATGTGTAATGGCCCTCATAAATAAGGGGCCTGAGATTGAACATCTGTTACGCGACAAAGAGTATGTGTTCCCAGAGTTTTTTAAGGGAAGTCATAAATTATGGTATATATGTATGTCCCAGATACAGTCGTCACGACATCAGGCGTCTGTGGAAGGGGGAGATGAGATCGACCACCTGTTACTCGACAAAGATTATCCGGGAGAAAACACTGAAATGCATTCCAACGGTTTTGGGTAGGGTGCACCCCAAACAAACAGCCATGTGAAACTTGAACGCTTTTTCTTATAAAAATTAATGGGTCCCACCAATTCTGATCTGACATTTATTGCGCCGTGGCTCATGTCAAGAGACACATTTATGTTGCAGCTGAAACCATGATGGAAAACTGTCTCGCTTCCTCCCACGTCTATATGCGTCCAACCAGTCCTTTTTAAGGGTGTGAATAAACTGAAGGAAGAATTCCCATGTTTTAAGGGAAGACATTAATTTTCGTTTCCGTCGCCCTGGTAGAAGCAGGGTCGGTTCGAAAATCCACACCACATGTGTGACATTTCCACCCTCCAAAGTGATAGGGGACCACCTGTCGCGCAAAGATTTTATTTTGTTGGGAGAGGTAGCCGCCTCTCTCAAAGGCATGGCTCCGACATTTAATGCTAGTTTAAAAAATCATTTGAAGTAAATAGTCCTCTGGTTATGAGCGAAAATAGTACTCCATCTATAGAATAACATGAAAATTGATGTGAAAAAAACTTCAGTGGTTGATAGCCAACGGATCTAGGTTCGAATCGCAGCGATATAACGTAAATAATGCAAATAGTTTATTTAGTTTTGAGGACGCAGCACGTTTCCAAAATCTAGCGTTGGATTACTGCTCTTCCAGGCTTATTACTGAAAACAGTTGATGTATCTTATAGGGTAATGCTGCTAAATATTTAAGTAACTACATTGAAGGACTCCAAATAATCTCCCATTCAAGGAAATATGTAATGTATTTCTTCATTTACAGTTGCTTGTAGGAGAACATTCTTCAGTTTTTGTAAAAGGGTTTTAGCGCTAAGACTGAAAAGTTAACCGTAATCCAGACTTATTATTGAAAACAGTTAGTGTATCTTATAGGTTAATGCTGCTAAATATTTAATTAACTACATTGAAGGACTCCAAATAATCTCCCATTCAAGGAAATATGTAATGTATTTCTTCATTTACAGTTGCTTGTAGGAGAACATTCTTCAGTTTTTGTAAAAGGGTTTTAGCGCTAAGAATGAAAAGTTAACTGTAATCCAGACTTATTATTGAAAACAGTTAATGTATCTTATAGGGTAATGCTGCTAAATATTTAATTAACTACATTGAAGGACTCCAAATAATCTCCCATTCAAGGAAATATGTAATGTATTTCTTCATTTAGAGTTGCTTGTAGGAGAACGTTCTTCAGTTCTTGTAAAAGGGTTTTAGCGCTAAGAATGAAAACTTAACCGTAATCCAGACTTATTATTGAAAACAGTTAATGTATCTTATAGGGTAATGCTGCTAAATATTTAATTAACTACATTGAAGGACTCCAAATAATCTCCCATTCAAGGAAATATGTAATGTATTTCTTCATTTACAGTTGCTTGTAGGAGAACATTCTTCAGTTCTTGTAAAAGGGTTTTAGCGCTAAGAATGAAAAGTTAACCGTAACTGGTGAACCGTAATAACGAGGGACCTGCGCACTATGTACACCACTTAGAGAAAATTTAAATTTATCACACTTGGAAATCAATACCATTCTTTTACTTTCAATGTTTATGGCCAATGCAGGGCGCCAGCAATTAATGCTAATTTTTAAAAATCATTTGAAGTAAATAGTCCTCTGGTTAAGAGCGAAAATAGTACTCCATCTATAGAATAACATGAAAATTGATGGGAAAATAAAAAGTAACTTCGACGGTTAATAGCCATTGGATCCAGGTTCGAATCTCATGGATGTAACTCAAATAAATCTGAATATAAATAGTGTACGAATGAAACAAAAAGATTTAAAATGAATATATCAGACACACACGCACGCACATAGACACACGCACGCACATACACACACGCACGCACATACACGCACACTCACAAACAAGCAAACATGTATACGAATGTACTGAGGAGAAGCGTCATTTGCAGTTATAACATCTTTTTCAGACTGTACCGCACGTAGAAAAGGTAATATCTTTGGATGACAGAGGGGAGAGGGAAAATCTAAAGCCTCAAAATGCTCTATACAGGGCTCGCTAGACTAGTGGAGGGGAGGATTTTGAAATCACTATTAAAACGATTGTCTGATAGACACATTATTCAGTCTGTAATAGTGCACAGCCAACACATCGGACAACAACTTTTCCTTCTTCGGGATATTCATCCAGACTTCATTTATAAAAAGGTAAGCGATTCATTTATAATTACAGTGATATAATTACAGAGAGTGTTTATTTGCAAGAAAATATATTGAAGTGAATTTTCTCTTATCAGTGATAAAAGATGTATAGACTGTGTGCATTTTTCAAGAATATTTCTGGTTCAAATCACAATCGAAATTACTATAAGATACTCATTGCTTCAAAATTATACCCGTAATCTTTATATTTCTAATTCAAATCACAATCGAAATTATTATAAGATACTCATTGCTTCATAATTATACCCGTAATCTTTATATTTCTAATTCAAATCATGATTGAAATTATTAACTTATAAGATGCTCATTACTTCATAATTATACCCGTAATCTTTATTATTTCAGGAAAACAAGATGCATCCAAGAAAAAATTGGATAAATAAATTGACCCTGGCCGGCAGAAAGCGTAAAGCTCCCGACAGCGAGCAAGGATCACCAGCGTCGCCAATATTGTCTGAGGTAGATTATGTCATCCCACCACCCCCAGATTTTCAAGATGAATGTTCCTGTCGGAATTGCGGCTATAGGATCGCACTAGAGTGGCTTGAAAACGCTAATACCGGTATGCAATACTCTTTTCATTGTTTTGTATGTTTACTTTTTACCACTTTCCCCATTGCATGCAACTATGAGTTTCTTTCAGAAGATTGTGGCAATTATTAATTACTTTTTCCACCGTATCTCCTGGTCGATAAGACATACGTCACTCTATTGTAACTTTTAAACTAAGGACCTGAACATAGGCGAATTTATACTCAAATAAATTCTCTAATTGAGATCTTCAAGTACATATAGTTATTTTTTGTATATATTAATTTAGTTATTTTACTTTCAAATTTTACATTTTAAATTTTAACTTTTGGTCTCATATGTGTTGTATAGCAGATAAAGAATAACTGTAAATGACAAAATGGATATAGTTTCAAATAAAAATAGTCTCTGTATCATTTATATATTAGAAAGCTATATATCAAAGGGCATATAATGCGCAATACGCTTATCTACATTTACAGCCATCAGCCAACTAAGAAATAGAGTATAAGGAAATGGTTTATGCTTCAAGCACTTTTTAGTGTTGCAAAGCAGGTTGTAGTGTAATAATATTGGAATATAAGAAAAGGAATTTGCCGTTAGCTATCATTGTGTGTGTTTTTCAATTATATCATTGCCGATAGTAGAGCTAGTTTCACTATATTTATTCTTACAGGATTTTAAGCTACTAATATGATTAATTTCTCTGTTTTCAGAGCCAGGGCCAATGCCAGATCACGAAGCCGAATGGTAAGTTTGCACCAATTGCATGTACAGGATCCGGCTCCTTGAGCTGTTACATCCCATGCAATGTAAATGCATTTGACAAATTATTTTCATTAATTAGAAGCAGGCATTCTTTCCATTAATGTACTTTAACATGTACATGTATATTATACTGCTTGCGCTTCCTTCTTCTCCTTCCTTCTCCTTCCTTCTTCTCCTCCTTCCTTCTCCTTCCTTCCTTCTCCCTCCTTCTTCTCCCTCTCCTTCTCCTTCCTTCTCCTTCTCCTTCCTTCTCCTTCCTTCTTCTTCCTTCCTTCTCCTTCCTTCTTCTCCTTCCTTCTTCTTCTCCTCCTTCCTTCTTCTCCTTCTCCTTCTTCTCCTTCCATCTTCTCCTTCCTTCTTCTCCTTCTCCTTCCTTCTTCTCCTTCCTCCTACTTCCTTCTTCTCCTCCTTCTTCTCCTTCTCCTTCCTTTATCTCCTTCTTCTCCATCTCCTTCCTTCTTCTCCTTCTCCTTCTCCTTCTTCCCCTTCTTCTCCTTCTCATTATTATTATTATTATTATTATTATTATTATTATTATTATTATTATTATTATTATTATTATTATTATTATTATTATTATTATTATTATTATTATTATTATTATTATTATTATTATTATTATTATTATTATTATTATTATTATTATTATTATTATTATTATTATTATTATTATTATTATTATTATTATTATTATTATTATTATTATTATTATTATTATTATTATTATTATTATTATTATTATTATTATTATTATTATTATTATTATTATTATTATTATTATTATTATTATTATTATTATTATTATTATTATTATTATTATTATTATTATTATTATTATTATTATTATTATTATTATTATTATTATTATTATTATTATTATTATTATTATTATTATTATTATTATTATTATTATTATTATTATTATTATTATTATTATTATTATTATTATTATTATTATTATTATTATTATTATTATTATTATTATTATTATTATTATTATTATTATTATTATTATTATTATTATTATTATTATTATTATTATTATTATTATTATTATTATTATTATTATTATTATTATTATTATTATTATTATTATTATTATTATTATTATTATTATTATTATTATTATTATTATTATTATTATTATTATTATTATTATTATTATTATTATTATTATTATTATTATTATTATTATTATTATTATTATTATTATTATTATTATTATTATTATTATTATTATTATTATTATTATTATTATTATTATTATTATTATTATTATTATTATTATTATTATTATTATTATTATTATTATTATTATTATTATTATTATTATTATTATTATTATTATTATTATTATTATTATTATTATTATTATTATTATTATTATTATTATTATATTATTATTATTATTATTATTATTATTATTTTTATTTAAACAAATGCTCTAGACATGTTGGAAAAATTCCATTTGTCTTCTGGCTTCCCAATATAATGTTCCGTCTGATTTTGTCCAATGTGTCTGAAGTGCAGGGCATTTTCTAAGATGTTCCCAGTTCATAATGGAGTTCCCAGTGCACAGCATACAATTTGGAGTCGGCATGAGTCCCATGCGATGGAGATGTTCTGCTAGACAATTATGTTGTGTAATATTTCGAAATGCAGCAACTGTTTCATATCGAGGTAGATCTGGTATTAGTGTTCTGTCGGTGACTAATTTCTTCCAGTTTTTATCTTTTGTTATGTCGGTAATATATTTTAACCTTTCTGCCTTGAATGATGTCTTAATGTGAAGTTTCGCTGAATGGAATGATACTGGTGTTGTCCAACAATTAAGAATTTCAGTTCCCTTTTTTGCAAGATAATCAGCTTGTTCATTTCCCATTATTCCAACATGCGATGGGATCCATTGTACAATAATTATTTTCCCAATTTCGGCAAATTTTCGTAACAGATCTTTAATTTGTACAATATTGGAGTCCAAGGAGTCTTTAACATTTGAAATAGCTTGTATAGCAGCAGTAGAGTCACAAAATAGAACAGCTTTTTTAAAAGAATGATGCCTAATGTATAGTTGAGAGAGTGCAAGGTTAATTGCTTTCAATTCCCCATCAAAATTTGTCTTTAATCTGCCAGCAGAGGCATAGAGGGAGAACAGTTTACAGTAGACTCCAGCTCCAGCACAATCACTATTAGTTTGTAAAGAACCATCAGTGAAGATATGAAGCCATTCGTTTTCTGGGTAATCAGTATTTATTGTTTCTAAAGCAAGAGATTTTAAAATGGACATAGGAGTTTCGGATTTTTTCACTTGTTCCCTGAGACTTAATTGCATTCGACTTCAATATATTCATTTGGGTTTGTTGGGTATAATAATTCTTCTACTTCAGCATCTTGAGTTTCCAGCTTTCGTATAGTATCAATATGTTGGATAAATCCTTTGGTAGTTTTGAGTTTTCTTGGTTTTCGGTCATAATTTTTCCAATAATTATCTGAATATAATCTTATCAATTTTTCATACTGTATAAGAGCTAATTTATTTATTTCATGGACAATGGGATGATTTGTGGTTACGATCTCCATTGCGATGATAGGTGTGGTTTTAACTGCTCCGGTTATTATCCTCAGCGCTTGATTTTGTACCAGTTCTAATTCTTTTATATTTGCGGATATCAAATTTCACAGCCATAGAGAAGAATGGGTTTAATATAAATGTTATATGTTCTATTCAAAGTTGATAGTGAGCATCCCCATTTTTTTCCTGTAAGACGTTTTAGGACGTTTAATCTGGTTCTAGCCTTTTCTGCAGTCTTCTTAACATGAGTTTTCCATGAAAGTTTTTGGTCCAAGTGCATTCCTAAGTATTTAGGAGTTGTATTCTCAATAATATCTTCAGATTTGTATTGTAAGTGTATATTTGGGGTTTTGTGTGCCAGTGTGAAGACATGGTAATATGTTTTTTCAGTATTTATAATTAACCTATTACGTTCTACCCAACCTTCCAGAGATTTGAGTGCTGTGTTCATGGTTTCAGATAATTTGTCATTATGATTTCTGGGTAATGACAGCCACATTACTAAATCGTCGGCATATAGAGCAGATTTAATTCTTGATTCCTCATAAAGAGTAGTAGGTAGGTCGTTTATCATTACATTAAAAAGCAATGGGCTCAAGACAGCTCCTTGTGGTAATCCAACCTTTTGTTGTTTATATTTTGAAGTTACGTTATTAAAACGTGTTGCACACATTCTTTGAGTTAAAAAGTCTTTTACCCAATGTAATAATCGCCCTTTAATTCCATAGTCTACTAGCTTATCTAATAGTTTAGTTGTCCATACCATGTCGTAAGCCTTTCTGAAGTCCACAAATACAGCTAAAGTGGTTTGCCTTGCATCTAGGGCATCTTTAATATGCTGGTTAAGTTTTAATATTGTTGTGTGGTAGATTGATTCTTTCGAAATCCAGCTTGTGCAGGAGTTAGAATATTATTATTTTCCAAGAACCATGTCAACCGAGCATTAATCATTCTTTCCATTATTTTAGATAGAATACTTGTTAGTGATATAGGCCGATAACTGGAAATATCATTTGCTGGTTTCTTTTCCTTTAAAATAGGAATAATAACAGCTTATTATTTTATTATATTATTATATATTATTATTATTATTAGTATTATTTATTATTATTATTATTATTATTATTATTATTATTATTATATTATTATTATTATTATTATTATTATTATTATTATTATTATTATTATTATTATTATTATTATTATTATTATTATTATTATTATTATTATATTATTATTATTATTATTATTATTATTATTATTATTATTATTATTATTATTATTATTATTATTATTATTATTATTATTATTATTATTATTATTATTATTATTATTATTATTATTATTATTATTATTATTATTATTATTATTATTATTATTATTATTATTATTATTATATTATATTATTAATATTATTATTATTATTATTATTATTATTATTATTATTATTATTATTATTATTAATTATTATTATTATTATTATTATTATTATTATTATTATTATTATTATTATTATTATTATTATTATTATTATTATTATTATTATTATTATTATTATTATTATTATTATTATTATTATTATTATTATTATTATTATTATTATTATTATTATTATTATTATTATTATTATTATTATTATTATTATTATTATTATTATTATTTTTATTATTATTACTATTATTATTATTATTACTATTATTATTATTATTACTATTATTATTATTATTACTATTATTACTATTATTACTATTACTACTATTATTATTATTACTACTATTATTACTATTACTACTATTACTACTATTACTACTATTACTACTATTACTACTATTACTACTATTACTACTATTACTACCATTATTACTATTATTACTACCATTATTACTATTATTACTACCATTATTACTATTATTACTACCATTATTACTATTATTACTATTATTACTATTATTACTATTATTACTATTATTACTATTATTACTATTATTACTATTATTACTATTATTACTATTATTACTATTATTACTATTATTACTATTATTACTATTATTACTATTATTACTATTATTACTATTATTACTATTATTACTATTATTACTATTATTACTATTATTACTATTATTACTATTATTACTATTATTACTATTATTACTATTATTACTATTATTACTATTATTACTATTATTACTATTATTACTATTATTACTATTATTACTATTATTACTATTATTACTATTATTACTATTATTACTATTATTACTATTATTACTATTATTACTATTATTACTATTATTACTATTATTACTATTATTACTATTATTACTATTATTACTATTATTACTATTATTACTATTATTACTATTATTACTATTATTACTATTATTACTATTATTACTATTATTACTATTATTACTATTATTACTATTATTACTATTATTACTATTATTACTATTATTACTATTATTACTATTATTACTATTATTACTATTATTACTATTATTACTATTATTACTATTATTACTATTATTACTATTATTACTATTATTACTATTATTACTATTATTACTATTATTACTATTATTACTATTATTACTATTATTACTATTATTACTATTATTACTATTATTACTATTATTACTATTATTACTATTATTACTATTATTACTATTATTACTATTATTACTATTATTACTATTATTACTATTATTACTATTATTACTATTATTACTATTATTACTATTATTACTATTATTACTATTATTACTATTATTACTATTATTACTATTATTACTATTATTACTATTATTACTATTATTACTATTATTACTATTATTACTATTATTACTATTATTACTATTATTACTATTATTACTATTATTACTATTATTACTACTACTACTATTACTACTACTACTACTATTACTACTACTATTACTACTACTACTACTATTACTACTACTACTACTATTACTACTACTACTATTATTATTATTATTATTGTTATTATTATTGTTATTATTATTGTTATTATTATTGTTATTATTATTGTTATTATTATTGTTATTATTATTGTTATTATTATTGTTATTATTATTGTTATTATTATTGTTATTATTATTGTTATTATTATTATTGTTATTATTATTATTGTTATTATTATTATTGTTATTATTATTGTTATTATTATTGTTATTATTATTATTGTTATTATTATTATTGTTATTATTATTATTGTTATTATTATTATTATTATTATTATTATTATTATTATTATTATTATTATTATTATTATTATTATTATTATTATTATTATTATTATTATTATTATTATTATTATTATTATTATTATTATTATTATTATTATTATTATTATTATTATTATTATTATTATTATTATTATTATTATTATTATTATTATTATTATTATTATTATTATTATTATTATTATTATTATTATTATTATTATTATTATTATTATTATTATTATTAATATTATTATTATTATTATTATTATTATTATTATTATTATTATTATTATTATTATTATATTATTATTATTATTATTATTATTATTATTATTATTATTATTATTATTATTATTATTATTATTATTATTATTATTATTATTATTATTATTATTATTATATTATTATTATTATTTATTATTATTATTATTATTATTATTATTATTATTATTATTATTATTATTATTATTATTATTATTATTATTATTTATTATTATTATTATTATTATATTATTATTATTATTATTATTATTATTATTATTATTATTATTATTATTATTATTATTATTATTATTATTATTATTATTATTATTATTATTATTATTATTATTATTATTATTATTATTATTATTATTATTATTATTATTATTATTATTATTATTATTATTATTATTATTATTATTATTATTATTATTATTATTATTATTATTATTATTATTATTATTATTATTATTATTATTATTATTATTATTATTATTATTATTATTATTATTATTATTATTATTATTATTATTATTATTATTATTATTATTATTATTATTATTATTATTAGCACATTGAATGTCTTATTGTTATTTAGAATATACGTAGCTAATATGTCTAGTTTTTCTTTATTATTGTGTAATTGCTACATGTTTCTTTTATTAAAGATCGTGAACCAATGTTAGTGCAGGAGGATCTCCAGCGTCCAGCAGCACCAGAGGTTTCAGCGCGAGACCCGAAGAGGCTCCGTCACACCAGCAGCGAAGAAGACCACATCCCTCCCGCATCCATCAGGGACACAGGAAACCGGAGGGAGGAGGAAGCAGTGGCGGGGCCTTCAGGTCTCTGCAGGCCATCTCCTTCGTCATCATCATCATCATCGTCGTCATCATCATCATCATCACCGGCAGAAAGAGTATGTAGAAATGATCATTTTGACCTAGAATGCAAAACTATCGAGTCAGCATTCAAGGGCCGTATTTTCAACAGCAAAATTGAAAATACGGCGGGAATAATGGTCCCCAGCGAGTTTCTGGATGAATGCAAGAGTCTCGTTATTAGAGAAATTGAATCCACATTAAAGAGGAGCATATCTGGATTAAAGATTAGTTGTTCACTGAACGCCTCATACTTAATTCAGACACCTGACCACGAAAACGTGGAATCGGTTTATTTTAATTCCAAGACTAAAGAGATCCAGCAATCATCTAACGCGGATGATATCTTCTGTGCAATGAAAAATGAAATTTTAGAAAACCTAGCCTGATTTGAAGGCCAAACAAGTTCAAAGACTTTGTTCGCAATCCACTCTCTAGTAAACAGCGCAGCAGAATATAATCCTCTTCGCGCTTCAGGGTATATTGAGTTGCCTGCATGCACCATGAGTAAGAAGGCTATTCTTAACATTAAGAATAATGATGATTTTTGTTTCGCTTGGTGCATGTTGGCTTCAAAATTTCCCGCCAAGGGAAATAGATGCCTTCCATCATCGTACCCTAGGAACTTGCTATTCAAAGCATTTAATTATGAGCAAATTACATTTCCATTTCCAACTGATCAAATTGAACGTTTTGAGAAGCAAAATCCTTATGTATCTATAGCTGTATTTGCTCTAAATGCAAACAACTCGGTGGAGTCTATTCGCAAACCATCAGAGAGGAAGGCTAGCCAGGTTAACCTGCTGATCATCGATGATGGTGATAAGTCTCATTACTGCCTCATTACCAACATATCGAGGCTTATGAGAAGTCAGATAACTGCAGATCACAAGAAAATGTGGCTATGCGAGGCATGCATGACAAGGTGTCCTAATGAGGATGCCTTGAGATTGCATAAACTGAAATGCAATAAGTGTCAGACACTCAAAATGCCTGCGCAGGGTGAGAGTTCGTCGTTTAATGCATATTCCAAGTCTACTCCTGTACCTTTTGTTATTTATGCAGATATCGAATCTGTTTTGAGGAAGGTTCACTCATGCGAGCCCTCAGATGTAGAGAGCTGGACCCGATTCATACAAGAGCATGAGGCGATATCTATAGCGCTGAAAGTTATATGTAGGCATGACCAGTCATTGTCGCGATTTAAGCTCTTCAGAGGTGCTAATGCGCTCGATGACTTCTTCACTGAACTTAGGAAGATTGGTGATGAAGTAGTTGAGGTATGCAAGCAAATTATACCGCTGCAAATGACACCTCTGAATGAGCTTGATTTCACCTATGCTGATCAATGCCATATATGCAGAAAAGGTTTTGCTATAGACGATGTCAGGGTGAGGGACCATTGCCATATCACTGCAGCATATCTCGGAGCGGCGCATAATGCTTGCAATTTGAATAGGAAATTGCCGAACTTCATTCCAATTTTTTTTCATTGCTTAAGCAACTATGATAGCCACTTCTTGATAAGGCACATGGCTTATGACAATGCAGACATTTCATGTATAGTACAATCTTCTGAACGTTATATTGCATTTAGCAAAAGGTATAGGGGCATAGAATTCAGGTTCCTCGACAGCTACAAGTTTCTTGATGATAAGTTATCCAGCCTAGCTGATATGCTAGATGACGATGACTTCAAGGTCACTAATGCCGAGTATTCGAACCCAGAACACCTGCAGCTAATGAAGTGCAAGGGGATATTTCGTTATACTTATCTGGATTCTGTCGAAAAGCACCAAGAAGAGGAGCTTCCACCCATCGAGCTTTTCGATGGTATTTCGGAAGAGGAATATGCCCATGCGCTTAAGGTGTGGAGCACATTCAACATAAAGAATCTCGGGGAATATAGTGATCTTTATTTGAAGACAGATACGCTTCTTTTAGCGGATGCATTTGAAAAGTTAAAGACTTGTCACTGGAGATGTATCATCTGGACCAAGCATGGTACTACACCTTACCATCGCTAGCTTTCGACGCCATGCTGAAAACAACTGGAGTGGAATTAGAGTTACTATCGGATCCCAGTATGCTAGAATTTTTCGAGAAAGGCATTCGTGGGGGTCTTTGCACAGCATCAAAGCGCTACTCCAAAGCCAACCATGAATATATGTCAGACTATAAGCCTGATCAAAAAAGGAACTTTCTAGCATACTTGGATGCTAATAACTTATATGGGTGCTCGATGGCCAGAACCTTACCGCATGGCAATCTGAGATGGCTTGAGAGGATTGAAATAGAGAACATAAACTTCGCCAGGATCCCCGAGGACTCCAAGACAGGATATGTTCTAGAAGTAAGTCTGGAGTATCCTGACCATCTCCACGACGCCCATAATGATCTTCCTCTCTGCCCCCAGAGTGAGGTACCACCCGGCAGCCAATACAAGAAACTGATTGCAAGTCTCACTTACAAAAGCAAATATGTCTTGCATTATAAAACCTTGCAGCAGTGCTTAGAATTAGGGCTGATATTGAGACATATTCATCGGGTGGTATCGTATGACCAAGCTAAATGGCTTAAGGTTTATATTGACCTTAATGCCAATAAGCGAGCCAGGGAAACTTCTAAGTTTGGTCAAAACCTCTGGAAGAAAATGAACAACGCTGTGTACGGCAAGTTTATGGAAAACGTGCGTAACCACCGTGATTTCCGTATAGTAACTGCCTGGAAGCAAGCGCGGAAATATACGTCACGTCCAACGTATATAAGGAGCATTCTTTTCCATGAAAACTTGGTTGGCATAGAGTTGGCTAGAGAGGAGATCCTCATGAACAAACCAATCTATATTGGTCAGGGAATTTTAGACATCTCAAAATTTATTATGCATGATTTTTTTTTATCATGTAATGAAACCCCAGCTGAAAGATCTTGTCCTGGATTATATGGACACAGATTCATTCATTTTGGAAGCAAGTTCCGATATATATCAGTTCATGAAGATGCATCCCCACCTTTTTGATATCTCAAATTATGCACCCGATAATGTATACGGGATAAAGCCGGCCAATAAGAAAAAGATTGGGTTGTTTAAAGATGAATTGGGTGGAAGGGTGATGACCGAATATTTTGGTCTCAGAGCAAAGCTCTACAGCTATAAATATGACAAACAAACGGTTATCAAGGCGAAGGGGATTACCGAAGGTGGAATGCGAACAATCACCTTTGAGAAATATTTCGAGTGTCTCCTGGATTTGAATAAAAAATGTTTGGCTAAACAAATTTGCTTAAGAAGCACCAAACATAAAGTTTCGACGGTCGAAATTAATAAAATTGCATTGCACGGAGGAGACACTAAGCGTAAGCTTATTGATGGCTCCCATGCAACACTTGAGTGGGGCTATTATTCCCTCAGGTCTTCATGAGACATTTCACCATAACTTGGATGCCCCATCTCCATCTCAGTGTACATATGTATATATGTATAAAATGTATAAATGTATACTTTTTATTTATTATTTACTTTGTAAATACTATTCTTAAAAGCTAGGAACTTTTCAGAAAATAAAAAAACATACATATATGTTTTGAGATGCAGTGTTCTTTATTTCACTATGATTGTTTTTTACAATAAATCCTTCCTGTCCATCCACTGGCTATTAGGGAATCCATACCACTTCACTAGAATCCTGTTTCCTTGATGCCTCAAGATCTTCTCAATCAAATAAGTGTTGGGAAATAATGTTGAGTGAAGTTCATGCCCGTAGAAGGCTCCCTTTATTTCCTCGCCGTCCTTATCCTTCAGAATGTATGTGACAGGATTGGTTTGCTTCACCTTAGCCACTTGGAAGATTTCAACGCTCCAGTTTGGTTCAAACCCCTTTTCAAAATGTCCTTTATTTTTTGATATCCTCACATAATCACCAACACTAAACTTTCTGGCACTCCTCTTCTCTATTGGCGGCTCATCATAGTTGTAAACAGACAAAAGAAGATCATTGTTCTGCACTTCACGAGGCTTCATTCGGATAGTGGTGTGGTAAGTGTCATTGTATTTTGCAATGATTCTAGGTAAGAGATCTAGCCACTTGTAGAAACCTTGGGCTAGAAACTCTCGATACATCATATACTTTAATGTTCTTATTAACCGTTCCACAGCTGCAGCCTTGACATGTCTATAAGTACTGTAGTGATTGATATTATACTTCGCCATTAAATTCTTGAAGTGTTTGTTATAAAATTCTTTCCCGTTATCACTCTGTATACGTCTGGGAGGTGTTTTCATGTCAAGTAATATATCCTCCATAGCCTTTGAAACTTGGAGCCCCGACTTGGTCTTTAATGGCTTGGCATACGCCATTTTAGAGTAGAAGTTGACTGCAATAAGGATATATTTGAAGTCTTATTTATTCTTGCATGCGGTATCATCTCCACCAGGTCGATCTGCACCAGATCATGTGGTCCTTTACTGATGATCTTGCGTCGTAAAAAGTTCCTCCGTGCAGGAGCATGAAGTTCACTAGCTATATGTTGCTTTACTTGGTCATGCTATAATTTTACCCGATTTCAGTTCTTGAATTATCTCCCTAATTTCTTGGGTATGATTGTTATTTCCTGCGTCACTAGATGCAACTAGACGCCTGAAGCGATTTACCAGATCGTTGGGGTCGTTCCAATAGATGTAGTCTTGCTCTGCGCCAGGACGATGCTCCTTCCACTCCAATCCTAAACCTTTGTGTTTCTTCACTAATGGACGTATAACACTTTTATACTTGTATGAATTGCCCGCCCTCAGCTGTCCATGCTTGCTATAGTTTCGCCGATGCACTAGAGTTGATCTCAGTATTTTTCCATAAGTATCCAGATCCTCTTCTGTATATGCATGCATTTCAGGGATCCTCTTAAAAATGAGTTCACGTAATCCAGGTGTAACCTCATACGCTTCTTCACCTACTCGAATTCGATTATTAATAAAGCCAATGATCTTGTTTCCCAGCATGTAGCTACCATCATCGTATCTTATACCATATGATGCATCTAATTCATTTCTGTCCTTCTTTCGAACTTTCTGGAGATAGCTAATTATTTTTTCTCTTTTCTCATCCTCAACTGGCACATTATTTTTTAACTTGCTTTCCTCCGCCGGTGTTGTAGGTGTATTGTTTTTCTGGAGTTGTAATATATCACGCAGCGGTTCTGTTACTGGTTGAAGAGCCTCGCTCATTACTCTCTGGGTATCAAGCTGGTGCTCTTTTAACGCCCTCCACTTTTCGCGTATAGCCTTAGAATGCTTGGCTATAGATTCCTTTAGTCTTATGCTTTCACTGTCCATTGTGCAAATGGTCTCATGCTAAGAGATTGCATTCATTTATAGCATAAGTGTTGGGAAGAGTTTATATTCAAGCATTAACTCGATGTGTAAAGCACCTCGATCGAATGCACGATTAGTAAGTGGAGTGAATGATATGCGATCGTCCTTTTTAATGATTACAGGAAAGGTCTTAATGGTATCCTTGTTTATTGAGATCGTAGTGTCGGTTTTGCGTTGAGCAAGTTTACGTTCGCCGCTCCTCAATTCTTGTTCTGGCACTACAATAGTGTACGATAAGAGATTTGCATCTATTGTAAATGAATAGTATCTGTCAGCTGTAGAAAGTATGTACGCACCGTTACCAGTCCTGGGAGGAACCGCTTGTAGTTGAATAACAAGATGTCCTCTCATTAATGATAGCCTCGTTTTCAATGTATCCACTGTTTTAGCAATCTGTTCGGTAACTGCCTTTGCACGTTCAAAATTGGTGCCAAACTCTTTGCTCTGCCTACTCATTTCACTTGAGAGCATATTACATCTATTTTCTAATGTTTGATGGACTTCTTTAGCTTGAGTAATAGAATTCTTCAGCGAATCCTCAGTTTCTTTTGTAGACTGCGTCAGTGCATCCATCGCATTGTTTGTCTTGTTCAAATGTTCTCTAATTGTTTTCAGGTTCTTGTCTATCAGTTTTTCAATTTCCCTTATAACAAATTTGTTTAAGTTATTCCATGTCTCGTTTGCCTTTTGAATAATCATGCTTCGGAGAAATCTTTTATTTACAGCGTCCAGATCTCCCACAGGATCTGCTATATCAATGATTCGCTTTTTGCTAAATATGATGTTGCCATTATTATCTCGCGGCTGAATGCGAGAGTTCATATACTCAGTAAAGAACTTTTTATTTACCACATCATTATCATGAACAGGATCTAATAATACTTTAGTCTGGTATTATCAATCACTATGTTATTTTCTTGATCTCTTTTGAAAATATACTTTGAAACCAAATCCTTGATCATGACCTTAACGTTTGTCTCAATTCTCCCAGTATTCTGCTGCGAGAAAACAATCATCCTATTTTCGAGTGCATCCACATATCGTTTGGTGCTCGCGTCATTATCTTCTTCAGGATCCTGGACAACACATAGCCTCTTGTTCTTAAATTGATAATTTCCTTTCCCATCTCTGTTTATGATAAAGTGCTGAAGTGATCTTTTGGTTTGGGGAGCTCTCCGTGCTCCGAACCTGTCAATACTCATGATGAACTTCAAATGACATTTTCCTTATTTTATACTTTAATATATACATCAAACCCATTCCTATATCGACCGCCATTGATAGAGAATTCAGGAAAAATTGTTACGAATGGTCTTCCTTCTGATCCACTCTCCGAGACGCCTTTGCACAAGTCTTTAAATTCTGTATATGTCATGGCAGTGTTTACATAATCTTCATATATGTGTTTCAGATTTAAATTATCTTGTCTAAATAGAATAATCATATTGGTATTATCGCGAATTAAATGTTTCGGGACTTTGGCATAGGACTGTGCTAAATATATTGAGTCGACGTTTCGATGTCTTCCCATGCTGTAAAAGGAGGCAATCTTTCCTTGCTTTTCAGTGATGACATCATCAAATATAAATATTGAGTTTTCTTTAACGTCGGTGGGATGTAATACGCTTTCTCCATCCTCATAGGTTTTTATTTCGATGCCATCAATGTTTCCGAGTAGGTTTATGAGATATTGATACTTTGGTTGATAAAGGGACTTTAAGTATATGTGCACATTTTCAAAGCGCAAGCCATTCTCATGAAGCAGCCAATTCAGAAGTACATTGGTTTTTCCGGCACTGGAACTTCCTAGAATAAGAGCTCTGACGTTAGAAGGAAATAGCTTCCCATGTCGTTCGCGCCTGAAATCACTTTCAAAGTCTAGCACCTCAATAGGTAGGGAGCAATCTTGCTTCACAAGCTCCATCCTAACGACTGAATTTTAAGTGCATTACTAGTGTTTATATATACACTTGCAAAAATGTGGTATCTTAATGGATGTGAAATTCTTCAAAAGGAGACGTTAGATTCGAAAATTGTATAAAATATGATGGCAAATCATAAAATAGAGTAGTTTATGATGGTACATAGGAGGAGTAAGACCTCCAGAGGATCAGGGATACTTAACTCCCTTATTAATCGCCTGCCATTTGAAGTACACTTACCCGGTTACAGATATTGCGGTCCAGGGACAAAACTAGAAAAACGTCTCAAGAGAGGAGATCATGGAATTAATTTTTTGGACGAAGCTTGTAAATTTCACGACATCGCCTACGCAGAGCGCAAGTACTCCGCCTCGCGAAATATTGCTGATAAAGTATTAGCAGAGAAGGCCTGGAAAAGAGTTCAATCATCAGACGCTAGCCTAGGGGAAAAGTTGGCTGCAAGGCTGGTAACATCAATTATGAAGGGCAAGGTAGCTATTGGTGCAGGATCCCGGAAAAAGAAGCATGGTGGATTTCTGCCTCTCATACCAATTATTGCAGCCTTAGGGGCTGCAGCCGGAGGTGCAGCTCAAATTGCAGCAGCAGTGAATAAGAAGAAAGCTGCAGATAAACAGCTTGCAGAAATGACACGACATAACAGGGAGATGGAAGCAAATGGAAAAGGTCTCCGAGAGAGAAAAAGTAATAAAAAGATTAAAAAGAAGAGAACTGGTGGTTTTCTCCCAATGCTACCACTCGCCGCATCTTTAGCTCTTGCTTCCAAAATTGCCATAAAAGCAAATAAATCTACTAAAGGAAATGGTCTGAAGAGGAGGAAGCAGTCCCAGAATAAGATGCATCCTTCAAAAAACTCCGGTCAGGGGCTATACTTGTCCCGGAAAAAGCCCTAAGTAACATTGAGCTTGCATTATACGCTCGTCGTTTAAGAATTCCCCATTTTAGAGGTGTATATATGCTCGATAAGCTACATTCAAAGCCATATCAACGAGAGAGGATTATTGTCAATCTCGATTACTCTGATAATGAAGGAACTCATTGGTAGCTATAAAGAAGGAAGGTGATATCGCGTTTTATTTCGATAGCTTTGGAAACTTGAAACCTCCGAAAGAGGTAGAAAGCTATCTCAAAGGAGTTAAGCTGATGTATAATACAAGAAGATTTCAGAGTTTTAGCTCAGTTATCTGTGGACACCTGTGCTTGCAATTTCTATCACAATGAGTTACACTATTGCTGTTAGCGGGAATGATTCTGATCTTACCACCTACCTGAATCCCCCTCTGAGGATTGATCCTCGCGGGTATTATGAAATTGCTCTTCTGAATTTTGAAACCTTCTATTCCATTCCCAATGTGGACGAGAGCAATAATCTCTTCCATTACATTTCCAATGACACTCTTAAGGTAATCGATATTCCGCCTGGGACCCACGAAATTGCTGATATTAATACTTACCTCAAAGATAAGCTTAAATTCGGTGAAAACGACTTCTTCATTCGTCCTAATAATAACACAATGAAGGCTGAAATCAAATGCCCCTTTTCTATTTATTTTTCTAGGGGACGTTCTATTGGATCTCTTTTAGGATTCAATGAAAACAAAGTTACTGCTCCTAATCAGGTGACTGAATCTGATTTCCTAGTAAACATATTTAAGGTGAGCATCATTCGAATCGAATGCAGTATTGCGACAGGCTCTTTCATCGATGGTAAAAGAGGACACTCGATCTATGAATTTTTCCCTTCTGTCCCGCCTGGATATCACATTTCTCAAGAGCCTCCGAACCCTATTTACCTGCCTATAATAGACACTAATCTTATCGATCAAATCACCCTTCGTGTAGTCGATCAGAACGGAGATAGCATCAACTTTAGAAACGAGGATATAAGCATACGTCTTCATATTCGACGAAATGGGGATAGATTTTAGAAGGAGAAACCATCGCAAAGCATATAATACAGTACAATTACATAATCTCCGTACTCACCCTTTGACTCTTAGAGTGTTAACATCGAACAGCAAGAATTTCCTCGAAGCTTTGGGCTTCAGAATTCTGTAATGGACATCTTTAACGTGACCGAAACGTCTTCATTTGAGGATAAGATTGCTAAAGAAGAGGAACATGTGTCTCTCCCGTATAATAAATCGGCTCTGGACGCTAATGACGAGATTAGGATACCTTGTCAAGCGGAAGATTTATATACTCTGCCTAACCGGAGTTATCTCTACATTGAGGGATCTGTTTCTAAGCCTAATGGAACAGCTACGTTGGCGAAGTTGACTAACAATTCCCTGGCATTTATGTTTGATGAGATTCGGCTGGACATGAATGGAACTTTTATAGATAGAACAAGGAATCCTGGCATTACATCGACTATGCGCAACTATGCTGCTCTCAATCCCATGGAATCGAATCGTTTGATCAATGCCTGATGGTGCTATCCTGGAGAAGATGTGGATATTGTGCACTCAACAAGCGGAGCATTCAATGCCGCAGTGCCCCTGTCAATGCTTCTAGGATTTGCAGATGACCGCAAGGACCTCGTTCTCAATAGCAAGTTTGAGTTGGTGCTCATTCGATCTAAGGACTCTAAGAAGTGCATTCTGGCACCCGAAGGAGAAGGAAATGCTATCGTTAAACTTGCTCGCATCAAATGGAGGATGCCTGTAATCCGCCTTTCTGACACTGAAAAGGTAGAAATCCTCAAGATCGTCAAGGCAGACAGACCACTGCATCTCGCATTTAGAACAATGGATATACATACCCAGCCGGCTGTTCCGCAAACTAGATCATTTACATGGAACGTCGCAACAACTTCGAAACCGGAGAAGCCGAGATTTGTTATAGTGGGAGCCCAGACGTCAAGAACAAATAATGCATCGAAGGACTGTTCCGAGTTTGATCATTGTAACATAACAAATTTGCGACTTTATCTCAATAGTGAGTGTAATCCCTATCACGATATGAACTTGGACTTTGAGAACTCTAGATTTGCAGCTTTATATGAAATGTATTCAAATTTCCAAAACTCTTATTACGGGAAAGAAAACTACCCTCTATTGAAGAGAAAAGATTTTCTCAAGCATGCACCATTGTTCATCATAGACTGCTCGCATCAGCCTGAGGAAATTATAAATGGCGCTGTCAATATCAGACTTGAAATACAATCTAGTGCAAATATACCCGCACAGACTACTTTGTATTGTCTGGTAATACATGACAGAGTTTTCACATACAAGCCTCTGATTCACGTGAAGCAGTCATTAATTTAATTCCATCAAGGATTCTTGTAATGAAGGATATACGGGATATAGGATGCATGTAACAAGGATTTCAAGTGAATAAAAAAGATATATAGTTTGAAAAGTAATTTAGTTTTATTTCATATCATTGTACATTTCCAGTGCCGCCCTTATCCAGCTCCTTGTCCCTACATATGATATTTCATTACAGAGAGTTAGATTCGTTAAGTGTCTCTGTATATAACATTCCAACCTCTTTAACTGACAAAATTCACTAAAATTTAAAAGTATTTCACCTCTGTTTAGAACAGTATTCAGAAATCTGATCCTCTCATCTTCCATATACACAATTACATTAAAGGAATATACAATGTTCTCACTGTAATCACAACACACGTAGTTTCTCTCTTTGAGGAATGCTTCAAATAAATGAAGCCTACTTTTAATAATTTCCCAGTCATACACTGACATATACACAAAATTGTCACTGGCTCTGTTCTTTATGATTACAGTTGGAATACGATAGATTAGTCCTATGTTAACACTGTAACTTTGGATATTTGAACGTCGTGGAGCATGGTAGCCGATGGCATTTTTCCCGTTATTTTTAATGAAGAAGCCCGAATCTGTTCCTTCTAATTCTTTCAGAGGGGCAGTCGTCTTGGTACACGCGAACTACTTGCATGCCTCTTGGGGGTAGCAGCAGCAGACGTCATTCGCTCTTCTAAGAGTGTCAGCCGCCTTTGGAGATCCGCAAAGGTATTTTTAAGTACCCTTTTTCGAGGTTTCCTTATAGCTGTCCTGAAACAGAGCACATAACATGTGTGTTAGCAAGAGAGAAAAAATAGATTGTCTCCTGAGAGAATAGAACTTAAGAGGCGCAAGAGTTTCTTTCTTTAAGTTGTATGATAGCAATACTTACATTGATGTTTTGCCGCGTTCGGATTGTATGCTCGGGGTACGCTCAGGAGTAACATTCTCAGTAATTTCATCGCCCTGATCTGGTAGGAAGTCGTCTACAAGCTGTGTAGATCGCTCCGTAACAGCATCCTTTTCAGCCTCATCGCTGGAGGTATCGCAATCAATAACAGGCCTAGGATCTCGAACTGTCATTCGAAGCCTGTAACAAAGGTATTTTTTGTACATGGAATTATATATTTCAACGATTCTGTAAGGAAAGAGTCGTGAATTTCTTTAATTTCACTTACTTTGATTGTCTCTATCTGAGCTGGTACACGCTACACTTCTCATTGCAGAGGAAGTAAGAGTACATATGCTCATGAGCCTCGGGCTGCGTACACAGGGTTGCATGCGTATCACCGTTACAAAATTCAGAGTGGTGTATGGCCTCGTGACTTGAAGCGAATCTATCATCCTCATCAATTCCGCTTTGTTCTTGCTCATGAACCGGCTCTTGCCTGGAATAGCGATTAGGTTTCAAATTACTTTTTCTTCTTAAATAAAAAACGGCATTAAATTCTCTAGAAAAAAAAGAATAATTGCTATTATACTTACATGTATCGCTTTCTGTAGACTTGGCAGTTTTCTGTGCATACTTCTCGAGAAGACATCTAATCGTGGTATGAAAGTCTGTTACAAACGATTGAAAGCATAAGACCGTTGCATAACTCTTTGTGGTAATACGCGTAATGATGCGCCTCCGCTGCACACTCACTCCCAAGAGTTGACATATCAGACATAGCAAATAAGTACGCTGAGAGAATCCACGAACTAATTTAGGGCTCCAAGCTGGAGAGTCTTATATACTCTTTCAATATAGGTGGGGGAATTCAGGGGCGGGGAAAGCGTTTGGCGGAAAATAATTTATGACTTCCCTTAAAAATCTCTGGGAACACATACTCTTTGTCGCGTAACAGATGTTCAATCTCAGGCCCCTTATTTATGAGGGCCATAAAACATAGCTGCATCCTTTCACATAACATCGACGTCGGGTAACACTTAACAGATGTTCAATCTCAACCCTCCCCAACATATCACAGAAACCTGTCGAGACATGTATGTCCCTTCCATACCACATAATCTTTGTCAAGTAACAGGTGGTCGATCTCATCTCCCCCTTCCACGACGCCAGATGTCGCGACGTCTGTATCTGAAACATACATATACAATAATTTATGGCTTCCCTTAAAAAAAGCCCTGGGAATGCATTTTTGTGTTGATTCCCACATAATCTTTGTCAAGTAACAGGTGGTCGATCTCATCTCCCCCTTCCACAGACTCCAGATGTCGCGACGTCTGTATCTGAAACATACATATACAATAATTTATGGCTTCCATTAAAAAAAGCCCTAGGAATGCGCGTCGAGACATGTCTGTCCCTTCCATACCACCTGCAACATCTTGGGTGGTCCTCACCCCCCCTCCCCTCACCCCTCCCACCGACGTCGGCGTCGCGACGTCTGTATCCAGAACGAAGATAATCCTACTACTTTTCTAACTTCCATGATGTGCAACCAGAGTGAAGTGAAAATTACGAGCGTTTCATAAAAAAATTATACCAGAAGATTCATCGGCCCCTATTTATTTTTGAGCTTAAGCAACGTGGTAGGCGACATATATGACACGCTTTTCTTGAATGCCTTGTAATGGATGATTTGCAGAGAAGTTTATAGAGAAAGGGTAGATAACTCAGTGAATGAGTGTTGTATGAAACAGAAAACAATAACTATGTATGTCAATTTCAAAAACATCATACCCAGACACAGAAAACTCCAAAAGCAAGTTTAGGCGAGTTTGCAAACTTTTATTCATTGGCGTACATTTACACATACCTTTAAACACGCTTCTGAAGGAACAACTTAGCACATGCATCAGTTGACAATAACTTTGGAACACTGAATATCAGATCTACACTGTGAGACCAATTTGTTGGTGTTCAGCTCAGACATTTTATTACCCTTTGTTTTACCCATTTGGCCTATAATTTTATATTACGACAAAAATAACATTTTATTAGATTATACGTGTTTATAAAATACAATAATCACCATGCTCTACTCTGGCATATAGTTATAAATTTCTAGTTATAAATACTTTACTATGGCCTGTATTGTGCTTGCCCCATTCAACAAGGTTTCAAACCCTTCCTGAATGCAAAGTGGCTTCAATATTTGGCGTAAATGAACGCTTGATTATATATGTATATATTCAGTATTTGAAACCTCTCAAACACCGGCGGGGTGTTAGAGGACCTGTTATCAATAGTAGTGGGCACCCTGTACTCTATAGCTTACGCAACAAGTTCTGACATGAGTTGACCTTTGGGTTATCAGGCTGCGCGCCTTCAACAACCATGCGCGCAGCCGCTCTAAGACCCTAACACCCTGCAGTCCATACCACCATTTTAAACATTTACTGCGATGATGAAAACTCACAATTTATTTTTCTGTTTAAACGATAACCTAACGCGTTCACAACTCCTTTGTCAACAGAAGAAGTGAAACATAAGATTTAATCATGAAATATTTAATGTGGTTGACAAGTTTACATAATTGACAATACCAGATACGGTACAGATTACAAATTATGACAACGCTAATCATCATCCCTAATTACCGGATTGTCATTCTTGTGCCTTTGGCTCAAAAGAGAACCAATCGAAACAATAAAAAATTGGTAACTAAAATGTGGACAATAAAACTAGGAGAAAAGGAATAAGAAACGAAGCAATATGACAAAGTTTCGAACACATGCCTTGCATGACTATATG
The DNA here is from genome assembly GCA_030765055.1 of Mantis religiosa. Lineage (NCBI taxonomy): Eukaryota > Metazoa > Arthropoda > Insecta > Mantodea > Mantidae > Mantis > Mantis religiosa. The sequence goes on along the minus strand of CM060948.1, from coordinate 301,929,020 downwards.
CCTTCAGCTAAACATCTCGACCAGCTACTACGTATTCTGCGCCGCTCGGTGGGAAAGTATTCTTGTTTGACCCTGCTGGTATTATATGCATTAAAATATCTTTTCACAGATTTTTTGACCTCATTTAGAGTTGTAAGTATTAATGCTGGGTAGTACATTACCGAATAGAAGGGCAGAGCTGTACTAACGGATTTTGTGCTGAAAGGGTCCCTGTTTTCACATTATATATTTAACTGCGAGTTCCATATATAACAATAAATCAGGGAAGCTGACTCAGCTGGTATAGTATTATGTACTCCAGTAATCATATATATAATACAGGTATAAATATTGTAATAAACCTGTGATGTTCTCCTCATTGTGCTGAATACATGTTTTATTTACTAGGGTATTTTATCCGACGTTTTCAGAAATGAAGAAAGAAACACTTTTCGATAGATAAAGTTATCTGGGTTCGGAAAAAAAATCCATCCCATATTTAGCTCTTTAGGTTATAGTTGTGTTGCCTATTGAGACAAATACTTTCCAAAACGCTGACTCATGTGTAAAATATAATCTGAAGTAAACAATCGAAATATTACACAAGCTATTGGAATTGGTTAACAAATGCATATGTGTTACATTCACATGGCCTTGTTTAGTACATTTCCATTTGCCTTCACAGAGCATTCCTTCTAATTATATTTTGCTCATTTCCATGTTAATCGGGATAAACATAGGTAGAAATGGTTTCTTTTTTGGTAATTTTACGTCCTCCAACGTTAAGTCATACCGGACGATGCATGGAATGGGCGAAATGATGCTCAAATGAGTCCAGGGTCCATAGATCTTAGAGTTACCCGATATTCGTCTTTCAGGATAAGGGTAAACCCAGGCAAAAGCATTATTCAGGTGAATTACCCTGACCGAGATTCGAACTCGGGACCTCTTGAATGTGAGGGAGACATTCTACCACCACGCTAACGAGGTGGACAGAGAGGGTTTCATTACACACTTCATTATAAATGTAAAGGGAATAAGAAGGGTTTATATTGCACTTCATTTGAAAATTTTCTCTTTGGTGATGTCTTATAAACAGGAATGAAAGGAAATGCCTCAAAAGAGGTTAATGATATAGAAAAGCGAACTACATGGGGCTAGAATGTCAGGACTATACTTTACGAGCAATATACAGAATATTAATAAACTATACCGAAATATTTTTAGAGCAAGTGTAGTTATCGAGACCTATTACATGTTGGGACAATTGTGGAACTTACAACTATAAGTTTCTGAAGTAGCAGACACCACTGCTTATGATTCCAGCACACAAGACATGTTGGAGCGCTTCCTCTGCCACATTGTTTTTTTTTTTTTTTTTTTTGTTTGTTTGGTTGCTTTTTAGATATTTTTCTAAGGTAGTAATTCTTGTATAAATGTACGCATTATGCCTTTTAATTTCACATGGTAGTGTTATTAGTTACAATTCTTTCTAACAAATCTTGAATACTACTTAAAATTTTCAATGCTGTACGTTTAAATAGGAAGTTCTCTAAAGGATGAACGAATTAAGTAAAACAAAAAAGAAATGCAACTCTCTTGGGTGAGATGTAAGGAACTACCCGAAATGGTGACCTGCGTTTTAAATGCAAATTTGACAGCAGCAATTGGAACTACTGTCGCACTCTGTCCAATTTTGTGTGTGTGTGTGTGTGTTTGTGTGTGTGTGTGTGTGTGTGTGTGTGTCTGTGTGTGTGTCTTCACATGCTGCTATTATTCGGGTAGTTAGTTACTAATCGTGCCATTCCTTCCTATTAGAATTTACGTATTAAAAGACGAAGAAAAATAATTAACTACAAATCAGGAATCAAACCAACGACCTTTGGTACGCATGTTTATGGTGCTACGTATTGGGCGACCAGAACAGTTACAGAAGCGGCAATAGATGAGGCTACATGATGCAAGAAGACAGTTAATCGCTGCTCAGTGTCGCACTGATAGGTGGTTAGCTCGAGATTTGAGATAATTTGAGGCATTAAACCTTGAGAACGCTACTAACCAGCCACTGAGAATCGATATTTCTATACTTAGAATTCAGTTTCAAGATATTGTAATCCAATAATTTCACTCAGCTTGTTTACATACCAAATTAGGTTTAACACAATTTTTGCATTATGTTTAGCCGCAAAGCATGCACTGCCTGTCTCAACTTGCTTATATTAGTCACGACTACAATCGGTGAAATTATTTCGGAATAGTTCATTAACAGTCTATATTCCTCATTTTACATGGATTTCTAGTTCAAAAAACAATAACAACAATAACAACAGTACTCCTCCTACTACTACTCCTCCTACTACTACTCCCATTCCTCCTACTCCTACTACTCCAACTCCTACTGCTACTACTGCTGCTTCTGATGCTGCTACTACTGCTAATCATCATCTTTATCATCGTAATCATAATAATAATAGTTAGTTCTGAATGAGGGCACATCACAGAAAATTCACCAGAACTCCTTAGTACTTTTCTGAATATCACTTGAGCCATATTATGGAATTAACGAAAAGGGATAATTGGGGTTTTGGATTATCTTGAAAATCTTCTTGAGCATCCCCAACTTAAGTAATAGGTTTGGTGTTCATCCAACACATCGTTTTTAGTTATGTTATTCAGACACAAAAGAGAAAAAAATTTGTAAGCATGACTTTTTGATTCTGTACCATTTAAATCTTACATATTCTGTGAAATTTCATTTTTGAATTGTGCCTCTGGTAACAGCAAGAAGTTAGTAAAATATGTTTGAGCCAAACGCTAAACTTTGGAAGTGCTGTTATGTTCTCATTTCTTTATTTTTAATTACTATTTCATGCCTGCTGCAAAACCGCTTACTGGATTTTGAAACTTTAGTTTTAAAATAACTTTTTAGAACATCGGCATCCAGTTCTTTTACAGTGGAGAACACTTTGTGGCTCCTTTAAATGTCACTGGTATTGTTGAGGTTTTCTTTCAGAAGTATGGAATGGAGTTCGCAAGAACAGTTTTTTTTTTTCGGAATTGTGTGCGGTTCTGGTTCTTTTCATGATCCGGAATAAACGGAACGGTTCCGTAGATAGCGCAACTATTTCCACCTCTAGGTCAAGTCCTACAGGTTTAGCTTTAGTAGCGTTAGTGACATAGTAATGCAACGCCTGCCAAGGTATTGCGTTGATGCGCTCTGAAAATGTAGCAACTGCGTGACCTAGCGAGAGAACAAGCAGATAATATGGCAGCCACACAAGCAGTTCTGGTTACTCAAGAGCTGAGGTGTAACATTCAGTTGCAGGAATACAAGCCTCTCATATAAAAAGTAATATCTACAAACAGGAAGCTCACGCAGCGAATCGTAAATGGTGCTGGCTATTTTCTGCTTTTGGTCGTCGAATTATAAGTATCTCCCTGGCCAACATAAGAATTTAAGTACAGTTTTGTGATAATACATCTTATCCTTTATTTTAAATATTGAGGTCCAACATTACTGCATAGCAAGGACTTGTAGGTGTGCATATATGTTTAACACTCCCAAAGTTTCACATAAATAAGTATTAAAGTATTAAACTATTACCCAGGGAGATGCCTCTACAGCAAACAGGCAGGCTCGAATACTGCAGGTTCTGGGTTCCATGCTTGACTACCTTAGGCTTCTCGAGGTTTTCCCCAGTTTCCTGTGCGAGAAGACTGGGATGGTTTCTCATTTAACAAGATATTAAGCTTTAATCCCAAGCTTCAGGTTTATTTGTAGGTTTCGCAGCTGATGGTGCGGCCAGACTGATGGGGCAGATGAGGCTCGAAAGAAAGAGTGCCCCTCCTGGACACTAGAAGGCTGCTTGCTTTACTAGTCATTCTTCGCACTCTCTGGGCAGTTCCAGTACTGGAACGGTTCTTCAACTTGGAACTATTAGGGACGTGTCTCTGCGGCATGTCTGCATTCCTCCCACCCTCTTGGGAGGTGGCAACTAGTGATACAATAGTTTACTTAGGTCGCAAAGCGCGAAGTGTTCCCTTCCCCTACATACTCTACAACCTTTACAGTGCTACTACTTTAGGAGCATATTTAGGCAATACCTACAGTTTCAGTGTGTATAAAATATGCAAATGCTGCACATCATAGCAAATAGTGTTGCTTAAACGAAAGTAAAGAAAATTAAAAAATGCATTACTTAATGTTGTAATTCTATAACATTCTCTTTAGCAAAAGTCTAGGATTTTAGAGCGTACTTTCAAAACGTGTGACTTCGGAGAGCGTTGTATGGAGTCTAATTCACACAGTAAGGGTCTTTCATATGTGTGTTTTTTCTTCGAGCCCAGCTCTTGAAAAGAAAATGCCGACCAGTTTCTTTTTTTAAGTCAAGATATTGTAAGCATATGAGCGTGTGTTTTCTGCGCTAATTTGTTAGGCTATGAACGGTAGTCAAGCTACGTGATATGATATATTTATTGTGCATATTCCAACATTTTATAATTTACAACTTTTGGCTACATTTATTTGTCGTTACCTTGTTGCTACCTTGGCTTACATGGTCTTTTGTTCTGCCAGGTAGCTCTTAGCCTCCGTACTTCCTTGTTTACTTAATTAGTTCCTTTCTTCCCCCTCCTCTTCCTTTCTTACATTTTTTACACTTCAGTCCATTTTTTTCTATCCTCTTCTCTACTTTCTCCCATTTTTCTTCCAAAACCATTTTTCTCCATATTGCAGCCTCCTCACATTCTGTTATATTGTGTTCTATACTTTCTTTTCCGCCAAACAATTCACAAATTCGTTTTCCCCTACCTCTTATCCCTCTTAGAAATACCATTCCTGTTCTCATCCATGCTAACGCTTCTCTCTATTGTCTATAGGAGTAATGCACATATGCTTCTCGTCCGCAATTTATTTTTATTTGCTTGTAAATTTGTATTGATTTCATATTTTCTAGACTTACCCATATTTCCTGTCTTTCTATATCTTCTATTATGCATTTTACTAATTTACCCACATCGCACCTATACCTTTCCTCTAATCTCCATATGTCTCCCATTCCAAGTTTTTCATAATTCCTCCTATCTCTGCCCACCAACTATTTGAGTTCTCTAATGCTTTTGCTGTCTCATGCATAATTTCCCCTTCTTCTTTAACCAAACACCTATACCAAAATTTTATTATTCTTTCCATTATTATTCCATTTGTTCTTGTCTGTCCTGATTCTACTAAACCTATTTCCCTAGGTGCTGATCTTGGGAAGCCCAGTAGCTCTTTATAAAACGTTCTATAGTTTTGGTCCACCGTTGTGTTTACCTCTGTGCCCCCCCTCCCCAAGATCTCCACTGCATATCACATTTTGGATTCAACTAGTGCTTCGTACATTCTTTCTAACCATTTGGTTGTCATTTCTAGTTTATATTTGCATATTCTTATTCCATTCACTGCCACCCTTCCTTTTGCTTCAATTTTTCTCGTGTGTGCTCCCCACTTTCCATTGTTATTCAACCTTACACCTAAGTATTCAAACTCAATGACTACTTCTACCCTTTTAACATTTAGTACCCACTTTTCATCTTTTTTAAGTTTAACTCCCTTCCTAAAGACTATAACTTTCGACATATATATGTTTATTTTTATTCCCCACTCGTCACAAAATTTCTGGATTTTATTGTCAAGCTGCAGTTGCTGACTGTACATAGCTTTCGCAGAGAAAATGTAATTATAGGACAGAAAATGATTTAGAATAATTAAAATGTTGCTTTCACAGATATATTATTGTTGTGGATAAAGAAATTAAGAAGTGTAGGTTTTGAAACGAACTTATAACTAATAGATCACGGCAGGTATAACTGGCTTAAAATAATATAAAAACAAATTAAATAGGATCTCTAATAACTTTCGTATGGTTAGCTGGTTAAAAAGCATAAACCAAGCAATGTGTTACGACCAATAACAAAGCAAACTTCCTGAACTTCTACTCTGTAAAGACTGGACGCATATTATATGGAAAGACAACGGGCTATGCCGATTTGCACATCTATTACTACGAAAACAAAGCTATTTGTACCGAAATTCCATCAATGGGACCTTTTAAGTTTTAAGAGATTAAATAAGGTTTACAATACCTTTCAATTGCGAATTAGATTATTAATATGAGTAAATTAGTATTAACCTCTTTGGGTCAAGAATCTTCGTTTTCTAACTAAGGTCTACTATGAAGTCTGTTCCGCTTCAAATATTTCTTTCCAGCGCAGTATCGCTGTTTCTATTGACCTTTTACCTCAGAGAATGCAAAGCAATTTTTGCTATATTAATCTGTGGAGATGATTTCCTTCAGCATCTTCATATCATTGTTGATCAAGGAATACATCTTTCAACCAGTAAATTACATATTTGTAATTATTCTCCAATGATAGTATTGTATACTGTTACATGATGTTATTTATGGGGGGGGGGGTTGATTGGAATTGAGAGAGGTGCAAAGGTACAGGGTTTGGAACCCAGTGCCGAGATCACAAGCTACATGACAAAACTACCAGGTGTTATAGGGGTTTAAAAGGTGAGGGGTTTTAACCTTTAACCGCATGTAACTGGGAGTGTAGCTATGGATAATGTAGAGCAGAAAAAAGAATCTACTTCAAAATGAACTGAGTAACTGTATTTCAGAGATGCCTAGTGTTTCCACAGGGCTCTCCCTGGATCTGGATGAGATCAGGGGCGCTTTGGTAACATTTAGATACATAATAACAATGTAACTATAACTTTAGAGGTGCGTTGTTTTTATGGCTGAACCTTGTGCAAATGGCGAGGGATGTGCGGTCCGGTGCACCCTGCTGGCGACCTTACTCGTAATTGCACTTTGAAATAAACTCTTGTTAATGTTTATAGAGACCATCAGCAAGTCCCCTCTCAAATCTATCTGCGATGCCCCGAGGGTGCTAACTCAACCAAGCTTAAATAGTGGTCCTACCCAAAAGCCAACTCAGCGATTCCCCCGCTAACTGTTAATTTCCTCCCAACTTTGCACCATATTGTGCCATCACCTTTTACATCATTGAGAAGATGTTTAGACCTGTTAGTGACCACCTAAGCATTATTTCCCTTGATCAGCAGGAATTGCGATTCATTGTTTACAACATGCAGAACAAGTTGAGGCCTGTTACAGGCCACTTGTGCATAATTTCCCTTGACTAGCAGGATGTATGATTCACCAGTCCTAAGTACATGTTTTGTCAGTCAGCAGAATTTAAGCTTAATTATCAACAAACAGCTTTGCTCAAACTCAAGGCACAGGAAATAAATGTTACATAATAATGATTATAGTAATTTCCAGATCTTGTTCAGCCTATACAAGCAACAATATGAAATCTCGTATATCCTAGCATTCAACTCAAAATCTCATTTCTGCAGATTCAATTTGCACTTTTTATGCTCAATTCTCATTGCTGCATGACAGAAGTGGAACAGCTAGAATTTTATAATTTCTAAACGCTATCTGCGTTCTTTATTTGCGTTTCAAAATTCACTAAATACGCAATTTCACACACATAGTTTAATTTCTATACCCTTTTGTTCTACAACAAAAGCTATTATCGTAAGAAATTTATTACCAAAAATCACGAAGGATGCCAACTTCAATTATATTTTTATTATCATTTTAAACATCACTTTATTCTTTTTTATTATCTGGCTTTCTGTTCTAAAAGAAGCCCCTTATAGGTGGAGATTTAAAAATTAGTTATGGTTATTAAACGCAACTAATAACACAGATGCTGAATGATTAGTTACTAATAACGCAACTGAAATAACATACAGTAATGTATATACGTGTTCCCTAAACAAAGGCGTTATTCACGATAGATATAGTACCGGGTGTCCATAAATGAATATCGGGGTTTTAACGCTTTATAACATTAATTTTATTAAACTTACAGTAATGAAATATATGTCACATGAAAGAGCAACTCAAACAGTTTTATTCGTTGGCACCAGTGCGCATGTGCGTGAAATGTTTACGCCGCGATCCGCTAGAAAGCGGTAGTAGCAAAGATGGCGACTAGTGAGCAGAAAGCGTTTTGTGTTTTGCAGTTTGCAAAGACCGAATCTGTAGTTACTGTGCAACGTGCGTTCCGCATTAAGTTCGGGTGTGATCCTCCAAGTGACAATAACATCCGTAGATGGTTTCATCAGTTTGAAGATACAGGCTGCCTTTGTAAACGGAAGAGCACGGGACGACCAAGAGTTAGCGAAGAGGATGTTGAGCGAGTGAGAGAGTCGTTCACTCGTAGCCCAAAGAAATCAGTTCGGAAGGCTGGTCGTGAATTAGAAATTGCTAAGTCGACTGTTTGGAAAGTTTTAAGGAAACGATTGCAACTACGTCCTTATCGTTTACAGTTGTTACAGGCTCTAAAGCCTGCAGACCATGGTTTACGTGCCAACTTCGCTAACGTAATGCTGTTTAATGACGATGAAGATTTTCTAGATCATGTTGTTTTCAGTGATGAATCGACCTTTCACCTCAGTGGACATGTTAACACTCATAATGCGCGGATATGGGGCTCAAAAAATCCTCATGAGGTCGTACAAGTGCAACGAGACTCCCCTAAAATCAATGTTTTTTGTGCTGTATCCCGGCGGAAAGTTTACGGACCTTTCTTTTTTGGTGAAGCTACTGTAACTGGTACTTCCTACCTTGATACACTAGAGCAATGGCTCTTCCCTCAGTTGGAACAATATGAACCAGAGAATTTCATTTTCCAGCAAGATGGCGCGCCACCTCACTGGCACAACGCAGTACGCGAATGGTTGAACGTAACTTTACCCGACCGCTGGATTGGCCGCAAGGGACCCAATGACAGAGCTTGCTATGCGTGGCCTCCACGTTCACCCGACCTAACGCCATGCGATTTCTACCTTTGGGGTTTCATCAAGGATCGTGTGTATGTACCTCCATTACCAGCTGACCTCCATGAATTACAAAACAGGATTGAAGCAGCTGTTGCAACAATTACTGAAGACACACTGCTCAACGTCTGGGAAGAACTCAGCTATAGACTTGATGTGTGCCGTGTGACAAATGGTGCTCACATAGAACACTTGTAAGCTCGTATATAAAACTGTTTGAGTTGCTCTTTCATGTGACATATATTTCATTACTGTAAGTTTAATAAAATTAATGTTATAAAGCGTTAAAACCCCGATATTCATTTATGGACACCCTGTATATCATTTTCAGCAGTACATACAAGGCTGCTTCTTCCCCGCTTGGCAAACGTCCAGGCACTTTCCTCAATGAGCGAGCATTCAGGAGAGAGAGCATGGTCAGGCAGGAACCGAATAACGAGACAAAGAGCGGCTTAGCTCCTTTTTCTTACAAAGTCAAACCATAACAAGGAACACCTCAGTAATGGCTAACTGCAGAAAATAAACATATAACAAATTTTATTGTGCAGTTTAACAAAAGCCATCCTACCCCTGGGATGTGGATTTTAAGTCCCGGGTATGTGACATGGATCGCTGTTTGTAACAAAAACTCACATTCTTTGTATAGTAAGACTTTTCTTAAATGCTGATTATTATGTGTTTCAAATGGGAAGGTGTTTCTCCTTGAGCGCTACTAGATGAGCAGCCAATCCGTGTCCTGCTGTGTTGTGGTATGGCATTCCCCCTAAGTGGTGTGTGCCGAGCGGCAAACTAATCAATCTCTAATGAATACCATTCCCGCTAAGAGAGGAATTCATATTTTGCAAAAACTGATCCATAAGGAAGGAGAGAGTAATGTATTTAACATAACCGTAAAAATCCATTATTTTAGCTCAAATAGTTTTCCTAATACAAATAAATAAATCAGATACCATTATATTATAACAATGCATTCCGACGTAAACACTGTAATGAATATTATTATTGGTTGGCATGTACGCATGAACGTATGTTTGAAATTACTCGGAACTGAAACGTAAATATTTGACATGACGTGGCAAAAGAAATATGTACTTTGAATAAGCCAAGGTGTTTGTTAAATTCGACGAGAGGACACGATGAGCTTCTTGCTAGTCTGGTAGAAAGTATCTGGTCACATTATATCTTTGTTTATGAATGGTTAGTAGTCTCTATTTACTATAGAGAATTCAAAGCAGCATTATTCAGTTACGCTTTCATGGTAAAGTGTATCAGCTGGATCAATGAGACGCGATCCACTCCTCCCCCTCCCTTTACTAATGCTAGAACAAACCAAAAGAGCTAATGTGAGCTTATTTTTTGTAATGTACGTCCTCCAACGTTAAGTCATATCGGACGGTGAATGAATTGGATGAAATTATGCTCAAAAGATTCAAGGGTCCATGGAGCTTAGAGTTACCCGACATTCGACTTGAAGGATAAGGGAAACCCCCGGAAAAACCCCTATCCAGTTAACTCACCCTGATCGAGATTCGAACTCGGGACCTCTTGAACGTGAGGCAGACAGGCTACAATGTACGCTACCGTGGCGGGCTAATGTGAGCTCAAATTATGTTGCGAAAATAAATAATATTTTTAAACTGACTGATGTTTAACGACTTATTCACGAAGAAGTTGACAATGAACACAACAGGACTGGGAAAACTGCGTGATATATCAGATAAACTACAAGAAGACGACTTTTGGAAAGAAATAGCACGTAACGAAATTTTGGAACCTATGATCATAAATTTTCAGTACTCAGACGTTGAAGCCAATGTCAATGACGAATCATCTCTTAACGTAAGTAACATTCACAACTATATGGATGCCGCGCTGGTATTTTCGTTGGATTAGAAAAATAAGTAATTCATAAACTATAATTATGCTTAAACAAAATATTTAAAACAATTGTGTAATATACGAATATTCATGTTGTAATTGTGATTACAACTGCATTATTATAAAACTTTGGAAAATTCAGTTTGCGTTCCCTTATGTCTAGCGCCAGGAACACTCGCAAGTGTGCGAGAGAGAGAGAGAGAGAGAGAGAGAGAGAGAGAGAGAGAGAGAGAGAGAGAGAGAGAGAGAGAGAGAGGGAGGGAGAGAGAGGGGGAAATATGAAAAGAGTGGGGATGACGAGGTGACAACGGAGAAGGCTCTAAGACATCTGATTGGCTACAGGCGAGACCTCTTCGCATTTGAAACACATAATACGTAATCCTTGTACTTAGGTAACGCCAGGGCCTGGTGAGTGAGATAAGAATTTCTGGTGCCGCATTAATGTTCGCAAAACGCCTGTATGTGAGAAGTACATTTTGAGCGCTGCACATCAATATTACATGTTGTCGCTGGCAAAAGATGTTCCTCTTTCCTGGATGTATAACATGGTCCAGTGTCATAAACTTTCATTATTACAGTAGTGAAACAACATAATAAAAATACTATAATATCCAATTTACATAAATAAAGAGTGACTGAAGTGTTGCTAAATTCTCAAAATTCACCCAATAGAGATCGAAATTCCAAAACTATGTGGTTTATTAGCAGTCTGTTCTGTGTATTTGTTGGTTACCCTGATGATGTACTGGCTGTTTTGAGGATTTGAAAGAATAAATTGGCGTATTCATCTGTGAATATGGCTGCAAGTATCTTTTAAAACGGAAGTGTGCTGTTACAGGGAGAAATGAAGAAACAAAACTTTTTCGCTTTCAAATAAACCTAGAAAGGTAAGATACATTTCAGAACACGAATAGTTAAACAGTAATAGCATTTAGAATTCTGCCTGTACCGTCATTTTGCCCCGTGATTCGTAATCTGTAAGCAAAGCATTTAGCACTGGTTACTGATTTTATAATGCAAATAAAGTGATGCAATGCAAAAATTAGTAAATGAATCTCCGAAATATAGGTTTAACTGTTAAAATTCTATATTTTAGCTATAATCATACTTTCATACTAGCTCTCGTGTTTTTTATGGTTTGTTACGCCTCGGTTGTTTGGTGTTGGAAGGCCCCATGATACACCTAGCTCGAAGAAATTGAACATAATAAAATGTTATGTAAACCCATGTCAGAACATTGGTAATGCAGTGTAACTATAATCTGCAGATGTAGTAGTTTTAGACATGGAAAGCATAACTATTTCTATTGCAGAGTAGCTGCAACATCACATTTGCTACTTTGGCAAATAATTTGCATTCTTAGTATTGTGATCTCACATTGCAAAGTTTGTTGTAAAGACGATAATTGTAGTATACAAAACTGTCAAGATGTTTCACCGATTATAATCTAACATAACATATCTAACCACTTTTGACAATTTTGTTTCAGAGAGCAGAATCTATTTTTTGAAATTGTGATATACTTTGTGTATTACTTGCTTCGTCGTGTCAATCTACCCAGAGTATGTGAACTTTCAGAAATATCAAACCCGTGGCTGTGATTTGGTACAGAATTTAGAGACTCCTGCCTGAAAATTATGTAAACTTGATCTGTTAAATGATGATTAGCCAATGTGTATGATTTGTAAATAGTCAAATTTGTAAACAGTTTGTCTTAGTCATCATTGTATGCCTTCAACAGTGATGAAGGATGCCACAGCTTTTCATAGCAATTAAAAAATTATGACCTGAAATTCCAAAATCTCAGTTCGATCTATCTTGTTTAATGCAGTGATGACTATGTAATATTCTATATACTACACAAAATAGTGTATATGAATAACTGATGGTACTGGCTTTGGTCTTGTAAACGCTTTAAGATATTTAAAGTGTAATTGTGCATTGCCAGAGTTTATTTCAATATCACTGTATGATCATATCATCACATCATTATGTGCATTTTTATTTTTATTTAAAATTTTGCATTTATTTTTGAAATACGTAAAATGTCAGCTGCAGCTAGGACCTAAGACAGTGTGTGGCATGATCTCAAATTAGTGAAGGCTTCATAATAAATAATGGGTTGTTAAACATCTTCCTTGTTAACACACACACACACACACACACAATATATATATATATATATATATATATATATATATATATATATATATATATATATATATGTGTGTGTGTGTGTGTGTGTATGTATAACGTGTCTAAGCCTAACGTTTGTGAGTCATTTAACACGTCAGTGAATATAGTGTTACCATGTTTTAAGGATGACCTTGATTATCCTTGACATTGAAGCTATATAATGAGAACCACATACATCTCAAACAATTGGGCTAAATAGGTTTAGAAGAATGATGTGACGTGTTAAAGTGACATTTGCACTGCGTTAATGCATTATTATGTCATGAATCAATCACAAATTTAAGGATTTCTTGAATATACTTGTGTATACTTCTGCTGAAAATAATGTGTGTACTATAGAGTATTTCGAATTCTTATTAAATATAACCGTTAACAGAGCTGCTTTGTTCTCTTTTGAAAAAGATAGTGATATTTTTTGTGCATAGCTGTTGTCCTCATTTAAATTTTCTATATATACATTTCTTTAGTGTTGTTTCCTTTGTTGTTTTTTCAACACTTTCATTCAAGGAAATCAACATTCTGTGCACAAAAAAATTGCATCATACTTAAACTTATGGTATAGTTTCCTGTTTTCCTGTACCTAAAAATAATTATTTCAGTGTTAAGTGAAAGGGAAAGGGAATACAGATGTGTTGTATAACCTCAAGATCATCGTGAGTGATCTCACTCTCTCGTTTATTAAAGTTGTAATTGATTTTTAAAGACAAAATTATAAATTTCCAACAGGAATATTAAAGCTATAGTGCTCTGTGGAAGTCATAATTATTCATATTTAACAGGAAAATTTCAGGTTGACAAGTGGATTCTTGAAATATTCTTCCAAAAATGCATTGATCAACTTCATTCCAAGTCACATTTCGTACACTGGTGAATAGTCTACCGCACATTTCGTCAGCGTATTTGACGTGTATTATGCTAATATGCGATAGTTCAAATGTTCCGTAAGCTATTCATGAGTGTGCGAGTTGTGACTTCGAAAGAAGCTGGATTGTATCAGTCACTGTACATGGGAGGGGAAGGATGGGAGCAAGCGAATGCACCATTGCTCGATCGAAACAAAGGCTCACTACATTACAAACAGATCTCCGTAGTTGCAATAGCTTCCGGGTGTGAAAGGTTCAGGAGGAGCGCTCTAAACGTCTTCAATCTCCACCATAGAGTCCATAATCTGATATTTATCTGTGTATGTATGTGTGTAGCGTTTAACGCCCGCTTTTACTACATACGGCACCGCAGGCGATGACACTGATGATACATGGGATGAAGATGGACCACCGGTGGAATGAGATGGCGGGGAAAACCGGAGATCCCGGAGAAGGCCCTTCCCCAGCGCCGTGTTGTCCACCACCAATTTCACTTTGTGGTCACCTGGGATCGAACCCGGGCCGCCTTGGTGAGAGACAAGCGGTCTAACCACTGAGGCACGGCACAGTCTACTATTTATCTGTGGGTAATGCTTTTTCGTCGATATGTTTTAACTTTATAACACACCATATTAGGTGCAAATAGTTTCGTACATATCAAAGATATTTGCCATGATATGAAATAGATACAGCTGATATTAGATGGATTCACAATGCACCAACTTAGCGGCACTGTAACTACATATTATGGTTTTCATGTATACTTCACAAAAAAATATTTCAACAAGTGCTAATGATAGAAAAATCACACATTTTGTACATATCATTAAACACCAAGTCCAATTCAAATACTACTCAACTCAACTTCTTGCTGGCGGGCTGTTTGGAGCAGTCCGAAGGGTGGTCAAATCGTGTACCTGCTCTGGGAAGAGCTTAACCACGTAGTGGCGGGATGTGGATGTTGCAGAATGACGGGTGTAGTTTAAGTGGGCGTAGTGTAGGGAGGTAGCTTGTTGCTCCTCAGGGAATGATGAACCGGGTGCCACGGACAGCGTGCACCGCTGGTGGATTAGTTAATAAACTAGGAAGAAGATATGTATAATTTTGAGTATTCCAGAATAAAAATTTTGGATTAGCTGAAATTTAATTTAGGCTGCAATGGAGATCATGTGGTTACCGGTAGTGACCGCAAGACATGCGGGGTAACCGGTATCACTTTAAGCGACGCTCACGAGGTACATAATCCCCAAGGGATCTGACGAGTGCGCTCTGATGTTGGGGCAAACCCTCGAAGAAGTTTGTCGCCCGGCGCCTAACTTCATTCTCCACATATCGGAGGGATGAAACCTCGTGAAGTAATCTCACGGGGAACCTTGCGCAAACAGAATAAATACTCCGAAGAAATGTATTCTGTACACGTTGGAGCAGAACTAGGTGTGAGCCTGCGGCCATACCCCAGACTTCGCACGCATAGGGCATGAAGATTTAAAAATTAGTTATGGTTATTAAACGCAACTAATAACACAGATGCTGAATGAATACTATTCTATTTTTCGCCGAATTATAACCGGAGTCGCTGTACTGCCGATCACCACCCTATTTTCAAGCGCATGTATCAGAACATTACGGACGCTAAATGCCACCAACATTATTTCCCTGCGATGATGCGGGTTAAGATTTCAGCCTTAACATACGTGCGGTACAGTTGCAAAGCTGATAATCCTCTCAATAAATAAATCCTGACGGGACAGCCCTAAGAGGGCCAAGGCTTACGAAATCCACTGCCGGCTTCACGCCCAATTACGCACGGCAGAGGTGGGTGATTATACAACCGTTACGGGGAGGGGATGTGGTGAATATCTCGGCATGCCGTAGCCGGAACGTTGGTTTTCGTGACCATGACCGCTTACTTATCGCAAGCTCCTCACTTTCCTCACGATGCTGAGCGGGTACCTGTCCTGTGTCCGTTTCTCAAAATCCGCATCCCATGTGTAGGATCGAACCCGAGCCGCTTTCGGTGACCAGGGACCAAAGCATGCTGAATTAGCACGCTAAGCCACGGCGCAGGACTGAGGGTCCTCTCACGAAGGAAACTTTTACTGAGGATCCGTGCCTACGTTCCCAGGTATTTGTTGGATGTATTCGTTTTACCAGCTCTTGCAAAGTACTAGACATCAACGACACCTCATTGATCTTTTACCGCTAAACGACAATTAAAATCACCTACGAGAAGGAAAGGTACACTTGGTTCAAGATGCCTTGCCTAGAAATATTTTATCGTTGTGGTCGTTTGTTATTGCCCGCAGGAGCGTAAATGCTCACCAAATCCATGCCCTCATGAACTGCTGAAGTGGCTCTACAAGACGGTTGGTGCCCATATTTGTGTAGTTGTAAACCTTCGCGATACACAATCGCTCGTACCGGTACCTTCCGGAGCAAGCTGCTTCTCGTACCGGAAGCAATATAGGAAGTGCATACTACCAATATCCATCTCCTGCAAAAGTAAGTATTTATGTTATTATTTATCAAGAAGTCCCTTAAAAGTTGCTGTTTGACCACCTGTCGCAACTTGTTAACTTTAAGCGAAGCCCAAATGTGAACACCTACCGGCATTCAGTGCACAAAATGAATATTGTCAATGATGTCAGAATTCAGAAGACCTGGGTGGCACTGTAATATCAGTTGAGAATCTGCGAACACTACCTTGTTATGAATCCTATTTGATACTGCAAAGGCTTGCCTGAGTCTGTCTCTTTCACTTTGTTAGGACCGGAGGACTACCTATCAGGTGTTGTACGTCCTAGGGTTGTTATCTTATTCTGACTCCTTAACCGAGGATCACGACCCGACGAAGCAATGCCAAACTTCTGCCTTCATCTATTTCAGTAGTAGACACCTCTGCCTACATATCACTAACAACCTCCATGCATCCATCCCGAGGAATCTTAGATGGAGCTGTAACAGTAGACCTTCCTGTTATATCATGAGTCTCAACCACCGGGGTGGTATGCTTGGCTACCTCTGCATTCTCGGATTCCACCGCATTCTTTGTATCTATCTAGGCTTATTGTACAAGGGCTTTCCGCTGCCGTTTGTCTGTGGAGGTAATCGTCGAACCCGATGATTGCTCTCTGATGACAGCATCAGCATAAGTGCTATTACCTGCCACCGCATTGAAGGTCACTGGAAGATTCTTTGGATTTATGGCTAGCCCCGTAGCACAATGGAGCTATCTGCCTTCAGGTGTGTAGAAGCATGATACAGATAATAAGCTTGAGGTTGAAAGATGTAACTGATTGTAACCAAATATTTATCGATAAACAAAATGAACGGTATGTTACGTTTTAGCCCCAACTTTCCACAAGTAGGCCGTTGTTAGATGCGAGAAGATACTGAGATCTCCATTACTCTTTTTCTATGTCATGCATTGTACCGTATTGGCTCAGTTGCAGGGACAACACAGCATAGGAAACCTCCGAGTCAGATTAAATACATTCACTGTTTGCTGATCGTACGGTGTAACGCGTACCTTAACGACTTCTCCAGAGGCGTGGGTAACATTCTGCTCATCTTGATAACGGGATAGCAGGTTATCGTATAATACCGCCGATATCACATTCACATGCATAACACGTTCTCTGGCGTGGAGTTGGGGCGTATCAACTGGATCCGCTGGTAGCCCCAGGAAGTTAACAATTAATTCACTGGTGGATTTGTAATTCCGTATGTTTACTTGTCTTTGATTCAGATTGAATTTTCAACGTATTCACACGTTTATAAACTGCCATGACTATCTCTACGACTCAAAAATAATAGGTATGAAAGAAGAAAATTCAACGAAACTGTCGTATGAACCGACGCGCTGAACTGTAGGCACTACAAGACAAACAATAAGGCTCCCACTACCAGCCGGTTAGACAGCGAAAAGACAACCTCGTGTTATGCCACTCAGGGCAAAACTGGCTCTTGGACATATATGCACCGAGTGAACCATAAACCTCCTAGCCCGCTGAGTGGCGTTTTGCCGGGTCCGCGCCCTCGACGGCTGTTGTCATCTGCCGCTATCGTAAAAAAGCGCAGGTGAAACCGCGCTAACACTTTTAAAACTACTTTGAAAGGTTTTATTTACCCATGTTATTAAAGGAGATGTTGATTCTGGCCACCGTCGTTATCCATGCATGTTTGAAACCTCTTTAAAATGTAAAATTTGCCGTGGTTCACTTTGAGAAATACTGGTCCGTTACCGGAGAAAAAGTATTAGGCCCATTTTTGTGGAATGAACAGTTGATGCACTTACACACGTGAATACAATTTCCCCAACATTTTTAAAAGAACTCCCTGACTACAACGTAATTTTTCTTTTCAACAAGAATTTGCAAGTTCTTATACAGCCAATCTTTCGATGAGAACAATTGAAAACAGAACTATTCACAGAGATTTGTGACCTCCTCGGTCCCCAGACCTATTCACTTGATTTCTGTCTCTGGGGAAACTTAAACTGTACAAGACTAATCCACACCCCCTGGGACAATTAAAACAAAATATGCGCCAGAAAATTACGAGCATATAATCCTGTTCTGCAAAAACAGAGCAACATTCGCTGCACTTCGCCGACTGCCCTTGGCCACGGGTGGAGTTTGCTTCTTGTAGCTCTGGCTCGTCTGTCGGGATACTGATGCTGCTTGGTTCTTCTTTCAAGACGTACATTCGGTTTTATTACTAAGGCTCGTGATCAGAAATTGGGTACATTTTATTGCAACCTTATATTTTTGAATATAGATCTTTTATACCGTCACTTTTCCAGCGAGTGCACATTGATAGGTCAATAGCTTTTAGATCTGTTTATGGATGTTCAGTTTAGAAATTAGGATAACGTCTCCTATAATGAATTCCTAACACAACTATAATATATCACAAAAACCCGAACAGAAAATTTCTAGGTTGCATTTTATATAACTGGAGCATCTTTCGCTCTCTCCTTCTCTTTCTCCCTCTCTCCCTCTCTCTCGCTCTTTTCTTCTCCCTCTCTTTTTCCTCTGTCTCTCTCTTTCTTTGTCGCTATCTCATTTTCTTTCTCCCTGCCTCTCTCTATGTTTCTCCCTCTCTTTTCTTTCTCCATCTTCTTTCCCCCTGCCCTCCTCTCCTTTCCGCTCCCTCTCTCTCGCCACCCTTTGCCTCTGTCTCTCTTACTCTCGTTCTCTCTTCATTTCTCTTTCTCTCTTTGTTTCTCTTTCCTTCCAGTTCCATCTCATTCCACCTCTTTCTCTCTCTCTTGCCTCACGTTCAAGAGGTCCCCAGTTCGAATCCCCGTGATGGCGAGTTACCTGGATACGGTTTTTTCGGTGGTTTCCCTTATACTGAAAGACGAATATCGGAAACTCTAACCTCTATGGACCCTGGGCTAATTTGCGCATCATTTAACCCATTCCATTCATCATTCCATTTAACGTTGGACGCAAGTTACAGAAAAGAAACTTTTCTCTTTCCCTCCCCCTCCCACCCCCTTCCCCTTCCCTTTCTTTCTTTCAAATTTAAAATATTCTAATTGCATAACAATAGGCTAACAAGCAAAACAATGTTGAAATTCAACCACAAAATTATGCGGGAAGCGTTGTTATCCTAACTCATCCTACATACATTCAGGTATATTTGAAATCATTACAACATTAAAATGTTATACAAGTATAACTATAACCATATACTATTTGTACTGCTAAACTGAAATTAAGAAGTACCTAATTATATTATTATGAAGCTATATGGAGATTTCAAACCCTTTTTGCACATAGTATGAAAAAATTAAGGCATTCTTCCCTTTTCTTTCTTCCTTTAATTTCTCAGAAGGAGAACATACACATGAAATTACAAGCAAATTCAGTCACCATAAGTGAAACTAACGCCATCCGCTGCTGATTTACATGCATTTCAAGCGTTCTCTGGGTGATTTTCTCTGTGTTGGTTTAGTAAGCGGAAAAGCGCATTAATCAAGCTGATGTTTATTGTTTCTGCCTTTGGCCTCTCGGCTAATACCGCTTCCGTTGTGTTTGCTTTCTAACTAAATACTTCAGCTGCAGATAGATGAAAGAAACAACACAAATAACAAGCAAAATAGAAGCTAGGGAAACTAAGGAAGCAGTTATCAGTTTTATTAGTAATCTGGTCTAGCAAATGCGGAAGGAAGGGGCATAACACGTTTGAAATTGTGATGTGCAATTCTATAGCATTTGCTACTGAAATCAAATATTGCTGTTAACTGAACATATTGCTAAGTATTTTACTTATACTTAGGGGTAAAACTGGATTGTGAGAGTTATGTATTATTCATTAATATATTTGAAGCTTACAAAAACTGAGGACTATCGGAAGCAAGCCTATATAATACTTTCGCGCCTGCTTTGCATTTCCTCTTTGATCACAGATTGTGGCGAATGAACAGGCAGACGTTATAAATGCTGTTCAAGTGTTTTACGGCCCTGAGGAGAAGGTCCTTGAGCATTTCCACTGTTACACGGTCCTACCAAGGGTCTTTGTTACTTTTAGGGAGGTAAGCGTTGTGACTAACTCTCTAGGGGTTACTATAGGGATATGGAACTACTCGTGGTCTGGGGGCGGGGCTTCAAGGAAGTCCTCCACCACTCATTCCACGAGGCCAGCATGGTCATCGTTCATTGGTTCAACCCTGAGTTTGAACTGGGCCTCCAGATAGTCGGCTAAGCGCATATGCTCTATCCTTCGACTCACTGACGAGTCATCCTCTAGGGCTGTGCAAGAGGTGCAGGTGTACTGTTAGGTCTTTCCGCAGGTTACAGATATTTGCCACGGTTTTCTCTCCCGGAGATTAGTTTGCCTTAACATGTTTTCCCAGGCCTCTTTGCGGCGTGCTCTTAGGAGTCGTCTAACCAGGGATTTCTACCTCTGGTGTACTTCTCCTCTCCTTGTATGTTCAGAGCGGAGAAACACCAGCCACGGAGTTCACAGCCTCCGCTCAGGCCGAGCCAAGTGCCTAAGAGTAGCCCGCATATAAATACGACACCTCCAGCGAGTTTGGCATCAAGATTTCAACCCAAATTAAAATTTATGAAACAAAACACCAAGGTACATAAACTTTTGCATTATTTTCTCACACACCGGGGAACAAGTATTACCTCACAACAAAATCCAACCTAATAGCCAATGCTGTTAAACAAATTCCTAAAGAGAACCGTACCTGCAGTAAAACCCTCCAGCGGACAGACAGGCAGCAAAAGCTTTCAGGCTTTATTACGAGTACCAGCATGACGGACGGAAGGACGGTGACCCAGTTGTGCCTAAATCTTCGCCAAGAAGACTTAGACCACTTCACCAATTATGTCCACCGCAGGTTTGGACGACTCTTATGAGCTTTTTAAACTTCAGAAGACCACTGCTTCTAAGCCCGGAAGAAACTTTTGTTAATTCTGACTCCGACCGTGAAAGCTTGCGAATAATCAATAACAAGAATCTAGTTCTAACCAGAAAATGCAACCAAGAACTGAAAATTTTTGCTTTACTCTACTACACAAATGATGTTCCTCCACTCTTACTGTGGTTGTTTAGTTGCTGTTCTAACCGAACACACTTACATCGTGATCGAATAGTACGTATTTTTTACAGATACATTCGCAAGCACTCCTCCGTAATCCCTTCTTGAACGAACGCCGATCATAGTGGATACATCTTCAAAATGAATTAACACCAAACCGCGAATCAACGCTAGGGTAAAAAGATTCTTAAGACCGATTAAAGACAGGCTTACATTCAAAATGGAGTTATAAACAGTATCAAACATATTGTTAGTTCCATTTTGGATTAACTCCGGCACTTTCTAGCTTTAATAATAAAGTAACAACTTGGAAATATTATGTGGAATATAAAACAACAAACAACTAAAAGAATTACGCTAATGAATTATATTATGCAAGGTGTGTCCTTAAAATAATATCTCCAATTTTATTTAATACAGAAAACATGTTTATTATCAATGAATGTTACATTCATGGAAAGGCGGATCCTACAGCTATTTTTCAATGTAATAACCATCGCAATCGATGCACTTTTGAATGCGATGTGGCAGTTGTGTTATAGCCTTGTCATAGCACTATCCCGCCAAGTTGCACAGGTAGCGCTCAACCTCGTTTTACAAATCATCGTCGGTCTGGAAATGTGTTCCACGCAGGTGTGACTTCTACTCAGTAAACAGATGATAATTACAAAGTGCTTAGTCTGGACTGTAGGGGGGATGGGTGAGGAAGTCCCATCCGAACTGAGTTAGGAGATCTTCGGTGAGTATTTTTGGGACCCACCTTGCACACGCCGTGCGATAATGCAAATTTTCGGTCAGAATTTTGTCAATCGTAGTCTTACTGACTTCAGGGATAAGTTCGCACAGCTCGCAATTGTCTCGCTCGGATCTTTAAGCATTTTTTCTCCACTTTTGGAATTTTTTCGGCTGAAACAGAAGGCCGACCAGATCGCTGTTCGTCATGAACGTCTGTACGTTTGTATTTGAGCTCTCTGATCCGCTTTCGCAAGTTTTTGACGTCCATACACTGTGACCCATTGGCTTCGCATAACTGAAGGTGAATTTCAGTGGGGATAGTCCCCTTGGCACTCAAAAGATGGATCACTGCACGCAACTCGCACTTGGCGACGGAAGTGATAGGAAGCTCCATCGCAAATGGCTGCCCAGCCAAGACTAATGGTTGCAACGGGTTCGTTGTGGTCGGTGTTGGCGGATCTCGCGTAATAGCGTTCCTTACAGCTGCAGCGCCTTGGACACCTTATTTTATGGACACGCCTCGTATTATAGTGTCCAGTTCTCTCAAGGCCCTTCAGGTATATCGCAAATATCGCTCTATGCCCACTCCTGTAGGTGGTTGTAGCGTTTGTACCTCACATTCAAAGGGTCCCGAATTCGAATCTAGGTAAATGTGAGTTTTCTGAATAAGGATTTTTTTCTCTTCTTTTTCTTCACAGATATTCATAATTATTAAAATGCATGGTAACAGTTTGCTCTAGGGAAACCTGTTAAAGCATCAGTTCACCCATTTTATTCATCGTTCGATGTGGCTTACGCTGCAGGAAGCTAACAAAACAAAAACAACTTTCACTCTATGTCTGTCTATTGTTCCCCGCCTGCTCGTGCGCTGTCTTATCTCTTTCTGAGAGCTGAAGTTCAACGGAAGCAAAATAGGGAAGAAGTGACTAATTGGACTGGTACAACTGAAAATAATGTAATAAGTTACGAACCGAGTACTAGTTCCTGCATATGTACCTCAGTTGGCACTGGAGTTATTAATTGAATTTCACTAAAATGTTATTAAATTCCACTTTATTTCTTTGGATCAATTGGTATTATAATTCTATCAAAATTTTAAATTGCATGGAGCAGATGAGAGTATTAAATGCATTTTTATCGTATGCAGGTATATGGAAATAAATTTATAGTCTAAGGCACCTTTCTAATATTGGTACTTAACTTCACCTAATCAACCATATGTCACATATATATCAAAATGTAAAATGTCAAGCAGTTAACGTCCTCTGTTCTTTGCAGTTATTACTGATGCCTACCAAGAATTAAGCTAAGTTAAGATAAGTGCAGAGGTTCTACTCCCATTAATCCTAGACCCGTAGGATAAAGGACCCGGGCCTCCTTCTACCCGGGAGCGATGGATACTCCGGGACTCTTTTCATAGGGCAATACCTGGAGTCAGAAAAGCCCCCCTCCCACTGAGCACAACGTCAAGACGGGATCGAAGTGGATACGCCACTTACGCGCGTCAACCCCGCAGGGAAGACTACAGGAAACCTCGGTGGGGCCGCCTGGTGATCTAGCACACCTTCTAGCTCTGCAGGCTAGTACCCGGGACTTATTAGGCAACCCTCTATCCCCTCCGGGCGGCCGTAGCCTGGCCGGAGGTACCCAATTCCCTGTGGGTTTCGGGAACACACTGCCCCCTCGAGTCCAACCCAATCTGAACAGCTCCCAGACGGGAGGGGCTCGGCAGTTCGGCCCGAGGTTCCTCTAGTAACGTCAGATGTCGAGTGCTAAGGGTCCGCAGCGCCCGCAATTTGGCAGCTGAAGCGGACGGATTCCCTCCCCTACGGGATGCCTACCAGGAATGTATTCAAACTACGAATAAATGGATATATATTGCTTTCTGTGAAGCAAGATCTAATGCAGTTGAGGCAACAGTACTTTATCATGAACCGTTGACAGGAAGGTCAAACACGAATACGTTTCCAAGAGTTGAAACTCATCTCCAAACAAAAAGGGCCTCCTTCTCGGGATACTCCAGTGGCTTTTGGAGATAATGAAAAAACGGTACATAATGCTTTATTGAAAACAGCCCGAATATCAGTAGCCATAGCACGGAATACTTATACTAACCTGCCTTCAGTGCTGAAATTGATTGCGGGAAATATTTGTATTTCAATCACCTACAGCCACACAAGGTGTTCCACGAACGCAACCACCAAGGTCAAGTAGCATTTTCAAAATAGATATTGTTAAAGCCCATTGAAATTTACATGTATTCTTAAGAAATATGCTCTTTAGCTACGAAGCCACGTTTCACAATAACAGAACTGTAAACCGTCACAATAAGCATTACTGTAGTATTAATAACCCTCACTGAGTGTGCGTGATCTTAGTATCATCAATCCTTTCAGAAGATCTGTTGCCATTATTAAAAATGTGGCGGTAATGAAACCTGGGACATCGTGGTTTCAGCAAGATGGAGTGTCACTTTATAATTTTAATTGCGTTTTTCAAAGACAGACGTAGTACATTTTCCTCTCATTTTTACCCAGCTAGTTTTTTATTAAAATAGAGAGTAAGAAATTAAAGACAGCTTTCTGTCATCCAATAAAGTTTCATTCGATTCCAAAGTCATATTAAATAATCACTTCTGGGAAAAGCAGAGATTATGACTTTTTGTATATTCATTTACTTTGTTGTAATATTGCTGCTTCCACGTATTGAGGAAATCAGGAAAATGTATAAACTGTTACTTTTTTGTAGTCTGAGAAATAGCTGCTAACTTTTAAGTTCAGAGGTACCTCAATTAATGGGCTAGGTTATGCCGTATGCGGTCCATAAGGTTGTATGAGTAATTATGCGTGGATGATATATGATTTTATATGTCGTAAAGGTATAAAAATGAGTGTGCTAAATATTGTAAAATTATGATTGATGAAACGGTAGAGCCAGACTGAAAAATTGAATGTTATAGCCGGGATTTGAACCACGGGTCTTTTGGTCTCCGTCCAGCTGATCTAAACAACTGAGCCACTACACCAGTCAGTTGGAGAATTTTATGGCATGTTGACACGTTGACCATAATAGCCCAATGGTTTAGAGCGACTGGACGGAAACTCGAAGATCGGTGATTCAAATCCCGGCTATGGTCTTTCGTTATTCAGTGTGGCTCTACCATTTCACAGTGCGTCCTACACACGGCTAGTGTAAAAGGACAATTAATTTCAAATATGATTCAAATATGATTCAAATATGATCAAATAATAATTCAAATATGTTCATGTCTTAACTCCCAAAGGTCAATGAACCCACTATATGACATTAGTTGCAATGAGTGAAACTCTAAGTGCTAGAATGGCTTCAGATGTTAGATGCTGCATATAAACATATTGAACAGAGTACATAATTGTCTTCGAATTTTAGGCACAATGAACAAACGAACGACAAGAACCATATGTTTAACCAGCTGCAAATAATTTATGTGTCACATATGTTACACAAAGAAAGCTTCCAACGGATATAAATTTTACATATGACATTTGAATTTAGTAGCTTCAGTGAAACAGCTTTCTCTGGAACTATATTTTATGCTTCGTCTCTTTCGATGTAGGCACCTACACACAGAGTTATACAAACTATAGTCTGTCTCAAACAAGAACGATCATGTTGTAAGCATGCAGGAGGCAGAAAAAGAAACAGAGATACTTTTACGTAACAGTCTTAGGCTACCGAGCGTTTAGGCGGCTTCGGGATGTTCAGTGTGGATTCCCGTGGGCGGCCTACTATTATTTTAAGTGTTGTCCAATGTCACCAGGCGGGTAAGTTAATTACATCCCTCCATTTCATCCCCATGATCGTTTCACATCATATCTCATCTCGTGGTCTCTATCAGAGTAGAAAAGTCGGCAGGAGTCTCGGTGCTGAATGGAAGGATGATATGCTCGTAGTAAACACTTTCTTCTACAGTAGGACAGTCTCCGGACCTAGTGGTCCCCGATCAGGTGCACGGTGGGTGGGATGCAGGCTCTGTTGGCCTGTTTCCAAATGGTCAATAGTGGGAAACGTGCCTTCTGTACTGTCGTGACTCCTTTTTAGGCCGCCATCTCTCTCCTCTCACCTCATCCTTCCTCCCAGAAACCCTCCACTAGCGGAATAGGCATAATATATCACAACTGTTTGCAGAGCTGAATCCCATCAGTATGACTATCCTATCCTCTGAGGCTACTGGTTGGTGGAAATAAATTTCTAGCTGTTTATAGACCAGTTTGTGACTTTCAATTTGAATTTGATGCCTCAGAAGGATTAGTGTCTAAGTGCTCAGATACGACAATATGTACTAGAATGAAAAGTACTTTTGCAATACGATTTTTTATAAAGCAATTCATTGGCGACGACTATAGTGATAATGATAATGATAACGATAATAATATCGATAATAACAATAATAATAACAAAAATAATTGATAACGAAATTAAACGTTTGCAATAAGTAAAGAATCATGATGTATTTCGAAGGAATGTTGGTGCAGGTGCAGATGAGTCAAATAGCAGTTGGGGGAGAATGGTTGTTATAACAAATGAAATGTAAGAAACAGTGTACTTAGCAGATTTCTAAAGGGTAGCACTTGACTTTGTTGAATGGAGTATTCTTCGGACCCTTCATAAAGGCATGAGAAAATAGTCACAAAGGGAATCTTTGGTTGAATAATGGGCTTTAAGAAAGTGAAAGTGAAACACACCACGCGCAGATGTGACCAGTAGAGACTTGCAGTTCGTGGCTGGCAAGCCATTAAGAAAGTCCTCTTCCTCTGTCTTGGTCGAGGGCAGGCCAGAAGTGATGAGAGAAGATATTTGTAGGTTCATATGTATGTGAAGAACGAATTAAGTGTTATCAAGTAATAAACATTTCATAAAAAGTAACTCTAAACAGAGATACCTATTGGTAACCCTGGGTCGCCAACTTCGAGTTTAATGTAATAATAAAAGAAGCAGTCATTAAACCAGTTTGAAACGGGCATTCCAGTGTCATTAAAACCATCCTTCTCACACATATCCACGCATACCCTGTGAGAACCCTCATTGCTTTACCTTGAGCTAAACACCAATTGCTTCAAACCGTCGCCGTCAACGTGGTACTTTTCTCGCCAATATATCGCTTCAAAAAAATCATCATCAGCAGCATCATGATGGCGTAGAGCCCGGTTTGGTTCTGCACCCAACCCGATTCTCGACCTCTCATTCACATACGCAGGTAGAGGTGGGCGATCATCCAATCGATATGGGGAGGAAATATGGTCAGAATCTCCGCACCCCAAGCCGGTAAGTAGGTTTACATACACTGGGATCTCGTATCTATTGCAGTCCTTCAGATGCATCACACTGCTAAGTTGGTACTTGTCCTATATCGGCAATCCGCACACTCCATAGGTGGGATACAAAACGGTTTGTGATGTTAACCATTTTTAGATCTCCTTTGTAATCCATTTGAATGTTTAAATACTTACCTATACCTATTTCATATATACCTATTAATATATTCTGCCAATTTCTAGCTTATCTCGAGTAACAGAAGCGGATAGGAATAGTACTCCGTGAGAATAGTTTGCAGAAGAATGAGTCAAGAAAGTGAATGAAACATTCGGAACGGTACATAGTATTTTGAGAAGTATAATCTAATTTTATTCGGGAACATGTAACAGAGAAGAGGAATTTGTCTAAAACTTCTGTGCGTCTTATAGAGAGAGGAACGCCTCATTAGCATATTACATTTCACTACTACTGTAGCATAAATTTAACCCGTTTAATCCAAAACTCACACTGACCTCCGATCCTCTTCGTTCATTTTCTGTTATTCATGGTGATATTTATCAATATTTCTTCGTTTTGATTCACAGCTCGAAATGCCTCTGGGAAATTTCATTTCAAATAACCACGAATAAAGTCTTGAAACATTATGTGTATATGAATATCCTCTTTTGTTCCACGTATTCGGAAACATGTCATGCAGATGCTCCGGAATTTATGCTGAATTTATTTCTAAACTTGATGTATGTGACGCATGCAAATTATTATAAAACCCTGTATCAATTGAGTTTAATATGAGCAACAGGTAATATGTTATTTTAGAGGTACCGAAATAGTTTTGTCCCCCGAGTCATCAAATATGGAACGTGCATAGCCCAAGCTGGCAAAACAAATGTGCAGCCAGTCGGAGAGGGAATGGCAGCGAGTCCACTTGTGATTGGTATGACGTTTTTGCCACCTTATCAGGTGCCTTGCATCTTCCACTTCTTACCAAAGCAGGTATTGCTTTATGCGGTAAATAAGTACATAATGCTATTATAGGAAATAACGTTTTAAAGCTAATCAGAATCTCATAGATTACCACAACGAGTGTGCGTAGTTTTGTGTGTGTGTGTGTGTGTGTGTGTGTGTGTGTGTGTGTGTGTGTGTGTGTGTGTGTGTGTGTGTGTGTGTGTGTGTGTGTGTGTGTGTGTGTGTGTGACAAAAATCAAAAGCGAAAAAGTAAGTTTTGGTATTTATTCACGAACGGCAACTTTTAAAGCCACTGGGTGAAAACCTTTGGAATTAAGCATCCCCCCAAAAAATAAAAACGCGGTATTAAAATTTGTTGCTGTGAACATTTTGATAAGATGTAGATATGAGATTTTATCAAGAAGAATAATTGTTTACCTTAAATATTCTCTAAATAGCGAATTATATGTTACCCATTCTTACGGAACTTAATGTAACTAGATTTACATGTACAAAAGACAGAGGAACATTATGCAGGACACAATTCAATATATGGCGATACTAATGTATGAAACACTTTCTACGGAGCGAGTTGCGCAGTTTTTTATTTTTTTATTTTTCAATTTCCCAGATTCCGTTAGGTGCTTACCACATTGCTATTGCATACTATTTTTTGCAGTATGTGTATTTACATAGTTACGCAAATTGTAGTCACAATCAATATTTCAAAATAAATGTTTTTACTTACCGCACTGGTGCTTTTTGCATTGAACATACGTGTTGCTATGGAGATATTACTTACCGGAAGTGCGGGAATGTCAACTTACGATGCATAGACACAAAAGCACTAAATATGGAATGTTAGTTACATAGTGCAAAAGTGAAGTACAGTGTCACAGAAGCGTTTCTGTGACACAAAGTTTCCGAAAGTTTAATAATTATAATGCATGTTCCTAGTTAGAAGTTTATCTTGGCATATTACGATATCTGAGTGTGTGCGTCTGTTTTTATTTTCCCAAATGCTCATTACTAACAAATATATGGATACCGGGCGGCCACGATACGAGTGCGTTTGGAAACGCCAGAACGTTACGGAACAAGTGGACGGGGCATTGAAGCTACACTAAAAGAAACCTTCCGGAGTACCATATTACAGTTCGTCTGGTTTATCTTGAAACATGGGAATTACACACACACACACAGAGAGAGAGAGAGAGAGAGAGAGAGAGAGAGAGAGAGAGAGAGAGAGAGAGAGAGAGAGAGAGAGAGAGAGAGAGAGAGAGAGAGAGAGAGAGAGAGAGAGGCACTATTGCCGGCTCTGTTGTAGGTACCCCTTGGCTGCCTAATTGTACAACTTTAAGTTCCGGTTGATTCCACTAAAATATACCGAGGCTGTCCGTTTAATATTTTCAACCGTAGCGCTTTAAAGATTACTGGTAGAGGGCGGTAGTATAGGTATATCGTCCGTTAGGGAGGGTTCCGGCCTCAGCTCCATTGTTATCGAATGCAGTCATCAAAGTCATCGTCCGATTCATAGTCACATTTTCCTAGACATGTGATGAAATTATCCAACATATCATCAATTAATCAGTATCTTTCCCAGTACATTTCTTGTACAGCCTTTCACGTATTCTCAGGCAGCCTTCAAATTGCAGCAGTGACGTTTAGTGCTGCACTGCAGGATATCTCACTTCTTTGAATGTCACATTATGTTTCCTCACATCTGCTTTGCTAAAATTCATATGGCCATGGTACGATATGTCCATTTAATTCAACTATGGAGTCTATTGCATACTGTTTGAACTATGAGGCGGGAATTGGTGGATATAATCCTAGTTCAAGAAAAAGGCGTTGTGCTCAAGATCCTGTTGGTGTAGGATGCAATCTGGGAAAGATTATGCTCCGGACTAGCGAATTGTTCTCGGTTATAAGTACGGGTGGGAATAAGTACTCTGTCCCAGGGTCCGGCGTTTAAGTGGAAATACACTATGCTTCCTTGACTTCTCCCATCAGTTTATTTATACATCATTTAGATTATAGCTTGCTCCCCAACACATTTGCTCGTCACGACGTCGGTATAGCTATTTTATTCAAGTTGCCCACGTGTCACTTTCCCGTATTTAATTGTAACTTTTACTATGCAATGTGTCGTCACTTTACACCGCCTTCCCCCGAAACGACCCAAGATTATGTGTCGCGCATTTCCTGGTCTCTTTGCGTCCTTTTCGACCGCGGACTATCTATCCACGTCCCTTTCCTATGTCATGACTATTCCGCCCGTATCACGTGATGCATAGCAATTTTGATTGGAGGTTTGTTTTCCTCATATATAATCTTTTTGGTCTTTCACCCCCTCCTATATCAAGTTCAGTTTTTTGTCCCACCGGGTTTTGACTCGCGGGGTCATGGGAAGAAATATTCTGACTTTTTCTGACATTCCTTAGGGCACTTTTTCCCTCGCCCTTTTCTCACGCGTTAACTTATGTAGCACATTCTTTAGTTAATGTAGTTTTATCTTTCCTCACTTGCTTATAGCCTAAGGTTTTTGTCTCAACTAACCCTTGTTTATCTAGCTATGTCGGCTTTGATACCATATTTATATTATTACCGCATTTCAGTGTCAATATAAAGTATATTTGTAAATAAGCAAGCTAGAGTAGGTACCTGTCGGTGACTAGACAATCGCGGATAGCAGTGACAATATTTGCACAAAATTTGTCACCCTTTGCTTGTCACAGGGAGAAGCTAAGAAGGTCATGTTTCTAGTAAAACAAGACGAACTTTATATTTGCAACGAAACTGAGACCCATAAACGTTGTATTTTCTTAATAGGGCAAATGTACGTTCCAATTAACGCCCTGCCACCTATTCCCCTTCATTCACTGGTATTCATGAGATTTCGCATTGTCAATAAAAACAAAGGAGGTCTCCTCGAAGTGTAATCATATTGTGGCCGACTAGTATCTGTAGGCAAACAAGCACTTTTACTCTTGAATATTGTTTACGTTGTGGAGAGAAGTGTTCCCAAGTGTAAAACCAAACAGTGGATGTTGATGCTAATGCATGTTTGATATCCACTGGAAAAAGAGAGGTAAGAGAAGCGTCGGCGAGCACACAAATTGAAAGCTGGGTAGATATCATATATCACACTTACCTCAGGAACCTCTTAAAGGCACAAAACAGGCATTTTTACTCCTCTTCTAAAATCTGTGATTAAAACGTTAGGCGTTTGATATGTTTGATATTGAACAAAATGCGCACTTTTAGTTTTCTGTACTCCTTAAAGTCATATCCACATAATACAATATATTATATTATAAATATATTTAATAATCATATAACACAGCAAAACCGCATACCAGTGTTGAATTGATTGGGTTCTAATTGAAGCCATGAGTTCTCTTAGACTCAGGTGAATGGTTGTAGGAAATGAATATTGGTGGTTGTTGGCTACTCAGTAGTATTAATAACTTTGTTTGCTGCAGAATTACTTGGTTTAATTCCTACTAAGTTTGGTTATCGTCTTGGATCGGTAACCACCTGTTATTAAATTTCCTAATATAAATTCTATTTTACTTGAAACCCTGGATTACTTGTTTAAAGTTACTTCCGCGCGGTTTCTAATTCTTGTTTATATGGCGACTACTTTGCCCTAATAAACTTCTAATGCTGCTTCCACATGCGCTGGTTGCGCTACTATTAACTTCACAACATTTCAGACTTATAAATCTTTGCTTCTCTTCCTAATGCGCATGAACACCTCCTTCCTGTCGTAGTATCACTTTTAAGTAAATTTTTCTTACTTCAAGATTCAGTTCGAAACTTATTCTGACCCTCTCTATAACTATATCACATGACCAAACTAGCTCACCCTTCTCAAACGTTACATTATTATTGGTTTCTCATTTATTTAGTGTTATCGCATTGGATTGCCAAACTCATCTAACTCATTGACGTTCAGCCCACCTTGAGCTGGGGAACGCCTACCCTTAGTTGTTTGTAACGGTATACATCGTTATCAAATCAGTGAAGTAAATTCCTATAGCGTTCATGCTCAACTGCATTTTGAAGGCCCTTTGTCCCAACACTTTCCTGGCTGGAAGTATACTATGGTTCTCAGACAATTAACTCTTCCGAGCACAAAGAAAGTAATGGTCCCCCCTTCCTGTCTCTCCGAAATGTACAGAATTTTACAAGAACGTTTTCTTTTCTTTGCTTGGATGCTAGTAGATATACTATATTGAATTATATTCTTCCCTTCTTATGCTTTAAGTCAACAGCTATTTTAATCATTACTCTACCCATTCTACTTTCATATTATTATAACAAGATTTTTATATTAGTTTAGCAAAGCATTTTTATTAATTCAGCTTCATTTTTAATTATCTGATTTCGATTAATTCGCCGCCTCCTAATCGCTGCCTCACACTGCGGTTGTAATAAGTGAAGCAAAGTCTTAGTTATGTATTGTATCTCAAGTAAAGTTGTTGTAACATAAAAAACCAGACCTTCACTACTGTTCGTTTGAATTTGTTTCATTTCAAACGGAATCTGAAAAGGCTGAATGTGAGAATTGTATATGATTTAGTTCATGAAAACAATGTGCAGTAGCAATGTTTTATCTTTCTTTTTCTGTTTTTTTTTTTTTTGTTCTTTTGAGTTATTTCAGTACCAGAATGTTATTATATTTCATTACAAGAGACCTGTAAGTACATCTATACATACAAAGTCATGTAGAAGTTAAGCTTCATTTGTCAAATATTCGCTAATTTCCAAATCTGTGTTGAAATTATTCCATGTCTAACACATACTGCCGTAAGTTTATGTACGTTGTTAATAATATAGAAATTTCAAAGTGATTACATCATTAGTCGATATAATTATCTTTTATCATCGGCATTATCATCTTTAGAAATAATAGAGGTTTAGCCAACATAGGAAAGAGCTCATACATTTCACTGTATTTGAGTAATTCCTTACAGTCTGACATTAATTTGATATAGAAGTGTAATGAAATGGCAGAAAATATTGGCAAAAATGAAATTGAAACACCCATAAAGCTCAAGCAGGGCTTTGTACGCGGAAGTGTTTCATTGCGGAAAAAGCTTTTCTCTTAAACAGAAATGCTGCAGTGAGATGAAAAATGTAATTCCAACAAGAAACTGAAAATGTCGCTGACTTCAGGGAAACCTTTTAAGATAAAATGCCATGGTAGCTCGCCAGGAAACAGTACTTCTCGTAATGTTGTCGTTGTTTGCTTTTGATAATTTTGTTTTCAGGGTAATCTCAGAAATTGCTAAGAGGATTTTTATATTCATTTCTTCTCATAATGCAATTAAACATCTTAACATAATGAGCATTTTGGATTTGTAATGCCTCTTTCATTTATATGACTTAATATGAACGGATTACAGAGCTACCTATGGCCAAAATGTTAGTACCCATATTTTACTCCATTCCAAATATATTAATTTGATTATGAAATATATTTAAATAACCTACGCATCTTTGTCTCTGCTCTCTTCTTATTACCTTCTCCATTGTTGAAGAGCGCAACGCCCGCCTCGGTAGCGTGGTGGTAGCGTGTCTGCCTCACGTTCAAGAGGTCCCGAGTTCGAATATCGGTTAGGGTGAGTTACGTGGATAAGGTTTTTTCGGGGTTTTCCCTTATCCTTCAAAGACGAATGTTGGGTAACTCTAAGCTCCATGGACCCTGGACTTATCTGAGCATCATTTCACCCAATTCATTCACCGTCCCATATGACTTAACGTTTTAACGTTGGAGGAAGTAAATTACACACACACACACACACACACACACACACACACACACACGCACACACACACACACACGCACACACACACACACACACACACACACAAGACCGCAACAATTTTGTTTAACAGACATCCTCCAACGTAGTCATATCTGGCGAAGAATAAAATGGGCAAAACCTGCTCAAATAATTTAGGGTCCATAGAGCTTAGAGTAACATTCACTCGATATATTTTATCCAGATAACTCATCGTCAGATAACGCCGACATTTCGAGATTCCACTTGTACGTGAGGTAGACAAGCTACCACAAAATTTTGTTTAATCAGGCTTGAGACTACTTACTACTGACATTACCTATTTACATTAAACACTATTAATTGCTTCGACATATAATTGGTCATTTGGTCTTGCAATTTTACGTAATAAATGGAGAAATGGGAGACAATTTCAATTTTATATTTTTAAATATTTGCTACGCTTTTTAATTAAAACAATATCTGATTTTATCATTTTTATAAAACGAGTGTTTTAAGGTAACATTAAGAGGTGGATCGTATATTTACCCCAATCTAGTTTACACATTGCCAGTACTTAAAAGTACAAACACCAGCTTATTTCTTAAAAAGTACATCAGGCAAATGGCTTCCATCTTTGGCGATAAATAGCAGAATACTTTCGCAGAAGCTCATTACTAAATTCCAGAGAGATGTGCGCTCACATGCGATACAAATTAGCTGGATACAGTATGAGTGACGTCAAATGTACAGCACGACCATCAGATTGCATACTGTGATATCCCTGGAAATATTTCAATATGCCGCTATGAACCTATTTGTTGAACCATCCCAAGGATACCACTGGGGAACACAACTCGGAGAGTGAGAGGTCAAATTACCCACACTAAAACCTAGAAGATTCGGAGACACTTCACAATGAAATACATAATCCTTCCTGAAAACCACATACCTGCTTTATTCCAAACTAAACACAATGCAACATAACATTCCACAGGCGCGGAGAGATGTAAAAGAAGCGAAGGTCATTCCACACATCTCCCGGCCAGCCAGCTCCAGATCCTTTTATGACTGGCAAGATCACAGCTACCATTTGTGTTCGTAGAAACATTACTACTAAGATCTCCAACCAGCCAATAGGAGCTGGACGCCTGGCGGAGACTTGACCTTACTAATCAAAGTGAGTGTACCACCATACGGCGAAAACAAGGCTCTATGAATTAGTGAAGCATTGGTTTTCATGTGTATGCAAACGCAAGGACAAGGGGTAGTATAACGCGGCTGCTTGGTTTCCTCTAGCAGTGAGGTGGTTATCATGCTCAGACTGTACCAACCTCTGGTTGTTTACATGTCCAAGCAATAACAGTTCAGTCCATGTACAGTATATATATGGAGAAACACACAACCCTACGGCCTTTACTCATTGCATTCTCAATCATTTGTTCAGGAATGGCCTTGAACTCCTCCCGGATTGCGGCTTTCAACTATTCATGTTGTGGAGTTGCCATGAAAAGCTGTTTGGTCTTAAGATAACCCCACAGGAGAACAGTTACGGTGGGAAGAAATGAAACGAAATGTGCAGTGTTTAACGCCCGCTTTTAGTACATGTGGCACCGCAGGTGGTAAAACAGATGATACATGAGATGAAGATGGAGCACCGTTGGAAAGAGATGGGGGAAACGCGAATTTTGGAGAAAACCCGCCCCAGTGCGTGTTGTCCATCACAAATCTCACTTTGCGGTCCACTGGGATTGAATCCGAGCCGCCTTGGTAGGAGTCAAGCGGTCTAACCACTCAGCCACGACGCGGCAGGGCTGGAAGATTACATGTTCCAGCCGGCCATGGAAATATTACCGAATTGTGAGAGTAATTCCTCTGTAAAATAGCACTCCAGTGTAACAGGTACTGAAATAGTGTGTATGGTTTTTAGGCCAATCTTGCACTAACCAATCACATTTTGACGGCAATGTCTCTGCCGGTGTAGAATGAAGAAATGTTAAATATGGCTGCATACAGCTCGGAATTGACAGACCCCCTTAAAAAGGGGGGCAGGAGGAGGGCTCTGCACTCGGCTGCCCAAGAGCACACTTAGTACACAACCTTTGGTTTATCCCGGGCTCTTTCAAAAATGAATTATACTTCTGTATGTCAATTGGACGAGTTAAATTGCGCGAGAAAATCTAGAATTCTACATCGCAGAGGGTTGCCAAAGGAAAATGTACTATATTCCGTAGACCACACTGTAAGACTCATAATATGCAAAGCTCATAAGGATGTTGATTCTCAATTCAAAATTCACAAATTAGTTATCTTGAGGATCATTTCAACAGAAAATAGCTCAAGACTAAGCAACGTTCCTCCGTTTAAAGGTGGGACGTTACCTAGATTGCGCTGGAGAAATTTCTGAACGGAAAGAGCTCCAGACATTCAAAACTAAACTTAAAGAAGTTAAAAGTTCACCGAAACTACCATTTCAAGGAATATTACAGCACACTATACCTGTTACAAAGCTACCATACTAAATTTATGCTATACTATGCCTAACTTTAGTATTCATACAACTGGTAGCAGAACCTTAGTCTACCTCATTAAAGTACACCTGTTTCAAAAGTAAATTCCACAAGTAAATCATGAAGGAGGACAGTCCTTGTTTGTAATTCTGTGAGTGCAACAGGTGTCGACAATGTTGATATTATCACAAAAGATATTATCTATATAGAACATATGAGGAATATCCTCTGGTAACGCCTAAACAGGAACAATTATGATTTAATGTTAGGATCTATATTGATAGAAGGATTGCAGAAAGCAATAAATGAAACCCAGAAATTTTGTGAAGAGAGGGGAATAAAAATAAAGATAAATAAGTCGAAAGTTATGGTCTTCAAGAAGAGAGTTAAACTAAAAAGAGATGAAAAGTGGCTACTAAATTTCAAAAGGGTAGAAGAAGTCAATGAATTTGAATACTTAGGAGTAAGGTTGAATAACAATGGGAAGTGGGGAGCACACTGGAGAAAAATTGAAGTAAAAGGAAGGGCGCAATGAATTGAATAAGAATATGCAAATATAAACTAGAAATGACAACCAAATGGTTAGAAAGAATGTACGAAACACTAGTTGAATCCAAAGTGTTGTATGCAGTGGAGATCTGGGAGGCGGGGCACAGAGGTAAACAAAACAGTGGACAAAAACTACAGAAGGTTTTGCAAAGAGCTACTAGGCTTACCAAGGCCACCACCTAGGGAAGTAGCTTTAGTAGAATTAGGAAAGACAAGAAGAAGTGGAATAATAATGGAAATAATAATAAAATTTTGGGATAGGTGTTTGTTTAAAGAAGAAGCGGAAATTATAACATTATGCATGAGACAGCAAAAAATATTAAGAGAACTCAGATAGTTGGGGGTCAGAGATAGGAGGGATTATGGCAAAAATAGAAATGGGAGGTATATGGAAATTAGAGGAAAGGAATACAAGCGATGTGGGAATATTAGTAAAATGGAAAATAGAAGATATAGAAAGACAGGAAATATGGGGAAGTCCAGAAAATATGAAATCATTACAATTTTACAAGAAAATAAAAAGAAATTGGGGACGAGAAGAATATGGAGTTTACTGCAAAAGACATGAGAGGAAAGGGTTAGCAGGAATGAGAACAGGAATAATATTTCTATGAGGGGTAAGAGTTAGGGAAAAGGGAAATTGTGAATTGTGTGGGGAAAAGAAAGCATAGAACACTATGTAACAGAATGCGAGGAGATTGTAATATGGAGAAAAAAGGTTTGGGGAAAAAGTGGGAGAAAGTAGAGAAGCGGATAGTAGCTATAAAAATGTTAACGGGCAGGGAGGGAAAGAAGGTAAGAAATATTGGTGAGTTCTTGCAGAAAGTAAAAGAAAAATGGGCCAGAAATGTCGAAAATGTAAGAAAGGAAGAAAAGGAGGAAGAATGGGACTAATTAAGAAAACAAGGAGGCATGGAGGTTAAGAGCTACCTGGCAGAGCAAAGGACCAGGGTGTCATGCAAGCCAAGGTAGCAACAAGGTAACGACATATAAATGTAGGCAAAATTTGTGAATTGTAAAATTTTGGAATATGCACAATAAATATATATCATATCATATCCTAACACAGAAACACCAAAATGGCTCTTGAGGATTGGAAGCAGATACCAGTCACAAGGATTCAAAAAATATGTGTACATTCTCTACCAATAAGTTTAGATGCGATAATTAAAACTAAAGGGAACTTCACGAAATACTGAATACCATCTGTGCTGTAGCAATTTGCATTATTTTTGGAGTGTAATATTAATTTTTTGTGCTTCAGATGTGCTAATTAGCTTTATTTTTATTGCGGTGACATTTTGCTTATAAATTAGTTTAGTTTCAATTTAGAAATTAAATGTTACTGTGGCTGCCATTTTTTATTCCAGAAAAATTTGCTACAGCCCTTATATAATCTTTAGAATACCGATTTTCATTAAATATTTAGTAGTTAAGTGCAGAGGTTCTACTCCCATTAGTCCTGGACCCGTGGGACCAAGGACCCGGGCCTCCTTCTACCCGGGAGCGATGGAAACTCCGGGGCTCTTTCCATAGGGCAATACCTGATTTCTTAAAAAGCCCCCCCCCCGCTGAGCACAACGTCAAGACGGGATGGAAGTTGATACGCCACTTACGCGCGTCAACCCCGCAGGGAAGACTACCGATAACCTCGGTGGGGCCGCAGGTGATCTAGCACACCCACTACTAGCTCTGCAGGCTAGCACCCGGGACTATTGAGGCAACCCTCTACCCCCTCCGGGCGGACCTTGGCGGCCTGGCCGTAAGTACCCATTTAACAGTGGGCTAACGGGAACGCACTGCCCCTTCGAGTCCAACCCAATCCGAACAACTCCCATTCGGGAAGGGCTCGGCTGTTCGGCCCGAAGTTCCTCTAGTAACGTCAGAGGTACCACGAGTGCTAAGGGTCCGCAGCGCCCGCACTTTGGCAGCTGAAGGGGACGGATACCCTCCCCTACGGGAAAATATTTAGTAGTGTACGAATACCTTTTGTTTGACTGTAGTTTTGTGGATCCTCGTAGGGAAGGGTATCCGTCCCCTTCAGCTGCCGTGGTGCGGACGCTGCGGACCCCTAGCACTCGTGGTACCTCTGACGTTACTAGAGGAACCTCGCGCAGAACATTTGAGCCCCTTCCT
Source organism: Mantis religiosa (assembly GCA_030765055.1). NCBI lineage: Eukaryota > Metazoa > Arthropoda > Insecta > Mantodea > Mantidae > Mantis > Mantis religiosa. Next base: position 301,889,676 of record CM060948.1, on the reverse strand, counting down.
AATTGGGAGTTGTTCGGATAGTGTTGGACTCGCGGGGGCATTGGTTCCCGATACACGTGGGAGATCGGGTACGTCTTCGGACGGGGTTGAGGGAAGCCATTAATAGTCCCGCGTACTAGCCAGCATAGCTAGAAGAAGGTGTGCTAGTTCACCAGGCGGCCCCACCGAGGTCATATCAGTATCCTTCCCATTTTGGAGTTGGCGCGCGTAAGTGGCGTATGCACTTCCTTCCCGTCTTGAGTCCACAGGACCAAATGGGCGGGGGGGTTGTTAGTCTCTAGGTCTTGCTCTATGGAAAGTCTGAAGGAGGCGCCAGGCGCTATTTTGGGACAGCTCGGTAACTCCCTGGTAGGAGGAGGCCCGGGTCCTTGGTCCTACGGGTCCAGGACAATTGGGAGTCGAACCTTTGGCATTAACGTGTAGTTATGTGGATGAGTCCGAACACACGCATACACACGCACACATACATACATACATACATACACACACGCGCGCGCAGGATATCAGGAGACCTCTAAACATGAAATTCTGTTTAAATATCGACATTTATTTTATATTAGAGCAACCTAATAAGTGTTAGCGAAAATGAGATAACGAAATATGTTGCGAAAGGTTTTCCCAAGACATGCATAATGCTTCTGTTACCAAATCAGTATGAAGGACACATAAAATTATGTGGCAGGTCGTGACCTTGCACTACACAGTGAATTGCTTTAGAACAGAATATTCGGTTTAACTCAATGCGCTTATTGGAGTTTCATCCTTTCGTGATTTTCAATAACATTATCACCGGTGGCACTGGAAACGCCACCGATTCGCTCTGTGTCATCCATAAATTTAAATAAACTGACATTTTCCCTCTGGATATTCCCGGATATATTTGATGTTTTGCATAGATAGGTCAAAGTAACCTGATATTTTCAAAGCACCCTTTTATGGAAGTGTGTAGTACTGCTTTGCAGCACAGAAAAAAAAAACATCGAGTTTTTACGAATAACACTTATTTTTTATTTCCAGAGTTGATTTAGTAGCTAAAATATTAAATATAGTCTTCACTAACAAAAGCTAGCAAACAAATAGTGCAAAAAAGAAATATTTAAGTGAGTGAATTGTAAAGCAACGATTTATCAGGCCACCATGTTTGTAATTTAAGATGTTTTTCCTTACATTGCGACCCCGGTTCGACTACAGTTTCAATTTAACTTCATACGCAGGTTCGACAATTGTTTGGTTTTAGCTTCATAACAAGCGAAGGCTCAGACGGTAAAAGTGTAAACACTTTTGGGAGGGTCTCTAGTTCAATTTCGTATGCAAGACCCATACTTATAAATCGTATAAACTGTTTTCCCGAATCTGATGAATGCAGGATTAAAATTCAAGCACCATTTATGACGTTTGATACTTCCCATACTATTTGTTGTAAAGCCCCGCATGGCTTCTACCATTCTTCCGTCTCGCGCAGTACCTTCTAAATGCCAATGGCAGAAGTGGAAAAGCCCTCCCTGAGTAATCACTTGTATTCCCTATAAATTTAATTCATTCGGTATACATTTTCACCTTTTTATTATTTTGATACAACAACACAGGGCCCGCCTCGATTGCGTAGATGTAGCATGTCTGCCTCACGTTCAAGAGGTCCCGAGTTCGAATCTCGGTCAGGGTGAGTTACCTGGATAAGGGTTTTTCGGGGTTTTCCCTTATCCTTCAAGAAGAATGTCAGGTAACTCTAAGCTCCATGGACCCTGAGCATCATTTCACCCAATTCATTCACCGTCCGAAATGACTTAATGTTGGAGGACGTAAATTAAATTAAATAAAAGACAGAAGTTATTAGTTGCATTCATATGGATGCTATCATCAGAGTTAATTTGGAGAAACATTATAATGTAGTAACGAATAACATTACAAATAAATGATTTTATATATCTTACATTTCAAATATGCAATAAGCTTTGGTCTGTATCATCTCATGGTTTATCAGCTGCACAAAGTTATATAATGTTCAGTAGGGATATACAGAACTAACGGCGATCTGGGACTGACAAATAGGCAAAAAATCTAAAAAAATACATTTTTTCATTTATACATGTAAATATTATCCAAAACTTGCTTTATTACATTATGGTAGATACTTTTATTTCCGCCATTTTTAAAGGTCTAGTTCAGGGTTTAAGTTTTCGGAGCGTGGAAATTTAAACGTCCTCTTTTTTCCTTATCCAGCACTATGGCCTATTTTTGTCAATTCTGATCGTTTCCGGCAGCTTTCTCTCTAAATCTGCGTTCAAATATTGCGGCAGAGTTTAGTGCTGTTATCAAGAGACAGTTTGGTAAACTATTACTGTGTATTCAGTACAAAGTGTTTAATCAGAAAAAATTCAAACATAAATGTCATATATAAATCCGTCAGCACACTTTGATTGTTTTCGCACCTAAGAAATTACAGAAGAGCTCATAACATCTGTGATTATTCTGTGGTTTTGCAATAAACTTAGCGATTACTGGTATATTCATTCTTGTATTTGCTTCAATGTATAATGGCGACTTCCATGGGAGAAATGTGCTTTTGTTTATAGTTTGTTTCAAATAAAGAAATAAGCGTATATGCAACTTAGTTGCTTTTTCTGTAGTGTAGCGTATTGCTAAGTATAGAAACCGCATAATGCATGGTATTTCATCATGTTGGCGTAAGCTGGTGAGTACAAATACAGATAAGAAGGAAGCTGCAATAAAACGTGGTGCAGCTAGATGGAAAAGCAAAAATGGGGAGCAAATTTCGATCTCAAATGTACAGTTGGACATAGAGCAACATGCTAATGTTTCATCTTCACATTTGTAAATGGACATAGATGAACCTTCTATTGTTACCCAAACTATATGTTGTAAAAGCCAGAAGCATTTGCAAGTTCTCAAGAACTTGGTGCAAACTGTGTATAGTACGTAGTGTAAATAGTAATTTAAATAGCAGGCTATGCATTAGTGAAAATAATCTGCATAGTTGGAATACCAGTGTACATAGAGTATAGATGACATTGTAAATAGTGTATAGGACAGTATACATAATGTGCAGAACAGTGTAAATAGTCTGCAGGACGGTACAATTACCTTTCTTGCTGCAAAAGTTTATCAAAATTTATTTTTTCTCCAGTTTATATTTTTAATACAAAATCTGCGCCCATCGCATTAGTTTTGGAGCTATGGCTCTTAATGTTTTTCAGCCTATGTTCCACATATGGGTCTACAACTTCAGTTTCAGGTAACGATATTTAAGACTTACTTTGATTGTAATACAAGTTTAAATGCAATAAAGTACTACAAATTAAATTCAATGTCCTATATAATTAGGAACATAAGTTGCCTAAAAGTAATGTATTATTCTTCTACACAGAGACTGAAGTTGTTTTTACAAATAGTATAAATAAAAAATAACAGAGTTATTCCAATAGCATGTTTATTCATGAACATGCATTAACTTTAATATTGCAATGACCTTAAATGACAATAAAAAATTACTTCCTTCAAAACTAATAATCAGAAATTAGTAAAACGTGGTGTGGTATTTTATAATATAAAACCCATTTGGCATGCAAATTTTGATATTTGTAGTATAGAAATAAAAATAGAAATTTCAGTCCCATAGTCCCTTACAAGAAAAATCAAAGCAAATGCATGAAATGCATTTTATTTGAACACATAGATATATACTGTTTAAACAAGAATTTCTGAGGGAATAAAGGAACGCAGTACGTACTGCACTAGACATTACCTGCACATCAAATGTAGGTTTGTTGTGGACCAAATGTTATAATGAGCTTCAGTATCACAGTCATTATTCAGCCAATGACAACCTTTCAGTTCTTCAAAATTCATGTTTTTGGTATAATTACGTTATCATTAACATAAACGCTTCCTTTTCGGAAGTTGGAAGTCCACTGTAGATGACGAAATACGTTGCCAATTACAGCTCTTTTTCTATTTGTTTAATGACGGTAAAGCAAACAGAAGCTCTGTTATCAAGGATGTAACTGGCTACAGGAAATAAAACCGTTTATAGGTCTTTCTCAGGTTTTCTTGCTCATTTATGTCAGCAGTTTGAGCTCATGGCAAGGTTAGAATTTGTTAAAAAAAGATAAAAACAAGTGTTCATTTATAGTTTTGATACAAATGTTCACGACGCAGTGAGCTTGTGCCTTCTAAGCAAATTATACGGTTCTCCTTTTTATGTAATAATTAACGTTTTAAACTTTAATCCAAAATGTTATAATTAGACGCAACACCGTCACTTAGAAGAATATAAACCGCTTTCGTCCATGCAAAAGTTAAGAGCTTCCTGTGAGCTTATGCGCACTATGGCAACCGGCTTCAACGCAAATTTATGTTTTTTAAACATCTCTCTGGAAAGCCGCATTTAAAAAAATGACAACATGCACATATGTGGAAGGAGGATACAAATAAAAGTCCAGATGGACACAATGTTTGTATTAAATTCAGCATATTCCAAGGATGTAGTTTTCAGTCATTTCCAATTGTCTCTTAAAGTTATCACTTAGGTTGGAATTGTGTCGTTATTTTCTACATTGATCTAACAGCTTTTATTAAAACATAATTGAGGGAATTTATATGACAAATAAAATGTATACTTTTAACTTTCTCTGATTAGTGCTTTTAAAATTTAACTGACTGCTTTAGTGCTCTTAGTTTAGTACTTTTCATACTGAATATTTTTATGAGATAAAGGAGAAGTTTCACTGTACAAAAGAAACTGGAGCCCACTGGAATATGCCATTTATGTTGATCCTTTCCATAACACTAGGCGTTTTCTAGAGATATTGGTTTCTACACTATTAACATTTTCAAAGGTTAACTGGCATGCGTCAATTATAAATAATCCAAAGTGATTCTTCTGTTTCATGTATGGATTCATTAGCAAGAAATATTTGACTATTATGTGTTTCAAATGGGATGATTGTCCTTGAGCGCTACTAGGTGAGCAACCAATTTGAGTCCTGCGGTGTTGTCGTACTGCACTCCCCATACGTGGTATGTGACGAGCGGCAAACTAATCAATCTCTAATAAATAGTATTCGCGCTAAGACACAAACTCATATTTTGCAAAAACTGATCCATGAGGAAGGAGAGAGTAATGTATTTAACATAAGCGTAAAAACAAGTAAAGTATTATTGTATTATAAAAATCATTGTGCACTGCAATGAATACCATTATTCGTTGGCATATATGCATGTACCTTTATTTCAAATTACTCAGAACTGAAACGTAGGCATATGATATGACGTGATAAAAGATATACTTTGAAAAAGCCAAGGCTTTTGTTAAATTTTATGAGAAGAAACCACTCACTTCCTGCTGGTCTGGCAGAACGTGTCTGGTTACATTATATCTTTGTAATCTATATTTACTCTAGAGAGTTCAAAGCAGCATTACTCAGTTACTCTTCCATGAAAAGCTGTATCAACTGGATCAATGAGGCACGATCCACCTTCCCCCTTTCTATTGCCATAACAATGCAAATGAGTTAATGTGGGCTCAAATTACGTTGCAAACAGAAGTATTCTTTTGACGTTGAATGACTTATTCTCGAAGAAATTGACAAGGAACACAACACTAGGAAAACTGACTGATACATCAGATAAACTACAAGAAAACTACTTTTGGACAGAAATATCACGTAACGAGATTTTGGAACCTCTCATCATACATTTCCAGTACTCATACGATAAAAACAATGTAACGTAAGTAACATTCACAGCTATATGGATGATATGGATGCACCACTGGCATTATCGTTGGATTAGAAAAATAAGTAATTAACAAAATATAATTAATTTTAAGCGAACTTTTAAACCATATGCGTAATGCACGTAATTACGTGCGTAAAATAAAATATCCATGCTGCAATTGATATTACAACAAATGCATTATTATGTAACTTTGGAAAATTAAGTGTACGTTCCCTTACGTCTGGCGCCAAGAAGACTCGCAAGTGTGCGAGAGAGAGAGAAATATTAAAATAGTGTGGTTAACGAGGTGGCAACGCTGAAGGCTAAACGTATCTGATTCGTTACAGACGACAACTCCTCCCATTTGAAACACATAATAACGAAATGAGTGCATTTGTATTTGTTGCTTATTGGGCACGTATACAAATCCACAGTTTTAATTTGAACTTATTTAATGCTGCAAGTAATTAGTATTCTGCTTGTTTAATTAATAAACAGAATATTTCAATACTTTGAAACTAACTACCTTTTTGTATGTAAATTTTATGAATACACTTTTAGGTTACACTTATAGCTTCAAATTTCATTTATAAACAATACATTTCCAAACCATATGTACCATTTAATAAGTATTGAAATTTGATGACAGTCGTGAGAGCTCACACACAACGCAATATATTGGGATGCATATCATTTGAGCACATTAACAGCTGGGCACGTGATAGTTGGGCGCACAGATTAATTTAAGTGATACACCCTTCAGTAAGGGATGGGCGGTTAATTTCGGATTCATTGTGATTAATTTCAGTTTGTAGCCTTGGAAGATAGGTTTGATTGTCTATTCTTTGCTGACATGGAACTCGCATATTTAGAAATATCCAAGTGTGCATCTACAATTGACATGCACACAGATTATTAAGAATTAACAAAAAGCCCTACCTGTTGGAAATGTGCAAATAGTATGAAGTATAAGTGTACAGAATTAATAATCATCAGTAATAACGGCATTCAGTAGAGTAAGAAGTAGCACTTTTCGCTTTGCTACCATTAAAGCCTAGAAGCACAAATATGCAATCAACAAAAAGGTTAGGGAGGAAGTTAGTGCGATTGAATAGCAGATATGATCTGTGATGGAAATGCTTTGTCAAAATGTGTGAAAATTTAAACAGCACAGAATTAGGAGAAATTCACAAGAAAGAGCCAGAAAAATACTGAAAACAACTCTCTAACAAGAAGAAAAGGGAAAAACCACGTCTTTATACTGTGACTTTGTGGGTTCGAAACATTAAAAAGCCAACTTCCACAAACTCAAAATGTTCTTTATTTCCACCGAATTACGGTTGGTACATTTGCAAATCACGGCAGGATTACGTACCACACACAATTACGTAACACTCACAATTACGTAACACAAATACAATTTACCAGTTCGCAGGACGCAAGTCCACTCTGCACTCGCTACTCGGCAACTTGCCATACAACTCTCTCTAGAACTGACTAACTAAAAACTGACCGACTAGTCCAATGCTTCGCTTATATAGACAAATCGCAGTATCTGGAAGTTTCCGCCTATTAACAAAACATCACAGTCCTCCAAGGTGGCAGGAGAAGGGGGTCCAGTAGTTTCTGGTTATTTCTCTCCACACCCCGTCTCTACTCGGCAGGTCATTAGCGCTATACATTAGCATAGGCGTGGCCTAGTACCATTCATATCCCTTGCTCCCACAGCAACAGCCGTTCGGTCACACGTGTAGGCGTGGTCTGGATGCCATATGTCCCCCTCTATTGGCCACCTGTTTCTGGAGTTGCTCGTATGCTCGACGATTGGGTTACAATGCGTACGAAACATTTGAATGCGTAGCAAAACATACAGTCAAATATACATCATTCATGCCAATTTTGTGAATAAAAATTACAAAACCAATGCCTTACCGCAGGCTGTTAATCACAATTCAAAAGAACAAAATATTTTTGAGTTGGCCTCTAGGAATTTTATGCAAGATTCTACGACTGAAGATATACAAGCTTCAAATGCTACGCTTCCAAATGTACAATTATTTTATTGCAGCTATCATTTCAATCAGTGTATTTGGTGAAAGGTGTAAGAATTAGGAATGATACGGGTCAAATAGAAAACGAGGAAATTTGACTTCACGCGAGGTCGTGTTCTAATCACCTCGCCTTCCGCGATCTTTTGGAAGATCTCGAAGAAAACCGACATCCAACACAATCTCGCCTAGGTGCAAAAATTAAATTAAATCACCCATGTTTTAAACTGAAATATTGAATCAGAATTAATTGAAGAAGAACTAAAGAAATATTATGAATTTTTGACTGGGTTTGTAAATGAAGGAATGGGTGAAAAAAACACGCAACGAAGGGCCCTTATGGAACAAAAGTCATACGAATACGTACAGTAACAATATAAATTTTAGGGTGTAATAAGTGATCACCTCCACGTATGCCTCAAGATGTTTTAAATACTCATAGCTGGCCAGAAGCCCACTTAAATTCTTTTTCAACAAAATAAAAAATAGCCCTGAGTAATGCACCTTCTTTAATTCCCAGCATTTGAAATCGATTTTACTGATTGTTGCCCAGCTGCTAATTCATTTGTCTTGTACCTACTGCTACAGAAACAATAACCAACACTTATCGTATCAGTGAATAGCAGTCTCATCTGGTTATAGCCGTTCCCTAACGGTGTAAACATGCTTGTGGAGAAACTCTCGGAATTGAGTTCAGGTGTAAATGAAATGTGTAGTGTTTAACGCCCGCACTCACCAAGGCGGCCCGGGCTTGATCCCAGGCGACCGCAAAATGAGATTTGTGGTGGACAACACGGCGCTGTGGCGGGTTTTTTCCGGGACCTCCGGTTTCCCCCGCCACCTCATTCCACCGGTGCTCCATCTGCATCTCGTGTATCATCAGTGTCACCGCCTGCGGTGCCATATGCAGTAAAAGTGGGCGTTAAATGAAATGAAATATGTAGTGTTTAACGCCCGCTTTTTTACATACGTCACCGCAGGCGGTGACACTGATGATACATGAGATTCAGATGGAGCACCGGTGGAATGAGATGGCGGGGGAAACCGGAGGTCCCGGAGAAAACCCGCCCTAGCGCCGTGTTGTCCACCACAAATCTCATTTTGCCGTCGCCTGGGATCGAACCCGGGCCGCCTTGGTGAGAGCCAAGCGGTCTAACCACTGAACCACGGCGTGACCTGGGTTCAAGTTTGATGCTTATACGAAGAACTAAATTAATTACTGTTATTGTTTATTACTTATTAAGATTTACAACCATATAATCTGTTAATTTAGCCAAAGGAAACTTTTTATACATTAACGTACATAATTCTTCGAAGCTGAATTAAAACATGTAGTTTCATAATCGTCCTCCAATTGAAATGTTAGATAATTCAGTTCAATCGTGCAGTTCCTGCATATGGTGTTCCGAAAGTAAAAAGTGAGTGAAAAACCTGGACTATAAAGTCATATTCTAACTCTCCAATATTATGAGGGCTGTTCAATAAAGAATGATCAAAATTTTTAGTCACTATTTTTCGCACTAAAATTCAATCTTATTATAATCTGTTAGCTTAATGTGAAACAAAGAAGCCGTAGTAGTTTCATTGTTGGTACACCTGGTTCCCGTCTGTGAGAACCAGGTAAGTTCAGACATGTTCAGTATCGCCTACCGCTGCAATGGAGGTAACGTGCAGTTAAAGTTGATGTTCGAGGAAGATCCGGAGATTCTTTCAAACATAATCACTCTGGGGGAAACTTGGCTACATCATTTTAATCCTGAGAGCAAACAGCAAAGCTCAGTGTGGAAATCTCCTTCATCACCAACCCCCAAAAAAGCAAAAGTGGTTGCTTCTGCTGGGAAAGTTATGGTCATCTCATTCTTTGATATTCATGGAATGGTTTATCAGCATGTTGTACCTGCACACACATCAGTAACTGGACAGTACTACAGGGATGTCCATATCAGGCGCAAAAGATCACATTTCCGTGAAGCAGGCTGGATGTGCGGCCGCATATTGCCAATGCTGTTACTGAATATCTTGCAAAAATTAACGTGAAGTGCATCCCTCACCCTCCCTATTGTCCGGATTTAGACCCATGTGACCTTTTTCTATGCCCTAACTTGAAGAAACGCCTTCGTGGGAGGCAACATCCATCATCAGAAGCAGTGGTGAATGCTACGGAGGTGATTTTGAAGGTTCTCTCAATAAAATCGTTCCCAGCATGTCTTTGAAGACTGGCAGAAACACTGGGTCAATTGCATTGCATTCAGCAAAGACCATTTTGAGAATGATCATTAAAATTATGAGGATGAAAAAAGGGACGTTTTTGAAAACAAAATTATGATCACTCTTTATTGAACAGCCCTCGTATAATCAATTTTGAGATTGAAATATTTTATGTCGTTTCTTCAGTAGTTCCACTCTTGGACTGATCACATAAAATTTACCAAAATGCCTGTTTTATGTCAATATAACTCGCCTATTTTTAATCGGATATAGATATGTGAATTTTCAATATATTGTTATTATAGAAATACTTACAAATGTGCAGCTCAATTTGTATTCTGACTATGGAGAGCAATCTTATATTCTAACTGGTACCAGACTCATACGACGACAGCGCAAAAAATTTCTGGATTTTGCCTTGCAATATTTCCACTACAGTTACACATATCTATACGTTCATTCATGTAATTTTATATAATTTTATTGGAGTAAATATTTGCACCGTAACCGGAATATTAAAATGACACTGATGGTAGAAATAATAGACTAAGTAGCGTAGAAGAGCGAAAGAAAGAGACAGAGGGTGGGAGGGAAGCTATTTTATATGTGCGTTGAAAGTACAATTAAACATTACACATAGCAGGTATGTTAAAAAAATAATCTGATGTTTCTGAAAAGAGGTTTACGGCATTTCAGCATTACTCTTTTGCAAAGCATATCAACAAAAGTATGCGGAAATGTACAGTTAATCGCTGAATTGAAATGCAGTCATGCGTTACGTTTTGTTCCCTTCTTTTCCACCACAATTTTATCGTGAATGGAATACCCAGGGATCTAAACGCCGATAAGGAACAAAATGAGTAAGCTGGAACGTGATAGATTACAAAAACTAAACATAGCTTATCGGAAAATCTTTGTTTCTTCATATAATAGAGCTGTCCTAGAAAGTCATCCTATAGAGTTGAAACATAACGATTTGAAAATAAAACAGAGTGTATCAAACTCTAAAACAATTATAAAAATTATAATATTATTAATATTAAAAATAATGATATTAGTAATAATAATATTAATAAAAATAATAATAAAATAATAATAGTGATCATAGTATTAGTAATAATCATGATGATGATAGTAATATTAATGATGATGATGATGATAATTATGGAAATTAATTGTTCTTTCACACTAGGACGTACTATGAAAGGGTAGAGCCAGACTGGAAACTTCAATGCCATAGCCGGGATATGAACCACGGATCTTCTGGTCTCCGTCCAGCCACTCTAAACCATTGAGTCAGCTGACTCGTGGCACGTTGGCCGTAGTAGCTCAATGGTTTAGAGTGGCTGGACGGAGACCAGAAGATCCGTCATTCATATCCCGGCTATGGCATTGAATTTTTAACTCTGGATCTGCCCTTTGATGATGATGATGATGATGATGATGATGATGATGATGATGATGTTGATGTTGTTCTTGTTGTTGTTGTTGTTGATGATGATGATGATGATGATGATGATGATGATGATGATGATGATGATGATGATGATGATGATGATGATGATGATGATGATGATGATGATGATGATGATGATGATGATGATGATGATGATGATGATGATGATGATGATGATGATGATGATGATGATGATGATGATGATGATGATGATGATGATGATGATGATGATGATGATGATGATGATGATGATGATGATGATGATGATGATGATGATGATGATGATGATGATGATGATGATGACGATGATAACAGCCGGACGGACCACATTTCCAAAATAATACCGCAGAGCTGTAGTGCTAAGACTAACTGAACCAATCTATGGTATTGGGTGAAATGTTGCAGCAGATTATTGATACACTAGTGCAGCACTGGTGCGCAACACTTCTTTCGTAGTTACAGTACGCAAGATCAAGAAAGAGTTGTCCAGAAATTTTACTTCTCCAAAAGGTCGCAACCAATATGAAAGCATACTTGGCTTCACCGAAAACGAAACACTTGTCAATTTGTTTCAGAAAAGGGTAAAATATTATTTTTGATGTCAAGTCTACATATTTCGTCGGATCAAATGTGACGAGGTGCCGAGTAAAAAACAGAAATAGCCATATATTACAAGGACACTAAATCTGGAGTTGGTGTAGTAGATAGCGGTGTGCGAGGTACCTTGTACCTAGTACATGAAAGTGGCCAAAGGTAATTTTTAAGCATATGTTCAATATTAAAGGTGTTAATAATAGGGTTATCTTTCGTGGAAACCAAAACAAATATTCCACAAGACAGGAATATTTGAAGTTACTGCCCTTAGCTTTACTGTCGCAACAACAACTACACAGGATAGAAACAACATCAAACTTATCCGATGATGTGAAGGAACTTCAAAATAAATATAATCCTGAAACCTCACAGCAGATGAGATGCTGAATGTACCAGAAGCATTGGAAAGGAAACGATGTGAATTCTGCAATAAAGACAAAAAGCAGCAAAACTGAATAGGCATTTGGGAAATGCAACGCTTCTCTCTGTTTGAGAAAACAAGCCAAAATTATTCGAGGTAACTGCCTAGTCGGGGAAAACATAAAAATAGCTGAATGAATGAGTAACAATTCCAAAGATAAGATGTATTTTAAAGAAATATGTTATTCCCTTTTGGTATACTTATTACAAGTTACAATGCACACTATGTTCGTATTATATTTTAGGTGAAGTGTTTAATATGCCTATAGAAATAAATGCAATGCATATTTAATATAAGTAAATCAATAATATGGGAGGAAAAGAAAATTGAAAACAATAAGAAATACAGGCAGATATCCGCATAAATATAGCGCGGGCCTCCTGAGCCCCGCGGGACCAATGGTGTTCTGCCAAGGCGTGCGCCTAATATTTATTGTTACTAACCTGAAATTTTCCGAAACAAGTACTTCTATATATTTATAATTTTGAAGCATTCACCGTAAATAAAATGATAAGTTATATAAATAATCACACATTTCTTACAGTTACCGAAGGCTTTTTTTTATAAATTAGATGTAAAGTGCATCAAAATAGTTGGTAAGGTAAACTACTGAATTAAACCAACTAGACCATCCTGTCAGAACAGGTAATGCACTAATAAATTTGGTAGGCTTTCAGTGGGGTTAAATTTGTCTTCACTGTTTAACTTTCGTGCATTTCGGGATACACAATAGTTCATCCATTTAATACATTGAACCAGCATGCGAAAGCGTATGAATGGCCCCAATCACTGCTTTAAGGCTAATCGACTTTATACAAATTAGCATAAGAGAGGCACTATCAATACATTAACAAAATCATTACTGAGGTCGTTCACTTTCTTCTCGGGCAGCCAGCCAGGTGAAAAGATGATTAGATATTAACGTTTCGGGAGTGTACATCTCTCCCATCATCAGGATATTTATAAAATGTTATAACGTCAAATGAAATACTGGATATGACACAAATATAAACAGGACAACACTGTCAAAATTCGCATTACTGAACAAAATACTGTTTTCTGTAAATTAAATGCCATGTCAGGAGATGGCGTGTGTATAGAACATTATGTCGAAGAAACGTAACTACCTAACTTGGTTATCAAGCTGTAATGATCTTTGCTTCTCAATTGGATGGATTTCCATTTTAAGGCCGGTTTTCAAGAGGAGCTGAACTGAAATTCAGTATCACGATTAAGCGTGCTCCTTTGGCCAAGGCCTCCTTAATTCTCCTCTGCCAGTAATTGTTTCATTTTGCCAAGATGGTCGTCTCCCGAAAATTGGCTGTAGCTGTAGGATTTTCTGACGCTTCCTGTATTACAAGTTTCCCTTTGCTAGCTTTGGTGATCTAGCCTGCGTCCCATTTAACGGCAATCTATCCGGCAGCATCAGCAGAATTCTTGCCAAATACAAGATCAGGACCATCCACAAGCCACCTCCGAAGATTAAACATCTGTTGCGGCAAGTGAAACACAAACTGCACTGCCACGTTCCGGGAGTGTAACGCATTCCCTGTGAATGTGGGACACCATACATAGGACAAACGGGAAGGACCATCGCTACCAGAATAATCGAACATGAACGGAGAATTTGTTTAATGCAACCTGAGAAGTCTGGGCTGGCAGAGCATTGTTTTGATAACGACAATAGAGCCAATTTTCGGGAGACGACCATCTTGGCAAAATGCAACAGTTAACTGGGAGCGCAGAATTAAGGAGACTTTGGCGATTTCCTCTGAAAGGAGCACGCTTAATCGTGATGCTGGATTTCGGTGCAGCTGCTCTTGGAACCCGGCCTTATAAATAGAAATCCATCGAATTAAGAAGCAGAGATCAATACAGCTTGATAAACAAGTTAAATAGTTACGTTTCTTTGACACAATTTGCTATACTCACGCCATCTCCTGACCTGGCATTTAATTTACTGAATACAGCCTTTTGTTCATTAATGGGAATTCTGATAGTGTTTTGTCTTTGTTTATGGTTGTGCTATATCCAGTATTACATTTGTGGTTATAGCAGTTTATAAATATCCTGATGATGAGAGAGATGTACACTCCCGAAACGTTGATATCTAATCATCTTTTCACCTGGCTGGCTGCCCGAGAAGAAAGTGACCGTATTCCTCGCCAGGAAAGCTTCAGTTCTTATTTTTCTGACGTCATTTGAAGTACGCAAAACTGCCGGAAATGTTGTCGTTGAGCGTGCTATTTGTAATAAAGTACATAAACCAGGATACAGCTGCAAGGATCACCTGCAATGGTCCTAAAATGACTGCAAAAATACAGTTATATTTGAAAATACATATTTTCTTTTCATTGTTTTTAATTTAATTTCTTCTGCATTCTTTGGTATATATTGCTTATTTAACCAGACAGCAGTACAGGCTTACGGTCTACCTGAAGTCCAAACATTTTCTAAAATACTGTACAAAAAATAGGTATTCATGATTGCTTTTCTAATATTTGTCAATAACGTAACGAAAGTATTTTACGAACATTTTAAACATAATTCTTGTTTAATAATTCCGACTATTTGGAAACGATATTTAAATATGTCGTGGTGTGATCCTCAGGGCCTAATTGCTCTGGAAGACAGCAACGGTTGGTCCCGCGAATATGTGCTTTGGCGAGTGCTTCTTGTGTTCCCCTTGTTGCTTCTCCCCAGTCCCCTTTTCTCTTGCTTTCTTTAATTTTTTCTAGCCTTCTCTACCCTCTATGTACCTAGTCCTGTCCAAAATTTCCCTGTCTGTTTAGCTCATTTATCTTATTGTATATGTTTTAAGTATATTTGGAAAAAAATGTGATATAGTTATGTGATCAGCTGAGGACAGCTGTGGTTCTTATCGCGGCGGGAGGTTGTGACGTTAATATATTGATACACTTTTGAAAAAGACGAAATTCGTAAAAATTGTATACTTGGAAGACGGAATAATATCGGTAAACGCGACATCCGGTCGCGTAGGTTTGCAGGTCATGCTCGGCTGTTAGGCGGAGGCCGAAAGCTTTGCTGACATAGCTGACGACGCAGTGAGTCAGTCGCTGCTTCGGCAGAGTTTTGGCATTTAAACCCCAGGGTTTTGGCCCAGGCGGGATAAGTCTCGCACGTGCTACCGGAATCTGCATCGCCCGATTCTCTGACAGCCACGTCTATAATCTTCAAGAATGAACATCAAAAAGCAAGGAGCAGGAATCTTAGGCCAGGTAAAAGCCAAAGTTGTCCAGTTTTGGGTATATTGTAGAAAAAACACTATTTACCCAAAACTACATATCGAATTTTAACTTAAGCCAACCCTGCCTGGTAACCCAAACCTTGGTAGGAACATTTCCCTCCTGAGCTACCCCACTCTTGTAACGTTAAATGGGAAATTGTAGTTTACCTGCCAGTTGGCGCAACCGTGAACGTTACAATATTAACTTTATCAGAGTGTTAGAAAGCACTAAGTGTCTATAGGAAAAACGGTGGTTAATAACAATTTTATTTAAGAAATTAACAATAAAAGCACCCTTAATTTCAGAAACATTTCCGCTGTGAGCACTGTTAACTCCACTTTGTTAATTTTAGCCATTTTCTAGACTTACAGCAAATCACTGAATACTGCATTGCCTCTAGGTGCGTTACCGGTATGGGTGAAATGTACACAAAATATCGCAGTAAGTTCAATTTGCACCCTGATCGCCACTTGTTGGAGAAGGAAGGAAGTACACCAGAAGAGGTGTCAACAATATGAGCAGAAAGGGGGAAGAAAGCTTTCTGACGATGGCAATCTTACATAATGAGAGCAAGTTACCTGCTGAATATGCAGATGTTAAAATAAGCTGTTATATCCTCTGTGGAAACAACAAAAACTTTAATCATCGTCGAATTCAAAGAACATTCCAACTTACATGAATCGGGCTTGTTGTACGAGTAGCTCAGAAAAGATCTAAAATAAGTTCAGCTGATGTAAGTTCAAAAATACCAGAGTTTTATGTGAAGTAAGTTCACCTAAATGCTCGAGTTCCAAGATAAAGGGTACAGCGAAAGGAATAGAAAGAAGAAACTCCAATTTGCAAATGAATATGTACCCAAGAAGTTACGAAACAGGAAAATGTTCCCTGAGGGGCCTAAATTCAACCTTTGTCACCATGATGAACCTATGTTTGCATGAAGGAGAAAAATTACCGAGCTGTACCTTGATGATCTGGGTGGCGTTGCGCTCTGGGTTTTGTAGTTTCTGAAGTTGTGGGGCAACTGATGCTTATTGATTAAGTTATGAATCAGTCTGTGAATCCAAACATTGTTAACTAATTGCCTGTAAACTAGATTCAATACTGACGCTTATTTTTAATGGGACAGTGAGCCAAAACATATATCATACAATGTATGTTATGGGATTCTTCATCCAAATCCTAAAATTGTGGGAATATCGAAGAAGCAGTAACAAGAAAACGGATAAGCTACACACAAAGCATACTAAAGGTTGTTATTAGTAAGAAAAGGATGCATCCGTTTATTAAAACTATGTTAACAGATTAAAAACAGAAAAATAATTTTTTCTTAGCTGTTATGGCCTTCCTTCAACAAAGTAAGTTTATTCTTTTCGAGGAAATATTAATAATGAACAACGTTCTGTGTATGCACCTACAACCAGCTACAAAAGTAGAATAATTTGTTGAAAACTAGAACTACTATAATTTATAAATAACGGAACCACAAAAAATAAAAATAGATGCAATAATGTGCGAATACATTTGTGTATAAACCGTAGCACGCCGGCAATCCCGCATATCAGTGTTAAATTGATTGGGTTCCAATTGGAGCTATGAGCTCTCTTATCCTCAGGTGAATGGTTGTAGGAAATGGATTTAGGTGGTTGTTGGCTACTCGGTCGTATTAATAACACTTTGTTTGTTGCAGAATTATTTGGTTTAATTTATACTAAGTTTGCTTATAGACTTGGATTGGTGACAACCTTTTATTAATATTCCTAAAATAAATCCAATTTTACTTGAAACCCTGGATTACCTTTTTAAAGTTACTTCCGCGTGGTTTCTATTTCTTCTTTATACGGCGACTACTTTGCTCTAATAACCTTCCAGGGCTGCTTCCACTTACGCTGGTTGCGCTCTTCTTAACTTCCCTACTTTTCAGACTTATAAATCTTCGCTTCTCTTCTTAATGCCCATTAACACGTCATTCCTGTCGTAGTATGAACTTTTAAGTAAATTTTTCTTACTTAACGATTCAGTTCGAACCTTATTCTTACACCCTCTCTAACTTTATCACATGACCAAACTAGCTCACCCTTCTCAAATGTTACATTATTATTGGTTTCTCGTGTATTTCGAGTTTTCGCATTGGTTTGCAAAACTCATCTAACTCATTGACGTTCAGCCCACCCTGAGTTGGGGAACGCCTATCCTGAGTTGTCAGTAACGGTATACAGCGTTATCAAATCAGCGAAGTAAATCCCTTTAGCGTTCATGCTCAACTACATTTTGAAAGCCCTTTGTCCCAATACATTCTTGGCTGAAAATATACTATAGTTCTCAGATATTGAACTTTTACTAGCACAAAGAAGATAACGGTCCTTTCTTCCTGTCTCTGCAAAACGTACAGATTTTTATAAGAATGCTTGCTTTCCCTTGCCTGGATGCTACTATATATGGTATATTTAATTATATTCTTCCTTTCTTATTCTTTAAGTCAACAGCTATATTAATTATTACTCTATCCATTTTAATTTCATATTATTATAACACGATTTTTATATTAGTTTAGCAAGGCACTTTTATTAATTCAGCATCTTTCTTAATTATTTCATTTCGATTAATTCGCCGCCTCCTAATTGCTGCCTGATACTGCGGTTACAACTTCTACGTATTATTTGCATGTTCTCATGAGAAAGAAGCCTGTCAACGTTCAAAAGTTGGCGTTGAAATGAAAATTGAATTTCTGCGAATATTATAGAAATATTTATGCTGCAAATATTTCTACAGTGAGCACAGAAAGTATCTGTACACCACTGAAACTTTGAATAAAATTGATCTTCTGAAGATCATTTGAAGGAAATCGCAACACTCGTGGTACCGAGAGACGCCTGAATGAATATCTTTTTATTTTCAATTCTAAAACAAAATTTAAAGAAAATGCCACTTTTATAAAAATGCCACTTTTATAAAACTAAAACCTAATTATACATTTCCGATGCACAAAATGTAATCCTACGTTCCCAACAAGGTGCACATTATAAAAAATGTCTAGCATTCGGTGTTTCGTGGCGTATTCTTTACCTGCAACTAAACTCTTCAAACTTCTTGGCAGACAATGAACATTTTTTTTTTAATTTCTGTGTTTGGTATTTTGTTCCATCCTCCAATGCGCTCTGGACCATAAACATCCAGTCTTCCTGAGGGCCCGTGTTCTCCACACTGCTACTCATTTATTGCTCCAGAATGTCCATATAATTCCTGTGACCTATTATTAGATTGATATTATGGAAATTACATCTGACATGCTTATGTGCAGTCCTGATCAAGAAAGCATCCTCCATCATGTTTCTCTGAGGGAATTGGATATTTTGGCCCCAGCTCCATATTTTTACCCATACGTTGTGGCTATAATCCACGTCAAACACTTTAAACAAACTCCTACTTTTAAGCAGAAGTCTACGGTATTTTCACGGTACTTTCAAGCAATTCTAAGCGTTTTTTTCCTGCTCTAAGTGCTGACCGAACTTTTCAGTGGTGCCCTGGTGTTGTATGCCTTGATATTGCAAAATCAACTTGCTGTGTTTGTTGAAACATTAATGTCTGCCATCTACAACGTAGTAACTCACTGGAAAGCAGTCATTTGCGGATTCTTTTTAATGCAGCGAAAAATACTGCTCTCATTTCCGAGATGAAAGTGAGATTGTAGGTTCTGACAATATGGACAGTTGCAATTATCTTTTCAAAGAAGACCTATTTGCTTGCAGATAGTCGATAAACAGATTAATGCGCCCATCTTCTCAAAATGAATGTCTACGTTTTCTATCTTGACTGCAAGCTCTGCTCAAATTTTTCTTTTCTCACAAAGAAAACAAAATCGCTCTAGGAACAAGTGAAGGTCGCGGACTTGGCTTATCAGAATTTGCATTGCTCCTGTTCTAAGAGTTATATTTCAAGAATAACAGTGTTGTATGTAGTTATTATACCATAATGACCAGGGAATTCCATGAAGGACCATACTGGAAACTCAAAATTCCCGAATATACACCGACCTAACATTTCACCCGAAATGGAATACAGCTGGAATTGTTTATCAAAAACTATTTTATGAAATGTGCAACAATTTACCCAATTATTGGTATATTTTCACTGATGGATCAAAAACGGATCATGGTATTGGATGTGCAATAATAACTCCTGATAAAGTTCTAGAGCAGCGGCTACCTGACTATTATTCCACCTACAGTTCTGAACTATACGCCATTTATCAAGCACTTACATACTGACAGCACACCACAACTGCTATGCAATATGCCCTAACTCCCTGAGTACCTTGCAGAGCATGAAGAACTACACAACAGACCACAAATTAGTTGAGGACACACAGACACTATTCAATAACATCACCGACGCTGGTGAAGATGTGGTTTGCATTTGTGTTCCTTCCCATCAAGGCATAACAGGGAATGAAAGAGCGGACGAGGCTGCTAAAGACGCCACATCACTACGCCAACAAATGAACGTCCAAATTCCATATTCAGATGTTATAAATTATGTCTCCAAAACACCAGTACAAAAATTGAAATCTGAATGGAATCAACAAAAACCAGGAAAATTACACCAAGTACAAAGGGGCTCCACCGCTCTTCACCCAACCAAGTCACTTACTAGAAAGGAACAAGTCATTCTCAGCCGTCTACGAATTGGTCATTCCAGCCTCACTCATTCATATCTTCTCAAGACAGCCGCAGCCTACGTGTAAAGGATGTAATAAAAACCTTACCATTTACCACCTTCTCATAGAATGCAATGAATACAAAAGAAACAGAAAAAAACACGGAATCCCACAGGATATCTCCACACTGCTTAACAGTTCCAAACTACGGCGCAATCTGTTTACTTGCCTAAAGGATATAGACATTTGGAAATTGATATAAATTATGTACAATATACTTTAATCAATTGTAATTCATAATCTACACAATGGTGTAAAAGTAATGAAACCTTTTTTGCAAAATGCTGTAGTTAACTTATATGAATATGCTCTTGTTTTTGTTTTCTGTTATCTGTATTTAATGTATATTGCTTTCCTAAATAATGTTTTTAATGTGTATATTTTATATGTTTGAGTGGAAACCTGTATATTGAATGTAAATTTTTATACATGTTACTAATTGTATTTTTTTTTTTTTTTTTTTTTTGTAAAGATGGCCAAGATATGACCCAGGAAATTAAAGCGTCCTTAAATAAATTTAAAAAAAAGTTAGCTCTTGGCAGAGTAAATTGAGAATATGGAGATATATGTGGTGTTGTAATCGCATACTTCGAGAGAATTTCAAGTTTTAGAACACTAATTAAACCTTTTCTGAGGATGGTATTTTTGCTATGCATTAATACATAACAAAATTTGCCTGGCATCTCAAATATTTTACAGATTTTACAAAATAACGTAACACTGCTGAGCAGATTTTAACTGATGATTATAAATTAAAATATGCTGCTACCATTCTTAAATTATTTGAGTGTGAATTTGTTTTGGCATATGATTAGTCATATTGCTTTGACTTCTAAAATTTCTGTTAGAAGCATTGCAGTGTATGGATTTCAAAGAAGGACTAAGTTTTGCCCTGAAGGTGGGACTAAATAGCATCCGGAACACCGATACTCGCATTTATGTGTTCTACTTACATCGTAATTGATTCCCGTATTACATCCTTCGCATACATATTCTTTAGATATGACAACTGGGGGATTTATAATCACATTATGGTGTTTTGCCTGTAGAGCATATAGGAGATTCAGTTAAACAATTGCCGATCACAGGTTTCTTCTCTTCCACTTTATATTGTCATTAAATGAGTTAAACCACGCGCTGTCGTCGACAATGTTACAACGTGACTTAAACATACACATTATTTTGACTCCCTTATTATTTTAGAAAAAGTACAAACTACAGCTATCAAGTATTAAACGATGAATACTATATATGTTTTATCTTCTTTGCAGAAATAGATTTTCTTGCAACATGTTATATGCTAAAACACCAAAGTAAAGCAGATAGAAGATCTAATAATGCATACACCGTATCAGGTTGTCGGGGCTACAAGAATAACCACCCAGTATTTCTATTTAATTTCAAATGAACAATAAAGATCCAATAGAGGTACTCACTCCAAGACATTACTCCACTGCTTTTAAGGAGACAGGCATTGGTGACATTAATAATAAAAAATTGCATTAATATTCCTATATTTATTTTATTTTACTTATGCTTACGTCCTCCAACGTTAAGTCGTATCGAAGTGGCCGCGCCGTGGCTCAGTGGTTAGACCGCTTGGCTCTCACCAAGGCGGCCGGAGTTCGATCCCAGGCGACCGCAAAGAGAGATTTGTGATGGACAACACGGCGCAGGGGTGGGTTTTCTCCGGTATCTCCGGTTTCCCGCGCCATCTCATTCCACCGGTGCTCCATCTTCATCTCATGTATCATCAGTCTCATCGCCTGCGATGCCGTATGTAGTAAAAGCGGGCGTTAAACACTACGGATTTCATTTCCTATCGAACGGTGAATGAAATGGGTGAAACCATGCTAAATTGAGCCCAGGGTCCATAGAGCTTAGGGTTACCTGACATTCGCCTTTCAGGATAGGAGAAAATCCCAGAAAAATCTTATCCAGGTAACTTACCCTGACCAAGAAACGAACTCGGGACCTCTTGGACGTAATGCAGACACGCTACCATCTAGCTACTGAGGGGGGTTTTCATATTTTTAGGATTCTATTCTAATAATCGTTATCATTTCAGAAAAAGTAACTCTAAATAAGGTTTTCTGTCTTTTCAGATGACCCTGCACATTAGGTTACCGAATACTCCTTATAATATATATGTATACCAACACGCCCCATATGGCAAATACGGACTTCGGGGTAACCTCACCCCTCCACGTGATGACCGGACCCATTTCTCAGGTGGATAAACCCAGAGGGCGGTGTCCATTTCCTCCAATGATAGGGTGATAGCGAAGATGAAGGTGAGGTGAATGCACCTACAGTTCATACTGTGAACTCCGAACCACAATGGGCATAGGGGACACTTCACATGAGCTAAAGAGAGTGGAAGATGTGGATAGGGCCGACTTAAAATCGACATCCGGCAGCTTCTCCAAAACACACCTATCTTCGTATTGCAGAAAACAAAAGTTGGTCAGTACTAGGCTCCTTTCAATAAAAGGGGGGTATGGTCAGAAATTTTACAAGCGTAATATATTTAATTACATTAAGCAGCTAAGCTAAAAGGCAACACATTCTAAAAATTAAAACATTGCTCAATTAGTATGACAGAACAAACATCAAAATAAAATATATTAATAAGAAATGCCAACTGAGGACGCAATGGTTTAGGCTACAAAAAGAAACTGGATTATGGATATTTTTTGAAGAGTTTGTAGTTCTGCATTTTTAGGAATACTGATCTGTTTTTTTTTTCTCGTAGACTAAGAAAAGAAAATTTTTGTTGTGCACTGGGAGGTGCGCCTACCTGTTACTTTGCAGTCAAACTTGACACTAACCTAAGTATGTTTCCTTGTATATGGTTATTGACAGGTATCAAAAAAAAAAAAAAAAAAAAAAACTCAAAAAGCAAACTCAAAATGCAAACCATGTAATAAATTGTACTAATTTTAGAATTAGTCATTCAAAACGGTGCAATTTATTTGTTTGTCTACAAAATCTTTATTGTAGAAAGTAGATTGTGAAACACATGGGTTTGTGATTAAGGTGATCAATGTTCGTACGAAGAATCCTGTAGCCCTGGGCTGAATTCATGTATTTTCTCTGTACAGCAATATGTAGTACTTCTCTTTAGATAAATCCTAGTATTTGGATCATTTCAGAACAATTTGTTTTCCATGCAATACATATGTGATCACAAATCAAATTAAAATGGCGGTTCTCAAAACTAGACAAAACCATACAAAACTGTAAAAACTTCTTCCCTTTTTCACAAATATATGAATTTTAAAATATTTACTAAAAATTACCCTTCCTTAGAACTTTTAGCATGTAACGTTTTATTTGACCAGCGTTATATTTGACCATTTGACCCACCAACCACGAAAAGCTACGATAAACTCCCAAGTCAGGAGGAGGTTTCAAAACAGCAGTATCGGTCGTTCAGTTGAAAAAAGTACTAGCTTCTAAATAATCTGTCCATCGGTAGCGTAGATGGTAGCATGTATTCCTCATGTTCTATAGGGCCCGAGTTCGAATCTCGGTCAGGGTGAGTTAAATGGATAAGGTTTTTCCGGGGTTTTCCCTTATCCTTCAAGACGAATGTCGGGTAACTCTAAAGCTTCATGGAACCTGGACTCATTTGAGCATCAGTTCATCCAATTCATTCACTGTCCTATATGACTTAACGTTGGAGGACGTAAATTACAAAAAAAAAAGCTAAGTACGTCCACAAATATTTCGTACAGCCTAAGTGGAACATACTTGTAGTCTAGCATTATGTTACTTGTCTTACTAGGTTCACTTCATCACATTTTTGATTCTTACAAACAAAATATAAACTAATTCATTAACTTTAAGGCAAGGCTACACTGAAAATTCCAAATACTATAATAAATCTATCATTATAAAAATTTAGTCACATTATTAAAGTATCATTTTAACTGGCATGCAAATTTTTATGTTGCTACACCAAATATTTAATTAATTATTAATCACTTTTTGTGAACTTATTGTAAAAATTAAAAATGTCCTACGCGTCAAAGAATTTGAACTTTTAAGTGGAATCTTAGTTTCTTGCTAGTACAGTGTTTTCCACGTGTTAGTTTTCAAAATTTTGAAAATATTAACTTATTTTTATTACTTTACACCATATAATTTTCAAAACACGAGCATTAACAAAACAAGGGGAATGTGAAGTTCCCTATTTGCATATTTTGGACGTATCCTGGAAGTTTCACCTAGTCAAATAGAAAACTTTGACGAGTGGGGCATTTTGTATACCGAAAAGTGTTAGCAAAATTTTTCTCATAAAATGAATTTTAAAGTCATGATTGTTACTTTTAATGATCGTTAAATGTATCTTTACATTTTTACGTCATTACCTAAAGGGTGCAAATTATAAAAATAGTATGCCATTTATTACTACAAACACTAAGCTACCAAAAAAGAAAATTACATGATTTTCAACATTTTCGGCGAATTTTCAGTGTAGGATTGCCTTAAGTCAGCTAAATGTCTAACATAGAGAAGTATTTAAGCCTTGCTTTTCAACTATGAAGAAGTCATTTATTATACATCATTTGGTATATTAATATATACAAGAACTTTTATTGTACAGATCATAATATTTATGCTAAACTGGCAACTGCAAGAAATTGTGTAATGCAGATTTGTTTTGAAATGTAGCTTATTGATTCTTTATTGAAATACTGCTGTTTTCTAATTTATTTCCAATAAGTAATATTTCTCTTAACATAAAGCGTTTGCTCAAGAAATTATTTTCCGTTTAGTTTCAAATACGAGGCATGTTTTTTAAGTCAGTACCCTTTTGCGATTCCGCCGCCGCAGAATTGCGGGCGGCATTCCGCGCATGCGCGCTGGTTAACTACATCCCTGGTCTACACACTGATGCCATTACAGTCTGATTCTTCCATGTACACGTTGGTTACTGAGTGTTTCAGATGCCTCCGACAATCGTGAGTCCCGGGTATTGTGAAGTACGGGCTGTTATGCGATTTCTTAGTGCTGAAGGCGTAAAACCGATCGATATTCATCGTGAGATCTGTGAAGTTTACGGACAAAACATTATGAGTGATGTAATGGTAAGGAAATGGGTGAGAGCATTTAAAGATGGCCGCACAAAAGTGCATGATAAAGAACGGAGTGGGTGTCCTTCGGTCGTTACTGAAGATTTGGTGCAGAAAGTGGACGAAAAGGTGAAAGAAAACAGGCGCTTTACAATTTCATCATTGAGCGACTATTTTCCTCAATATTCTCGTAGTGTTTTGTATCACATTGTGACCGAGAACTTGAAGTACCGGAAATTGTGTTCACGTTGGGTTCCAAAAATGTTGACGGATTTGCACAAAACCCAACGTTTAGGCAGTGCATTGACATTCCTTGAGCGGTACCACAATGAAGATGAAGACTTTTTAGACCAAATTGTTAGTGGTGACGAATCATAGGTGACCTACGTCACACCAAAATCGAAACAACAATCCATGGAATGGCGACATTCATCATCACCCACAAAAGTGAAATTTAAGCAAACAATATCTGCCCGGAAAATCATGTGCACAGTTTTTTGGGACAGAAAAGGAGTATTGCTAGTGCAGTTTCTGCCTCGTAATGAGACAATCAATGCAGCGTCTTATTGTGAGACATTGAACAATCTGCGCAGTGTCATCCAGAACAAAAGACGTGGCAAGTTGAGTAAGGGTATCGTTTTGCTGCATGACAATGCCCGTCCACATGTGGCTAATCGGACCAAAGATCTAATCAAATCTTTTCAATGGGAAACTTTAGATCATCCTCCATACAGGCCTGATCTGGCGCCCAGCGGCTACCATTTGTTCCTTCACTTGAAGAAACATATGGGTGGTCAACGTATTCAAGACGATAACGAAGTCAAAACAGTTGTGATGCAGTGGTTAACACGTCAGGCAGCAGAATTTTATGAGGAGGACATTCAAAAAATGGTGCCAAGTTATGACAAGGGCCTCAATATTCACAGAAATTATGTAGAAAAGTAGATTAAGGTACAGGCTTTCATGTAAAAATAAAATTATTGCGATATATATGCAGGTTTTCTTTTAATTCCAAAACGATACTGACTTAAAAAACATGCCTCGTATATAAGCAATCTGTTAAAAAATTATTTCCAATGCAGCATTCCGCGCTTGTAAATTTACAAAATTAAGAGACCAGCACATATTAAAGTTAACTAAGATGTAATTAATACACCTGTTTTCTTACATTTTAAGTAAACAATAAACAAGCATTAACTTTTCGGTTTCTCGAATGAAACATCTGCTGGCACTATGGTCAAAAGAAGAGTTAGAAAGTACCCTATCCAGTTTGTGAACGGGACTGCAATGTGCAGCAATTTATTAGCCAAATCCTTTAATCTGCTAATGGTGGCACTTAACAAAGCAGTACAGCTTTCTTGGGAGGGGGAGGCGATATAGCATCCGTGTCCAAAGTTCTTGCTTTCTATGGGTACTTTGAAAGCCAGACAAGATCTGCATCCAATATTTCCAATCTAAATCTTCCATTTCGTGTTCTTCACTCATCTGGCATCTCTAGTATGTCAAGCAGAAGCAGTACATTTCCTGACCGGTTGTGTATAGTTAGAGACCTTTATTGACGTCTTAACGAGATCTATCTTGTCATAATGACCATCCCGCAATTAGAGTTACATCCATAAATTCTGGTGCATTAGTAATATAAATAGTAATACTAATATTTAAGTTTACAAAGCTGCCCGTCCTTACCGAGGTATTCCGTCACCCAACACCTCATATTTTAACAATAATGGTGGGAGGTTGGGATCTTTTTGCGGCTTTTCTCGTGGTTGAACGGCATGAGATTTCTCTTCTTCCATTCAGGGTGTGGGTGCGTCTGACTTAATATAAACTTCCCTAAGAAAAACACCGCGATTTTGTTATCTGATCTGACAAATTTATGTAACATCTTTCCTGAGCGCGAAGTGAGAAAATCTCCTAAAGTCTGCCGCCCTAGCGATGTTGGCTACAAGAGAGATGTGAACCAAGCATGCTGGCCTTTTCGATGTTGGTTGCTGAGTGTTGTGACACGGGTCTTGACCTTTACGGTGTTGGCTGCTGTGTCTTCTGATCAGAAAATTCACGTCTCGGTCATATTTCAAATTTCCCGCACTAAACTCAATTTTGCTTTATATTTATAACGCGCTTACTTCTTAATTTACATTCGTTACTCTTAGCGCCACTTTTGGCTATATGATACGAGGGCTGCTCAATAAAAAATTATCATAACTTGTTTACGGTCATAATTTTTCGCATTAAAATTCAACCTTATTATATTCTGTTAGCTTAATGTGAAACAATCACGCCGTAGTAGTTTCATTGTTGGTACTCCTGGTTTCCGACTGTTAGAACCAGGCAAGTTCAGACATGTTCAGTATCGTCTATCGCTGCAATGCAGGTAACAAGCAGTTAAAGTTGATGTTAGAGGAAGACCCGGAATTTCTTTCAAACGTAATCACTGCTGATGAAACTTGGCTACATCATTTTGATCCTCAGAGCAAACAGCAAAGCTTAGTGTGAAAATATCCTTCATCGCCCACCCTACAAAAAGGCAAAAGTGGTTGCTTCTGCTGGGAAAGTTATGATCATCTCATTATTTGATGTTCATGGAATGATTTATCAGCATGTTGTACCTGCACACACATCAGTAACTGGACAATACTACAGGGATGTCCTGAAAACATTGCAAGTCCGTATCAGGTGCAAAAGATCACGTTCCGTGATGCAGGCCGTATGTGCGGCTGCATATTGTCAATGTTGTTGCTGAATAGCTTGCAAAAATCAACGTGAAGTGCATCCCTCACCCTCCCAAACGTCCACATTTAGACCCATGTGACTTTCTTCTATTCCCTAACTTGAAGAAACGCCTTCGTGGGAGGCATTAGCCATCATCAGAAACAGTGGTGAAGGCTGCGGAGGCGATTTTGAAGGATCACTCAAAAATGGTTTCCATCATGTCTTTGAAGACTGGTAGAAACGCTGGGATAAGTGCATTGCATTCGGGGAGACTATTTTGAGAAGCACCATAAAAATTATGACGTTGAGTAAATGTACGTTGTCAAAACAATGTGATCATTCTTTATTGAACAGCCCTTGTATATTCCAGCTATGCGCATGCCTGCGTTTTACAGAAAGTATATTTTAAGCATGTACAAGCTGTACTCTACAAAATCTTGTCTACGTTTCTTCAGACCTCGTCGAATTTCTTATGAAAAGAATGGGTCTTGACAGACCGTCAACGAATATGGCTTCAGAGTATATTTACCATCCCATGAATACAGGCCAACAAAATTTCGTTTGTTTTCACGTTTCCAAACTGTTTCTTCACCAAACTTTCTATAAATCTATACTTATCCATAACTACACATTTATATACGGGAATTGTAGGCGTATCAGATCACCCAGTTATATATATTGGCACTGTTTTTATTAATAAATGTGTGATTACTACTTTAAAGATATTTGATAGTAAGAACGGATTAATTACCTTATATTATGGAATAAAAGGGACGGTTTTGATCGGTAGAGTGCAAATATGGCACTAACTTATCAAAGAGATGAATATTAAAGAAGACTAATTTCATTAATATAAAAGTGTGATTGTCATCATTCGTTGCTATTTATGAATTGCTCTGATCTTATTTTTCAGAGAAGCACAGTCATCTGGCTGAGAGCACCGATGTATGTGCACATCAAATTAATTGTATAACAATTAGATGAACGTCGGCGCTGTTAACCAGAATTTTTAAACTTTTCATTATTTGTTTCAATTTTGACGGGGGGCTTGTTGATAGCTGGTCTTTTTCCGGGAAATTTATAGTGTTTAAGTTAAAAGTGCAATGCCATAAATTCTTTATCATGTTTACCATGTTACTCCGATTAACAAACATTGTATAGAGGATAAGACCTTAAGCTTTCCTGGCGACGAATACGCACAACGTTTCGGGAATGTACATCTCTCCCATTATCAGGATATTTATAAAATGTTCTAACCACAAATGGAATACTGGTTATAACACAACGATATACAAAGACAAAACACTATCAGGATCGCATTACTAAACAAAAGAATGTTTTCAGTAAATTAAATGCCAGGTCAGGAGATGGTGTGATTATAGAAAAACGTGTCAAAGAAACGTAACTACTTAGCTTCATTATCAAGCTGTATTGATCTCTCCAATTTTAAGGCCGGTTTTCAAGAGGAGCTGAACTGAAATCCAGCATCACGATTAAGCGTGCTCCTTTCAGAGGAAGTCGCCAAAGCTTCTTAATTTTCCGCTCCCATTAACTGTTGCATTTTGCCAAGATGGTCGTCTCCCGAAAATTGACCCTATGGCCGTTATCAAAACAACGCTCTGCCAGCGCAGACTTCTCAGGTTGCATTAAACGAATGCTCCGTTCATGTTCGATTATTCTAGTAGTGATGGTCCTTCCGGTTTATCCTTGATAAGGTGTCCCACATTCACAGGGAATGCCGTACACTCCCAATACAGCTTGATAATCAAGTTAAGTAGTTACTTTCTTTGACACAGTTTGCTATACTCACGCCATCTCCTGACCTGGCATTTAATTTACTGAAAACAATCTTTTGGTCAGTAATGCAAATTTTGATAGTGTTTTGTCTTTGTTTATAGGTATGTTATATCCAGTATTTCATTTGTGGTATAACATTTTATAAATATCCTGATGATGGGAGAGATGTACACTCCCGAAACGTTGATATATAATCATCTTTTCACCTGGCTGGCTGCCCGAGAAGAAAGTGATTGTATAGAGGATGGTTGTGTTACACCGTATTTTTGTTATTTCAGATGTTTCCTTTATAATATCACCTAATTTATTGCCTTCTCTGATTCACATGATAGATTTGAAGGCCCTAGAAACAGTTTTTTTCAGCACTTGCAACCAGATCGCGTACAATCGTGACAATATTCCTTGCATTATGGGTATAATTGTTGAAGGTGTCGGTGAGAACATGTAAGTCAGAATCGTTATATGTTTGTCCTTATTCCCATTGGCAAACATCACCGAGCTGTGTATTTAAGAGTATTTCCATCCAAGCAGGTAGCAGCGTGTATGCAATTTTTGTATAAGGCCCATAAATGTTTATATTGCGGAACACAAAATGGAACGTTTCTTCCTCCAGAGATAGTGAATTATAAGGTTATTGCCTGTTCCTCCTAAAGCACTTGATTTTTCAGTATATGTACTTGATATGCATCCAGATAAGGGGTGGCCAGCAATGGAATCCAAATCAGCATCCGTCATTATAATATAAGTGCTCGTTTCGTCCAGTTCTCCCACTGGTGCCTTCCCCCACTGCATCTTCCACTGACGTGTTCGATGCAGTATAAAGTTAACGCGCGAAAAAGTCAAGCAATAATATTTACTAAACGAATCAAACACCGCCACAACAAACATGTTCTAATGCCACTAACATTCCGGAACGAGGAAGTCAAATGGAAGGACACAATTACCTACTTTGGTGTAACACTGGATTAGGGCCGTACGTGGAAACAACACATTAATACAGTAAGAGCAACAGAAAATGCCCAATTAAATAAATTGTACCCAATTATCAATACAAACAGCTGACTAAAACTATAGATGGGAAAAAACTATATAAAACACTTATTAGACCCATTTTAACTAACGCTGCCCCCGTATGGGAACATGCAGCCAAAACGCACATTAAGAGATTGCAAACAATGCAAAATAGAATACTTCGTATTAACACCAGACTACCACCACTTGCACCGGCATACCAACTCCACGAGGAGTTAAAAATGCATCCCATCGAGCAATTCATTAAAAGGCTCAGCTTCGATCTACTCGAGAAGAAGAACATAAACCATGATCCACTAATACGGGCACTAGGGGAATATAACAACACACGATAAACACGCAAGGCCACTGTCTCTTTTTGAAAAAACAATCTCGAGGAGCCAGAGGTAGACATACAACAATATTTGGAAAACCTATTTAACCTTCCAGATGCTTTACATCACTGACCGGAGTTAAACACACACCCATACACGTACACCCACCCACCCACCCACCCACCCACCCACCCACACACACACACACACACACACACACACACACACACACACACACACACGCACGCACACCTCCCACAGCCCTCAAGTCTATGCGCAAATCATTAGCCAAGGCGGCCCCTGGGTGGAAGTGTTCCCCGTGAGTAGCACAGGTTCGCACCTACAATGGAATAGGTAGGCCGTCCGCCGAGTACGCACTCTAAAATATCGACCAAGTATATACATGGACTATGAGAAGGTTTTCACACACTTTTACGATGCTAACGGCAGATAATTACAACTGACCGTTGTAGGCAAATGCCGATAGTGCAAACTAGAATTACAGTTAGGTTTAGCAAGATAGCAGTAAGGTGTAATAGACTATACTGACATGCTTGCAAGTATTACTTGCAGTGGCAATAAAATACCTAAACTTAAGACACAGCGCTACGGCGTTAAAATTACCCTAAACTTCCCAACAAATAACACCTGTAAACCTATCAAATACCATCCATAATAGTGGATCAGGCTGGGCTTTATGTCAAGCCTGTGTTCCTGGATCAGAAACCCACGGAGCTGAATCGCACTGCGAGACAGCTAAGATCACCTCCTGGAATGCGCGGTTGCTTTAGGCGGTACTGCAGCACATTTCTCCTTCCCAATTCGGTGGAGGTTTTTTAGTGGAGTAGTACCCTTCAGGTGAAGCCCACATTCCCCACTGTGCCCTCCAACACAGTGGAAATCCATAAATGGATTTTTCCTCCGCTCGAAAAGAAAAGGAACATACTTAAATGTATTGGCTCCTGGACGCTTTTTCTGTGAGCTTTAATACATAATTTCCTTGTGCTTTTAAGAATTTATTGTACAGTTGTTACACTTAACATAGCTTTGCCTACAAATTTAAATGAACACTCTTATCTTTACAGTGTTAATTTACATGCACCTCAATTCCCAATTAGAAATTGTGTCATCAAAGAAAACATGTTGTCATACTTTTTAAGTCGGCTGGGTAATAGAGTATATTCGGACAAGGCAGCTAACACCTGTATTTCTCAGTTTTTAAAAATAAATTTCTGGATAGTTGTAACTCTACTGTTAAAGTTTCTAGAGGAAAAAGGAGGTTGAAAATAATTTCAAAATGTTTTGGGTGCCCTCTTATATCCCAAAAGGAGGAACTGCCACAATGAGTAACTATCACAGTCAGTGCAATATAATGAAATTTCGGTGTAAAGCACTTTGACTGAATAGTCACCTATCATTACACTTGCTTACATCACTATCCATTCCATTAGATACGTATTACGTAAGCCAGCCGTGGATGAACCTTTGAAATGACACCACCATATGCAAGAAAAAAGTAATCATCAACTGTAAAATGAGTTACCGTTGCTGAGAATTTTTACGAGGGCTGCTCAGTAAAGAATGATCATAATTTGTTTACGGTCATAATTTTTGCACTATTATTCAGTCTTATTGTTTTCTGTTAGCTTAATGTGAAACAAACATGCCTTAGTTGTTTCATTGTTGATACTCCTGGTTCCCGCCTGTGAGAACCAGGCAAGTTCAGACACATTCAGTATCGCCTACCGCTGCAATGCAGGTAACATGCAGTTAAAGTTGATGTTGGAGGAAGATCCGGAGTCTCTTCCAAACGTAATCACTGCTGATGAAATTTGGCTACATCATTTTGATCCTGAGAGCAAACCGTGAAGCTCAGTGTGGAGATCTCCTTCATCACCAACCCCCAAAGAAAGGAAAAGTGGTTGCTTCTGCTGGGAAAGCTATGGTCATCTCATTCTTTGATATTCATGAAATGGTTTATCGGTATGTTTTACCTGCACACACATCAGTAACTGAATAATACTAGAGGGATGTCCTGAAAACATTGTAAGTCCGTATCAGGCACAAAAGGCCATATTTCCGTGAAGCAGGCTGGATACTGCACCACGATAATGCGCGGCCGCATATTGCCAATATTGTTGCTGAATATCTTGTAAAAATCAACGTGAAGTGCAGAACTCACCCTCCCTATAGTCCGGATTTAGCTCCATGTGACTCTTTTCTATTCCCTAACTTAAAGAAACGCCTTCGTGGGAGGCATTATCCATCATCAGAAGCAGTGGTGAAGGCTGCGGAGGCGATTTTGAAGGATCTGTCAAAAATGGCTTCCAGCATGTCTTTCAAGACTGGCAGAAACGCTGGGACAAGTGCATCTCATTCAGGGAAGAATATTTTGAGAAGGACCATCAAAATTATGAGGATGAGTAAATGTACGTTGTCAAAGAATTTGCGATCATTCTTTATTGAACACCCCTCGTGCCTATTATAAATTAATGATGTTACTTACACATAAATTATGCCGTCTTACTGAACCGTGCATAACCTGTTCCACGTGTAATGGCCCAACGTTGATCGTTATTGTTCGTCTCGTTAACGGAAGGTGATGCTTCCCTACTGTCTCTCCTTTATTACTACCCTTCTATACTATGCATACGCAAATTGCAATATACTGATATTGTCTTCTGAGCGAAATTCACGAGCAGCATCATAACTGTGGCCATCAAGTAACAGTTTACATGTTGCTAATGTGATTCAAAACAATATCTTGGAGAATTGCAGCGTATATGCATCGTAAAGAGGTAATAAGCAAATTGTATCTTAATGGCTGGATCGTTTCTATATGGTGTTTGAACTTGGGAAACAGGGTCGTTCGAATGTCTCACAACACATTATGCAGTAATCGTTCTCTTGTAACGCCGACGACACTTTTACTGGTTACTTCAACCTTCCATATTAATGTAAAGGAGGATGACATAATTTTGTATTATATTACTGGATCTGCGGTTAATCTCGGAAAAATAAAATATCAGCAATGTTCCAGAAAAAGTGTTAAGAAAGTTTGTTTCTTCCATGACTTCCGTTCTT
Source organism: Mantis religiosa (assembly GCA_030765055.1). Classification (NCBI taxonomy): domain Eukaryota; kingdom Metazoa; phylum Arthropoda; class Insecta; order Mantodea; family Mantidae; genus Mantis; species Mantis religiosa. Next base: position 301,855,231 of record CM060948.1, on the reverse strand, counting down.
CTGTTACTTTGAATTCGGAAAGAATAACAAATTAGAAAGCGGCTTGGTCAGTCAGCTATAGTGTAGAATCTCCTGGCCTGAAGATGACAGTTCGAAAGCCTTTTTCAACATTATTTTTTCAAATGGAAAGACCTGCAACGTTAGGCAAGTCATTTTGGACGATAAATGAAATGATGCTCAAATGAGCCCGGGATCCAGAGAGTTAGCCGGCACTCATCTTTCCGGATAAGGGAAAACGCTGGAAACAAAGCAAATTTAGTTAACTCGCTCTGACCGAGATTAAAACCCGGGACCTTATTAAGGTGAGGGAGAGAGTAAAGAAGACACACTACCACCTACGACATAGTGGCGCCCTTTGTAACTTTGTCTGCTTACGCTACATAGAACTGTTAAACATGTTGAGTAATTCTCATTTCGGAGAACCCCTAGCTCATTGGTACAACATTTCACCTACTTCGTTCCACATCTATGAAATGCAGGATTGTTGCAGAAGACGTTAAATATTTCAACAGGTGGTCTTACTTTATTTCAAACACCCTGCCGAAGAACCAATTAGTCAAGCTTAATGTAAAGAATAGGTTAAGCTTCGCTGAGCCAAACGCTTCGTTGCACATTGAATTTGTCGATTCTCTCCATTACACCGTTCCTTCCTCTCAAGAAGTAATGATTTAATCAATTATCTGAACTATATTTATTACATTTAAGATCTCTGTGTTCTTATGAACTCATTTTGAAGAAGTAAGGATCTGTGGGCCACATTCACATGGTTTTCTCAAAATATATTTTCTGTGTTTCAAACTATTCGTGATAGAGATTTGCATACATTACTTTGTTACACATTTTGTTGTGGGAGCAAGGGGAACGCAGTACTCTAAAGCGATATTCAAATTGTTGACAAGATCGCTATGTGTTGGCTTCGAAATACAAAAAGAATTTTATTTTTCGCTTGTAATTATTATTATAAATCAAGGTTTCATATGCCGTATATTCTTGCATACTCGCCAATTTTTAGTTCCTCTGACACTTCTCGACAACAATTTCATATTAAACAACCCTTTTTAAGGTTGAAGCGGAAATCACAGTTTCCGATAGAAGCATGTAACAAAGAGATGATAAAACCATATAATAAGCAATTGGGAATAAATGATACATAAAATAAAGCCAAAAAGAAATATTGTAAAAGGAATAACGTGCAAATGAAATAAATATAAGGAAAATGTTGCCTTAAGCTAGAACGGGCAGACGAGGCCGGATACGTAAACAACACGACAATAGAAGCCCAAAATTCGTTCGCCAGCACGGAGGCTGAGAAAATAGCGAGGTTTAAAGAAAATATGTAGAGGCAGGATGCTGCACCGTTCTGGCGCCAATTGGTGATACAACTTTAGGGGGTGGGCCCGTAACTGCTGCACAGTTGACGGTGAATGGAAATGACCAATAAGGTAAAATCGTAGAAATAAACTCCGTCAGTAAAAAGTAGCGTACACCAGGTGATAGACGTGAAATAGAGAACAAGTACAAAAAGGGTGGAGATAGACAAATAAATCTAGGAGGAAGCCGATAGTAGGGCGATGTGAGAAGCGTCACTCGATTGGTTACAACGAAAGGGAGAAGACACGTTAGTTTAATATCTGATGGCGAGGTAATAGTGGAGTTAGATTTCAAACAGACAATGCGACATAACAAGAATGAGAGCAAGTGAGAAAAGCCGAGCAACCAGACAAGTAAGATCTGTGGAATAAACAATCCATATGAAATTGAAGCAGTACTTTTCATTGGCTGGTGATAATTTCTGGACCCTGAGAGAGTAGTCTTGCTCATCGACACGTAATCCTTAACCATCCTGCCATACCACACAAAAAGGCCACACCAAGAGTAATTTCCCACACCAAGGGCTTCAGAATGAAACTATTACAAACAAGAATCGGAATGGCTAAAATGAAATGTCGGATGACTACAAAAGTGGTGTTTCAAATGATCTATTCCAAGTATGCGGGAACTTGGTTTTCAAGAATATTCCCCTTCGCTAAATATTCTGTTCTGACCAAAAATTGTCCTAGTTTTCAATTTTCTAAAAAAAACTGTTCTGATTTTTACCAAAATGTCAAATATTTAAGAATATTGCATAGCAGATAAAGTGTATGAGTTGAATTTCCTGAAAATATCTTCTGATGTAGAATGAATATTGTATAATTTTGTACATGGCTAGTGATAACAGAAGGACAGAGGCTTCCTGTACAAAACATGCAGTTGTTTACGACGCACTGTATGGTAATAGATATCTCAAATTAATTTATAAGTATTATTATTGCTTAGGAATTTATAATACCTTAGCCTTTAGTAAGTGGTAAGTTGATGTCCACTCTTTCCTTGTTATCATGGAAAGAGAGGAATATCAAAGAGAGTAAATATATAGCGATTCGTTTACCAAAGATCTTTTGATGTTTATGTAATTTACGTCCTCCAACTTTAAGTCATATCGGACGATGAATGAAATGGGTGCAAAGATGCTCAAATGAGTCCCGGGTCCGTGGAGCTTAGAGTTACCTGACATTCGTCTCTCAGGATAAGGGAAAACCCCGGAGAAAACCTCATCCAGGTAACTCACTCTGACCGAGATTCGAACTCGGAAACTCTTGAACGTGAGGCAGACACGCTACCATCTACGCTACCGAGGCGGGCTATCAAAGATTTGAATATCGCTTTAGTCTCCTGAATTCCACTGTGCTACCTACAATGCTATATGAAATGGAACAATATTATGTAAGTGCTTCTTCAAGTGAAGAAATAGTCTAGTATTTCGTTGCAGGAACTGCAAAATACATTATGTAAATGAAGTTTTACATTATCGTGTGTATTTCCGACCGTTGTTAAAACTTACTTGTTCTGATGTTATGCAAACCGGAAAAGCCATTCTGTCAGTAAACATATGTGCATGCTACATTCCTCATGCTCAAGTCTAGCGTATTAAAAACAAGCAAACTTTCTTAATCATGACGTTCGAGAACTGGGTCGAAGGCATCAAAAGTGTGAGAAACTAACCGACAAGTGAACTTCTCAACGCGTTGATATAAATGCGAGGTAGACTACTCATAGTTAAATAGAGAACATCATTTTCAGGCTAAAATCATATTCCTGTGTAAAGATTGCAATAGAAATGTGTAAAGATTGTTTTGACGAATTATATGCGAAGGTGACTATGGAAACCTAAAGGAGTTTTGATAACAATGGACACCTCACTTATGTTGTTTACTCCAATTGAAATTCAATTCTGCATCCACTACACTTAGTAGTCACGAGTATTAGTCAGGATACTTATTTTATCATTATTTACATCATACACCGTGATCGCTTTATTATTGTGCGTTTCAAATGGGAAGAGTTCTCGCCTGTAGCCAATCATATGCGTTAGAGCCTTCACCGTTGCCACCTCGTCAGCCCCACTCCTTTTATTTGTTCCTCTCTCTCGCACACTTGCGAGTGTTCGTGGCGCTAATGGTAAGCGAACGCAAACTGAATTTTCCAAAGTTTTCTAATTATGCATTTGTTGAAATCCCAATTGCAGCGTGGATATTGTATATTACGCAAATGGTTTAAATATTTAGTTTTAAGTTAATTATAGTTTTTAATTACTTATTTTGCTAATCCAACTAAAATACCAGCGGTGCATTCGTATAGCTGTGAATGTTACGTTAAGAGATAATTCGTCATTGTTATTGTCTTCAACGTTTGAGTACTGCAAATTCATCATGATAGGTTCCAAAATCTCGTTACGCACTATTTCTTTCCAAAAGTCGTCTTCTTGTAGTTTTTTTGTTTCACGCAGTTTTCCCAGTCTTGTATTTCTTTTCAACTTCTTCGTGAATAAGTCGTTCAACGTCATTCAGTTTAAAAATATTAGTTATGCTTGAAACATAATTTGAGTCCGCATTAATTCTATTGGATTGTTCTGGCAGTATTAAGGGGGAGGGGAAGTGAATCGCGTCTCATTGATCCAGCTGATACACTTTTTCATGGGAGAGTAACTGAATAATACTGCTTTCAACTCTCAAGAGTAAATAGAGATTACGAACCTTTCATAAACAAAGACATAATGTGACCAGGTACGTTCTGCCAGACTAGCAAGTAGTGTATTGTTTCCTGGCATCGAATTTAACAAACACCTTGGCTTATACAAAGTACAGATTTCTTTTACCACGTCATGTCAAATGTTTACGTTTCAGTTCTGAGTAATTTCAAATATACCTTCACGCATACATGCCAACCAATAACGATATTCATTACAATGCTTACGTCGCAATGAATTGTTATAATATAATGGTATCTATTTTATTTATTTGCATTAGGAAAACTATTTGAGCAAAAAGTATAGGGTTTTTACAGTTATGTTAATTACACTACTCTCTCCTTTCTCATGGATCAGTTTTTGCAAAATATGAATTTCTGTCTTAGCATGAATTGCATTTATTAGAGATTGATTAGTTTTGCGTTCGTCACACACCTCATAGGGAGCATGCAATACGACAACACCGCAGGACTCCGATCGGTTGCTCACCTAGAAGCGCTCAAGGCCAAACACTTTCCCATTTGAAACACATAATGATAAGTGCAACTAGGCATTTCCGAAAACATTGGCAACATATGCACTAAAAGTTAATGCATAATAGATTCCCCACACTCTATGTAAGCACATTCAATCTGAGATTAATCCGCTGGACAATTTTAACTTGCAAAACAGTGCAGCAATTGTCTCGCAATTTCTCATTTCTAAAACATACCGCTATCAAATAGCGTATGCATTTACAAGGTACTGCGGAGGCTACCCAAAATTGTAACAAGCTTTTGAGGCCTTAGGGAAAGGCATCTATGAAGCCTTGCCAAAGATATTAAAAGCCCGTGTTTATATTTACATATGGTTACTTATAATCTGTTTCATATAACCTTACCCCGCTAACATGTATCACCCCGCGTGCAACTACCTACCCCCTCGCCCTGATTGGCTAATGCTTTCGCGCCATATGCCATAGGCGGTGCCTTCCCGTCACATTTCAACCTGCAGTAAACGCCATAATAATTTCCAGGAAGATAGATAACATCACACAAATATGAATATGAAGGCATGCAAAAATACAAGTTTATAATGAAACTGAGCAAGTTGAAACTCAATGAATGAACAATGAAACTGAAACAAGTTTATAATGAAAGGCCTTCGGCGTTTTCCACTGGGATTTCTTAAACCAGCACACATACCTTAAAAAACTGCTTGTCTTTCAGTCTTAAAAGTAGTGTCACGACATACTTGTCGTGTGCCCTTCATTTGCCCAAGTCTCGTCAATGAAGTATATTTTGCAATTTGTATCCTGGGACAGTCTGATTGTCCTTAAACAACGTCTTGGCCACACTGCTATGTTGTCTCATTTCCTGTTGTCTCAAATTCATGTCGCGATGTTCCTACGCATCTAACACACCTGTAAGTTCAGAGCACGGCTGTTCGATTCCTGTCATTGACAAAGACGGATTCTTCTCTGTGTGTGCATTAAATGCATGCAGAACAATTCCTTTTTCGCCACTTTGTAGAGGTTTTCCCTTGCGATGCTTCAGCGAAAAACTGGCGGTAGACTCTGGCATTATACATATAATAAGTACACGCCCAATAAACGATCAATAAAATAATCTAGCTGTTGCACTCGGCAAAACACATTCGAAAGGCGATAAATGACAAATCCAGTTCAAAACAAGGTCAATGATAAAAGTCATATAAACAAATATGTCATCACTACCGCTAAATCACGTGCTGTCGTGTCATGTGCTTGAGAGCAAAGGAACCTCCTCTTTACTTCGTTTAAGAATTAACATGCATTTCAGATAAATCAACTCTGTTGCGTAATATATTTAATTCAACCAGTTACGAAAATATAAATTTTTCAATTCTCTTCCAACATATAAATATATATCACCATGTTAAATAAACGGACTAATTATTACCGCACAACAGTCTATACTGCAATAGCAGTCAATAAGAGGTGATAAGGTCACGTGACCGTTAAGAGATACGGGGTAAGCTTATATGAAACATGGATTAGTTGTGATGATCACACCTCCTAGTTTTAAAACTAGGTTTTTGGTTTTTCACATCGTGACTTTATGGGTTCGTAGACTTAAGAGTCTACTTTGCAGAAATTTCAAATGCTCTTTATTTCAATATAGAGACGCTTTTTACACACCATATAGGCCCTAAAAGTGATGTATCATACACAAGAGGAATATCCGAGGTTTCTCGTTGATTCACCGCACGTAAACAAACAAAAGAATTTACTTGCAGCACACTTCAATAACCCTCACACAGCTGCTCTCTCAATTAACAACTGCGGTACAGTTCAAATGTCCACACAACTGCAACTGTTGCACTCATCCGTCCGAGTTGCTTTTATCCAGTCACTGTTTCTAGAAATCAGTGGAATGCTCGGTAAAAATCGAGATGGCATCAGAAAAGTTGAAACTTCCAGACAGCTATCTGTCTCTTTCTATCTCTTTCGGCAAGCGTTCAGCACTCATATAGCTCTCTCTTTCTTTTCCCGCTTCTCTCTCTCACGCTCTCTCTCTCTCTCTCTCTCTCTCTCTCTCTCTCTCTCTCTCTCTCTCTCTCTCTCTCTCTCTCTCTCTCTCTCGCTCTCTCCTTCCCCGTTCTCTCTCACTCAGGGTTCGCCTACGCGCGGGCCTGCAGCAGCAACACAATGCCTGGCAGGATCTCTCTCCAAAGACCTCTGGTAAAAGAGAAATAATCCCCTTAATAGATTTACAATCCATCACCAGCTTTGGGAAATCTGATGTTTGCTATATATTCTAAAACTTCATTTTATCATATTCCTGTCACTGAAAATGCCCCTGGTGAAGTAATAGCTCTACCGTTTGCTTCTCTCTTAAACACTTATATGGAGTTAGAACTACACAATTATGTATCTTCTCTTGGAGTATAAAACAGTACATAGAATGATCCTATAAAAAGTTATGACAAAACATAGGAGACGTTCTAGATATTTTAGTTCTGTTTAGGTTAAAGTACGTAGATTTTTACAGAAAACTATAAATCCTACACCGCTTCCACACTGGAATGAAGATATGGGGCTTAATAATGGCGTAAAAGACAACCAAACTACTGACTGACAGACTAGCTGGTAGAAAAGATAAGGAAAGAAGAGGGCAGCAGAAGTTTCCTACTCTGAGTAAATTCCAGTAGCACTATCGGAAGGTAGCAAGCGTATTCAAGAGCAGTGTCCAACACCCTTACAATTGAAATGGAAGGAGGAAGAGACTGTCACACGAGTATTTCATTATGCTTCGCGGGAAAATGTGGAATGACAGCGAAAATGGAAGTAGATTACATTAGCAATGTTACAGTGAGAAACGGAATAAGTGACATTGTGAAACTATATGTGAATATTGGAAAATGTTAATAATGCCTTCTTTTATTGCACGAGAAAGTTTTTTGAAAACTTTCTCATTATCACACATTCGTAGAAATAAAGGTATGTACAATAATTACAGTTAAGGGGAAGATAAATGAAACTCGATATTCTATTTTCCATGCAACTATTTAGTATTACAAAACAAACACAAATAGAAATAAAAATTTTCGAAATGTAAAGCTGAAGAATAAAACCAGCAGGTGGTTTTATTTTCAGTCACTAACATAATTAATAGATGTGTGACCGTATAGATCGTATTTGGGATGAACTAAGCGAATTGGATGTACATACAGTTTAAATACTCGCACAGTCATTTGAAGGCTGTTCCGCGTTAGAACAAGGTGCGATGCATACATACAGATTGCCTGAAAATCCAGTGCAGATAGTGAATAACATACAATACAAATAATTCCAAGGAAAGAGTTTCTTAACTGAGGATCCGTTAAAGGCATTTTTTCAAGTTTTAGACAGAACTTCGATTTGCATGTATACAAAAGGGGTAACTTCACCTTTACATATATATAAATATATATATATATATATATATATATATATATATATATATATATAGTTTATAGAATTTTGTTCTAAATTGGAAATAGTATGATAAACTGTGAATAAACAGATTTATCCTATGAATTGTGTGTAAATCTCTGCGTTAATCATATTCGTTATAGTCCACTCCCTTATTTTATTTTAATTTTTTAAACAAATGTATTGTGACTTTGTGGGTTGGTGAAATTAAAAGTCCAGTTGCAGAACACTCAAAATGTTCTTTATTTCCACCGAATTAGAGTTCGTACACTTACCGATTACATGGATTTACGTAGCGCACAAATTACAATCCACAACTTCGTCTGTCACAGGTCCACTCCGCACTCACTATTACGTAACACTGCACTCTAGAGCTGAACAAAAAACTCCTGTGATACACGTACACAGTCTTCCAGTCCATTCGCTAATACTGCGCTCCTCACGGCTGCTCGCCAAGAACTTAACTGACTCGCCCACTGCAGCCCTTATATAGGAAGATCGCTGTTTCTGGAACCTTCGCGGCTCGGGGCATCATCCCGACTGTTCCAGACATAAGGGGGAGCGGAAAGAGACTCGTGGCGCTCTTCTAACCATCCACTCCGTGAGCGCTACAGAGATAAATGGGTAGGCGTGCCCTGAATGCTTCCCGTCTGCCCGCTACCTGCCAGCTGGTTCTCTCATGAATTCCAATGTTCGGGCGACAGTATTCATTCAAGTAACTCATGATTTAACCTATTTAGTTAAAGATAAATCCGATTCTTAAAAGTATGGAATGACATGTAATGTGTTATTCATTTAAAATCAAACTAATGTTTTTAAACGAGAATGAGACCTTTTAAAGCACTTGAATGATAATCCCTAGGACGAAGGCGTTATGTAAACTGGTAATAGCTGTATTAATGTTGCATCATTCATGATAAATTGCTTTATTAGGTGAAGTTGTGTAAAAGCTTTTTTATAATGAATCTCTGTTCATTTTCAGATTTATGTTGGTCACGTGACTGAAAATCTGAGCTATCCGTAGACTATCTTTGTTCTTTTTTGTTATAACCTGGAGCGCAGATGTCGGCAATGGTTCGTCTGTTCCAAACTATGTAGCCATAAAGCTACCCTAAATTCTTTGTGCTCTGTAACCACCTTATTTGATGAAGTAAATATTACGTTTCACTCTTTTATTTAGCTTAAGAAGTCGTATGTTATAAGCGATACCTCTTTTCATGTTTAGCGGAAACTAGAGTGAGATGGAACTTCGGTTGAATAGTCACTTTAGTTGTTTGTATCATCTTAATGTTTCAGGGTTTACATATTTTTCCAGGCTCTGCGGGAAATTAAATTAACTAGCTTAGAACTTATTTTTAGGTTTCACTGGGCAACAATGAAAATGTTTCGTGAATTTACATGTATTCCCACCTGCCGAACTCAAAAATTACCATAAAAATGATAGATTGACTGCTGTTTTGAAGATAAAGTGACATTTCATTTTTTAGAGTGAATATTTTAAATTTGGAGGAATTTTTTGGGAGTTGGTACACCTGTCAAATAACATAAGTGAGAAATTTTGGAAATTAAGTGCTGCAGAAGTTAACGATGGCATTTTTGTCGGACCGCAAATAAGAGAACTTGTAAAGGATCCTGCATTTGACCAAGTTTTGGAGGGGAAAGAAAAGGAAGCTTGGGAAGATGATGATGATGGTGTCTTTGGGCGCATGGCTGCGCGGTTATTAGTGCCATTAATGATTATGGCATGCTAAAACAGGCAATAAAATTACTGCAATAAATTTATCCTAAGTAAAAGCACAGAGAATATAAAATACACACCTAAGTGAAAAAACTAAAAGATTCAAGTGGCTAACATTTACAACTAAATTGTAAAATCCACACTTAAAAGTAGCTGAACTGCTTTGGCCAACTCTTGTTCGTTGTCCGCCAGAATCCCTGCCAGGCTGGCCGGCGGCTGGAGAGACCGGCGAACATCTGTTAGGTAAAAACACTCTAAAAACACATGGCGGACCGATAGAGCTCCACCGCAAAGCGGGCAATCTTGTGCACGGCCCCCATTTAGCATAGAACTGTGGCTAAAAAGCAGTGGCTAATCCGTAACCGAGCCAGCGTTACCTCCTCACGACGAGAGGAACGGCAGGAGGTTGCCCAGGGTATCGGAAAGACCTTGACGGATCGGAGCTTATTTCTGCAGAGAGAGCACCACTTTTCCCGCCAGCGAAGCTTGGGTAGCCTTCAAGGGTGTTATTCATGGACTTTTAGGCAACAAAAGAATGACAACTACAATCATTTGGTGACAGTACTCCTGCAAAAATACCGCAACCGTGGATGCAAAATGTCCATTAAGACCCATTTTCTCCACTCCCACCTAGACTTGCTCCCTCTTAGTTGTGGAGCTGATAGTGATGAACATGGGGAGAGATTCTGTGCATTTCTGTTATGGAACAAAGATGTCAGGGGCGTTGGAATGAAGTAATGCTTGCGGATTACTTTTGGTCCTTGTATAGGGATTTTGTGGAACTCCATCACAAGAGGAAAGCTAAAACACGACGAAGATAATAAGCCACCTCATGATTCTCTTCAGACACGACTTTCTGCGAAGTATTTTTCCAGCAATTTAGAACTCTTAGCATGTAATTACCGGTTAAAATAACCAATGCACTTCCATTGTTGTTAGCTTGTATGTAATTAAAATGTATCCTTTTCTCTCAATCCTTTAATATGTAATACTTCCACATTGTGTATATCATAGAAACTAGAGCTAATAAAAATTTTTCATTGTCATATTTGTTTTTCTCAACACAAAATTAGTAGGAATTTCCTTATGAAGTGCTCGAAACATTAAAAATTATTATTTTTTGTTCCCCAGTGACATCTTTTCTTTTGCGGTCGTACGAAAGTTCGTAATTTCCCAATTCCAGACAGATTAATTTTTATGGAAATTAAAAGGCGGCGTAGCTTTGACACACTTTTCTTTAGCAATTCTTTGCTATATTGATTTGTAATATGCACTTTGTGTGTGTGTTTGTGTGTGTGTGTGTGTGTGTGTGTGTGTGTGTGTGTGTGTGTGTGTGTGTGTGTGTGTGACACTATTCAGCAGACTGTAAAATAGGGGCACCCTTTTTGATCACTGATTCTCTTTCGATACACTCCGCAGAGAATCAATATGTTAAAGGAATAGATAGCGCCAACCTGAAAAATTCAATGCCATGGCCGGGATTTGAACCACGGATCTCTTGGTTTCCGTCCAGTCGTTCTATCCCATTGAGCTACAATGGACAAAGTGCCGTCCTGAAATTAACAGTGTCGTCCCAGTGGTCTACCAGGGAAATATAGGAGTCAAATGGAAAACTTAATGTCAGTACGGCACGTTGTCCATGGCAGCTCAATGGGTTAGAGCGACTGGACGAAAACCAGGAGATCCGAGGTTCAAATCCCGGCCATGGCATTGAATTTTTAAGGTTGACGCTATCTATCAACAACCTTAGCCTACATACGGCTAGTGTGAAGAAATGATTTATTTCCATCAGTTAACTAAAATAGTAAGAGATAAATGATGCATCCTGTGTTTCAAGTACTTACGACAGTAAGTCGCCACAAACGGTGAATCTCGAATGAGAGACCCCTAGTGGTCTACCGGGGAAATATACGAGTCAAATGGAGAATTTAATGTCAGGACGGCACGTTTTCCATGGTAGCTCAATGGGTTAGAGTGACTGGATGGAAACCAGAGGATCCGTGGTTTAAATCCCGGCCATGGCATTGAATTTTTCCGGTTGACGCTATTTATCAACAACCTTAGCCTACATACGGCTAGGGTGAAGAAATGATTAATTTCCATCAATTGACTAAAACAATGTTAAAGGAATGTTGGTCAATAGAGACGCTTAATTCACTTTTAAAAACTTGATACGACTCGTGTTTCTGTGTTTGAAGTGTATATTCACTTAAAAATTACGGTGCATTCATGCATTCTTTGTATTTTAATATTAATTTTCCCCCCTCTCTCTCTCCCTCTCTCTCTATCTGTCTGTCCCTCTAGTTTCCGAGGATGTGTAACGGATATGCTTTATAGCTTAATTTCCTATTGCGATTATTAAAGTGCCAACTTCAGTAGGAATTAAGGAAAGCCTTCTCTCTCTTTCTCTCTGTCTTTGTGATCAAAATTTGTACCGCTTCATTGACTTGTGATGTCACAAATCACTGACCTAGTGGTTGCATAGGCAGATACCTATCAATGGAATGGCAAGGAAGTTTAGAGATATGCAGAGTTGTTCTCTGACGCTACTGAATTTTGAGAGTTCGGGATGCTTTGCGTATCATACTTGGGTTTTATTGTGTTTTGGTTTGTATTGTTTGGAGCACAAAGGACGTTGAGAGAGAATTCAGAGAGAACTAACTGGGAACAATTTAATGTCTAACAAGTTAGAACCTGATAGGGCACATGTGTTGCCACAAAACTCCAGAATATCTTGCATGTGTTTCCAAACTTTGGAGGGCCACAGCGAGTTGGCAATTGCTTAAATCTTTGCATAAGAAGCATTTCGCTTAGACAAATTTCTGACAATCACCTCTCAACCCTCATTAATCCTTTTTTGTCTGTGACATTAGTGGGTGGAAAATTATGAATTTATTTGCGAGTTTGGGGGAGAGGTATCAGTTTATTATGCAGTTGACCTCTATGGTCATATAAATTGCGTTATATAAATAATTATGGATTAACTGTTTCATGACATTTAATTATTCTGTCTTGTGTTGCTTTGCTTTAGAATATTCCTTTTATTGTAAGGCATATCTTATTAAATTGTTCTATTTTGTGACGGAGATCTACCTTTCCTTGGAATTATATTTTGAAAATCCTTAAATTTTTCTCCCTTTAAGCCTTAAATCAGTTTCGATTATGCAAACCGACTAAAGAGCATAACTGAGCTTGCAGTCATGTACATCTAAGGGCCAAACATACATGCCTGCAAATGTCGGTTTTGTGGAGTTCACGTTAGAAATTAAAGCAGAACTGTCACCTCAGGAAACTCAAAGGCACTAGATGCCTCCATCACGTATGCTAACGGAAATATTTCACTCATCCCGTTCCTGCACTTGCAAAATGCAAGACACATAATAACGAATGAACTGAAATAAACTGTGGGTTGTGTTGGAATTATTAAATGAGAAGATAAGGAAAACTTAAGTGTTAGATAAGGAATGTATATGAATTCTATCCAACTCTTTAGAAGTACGACGAGGTGTTATTACTCCAAAACAGCTTTGAATTAAGTGTACTATAATGATACAACTGTGGGATTAGTTTCGAAATGTTTCTTTAAGTAGCCGAAGGTAATTAAAGAATATGACGACCGTAAAAAAATTAAACAGTATTTGTAAATTCGCAACTTGTTTAATTTTGCTTTGCTATCATTGCTAATTCTACATGACATCAGTTACAGTAGTAACTGAGCGTAGCAATGTTAGCTTGGAAATGATAAAAGCATCACTTACTGTCCCGACGTCAAGCTAGTTTAGTTTTAGCTACCTCAGTTTGGAATAACCGTAGTGCATAAATTCCTGTTATAACATCACGAAGCAGCATAAGTGTTTTAATAACCACCAGCTATTATTTTACACTCATCGAATTTAATGTCGACTTTGGATTCCCATTGTAGTTTTCAGATTTCCTGCAAATTAAGCCCAATGTTACAGCCACGAAAACCTCTTTCCACTTTGCGAACTGTTGTATCGCTTTCAGCCAAATGTTGAATTCATTGCTCCCGTTTGCCTCTGACTGAAGCATTATTCTATGCCATGCAGTAAAAATGCAATTGTGGCGTTTTTGTGCTGCTGCTGCTACATTCTCATTGCCCTTCGGAATTCTAACATATGTAGCAGCTAAACATAAAAGAATACCCTTCATATAAATGTGAGTAGCTGGCATGCTTAATTTGTAAGAATACTCACTCAGCTTTTCGGTCTTTGCTCCAGACCATCTTCAGTGGATTCTGCTCCAGCTACTGCCTGAGGACGTTCGTCTGACTCTCCAAGAAAGTTAAGGCTCCTCCCATTGAAGATCTCTTGATTTTTAATGCCAACTTTTGGAGCTGGAAGAGTGGGGCTGGATACAGATGATTGGTTGTCACCTGAGATATTAACAGGTTGGATCAGGTGACAACCAATCATCTGTGTCCAGTCTAAATAGTCCAGTTCCAAAAGTTGGCATTAAAGATCAAGAGATCTTCAATGCGAGGAGCCTTAACCTTCTTGGAGAGTCAGACGAACGTCCGCAGGTAGTAGCTGGAGCAGAATCCACTGAGGATGGTCTGGAGCAAAGACCAAAAAGCGCTTTTGGAGGAAATGGTGAACATCGACCAGTCTGAGTGAGTAATCTTACAAATTAAGCATGCCAGCTACCCACATTTATATGAAATATAGCTCAATTTTAACAACTTGACAGTTCTTCTTTAAAAGAACACCCTTTGTCATTCGTTAATAACTTATTTCCTTTTCTACATAAGACACTGCTCCCCTGTACAAACAGCAAAAGTTATATCCAAAACTAACTGATTGTTCTTATTTAGATACTGTGTTACACATATAAAAAGCGACACTTCAACATCTTCTACTACCACAGTGTGAAGAATAAGGCCCGGAGGTTGATATTACTGTTCACATTTTTGTTATATTGAACTCGCTCTAAAGACAAAGAATTATAGACAAACTGTTGTCATTCCAGATTTCGGCGTCGCTTCCTAACGTGATTCCTTCCTAAGTACAATTGTCACTATTGGTTTGCTGTTCGTCGTGACGTAAGGGCGTAATAAGGTACCCAAAAACAGTCTCTTCTTCCATCCGCATCACCCGCTGGGGCTCGAACACGAGACCTGTCTAATCTCCAGTAATTGCGGCGTTCATTGTAAATAGCAACTGTCTCCGGAGCCTCACCTCACTCGTAGAAGCAGCATTCTATGTTTCAACGTTATCTCGATTACTCCATGAATAAGTCGCAATTATGCTCGCATATATTCAGCTATTGGAATTTCGAGAGAGCTCCAGAACGCTCAGGGTAATCGGGAAGAAGCTAAGTAATAGAAGTATTTGTCTATTTATTGATAACGTTTCCGGTGTTTTCGTCGGCGGGAAAGCTCTTCACGGTGTACATCTCCAGGGGAAACGGTCGCCATCTGTAGCTCAAGTTCCGCTCACAGCAGATACATAATATTACTCAACAGAGCGTTGAGGCGTTTGACATTGAGGTGACCAGTGCTACGTTCGTTCCTTATCAGGTCTTATCTCGTCGATTATAAGAGTGAAGCATCAGTAAGTTGACATACAGTAAGTTACGAAACACAAATAGGGTTATTGGAAGTATCGAGTGTCTCTATGGCATGATTTCTCGAGCCTGCCGATGTGTGACACCACAGGGGGTGAAGCCGAGATAGGAGAAATGGCAACAAGAGATTTTAGTTTGCCACCCGAAAACAGAGGCGCTGGCAATTTACCTTTAGTTTTGATATTCTGTGGTTTGGCCATCTTTAACATTTAAGCGTGGAAGAAGGCTTTTTTTATGTCCCTATAGAAGAAAAAGCATTCGATAAATCATTCGTGATCTTGGCTACTTTCTCCAGGTAGAGAGAAATTGGAATAATCGGATATTTGTGTTTAAAATTGTCATTGTTATTGGTGGTTTAATGTGAATAGCTGTTGTACTTTAAGATGCGATAAGAAGTTATTCAATAGATTACTGTGAAAACCATTCACGGCAAAATAAAGGCTTATTCGCATTACATTACCTTCATTTTATTTTCAGATACAAAAATCAATACTGAAGCTGAACTTCATTGAACTTAGTTGGAGATTTCAATCATGCTCCGTCATCTGCTAACACAACCTACAACTTAACATACGCCAGCGAGAGTGTGATGTTACTTTTACAAAACCTACACAGTCACTTATGTGAATTTATGGATAATTTTGGCCATACTAGATCTCTGGAGAAACGTTTGATCTAAAATTTCAAAGAGCCAGATAGCGTAAGACTATGTGCAAAACTTACAACGCACATAAATATTATAATTAAGACATGTGTTGCATTTCTAATGTATAAAGACATTAAAAATAGGAAACATAGCATTTGTGTAAAAATGACGGCTACCACAAGCCATGAAAAAACGATGAAAATATTCAGATCTGTATAAATCCAGTCCTTTTCGTATTTGCTTTTGTTGACCCATTAAGTGGTAGTTGTTTTTATATTGGGCTCCAGATTTTTAAATACATTATGATTTGGGATTTATTTAGGCTGTTATAGAAGCAATAAATTGCCTAATTAAGTCATTTCTTCAAATGCTCCAATGAACACTCACTTTTATTTTTATTATATTGTCACCTAATTATCGGAAGGCACGGCCAGCTAGCAGCAGGGTAGGGCCAGACGGGAAGCACTGAGGACACGCCTACCCATTTGTCTCGTGTCACTAACTGAGGGCATGATTAGAAGGGCGACACGAGCCCTGTATCGTCTCTTTCCCCTCCCCTGACGCCTGGAACCTTCGGGATGGTTTATTGAACCGCGAGACATTAGAAACGGCGATCTTTCCTATAAAAAGGGGCTGCAGTTGGCGAGTAAGTTCAGTACAGTTCTTGGCGAGCAGCCGTGAGGGGCGCCCAGGGGAGGAACGAACTGGAAGACTGTGTACGTGCATCGGAGGAGTGTACGTAATTGCGAGCGCAAAGTGGAACTATGACGGACAAAATGGTGAATTGTAATTGTGTGCGCTACGTAATTCTATGTAATCGGGAAGTGCTCCAACTGTAATTCGAAGGAAATAAAGAACATTTTGAGTTTGTGCAATTGGACTTTTAATTTCACGAACCCACAAAGTCACAGTATGTATCTGATGCTTACAGTTTCTGGATGACTACATAGTAGATAATGTTATTACACTATGTTTTGCCTAATAGCAGTCATTCCTCTTAAACTGCTTAATGATATGGTATAGTGTGGTGCTGTGATTACATTGATTTAATTGCTTTTTGTACTTTTATTTGTGTATTTCATTACTTGTTAGAGGTTCTCTCTCAAAGGTTTCTCCTTAAACTTCGGTAAATGCCAGGTAATGCCTGGGGCAACTAATCTCATTAAGACTGAAACATGCTTAATATCTATAGTGTTGTAATATTATGCTAAACTTTCTTTATAAAACAATGAACTACTCATGTTATTTAAGTAAATGAAACATTTATTTGTTATGCTAATGAGCCAGAATAATAAAAGGAAGCAGTAATGTCAAAGAAATGTTATTATTCAAATTTTCCTGTCAAATACTACATCCAATTGTTAATTCCTTGACAGTTCCTAGAAAATTTTGAGGTAATTGAAGTAGAAAATAATCCATAGCTGCCATGCAGAAAATTCACTGCAAGACTCAGCTGATTGTATGTTCTAATACTATATTGCTACAGATTATATAAGATAATTATGCGAGCTTTTAGAATATGCAACAAATTTGAAACTGCAGTCACAACTGTCAAAGCTCACGTAATCTTTGTGCGCCATCTGTAGCATTACGATATTGGAACATATAAACAGCTGACAGCTAAGCAAGTATGATACATACAGCTATAGGATTCCGGCAACGTAAAATATTTGGGCGCGCGATTTTTCATAATTTAGTTTGCCACCCGAAAATAGGGGAGCTGTGATCACCTCGTGTTGCCAAAGATTAACATGGGAGGATCACCTCTAATAAGTATATGTTCTGTGTATGACACGTTTCTGTCCAGAGTATATCTGAACAGAGTATACATTACACTGGACTCGCTGTATATGGGTGATGAGCTCAGGTAAACATCTCTGTGTTGCGAAAGTTTCAGATACGCCTTCTTGTTTTCCATGTGGTTGTTTCAGTTTTATGATACATCGTATTTGCATATTAATTCATGTATTTATATTCAGATTAGAGTTGCGAGTTTTTAAATACTATACGTTGTGCGTATACACAGAGACAACGTGTAATACTTTTAATCCTATTAATGCTCTTAAGTTATCAATATTTAACCCTTGGTTATTGTAAGGGCATTGACCATTGATATATGTTCTGGCAGGAAGAATGGTCCTTAAATTGTTATTGCCTCACCTAGGTTTACCTCCATTAGGGCTTCATTTCCATGTATTCAGCTCTCTACAAATAGCTGGTACCATACTTACTTCACTCCTTTCTACCTACAAGGGCTGTTCAATAAGGAACGATCATAGTTTTTGTACGGACATAATTTCTCGCACTAAAATTCAAACTTATATTGTGTTAGCTTAGTGTGAAACAAAAACGCCGTAGTAGTTTCATTGTTGGTGCTCCTGGTTCCCGCCTGTGAGAACCAGACAAGTTCAGTATCGCCTACCGCTGCAATGGAGATAGCATACAGTTAAAGTTGATGTTAGAGGAAGATTCGGAGTTTCTGTCAAACGTAATCACTGCTGATGATACTTGCGTACATCATTTTGATCCTAGAGCAAACAGAAAAGCTCCGTGTGGAAATCTCCTTCATCACCACCCCCCCAAAAGCAAAAGCGGTTGCTTCTGCTGGTAAAGTTATGGTCATCTCATTCTTTAATATTCATGGAATAGTTTATCAGCATTTTGTACCTGCAGACACATCAGTTGCTGGACAATACTTCAGGAATATCCTGAAAACATTACAAGTCCATATCAGGCACACAAAAGACCACATTTCCATGAGGCAGGCTGGATGATGCATCACGATAGTGCGCGGCCGCATATTGCCAATATTGTTGCTGAATATCTTGCAAAAATCAACGTCAAGTGCTTCTCTCACCCTCCCGATTGTCCGTATTTAGCCCTATGTGAGTTTTTCTATTCCCTAACCTGAATAAACTTCTTCGTTAGAGGCATTATCCATCATCATAAGCAGTGGTGGAAGCTGCGGAGGCGAATTTGAAGGATCTCTTAAAAATAGTTTCCAGCATCTCTTTGAAGACTGGCAGAAACGCTGGGACAAGTGCATCGAATTCAGGGGAGAATATTTTGAGAAGGGCCATCAAAATCATGACGACGAGTAAACGTACGTTGTCAAAAAAAAAAAGTGTGATCGTTCTTTATTCAACAGCCCTCTTATGTTTGATTGCTGAATCACTTTATACAATATTAAGAAATAAAGCTCTCATACATTATACTCAGGTGACTATCCGTAGTCAGTCATTTTGTTAATGATGCATATTAACTTTTCTTACAACACATTATTCTATCTACTTTGTGTTAATGGGGACATATGATTACAATTTTTTGTGCATTTAATCGTAGTCAAGCCAGAGATAGGGACAACGAAATAAATGATCCTATCTCTAGAAATTCCTGCTCTTTGCATAGCTTCACAAGAACCAAATGAATGCCCTCCTCCGTAGCGTGGTGGTAACGTGTCTGCCTCAGGTTCAAGAGGTCCCGAATTCCATTCTCGGTCAGGGTGAGTTACCTGGATAAGGTTTTCCAGCGTTTTCCCTTATCCTGAAAGACTAATTTTGGGTAACTCAAAGGTCTATGGCCCCTGGGCTCATTTGAACATCATTTCACCCATTCCTTTCATATCGTCCAATATGACTTAACGTTGGAGCAGTTGAGCCCAGAAGTTCTACTCCCATTGGTCCTGAACCCGTAGGAACTGGACCCGGGCCTCCTTCAACCAGGGAGTTATCCGAGCTATCCCAAAGGGCGCTCGGCGTCCTCCGTGGGGCTTTCCATAGGGCAAGACCTAGAGACTAACAAGCTCCCCCCATCTGGTCCCATGGACTCAAGACGGGATGGAAGTGGATACGCCACTTACGCGCGCCAACACCAAAGGTGAAGACTTATCGATATGACCTCGGTGGGGCCGCCTGGTGATCTAGCACACCTTCTACTAGCTATGCTGGCTAGTCCCCGTCCGAAGACGTACCCGATTCCCACGGGTATCGGGAACACACTGCCCCCTCGAGTCCATCCCAATCCGAACAACTCCCGAAGGAGGGGCTCAGATGTTCGGCCCGAGGTTCCTCTAGTAACGTCAGAGGTACCACGAGTGCTAAGGGTCCGCAGCGCCCGCACACCGGCAGCCGAACGTGTCGGATCCCCTCCCCTACGGGGAACGTTGGAGCACGTAAAAAATGAATAGTGTACAAAACATACGTAAGTATTTTATAAACTAAAACGAATATCAACGAATACTTTGGAGATGAATAATGCCACAAATAATATACTTAAATAAACTGAGATTTCTATCAAGTCTGCTTATTAACGGAAGTTTGCATCTTTTATGGCTTATCACTTAGAGCCACTTACACAAATCATTCTGAACGAAATTTTTATCTCTTTGAAATATTCAAATTTTGCTTTAGATGCAAATATCGTAAATATATCAATTCAGGAAGTAAAAGCAATCACAAATTTTACATTGGGTAGGGGGATTTACCTGAAAATTTTCTGTCGCAACTTTACAAGATCCTGAACTTAAATGTAAACTTACCGAACGAGATGGCTCAGCCGATTCCGTCTTGGGGGGAATTTGGGAGGCCTGGATTCTATTCCCGTAGTCGAACTACCTGATGAATGGGTTTTCGTCGGGGATTTTCCCGGCTCGCCAGGTGAATGCTGGGTACGTTAATTATATTCCAGAATTTCCAGTCGTTCCACTTTATCTCATCTCCAGTTTTGTTTTTCATCTGGCGGTCTGTTTCAGTGTAGATGTATTGGCGGGTGTCTCAGCGGTGAATGGCAGGAAGATATGCCCTAAGGAAACTACTTCCTTCTCCAGTAGGTCGGTTGCCCGGCTTCGAACCGGATGCTGGGGCCATTAGAGAACCACATTATGGGGAATGTCCGTTGTACAGGCCCACCGGGAGGCTTCTATCTAAGTAAAATGTAGGGAACCTGCCCTCTGCACTGCTGTGGTTCCCAGGGATGGCTGCCCTCTCTCTCTTCGCCTCATCCTTCTTCCCGGGGATGACCTACTTGGGGAAATAAGTGCAATATATTAAGACTGCTCGCAATGCCAAATCACCTCCGTAGTGTTCCTAATCATAAATACAAGGTTTGGTGTTGATCCTGTTGCTCATTTTGAACTGTGTTCCACACACACGTGCGTTCTGCGTACGAACGCTTCTCTCTCCCTCTCTTTCTCTCATTCTCTCTCTTTCATAGAAACTCATCTAAGCATTTTAACTTGTCTATTTGCATTCAGTGGACCTCAAAGCAACCTTTCGAGCGAAATTTCCATACAGAAGTTTTTAATACAGCAAAAGCTTCCTCTCCCTAATAGAGGTAAGTTGTAGAGGAAATTTGAAATATCTAATCCAAAATACGAAGTACAATAGAGGACATTCGGACTCCGAAGAAATTAATATTAGGTGCACTAAATCATATCTTAAAAACCGAATGACTTAAACCACGAAACATCTCCATGTTCCAGGTGGATGCTCAACTATTTAGCTAACATGGCCAAATTGTTTCCAAATATCTTTAATCTGATTCATATATTCCGGTAAATTTCTAGCACTACATGAACTGGTACCATAAATTCACTTCCAATATTATATCACATTACTTTGCATTTCAGACATTCAGTAAATTATATAACAGAGATTAAGATTATTTAATGGCACAAATTAGAATTCTGAAAACCAAATCAAGCCTGACATTCACGGATAGAATTTAATATCTAAAGTGTTTTCGATTTGTGTTAAATCTGAAGTCACTGTACCTCTAAATTTAACCTTTAATTTTCAGCTCAACGTTATACCTTCTTAAGAACAATGGCGAAAATCGGAAAGAGAATTGTAATATAAACGACCTGTTAAATGATTATTGCTTTAGCCGTTTGTTCATTACAATATTTGTATAGAATCATGCAATAACCATCATCATTCATGCATTGAGATCCAAGAATCTGTGTTGGCTTTCAATGTCTTCTAGTCCAACATTTGACGCTCCTTATCGGTGTATACGAGGGTCGTTTGGTAAGTCTGGTAAATTTTCATGAAGGGGTAGAAATTTTTTTAACAACTTTGTAGGTGGTAAGCTTAATTATTTAAAATATTTTACAGAACGCTTGAATGTGTTACAATAAACATTTCATTTTAGCAGTGCATTGCTAGTGTGATAACTGCGATTGAAAATGAAAGAAAGTTTCGTGCTGTTATTAAACATTGTAATTTTTTATATTTTTTATTGATCGATCAGCAAAACAATGCTTTACAGATCAGGGCGAAAAGAAGGTAACAGAACAATACATGAAAAACAATAACACTCAGGGATAGGCTAACAGGCCGCACTCTGTCTGCAGTAAGTTAGAACTCCAATAATGCTCTGAAAAATTACACCAATATTGAAGACGTCAGACAGACAACAAGCACTAGAATCACTCGAATCAGATGTATCACTCAGAAGCAGGTCCTGTGGTAGTCTCCTCTTTAAGCGTGAGGGCTGGTGCGTGCGCACGCCGATGTGCCGGTGTTATAATGCACAGCTCCTGGAACTTCTTGCTGCGTGGAAAGGAAACGATGGGCGACCTTGCGAATATAGTCGTGAAGAAGTAACAGTGCTAGTTCGTGATGCAGCTTCTGATTACGGATGAACCATGGACCGTTGGTAGCGATGCGCATGAAGCGATTCTGTATAACCTGAAGAAATTTTAATTTGAATCTCTGGACTACCGCACAAGTAAACACTGAATTTGGTGAATTTCACGGGGACACTGCACCAACATTGAAGACCATTTTCTTTTAGATCAATGAATTTAAATGAGGTCGTAAACCATTGAAATGAATCGCCCGATCTGGACACAGGACACCAAAGAAAAAATCCAGAACCTGGATATGCAAGACCGCCCAATCCAAATTCGTAAGACTGCTGAGGTTGTAGACATCTCAACTGACCTATGCACAATATCCTTCATGACAAAAACGGACAATGAAAAAAATGTGTGCAAGAGGGGTACCGCAAAAGTGCATCTGAAAGAACACCTCTACCGAGTGTCTGACAATGTTTAAACGCAAACCGCAAGACGTTTTGCGCCGATTTCTGACCGTAGATGAAACCATCATTGCACACCAGAGTCAAAACAGCAGTCAAAACAATAAACAGAGGCTGGTGAAAGTGCGCCAAGGATGGCAAAGATTTATGTTGTCAACTGTTAATGTGATGGCCACTGTTGATAGGGAAAATTTGTAAGGAATAATCCTCATAGACTATTTGGAAAACTGTAGAACCATAACTACAGCCCACTATGCTTCATTGATGGGCCGTTTGGAACATGAGTTGACTGAAAAAAGACAGATTGAAGCGCAGAAAGCACCCTTTCACCAAGATAATGCACCATCGTACATATCGGCAATCGCAATGTCGAAAGTGCATGAATTGGACTCTGAATTGGTTCCTCATCCACTTTATTCACCAGAATCATTACCACCTAACTTCTTCCTGTTGCCAAATTTGAAAATGTGGCTTTGTGGTAAGAAATGTTCATTAAATGAAGAAGTGAAAGTCACCGTCGACGACTATTTTGCAGACCTTGACGGAAACCATTTTCCGACGGAATGAAAATGCTCGAACATCGCTGGACAAAATGTATAGCCATAAGTGGAAACTATGAGGACAAATAAGGAGAGATTTTCACGAAAAAAAAAATATATATATATATACCTGGTCATTTAGCCGACTTATCAAACGACCCTCTTACTGTGAAGCTATTCTAAGATATTTATCTTGCTCTATCCTGCTTAAGCCTTACTTTAAATTTTGCTTACACAAATAAATTTGGTCTTTTATCAGGGATATTTTAAATTCATTCTTAAAAATTGTTTCTCAATCTATATGATAGTTTGAGACTTCCACTAACCATGAAACCTTATTTCGTGTGCCCTATTTGTGACTTTCTTCCTTGTTATCCGGACTTGTGATCCTCATGGAGATAGATGATGATGGTGACGATGATGATGATGATGATGATTTGTGTTTAAGGGCGCTCAACTACAAGGTCATCAGCGCTCGTTAAAAATAATTGTGGTATAAAACATGTATAAACTTACAAACTAAGAAAAACATATCTATTAAAATAAACGTTTAAACGAAAAAAAAAAAAAAAAAGAAAACAATACAACACTTAAAAGGGAAATATAAAACAAATGTGTATATCTATAACTGTGGCAGGAGATAGCGATAGATTATGAAACAACATTATATATATATATATATATATATATATATATATGAAATAGCAGACTATAAAAACATAAACGACTAAATCCTAAGATCAACTCTGGCGATGTAACGTAGAACTTTTTCCACCGCAGAGTTACTGTCTGCCAGGATCTCCGTCAAGCTCACCGGCAGCTGCAGAGACTCCCGCAGGTCTGCTAGGTGAATACGGTCTAGCACCACATGACGGACCGAGAGAGCCCGACCACACAACACGCAAATATGAGCAGGGACCTTCTTCAACAGGTGAAGTGTGAGAAGTAGCAGTGCCCGATACGCAACCGAGCCAAACTTATTTCCTCCCGACAGGATAACCGACAGGAGGTCACCCAGTTATCTGGAAGCTCTTTCACACTTCTGAGCTTGTTATTACGCAGAGCAGACACTCAGCACACCAGCACCGCAGTGCCGCTCTACAACAAGCCCAAAGTCTTCCGAGGTGACGAAATGGATGTTGACACTCGGGTCTGTGCTTGCCACCTTGGCTACCGAATCCGCTATTTCATTCCCGTGAAAGCCTACGTGACCATGCACACATCACGCTAACGCCTCGGACGTGTAAAACATGCGCCAGTTCATTCCCATGCAAGCCTACGTGACAAGGAATCCACGCTAACGCCACGGACGTGTAAAACATGCGCCAGTTCATTCCCATGCAAGCCTACGTGACAAGGAATCTATGCACACACCACGCTAACGCCACGGACGTGTAAAACATCCGCCAGTTCATTCCCATGCAAGCCTACGTGACAAGGAATCTATGCACACACCAAGCTAACGCTATCATAGAGATAGAGAAAATGCTAGTGCTTTAAAATACTTGGGTTGCGTTTATTTTGTTGTCTGTTTGCTTATATTGTTTTTATATTTCTCCAGATACCATCAAATGACAAAGAATCCATTAGAAAATGTACAGCTTTTCCAAACGAAGAAATATTTCATTATTAGTCAACAGAAAACCATGTATTTCTGTGTTGAACGATTCTACTTGTAATTTTATAAAACAACTTGCTAGGTTGTGTATATGTAACAATTTTTAGTATTTTAATAAACAATTAAAAACACTAATACCGAAGAGAAAAAAGTTCATATATATTTGTCGATCTAATTGTAATGCAGATGAGATCACCAAAGTTAACAACTGGAAAATTATGCTATTTTCAGTAAGTTTAATTTATACCTTCTGGGAATTTTATCAATTAATTAAAAATACGAACTGGTAAATTGTTCCAAGAAGAAACAATATGTTAAACGAGCTGCTGCTGAAGTACCCAGGGGATATATTGAGCCCGTAAAAATAATAATTTACTTTCACTAAAACCTCTTTTGAACTTAATTCATCATTCCATAAAAGAATAATTTGTTTTCTGTTTCTGAACCGCTGTACATTAAAATAAAGATGGAAAGTTAGTTTTGCCCTAAAATTTAGCCACACAGATTATTCTATAGTTCCACTTTTCATTACTTTTATTTTAAAAGAGAATTTATATTGATGATCAGAGAGTTTTTATCTCCTGTCAGCTAAAAATTATCACTTGATCATAATTTGAGAGCGTATACCCCATGGGCGGCTGGTAGCTCTGAAAATCGGTGGTTCACAAATTTATCCATGCAATTTAATTTTTTTAAAGAAACAAACGGTTGTTAAAGCCTGCCACTATAGACTGCTGTATATACAAGTTTACGGTAATTCACAGCGTATAACACAACATGCGTATTTCAGAAACACTCTAGAGCATAACACTCTTCTATTTATGCAACTAAAAATGGACTTGATATCTTTTCATGGCAGACTTCAAGTGTACATTGCAAGATTTCGTTCTGGATTGTCTTGGAGGTCCCCTTAAACACTGTAGCATTCTCCAGATAGGCTTTTCAGAACACAGCCTAGCTCTGCACGAAGTTTATGAGTCCTCGAAAAATACCAGGATTGCTTGACGTAGCTGAATCATTGTGTCCTCGTAGAGCTAACTCAAAGGCTCCACAAAACCTAATGCAGTTAACAATAATGTTTAAAACATACCTATTTTGAGCCACTTTCTGGTTGTGTTCTTCAGTTGTTCTCCGATATGCACTGTCCATCTGCTTTGCTATATTTATATTGCCAAGCATAGCAAAACTGTGTTCTTCATGTGTAGTTTTTAAGTTACGTGATTCTAGCGCGATCATAAAGATGCTGCAAAGCATTCACGTCATGTTTTGTCCACGGATCTTCAGCACCAAAGAGAACGCAAGGAAAGCAAAACAGGCTATTTTTAATATGACAACCACACATCAAGTTATATTTCTCATATACATTGTTAAAGTTCCTGTTCAAATATCTTGTTTTTGTTTTGACTACCTATGTGATTTTTATATTTATCGTGGGACTTCCAAGTCGCTTTTTTCCATTTTTTCTTCTAAGCTCATTTTTAAAAAGGATGTGCTAATAGATAATTTATGGAATTCATTGTTTCTCCTTATATAACACAATATACTTGTATTTAAATAAATCACTCCTATTCACTACTCAAAGCACGACACAGCTAACAAAACACGGCACAAAACATGTGGCTATGCTCTGGTAGGTAATAGTAATCTCTGGTTATATTTGACCGATGCGAACATTTAATATGAGAATAATAGGTGGCGCTGAAAACAGAAGGACAAGGCTTGGCATTCACTATTCTGTGGCTGCTAGGTTAACCAACCTTATGCAGCCTTAAGCCCCGCCCTTCCCCCCTACTTGCCTCGGCAGTCTCTAGGTCATTCTGGCCTATACCTCCCCATTGTGTACCAGTGGTTTGCAACTGAGAGTGAACTACTTGGCACCTGCAAACAATGCAGAACGCCGAGGGCCACTGCACCAGGCAAGGTCTAACTGAACTCCAAATGGAACGTGTCCTTGCATTAAAGGGAGACCCAGCATTTTGGTTGTAGCGTAAACATGCTACCCCATTGAGAAGCCACCCTTGGTATACCCTGTTCTTCATTACATTGCCTGCTTATGGGGTTTCCCATATTCAAAGTGAGTGCAAATGATTTCCGAGGACACAATGGTGGGACAAGAAATCAACTTTTTGCTTCAGTCGAATACTTCTGCTGCTAAACCTCGAGTTGGTTGCAAGAAAAAACGTAGTGGGTGAGCCAATTCAATCAAATGGCTTTGATATGCTCATACCACTGAAAACTTTCCCGCGAATAGTATCCAAAATTTTTTCTCCATTCTATAACTAACAAAGATCCATCCTGTACACGCGCTTAATTCTGAGCATGTGGAATATAGGTGTATTTACTTGCTTAAAAACACAGAAGAAATATCTTCTAAAGTTGCTCAATTACTTATTGCTATATTGGTGCCGTATAAGGACTCCAATTGATAATGTGAGCATACTCCAGTTTGGACCTCAAAAATGAATACAAAGTTTGGTTTCTTTATGTGAAATAGTATAAATAAGATGAATTACGAATGATATGTCCAACAATTTCGCAAACAACGCCACTGATTTTCTTTTTTACAAATGTTTAGCTTAAAACCAAGAACAGGTACTAAATTGAATTATAATAATGAGATTACACGTTGCTATTTTGGCATGCAACTAACAAAAGCTTTTTCAATTATCGCGTAACACTTCATTTTTCTATTTCAACTACAATCACAATAAATATACTAGCAGTGCACGAAGACCCGAGTACACAATTCTAATAGAAGTTGAAGCGGGAATCGGAGGATATAATCCCAGTTCAGGAAAAAGGCGTTGAGGTGAGAATCCTATTGGTGTAGGATGCAATCCGGGAAAGACCGATTATGCTCCGGACTAGCGAATTGTTCTCGGTTGTAACTACGGGTGAGAATAAGTGTACTTTGTCCCATGGTCCGGCGTTTATGTGAAATACATTATGATTCCTTGTCTACTCCCACCAGTGTATTTATACAACATTTAGATCATAGTTTGCTCCCCAACAAACTTGCTCGTCACGACGTCGGTATGACTCTTTTATTCAAGTTGCCTACGTTTCACTTTCCCGCATCCAATTGTAATTTTTGCTCTGCAATGTCTCCTCACTTTACGCCTTCATCCGCCGAAACGACCCAAGATGAAGTGTCGCGCCTTTCCTCGTCTCTTCGCGTACTTTCCGACTGCGGACTATGTATTCACGCCCCTTTCGTATTTCATTACTATTCCGCCCGTATCATCTGATGCATATCAATTTTTATTTGAGGTTTGTCTTTTCATATTTAATCTTATTGGTCTTTCACCCCTCCTATATCTAGGCAAGTTCAGTTTTTTGTCCCACCGGGTTCTGACCCTCGGGGTCATGGAAAGAAATTTTCTGACTTTTTCTCACGTTCCTTAGGGGACTTTTTTCCCCTTCGTCGCCCTTTTCTCACGCATTTAGCTTATGTGACACATTCTTTAGTCAATGTAGCTTTATTTTCCCTCACTTGCTTATAGACTCAGGTTTCCGTGTCAAATGGCCTACTAACAAGCTGAAAGTCCTTATATGCGTAAGCAGGAAATATATTACTCGACTGCAAAGAATAATAAAATAAAGTTCATCTAATTTCAAAACGCAGCTAGTGGGACTTTTGAATCAACCTGAGTCAGGTGACAAAACAATATTACGGAACAATGTGTATTGAGGTTTAAGTCAAAACGAAGAACTTCGTTAAAGAAAAAAAAAGCAATGCCAAGTGGACCATTTCACAATGCCCTAGTATTAGCTACAAGCGAAACGTAATCGTAGAGTTTTATCTCTCTATTACAAAATAAATTATACGTTTGAAGTAAAGAATCAACAAACAGAATTGCTAAGCAATTAATCGCTGGCCATAGGCAGCCCAACATGATAATAAATAGTTAAATTAGTGGATATACCAAAGATACTCAACCTTACACGAGAGAGGGAAGCCCCCTGGTACAGCGTGTCCAGGATGTCCTACACTAGATCGCTAATGCTGGCGTTAGTGTGTCGTTTGCTGGACACGTGGGGCTGCCGGGAAATGAAGCTGCTGACGTTGCAGCTAAAGCTGCTATTGTAAATTCGCAATGTTTTAGTTGTTTTATTAATTGGGCAGATCTACGTCGAGCTCTATGTAAGCCTATCATATCACGCTGGGACGAAGACTGGAATGGGGTTCTGGCAACAAGCTCCGGGAGCTAAAACCACACCCGGTACCCTGGGGTACTATTTCGCGCCGTCGTCGCCGCGACAAAGTCGTTTTAGCCCGTGTCCGCATTGGACACTGCCTTTTTAGCCCCCGACACTTTTTATCCTCTGATCTTGCACAAATTTGTGCTCACTGTCGGGAGCCTTTGGCTGTCCGACATATTTTAATAGAATGCCGGTTTTTAGCTCCTATGCGAAACTCCCTCCGTTTTCCGGCTACCCTGAGTCAGGTGTTGGTGGACAACCTGAGTGCCGTGGAGCGAGTTTTAGCTTTCGTCCGCCTTAGCGGTATGGGCAGCCGCATTTATCTCGGCACCTACTTCTAGTGTTTTTATGGTTTAGTTTTAGCCTTCTATTGACGATATTTTACACATTTTCTGGTTTTAATTTGCCGATTTTAGCTGTGTAGGCCTTATACCTTTGTAAGGGCGCTGATAACCTCAGCAGTTGAGCGCCCTTAACCTAATTCTATTACTACTAGAGAGGGAAGGGCGGATCGTCTCCACCATCTCTTCGCCGAGGTATGACGCATTCACGAGAGCGAAACGCTAATCTCTGTAATATTGCTTGGTTACCTGAACGATGAACCCCAAAAAGAAAAAGTGCGGTAGAATGAGAAGAGGATGTTACTAGGACATAAAGGCGTTTGGGCATCGCTGAGATAGTCCGAGAATTTTTAAATTCCAATAAATATAATTCTCGGGTAAAAGCATATATAGTGAAACATTGACCTCACTAATATATTTAGGGGTGAGAGAGAAGAATCTCAACCTGGGCTCAAAACACAAGATCCTCAAGGCTTTAAGAAAAATTTGTTTGTTAACCAGAGGGACACAGGCAATTTGGTGCACAGGCCCCTGATGTGCCTATAATTAGGAAACAAAGGTGAGATATTTTTGCTGGATTACAAGTTTCAAACTTAAATATGACATTCATAAATTTTCGTATCCACCAATAGAGTAGAATGTTAGAAAAACTAACCAAAGTGGCATTAGAATAACGTATCTCAAATAACCTTGAAAGAATTATATCATCAGGAAAGAATATAGATAAAGTCCAAAATGTACGGAATTGTCACTCATTTATTAGCCTCCCCGAATGATCACAATTTTTATTTGAGAACGTATCTTTACTCATCCTCACTATTTTGGTGGTCCTTCTCAAAATAGTCTCCCCTGAATGCGATGCACTTGTCCCAGCGTTTCTGCCAGTCTTTAAAGACATGATGGAAACCATTTTTGAGAGGTCTTTCAAAATCGCCTCAGCAGCCTTCACCACCGCTTTTGATGATAGATAATGCCTGCCACCAAGGCGTTTCATCAAGTTAGGGAATAGAAAAAGTCACATGGGGCTAAATCCGGACTATAGGGAGGCTGAGGGATGCACTTCAAGTTGATTTTTGCAAGAAATTTAGCAACAGCATTGGCAATATGTGGTCGCACATTCAGCCTGCTTCACGGAAATGTGGTATTTTGCGCCTGATATGGACTTGCATTGTTTTGAAGACATCGCTGTAGTATTGTCCTGTTACTGATGTGTGAACTGATAAACCATTCCATGAATATCAAAGAATGAGATGACCATAACTTCCCCAGCAGAAGCAACCACTTTTGGATATTGGTGATGAATGAGATTTCCATACTGAACTTTGCTGTTTGCTCTCAGGATCTAAATGATGTAGCCAAGTTTTATCAGCAGTGATTAGGTTTGAAAGAAACTCCGGATCTTCCTCTAACATCAACTTTAACTGCATGTTACCTCCATTGCAGCTGTAGGCGATACTGAACATGTCTGAACTTGCCTGGCTCTCACAGGCGGGAACCAGGAGTACCAACAATGAAACTACTACGGTGTCTTTGTTTCACATTATCCTAAGAGAATATATTAAGATTGGATTTTAGTGCAAAAAATTATGACCGTGAAAGATTATGATCATTCTTTATTGAACAGACCTCGTAAATACTGCCCCGAGGAATCGCAAAATAGTTCTGCAGCTCAATTTATGGGGGAAGACAACAGGTAGCACTATAAAGTACAAGGAACAGCGAGGTAAATAAGCAGTTCAAAATACGTAGTTTTAGTCACTCTTTCCCGTCCATAAGCTCCTTAGCAAGTGCCAAAATTTGCCGTCAGGTTCAAAAACATCTTTAGAGAAAATAAACGAATATTCTCCCCTAAGTTGTAGGGTATAGTAAAATACAACAGGGATACAGAAAAGTAACACAAAGTATAGTTACTCTACAATATGGAAAACATTATAACTGTAGCGTTCTTACCTTTCTAGCGCCGAATTGTGTGATCTTCCAGCTTCCAGAGAGAGGTTTGGCTGTGATAACCATATACCGTTCCACGGCTATAGCAGAAAGTGTGACGATAGATAGCAGACCGAAGTATCCAACACCACAGGCGTACAACATGCAACCTATAATGAAACAAAAAGGCATTTTAGTCATTGGAACTGAATTTGGGGGCTAATTCCTTCTCTCAAGCAAGAACTCCTCTCTTTACTGTATTCAGAAAACATTCATATTTAATATTTCGTAAAAGAAAACAGCTTTTACTCATTGGTGAGGTCAATTTGCACACATGTGCCTTGGTATTCTATTACACTAAGTTTTCATTTTATTTTGGTTTGTTACCCTGTATATTGGGCACAACATAACACCTGCGCTGACAACCAATCTACGGTTCTTAGATGTTCATGAAACTATCGGCTAAATGACAGAGGACATCATCATCATCATTAAGGAAAAGTTAATGCCAGAGCTTCTACTCCCATTAGTCCTGGACCCATAGGACCAAGGACCCGGGCCTCCTTCGACCAGGGAGTTACCGAGCTGTCCCGAAGGGGCGCCCGGCGTCTCCGAGGGGCTTTCCATAGGGCAAGACCTAGAGACTCACATGCCCCCCCTCATCTGGTTCTGTGGACTCATGACGGGATGGAAGTGGATACGGCACCTAAGCGCGCCAACACCAAATTGGTAAGGCTATCGATATGACCTCAGTGGGGCCTCCTGGTGATCTAGCACACCTTCTACGAGCTATGCTGGCTAGTGCGCGGGAATATTAATGGCTTCCCTCAACCCCGTCCAGAGACGTACCCGATCTCCCACTGGTATCGGGAATCACTGCCCCCTCGAGTCCAACCCAATCCGATCAACTCCCTATCACGGAGGGGCTCGAATGTTCGGCCCGAGATTCCTCTAGTAACGTCAGAGCTACCACCAATGCTAGGGGTCCTCAGCGCCCGCACCACGGCAGCTGAAGGGGACGGATCCCCTTCGCTACGGGAATCATTAAGAAAAAGCTTAAAATGTTTCGAAGCTTGGGGTCTATTAAGTAACATATTGGGAATTTCTATAAAAAAGCTACTCTAATTTAATTGCCGACTGGCCGGAAAATGGAAAGTAAAATATCTCTCTTTACATGCTTTGAGCACTAAGAAAGAAATATAGAAAATACTTTCCAATTCTGAAACATTTTGTAGGCATCAAAGCAATACAATCTTAAAAAGGTGATGCGTTAATACACAGGTTGTTTCAGAATTATTTTTACAAATTTCAGGTATTGGTTCCTCACACCAAAAGAAGGAAGAAAGTTAATTTGAACATATGTCCTAAAATCCTTGGCTTTCGCATTATTCCTGTCACAATGAAAGTGCGATTTTAAAGGTCTTCGGGGTCCAACCTCAAAACTTCATTTCTCTATGCACTCATCGAAATTTTGATACATTGTACCATGGGTGGCGAAGTATTTCCTTGGAGACTTGTTTACGTTTGTCATTTACTATCAGTCTGTATTCAAAGTTTCAATTGTGTACATGTAGTGAGTTAACTTTTTATGTATGGTCTTGTGAATGGCTGCACGGCTCTATCAGATGGAGTTTCCAGACCGAAGAGAACCGAGTCATCCAACCTTGTCGCTATTTATCGTCGCCTTGCTGAGACAGGTACCGTTGCACCACGGACTATTGATCGAGGAAGACCAAGAGTTGTTCGTACACCAGAACGCGAAGAACAGATGTTAAGGTATGTTGAAAATGATCCAGGTATCAGTACAAGCCAACTGGTTGTGGCATCTGGTACATCACACGTGACAGACTGGAGGATACTTCACGAACAGCTCCTATATGCATATCATATTCAGCGTGTGCAGGTCCTTTTGCCTACCGACTCTCCACCACGGGATAACTTTTGCGATGGTTTCTAGCAGAAACAGCCAATCCATTGTTGTCCCGCCAGTTTTGTTTACAGATGAGGCAACGTTTGGGAGAGATGGAATTACTTATTTCCACAACTCACACGATTGGCAGATCGTAATCCTCATGCTGTACTTCAGGCTAGACATCAGCAACAGTTTAGTCTGAATGAGTGAGTTGGCATTGCAGGTGACTGTCTGGTAGGTCCATACGTTTAACCAGCACATGCTACTAGTGCTGTCTAAAGGGTCGAGGGCTGCGTTCGCAGCCTTCATTTTAGTTGCCAGACCATCGTTCGCCGCTTTCATTTCCGTGGTCAGTTCGGCATCTTCGCTGTCATCGTCAAGGCGAAGTTGCCATTAGCCGTTTCCATCTTTGTGGCCATGTTGTCATCTGCCGCCTCCATCTTCGTTGTCAATTTGGTCTTCATTTCTTCCATCTTTCGCTGATTTTGTCATTGCCACGTCCATTGTCGATGTTCCACTCCTGACACCATTTGTGACCTTGTGATTTCGTAGAATTAAAAGTCCAATTTGCATAAATTAAAAATGTGCTTTATTTCCGTAGAAATACACTCTGTTCGATCCTTATAGTAGCAGAATTACATCACATACACAATTACACTATACCAAGGTCGTTTACCACAACACAGAGCTTATTCAACTTCCACTGTTTACAACAATCTTTTTACAACTCCTGTTTACGACTGTCTTTAGAACTCTCTTGGTGAGTTATATACCACGACTCATGTTCCTATATATTTCTGGGACAAACAAGAAATCGAAAGTTCTGTAAGACAATCAAGATGTCCCTGGAATGTTCCGTTTATCTCTTCATTTATTCCCGCAGATTTTTATCTCCATGCTATGTTTATCTGCTTAGGCAAGCTCTTTATCTTCGACTGGCACCATCTGTCCCTTTAATCTCTCTGCGGCGCACTGTCGTAAATAATGGGTTAGCGACAGTATTTTGCTATTCAAACTGTGTTTGTTTGTTTCGAATGATTAAATTTAAAAAGCAATGGGAGTAACAAATGATCCAGATCAATATTCCATGGGTTTCAAAATCAAAAATATGTAGAACAAAAATAGAAACAATGAAGGAAATAGGAATAGGGTTTGGATTTGGAATGTGTCGCTGGCTCGAGATATCCTTATATTACCACCGAGTCTTGCATATAAATTTACTAGCACTACTGCACAAGCTTAAACATGTCCTTTTGATTAATCAGTGGTAAATAGGCCAAAATTTATTGCACGAATTGTGCACTCTGGGACCGTAAGTGTCCTAACTCAGCGCTCCTGTAACCCCCAACATCCGTCTATAATCCCTTAATATGTGGTATAATATACCTTTAGTAGTGGTCTCAGCTTTTTGTGTTATGTAGATTCTGAATGGGTGTTTTATTGTCTGAGTGGTAAGTTTAAATATTTGAAACTGCCTACAGGTATGTTTTCTCTACATGGGTAATTGTGCTTCATTCCTGAAGACCACTTTTCGGATCTTCTGATCTTTTAGCAGCAGCTCATCCCTTTTTTCTAATGCACATATCCCTTACTGCAGCTACTTAAAGATGTGTGTCCCAACCACCATGTTTTCTGTTTAGATATATGTAGATCTTAAGGTTTGTTGCTTCTTCTGTTATTACCTGAATGACTTGTGTGGCTACATTGAAGGAAAGGGCCTGAGGGGGTTTTCCTACAGCACTCCATTTATTTGAAACATTTCTTTTCAAGTGGTTGTTGCATCGAGGATTCAGGTAGTGGTTTTACGCCGTGAGTTCTTTACTTCGCAATAGCATCTGGATAGTATGGAGCAGGGAGCAGACAGTGGTACTATCCAATCCGTCAAATATTTTGATGAAATCAATGAACACCTCATAGAATTTCTTACTCATTTGAAAGCTAATTGGTGTTTTGGAATTCCTTCAGTTTGTTTTGTTAGCCTCTTACACATTAAGTCATCAACAGCTTAAGGAGATTGTTTTCTAAGGTGATCACTCAATAGAAGTTCGGAATGTGGAATCACCTTTCTCCTTGTGTAGCACTCTTTATTTTCAATGTCCTCCATTCTGCGGGGATGTTTCCTGTAAGTAGTATGCAGTACTATGTAGCGAGTAGTCTGTTTCTATGTACTATGAGGTGTTCAGTGAGATGCCTTTAGGTCCTGATATTCTCTTGATTTTTTTAGTGGTGCTAGGTGCTTCAATTGTTCTCTGTTGTGATCTGTTGATGTTGCTATAGTATTGTCCAGATGTCACCTCATATGCCA
The DNA here is from genome assembly GCA_030765055.1 of Mantis religiosa. Classification (NCBI taxonomy): domain Eukaryota; kingdom Metazoa; phylum Arthropoda; class Insecta; order Mantodea; family Mantidae; genus Mantis; species Mantis religiosa. The sequence continues at coordinate 301,819,379 of CM060948.1, read as the reverse complement.
CAGTCAATCTTCAGTTATTTAGAATGTTGAAGTGTTTTTTTTTTCATTTGTGTATCTGTTTGTCATTGCTTGAGCGTATTACGTTAATAGAGCTACATAAGGGTTTCGTGTGCCTCTTTCGGCCAGCTGCTTGCTTTTTGTTCAGTGAAATTATTTTCTTATTTTAAGGTTTTGTATTCTTTTCTGATGGTACTATAAATATTTGTTTTTAATCAACGACCTCCCACGTAGGTCATATTGTCGTAACTAATTTAATTGACGTTAATTACGAACTGGGGGAATGTAACTAGGTGGAATTAAGGGTCAATTCGAATGGCATGAGAGACATCGGTACACCAAAAGATCGTTTTATCAGGTGACATCTAAATTACGATTTTAAAACAAAAACGAACATTACTTTGATGTAACACATTTTAATGAACTTTAGATAGAGTTACAATAAACAAAAACACATTTACCTTTTAAGCTGGGTTCAGAAGTGATGTGGTTTCACTGTATACCCTATGCGTCTATTCCCCAACAAAGTTCACCAAGAAAAAAATAAACAAACGCCACGCTATGTTAGCCTCGTGCACAAAGCGCAAATCTATCCTCACTCCGGGTCCGCTAGCCATACCAACATCTGCTTAATTAATAATGCCACAGAGAATAGACCACAGAGTAAAGCTAATATAGCTTTACCACAATATGAGACAATGAATGGAATGGGTGAGATGATGTTCAAATGAGCCCTGGCTTCATAGAGCTTACAGTTTCCTGACATTTACCTTTCAGAATATGGGAAAGTCCTGGAAAAGACGTTACCCAGGTAACTCACCCTGAACAAGATTCAAACATAGGACCCCTTGAATGTGAGGCACATGCTCTTAAAAACACGCCACAGACACAGGCTATGAGTGCTGAGGTCCACCTACTTTTTGTGCATTTACACGGGCAAAGGGCTTGCAGAAGTTGCTTTCTCTTACATAACAAGTTTATTTGAACCATTTCTGCACCCTTTGTTTGCCGTCTGTGGTAGTTGCTGCTTTTATGATGTTTTTAAGATCTATGACTGCAGCAACTAGGCCCTTCTTCTTTATTTTGTTTCCGAGAATAGTAAGCGGGTGCTTATTTTCCTGTAAACAGTTCATATTTAACTTCCTGGGAACATGCCTATTTTTATTTTATATGTCATTAAGTGCCTTTATGTTGAGGAAAGTTGTAACTGGACAGCACTTCTTAACTGGTGTCACCGCATCTGACTGGCGTACACTGTTGTCCATTATTTCCAGAGATGTACTTTGGTAGAAATTTATATGTGTAGTGCTACTGCCATTGTGAGTAAAGTATGTCCTTTTGACTGAGTGGGATGGCTCAGCTGGTTTCGTCTGTGGCCCATATTCATGAGGTGCGGGTTCTACTTCCCGTGGCCGGCCTTCTTAACCCATAGGATTTGTCAGGGGTTTACCTGGGTATGCACGCAAATCTGGGTATATTTATTATATCTCCAGAATTTCCTGTTCCTCCATTCCATCTCCATTATTATTTCACATCATCTCCCATATGGTGGTCTCTTTCAACGTAGAACTGACAGCTTGGCGAAGTTGTCTTGTACAACATTGCAAGTTGTAAGCTTCAGCAACAATTGAGGATCGTGGTATAATGGATTGATTGCGATGATCATTATAACTGAATAAAATATAAAGTAATCTTTTTCTTAAAATTAAAAAAAGAAGGCCTGTAATTTGCGTGATATTACCGGTGGGGACCGTCCTTTCTGGCCGTTAATGACACTCCGCCCCTGTCTTCCGGTAATGGAAAAGGAACGGAATTTTACAGCCAATAGCAATGCGATCAGGTATTGTGAGAGATTAAACCTCTATTTGTATTGTATCTTATTTACAATAAAATAATATGGAAATCATATAGCAAAAGCAATTCTACAAGAGTTATCTCGCTTAACGTGAAGTGCATAATATGGTACGTGTTTGTATGAGCGTGGGTAAAAAAGAATGCCTCCTATTTGTCTCTCTTTTAATTCCCAAGAAAATTGAACTTAATTTACATAGCTTAAAAACTAAAACATTCACGATTAATTTGTCACTATTCAATATAATCTACGTCCTTTTCCACATTTTTGGTCTACCTTTTAACTAGGACATGTATTCCAGTGTGGTAAAACACACGGTCTTGCTTCCTAAGCCATTGACGCACGGACATTTTCACAGCCTCCTCATCTTCAAAACGAATCCCATGATGAGCTTCCTTTAGTAGCCCGAACAGATGGAAATCTGATGGTGCCAGGTCAGGGCTGTATGGGAGGTGAGATCAGACCTGCTCAAAAAAATCAATCATAAGCAGACCCTCTGCATCCCAAAACACTGTCGCCATATCTTTCTCTGCCGACCGCTGAGTTTAGATTTTTTTTTCTTCGATGACGTTGTGTGATGCCATTCCATTGACCGCCTCTTTGATTCAGGTTCAAAAAATGAACCCTCGTTTCGTTTCCAGTAACAATTTTTTCCAGAAACTTCTCTCCCTCCAAATTGAAGCGTTTCAAATGCTTGGAGGCTATTTTTTTACTTGTTCCTTTGTTTTGGGCGGTTAAAATTCTTGGTACCTAACGTGAACAGATTTTTAGTAACCCAGTTGTTTAATAATTGTCATCACACTGCCTTTACTGAGGGAGGTAATGCAACACAATTCACCTGTTTTTACCCGGCGATCACCACGAATGAAGTCATCGACTCGCTGAATGTTGCGTGGAGTCACTGCAGTCACCGGCCTGCCGCTCCGCCTTTCATCTGCCAATGGCGTTTACCTTTCAGCTTCGTTACAGCGATGAACGCATCGTCTAACAGTGCAGACATCCACCGTTACATCACCATACACATTTTTTAGCCTTCCGTGAATGCGAATTGGCGTTTTACCTTCCACAGTCAGAAATTCAATCACAGAACTCTGTCTAATTCGAATGTCGATGTCAGTCATTTTGAGAGGGAATTCAGTGCTGCCACCTGTTGACTTAGGAAGTTACTACTGCAGGGAATTGGACAAGAAGGTTTGAGGAATTGTGGCAAATTCAAAGTTTGCACATAGCTTACTTATTTAAGGAAAAATAATAGGAGACATTATTTTTTGACCCACCCTCAAAAAATGGTCTTTGAGTTTAGGGAAAGGTATTTGAATAAATCGTATTAAAGTTTTTCAGATAGTAGGTCGCTTAATTCTCCCGAGTCATCTCATCTGCTGTCAATACCATGACATAGCGACTTGCTAATTAAAACATCTGACTCCTGTTTTTATCTTCATATACCTACAATGAAATGCAAATTCTTCAGTGGATATTTAAGTAAATTAAGAAGACGTAAATGGAGGGATAAACATATATGCGGAATTTTTGTATTAAAATGTGTAGAAGGCAAATAAATATGTACCACATCAATTTTTTTTATATTCATAGTTGAAGAATTCGGTTGAAGAATTCTTCATAAGCATTTAACACACAAGAAAGCTTTATTAGTGCGGACGGCCTATCAATAAATGTGTAGACTACTGTTTCATATTTTAAGGGGATGCAGCACCGAAATTGGTTAAAAATATGGGAAAAAAATAATTTTATTTTGTTTTTGAGTTAATAAAATACTTTGAACCTTATAGTATCATAATCCAACTAAATTTATGAGTTTCAGGCACTTAAATACACTCACATATCAATTTAAATGCCAGTACGCACGTGCATGTCGGCTCATGGATTCGCAGAATTCTGTCATTTGAGTTCGATTGAATGTACTAAATTAATACATTTGAAATTAACGGCAAAGCTTCTGGTGGCATTCTATGTGCTGGTATGATGATGATTTCTTACAATATGTGGCACCATGGAAACAAAACAGTGGCTACAAACATTGAAAGCAAATAATAATGTTTATCTTTTGTTTTGTGTAAGCTTCTAACTTGGTCGCGATTTTCTTGTGTTTCTCGTTAAATTACGTACTGTTTATATATAATTAATGAGTTTTAGCTAGGCATTTAACATTTATAAATGTGTTTTATACATCTAAAAGTGCATGTAACTGTTATATAGGTTGTAGGTGAAATAGTTTTGAAACAAGAAACCTTTTGTTGACTGTGCGCATAGGATCATGAACACGCTAAAGGATACTTGGGAAGAAACACCTAAACATAACTATACAACAATGAGAACATACTTGAGGCCTGATGTGGTAAGAAAACTAATGTATGTGTACCAAAGGCTGGCATCAGATGAAATCCTAAGGAGATGTATATTGGTTAAGACACAAAATGCGAATGAAGGTTTACACAGCATGATATGGCGTAAATGCCCAAAAGAAATATTTGTGTCAAAGAAGAGACTTCAGGTTGCTGTGACATTAAAAATCAGTGAATTCAATTTTGGTTGTCCTGCCTCACTCAAGCTGCAGTCAGAGATAATGGACACTGAGATTACACAAGCATCTCCAAAAATTAGCCAAGGGAAGGACCAATTACGCTTACTTCATTCAGCAATTACTGCCAAGGTAACTGCTAAAACATCCAAAAGCAAACTAAAATTGAAGAAAACTCCCGCAAAAGAGAGAAGGAAGGGTCAGAAGGGTCCATCTTACCTATCTGGAAGGCCTTAGTCTGCTTCAAGGTATGTAGCTGAGAAAGAAAATGTTTTGGATTTTAAAACTTGATTTACTCAGTTATAGTTTTTTGAACATATTTTGTCATTCAAAATTTTCCACACGTTGCAGTTTTGATTCAGTCCCTCTGAAATTTTCAACACATATTCCCAGAAAACAAACAAATACTTCTATGGAAGGAATTTTTAATGTTCATTATATTTTTAAAGTTATTGATATATAAAGTAAAAGGGTTAATCGTTTTTTGTGGCTTTTTTGTTTGCTCCATGCCTTATTTTTTCTCCCTGTGGAACTAAAAGCAGTATCAGAAATTCATATGATATATCTTTTCTTCATAACCATCTGAATATTTCTAGAAATAGGAAAACTAAAGCATTGAAAATTTTCATCACGTGGAGCGGTTTGAATTTTGCCCAAATTTTCAAATTCAAAAATTAATTACTCTAAAACTATTACAGATACAAAAACCAAATTTTGAATTCTGTGTTCACTATGCATGAGAACAAAGTGGTAAACGTTTCAGCAAAATTTCTTAAAAATTGCTGGATTTGGAGTTTTCAGTGCTGCATCCCCTTAAAGGTCCCAAGTTTGTGTTTCGTTTGGCCAGAATCTGGGAAATAGAAAATTCAAGCTTTGAGTGTAAATTTTCATTTTCTGCAGTAACATATCTGTAACAGTAATTGCAACTGTATGAGCTGGATAATTAAATGCGATGCCAAAGTACACCATATAAACCTCAAGAGATTAAAAAACAAGTCGGTATGTGTTCCATGATCAACGTTCATTTCGGAAATTCGAGTAAAATTAGGAATCGCATTATGAATTGGAACTATGTAAAGCAACGCTCTTGTGACATATTTAGGTTACAAATCATGCCTCACATTTCGTCCCGTTACTCTTAATACAGGTGAACGACAGCACCATATTATTTCCGCCACAGAACATTCTTGACGTTTAACTTCATGCGTATCTTTGATCATGCTAAAGAGCCCATATACGACGCGAAATTACACATACCATATTTACAGACCTGATAAAATATTAGCTTTCCAAAGCTGTTACGTTCCCTTTAATTTTCAGCATATATACCTATTTTCATCAACGTTTGATACGACACGTGTGCGTAGGGATGTGGAGTATCACTCTGAGCAAACAAGTGAACTTGTGCCAAGAGAAAATAACATCATAAATTCATAAAAGCGTGAGAGGAGAATTTATTTGGTCGAGAGCTCATGCATATCTGATGACATGCGGGTCATAAATATGAGAAATAATACCGCCCTGTGACTTATAACTAAAAACGCTTGGCTAAGTCTCCGTAAATAACGTGTCCTGCGTTCTGCTTCCATCTGTCCCAGGCAGGGCTAGAGAATTAATTCAGTAACCGCACATGTATGTCCATCTTAAGGAAAGAAAATACTAGCAACTTACTTAATCTTGGGAGTAAGTCCATATACGTTTATTTAATTCCGATACCGCTGAGGGAGGTGACGTCGTGGAAAGTGTGCGACCCACATTCGAGGTGTCCGGAGTTAATCACGTGCCACCACCAATTGAAAATTTGTGTTTTTTCGGGTCGGTAGGCGAACACCATGGTAGTGCTCTAAAGCCTGTTTAGTTAACTCGTGTGCACGTCGGCCGATGCCTTTGACGGACCCTTATAATCGTTTTACAACCCCGCCCCTCCTTCTCCCAGACCTTTCTGTAAGGTTGCCAACTTTCTCGATACGTCATGGGTATCGTACGATGTTTCGTCTAAATAAATTATCTCATGTCCATTGCTGCAAAACGTCCTTAGTTTTGATATATATATATATATATATATATATATATATATATATATATATATATATATATAGGTGTGTGTCTGTGTGTGCGCGCGCGCCTGTGTGTGTGTGTCGCCAAGTTACAATTCTACTGGATTCCATAATAGCCTTTCTATTATTCAAAGTGCGGTATTTGAAACCCAGCTCCATAAGGAAAATCACATATTTCTTGTAAATGTGCAACCAATTCGTCTAAGGTGGGCGCACTCCCTTTTGCATAGAATCTATAAATTTCTCGACGAATTAAGTCGCATGTGAAATTATCTAATTTACAGAAACGTTTCTTTTTGTTTTCACAATTGGTCGGCCTCTATGGTATTCCTTTCGCCACAATAATTCTCACAATAATTCTTACTGTATTTCTGTGAATACCCAGAATTTGTCATCAGGTTCATTGCACGACCCCTTACCAAGATTATTTGTGAGCACATATTTATATGTGTTCAAAACAAGCGCTTGAATTTACTTAGAAACTCTTTCCGTTATAACTTTGTGTTTTGAGGCTTTTCCGGTAATATAACTTATCCCAGTTATTCACACTATTGTCATCACTTTGATTATTTTCACGTGACTGAAAGTAATCTACTACTTCATTTGCATTTACCACTGCATTTACCTCCCACGGTCTCTACAGCGTGATACACTAAACTCAAAATAAGTACTTGATTTTCAGTCTCTATTTACATTGGTTGTATTTTGCATTTCAGTATTTATGAGCATTCTGAGAATTAGAATGCGTCACATTATTTTTAGCAATGAAATTAATCGCATTATCGTTGTTGGCTTAACATTGCTTTGAGCCCAAGTATTTTATAAATACAATTTAGTACTTGTTACTAGTGGCTTCCATGCATGCATGTATAATTTTCTATGCTCGTTCTTTTAAACACATATCCGTCATGAATTCGTCACACAGCAAAATTATCACGGTATTATGCTCATAATTCTTGTGTACCATTTTCATCTGAGTACACATGCACTTAATATCGGCGTTACTGAGAGACACACAAAAAGAATCATACCCTGAAAATGTACTAAGTAGCATGTTTTCGTACGTAGAAGGAATAACAAAGTACAATTTTCACACTAATTTACTCTTTAAAAGTCGTCCTAACGACTATTTAGCCGTTATTTTGTTTTTAGATTAGATTTATTATGCATATTCCAAAATGTTACAATTTACAACTTTTGGCTACATTTATTTGTTTTTACCTTCTTGCTACCCTCGCTTACATGACACCCTGGTCTTCTGCTCTTAACCTCCATGCCTCCTTATTGCATAATTAGCCCCATTCTTGCACCTCATCTTCATTTCTTATATTCTTTTTAGTTCTGGCCCATTTTTCTTTTACTTTCTGCAAGAACTCACCAATACATCTTACCTTCTTTTCCTCCCTGCCTGTTAACATTTTATAGCTACTATCCTATTCTCTACTTTTTCCCATTTTCCTTCCAAAACCCTTTTTCTCCAAATTGCAAACTCGTCGCATTATCACATACTGTTCTATGCTTTCTCTTCCCCCCACACAAATCACAAATTCCCTTTTCCCTACTCCTTATCCGTCTTAGAAATGTTGTTCCAAGCTAACCCTTCTCTCTCTTGCCTATTACAGTAATCTACATATGCTTCTCATCCCCAATTTCTTTTTATTTGCTTGTAAAATTGTAAGGATTTCATATTTTCTAGACTTCCCCATATTTCCTGTCTTTCTATAACTTCTATTCTGCATTTTACTTATTTACACACATCGCATGTATTCCTTTCCTCTAATCTCCATATATCTCCCATTCCTATCTTTTCCACAATTCCTCCTACCTCCGTCCGCCAACTATTTGATTTCGCTGATCTTTTTTGCTGTCTCATGTATAATTTCACAATTTCCGCTTCTTCTTTAACCAAACACCTATACCAAAATGTTATTATTCTTTCCATTATTATTCCATTTCTTCTTGTCTTTCCTAATTCTACTAAAGCTACTTCCCTAGGTACTAACCTTGGTAAGCTTAGTAGCTCTTTACAAAACCTTCTGTAGTTTTGGTACACTGTTTTGTTTACCTCTGTGCCCCGCCTCCCAGATCTCCACTGCATACAATATTTTGGATTCAACTAGTGCTTCGTACATTCTTTTTAACCATTTGGTTGTCATTTCTAGTTTCTATTTGCATATTCCTATTCCATTCATTGCCGACCATCCTTTTGCTTCAGTTTTTCTCCTGTTGCTCCCCACTTTACATTGTTATTCAACCTTACTCCTAAGTATTCAAATTCATTGACTACTTCTACCCTTTTGCCATTTAGTACCCACTTTTCATTTTTTTAGTTTAACTCCCTTCATGAAGACCATAACTTTCGACTTATTTATGTATATTTTTATTCACCACTCTTCACAGAATGTCTGGATTTCATTTATTGCCTTCTGCAATCCTACTATCGTTATAGATCCTACCATTAAGTCATCCGCATATAGCAGACCAGGAATTTCTTTGTTCGCTATTACCAGCCAGTGCTAATTTCCTTCTGTAACATTGTCTGTTATCTTCAATGAATAAGTTAAATAAAATTGAACTCCTTTTGCATCCTTGTCTTAGGCCTATTCTTTGTTCTGTTATCTCCATAATTGCATTTCTCCCACCTAATGCAAAACTTCACCCCTTCATAGATTTTCCCTACTTGTTTTATATATTACCTACTTACCCCTTTTATCCTCAAATACCAAACTAAAGCTTTTCGGTTTATCGTATCAAAAGCTTTCTAAAATTCCGCAAAGAACATATATACCCTCCCTCTCTTCTTCCTGAGGTGTTTGTCTATTACAGTATTTATTATGAACATATTATCCATTGTCCGTTTCCCTTTCCTGAAACCTGCTTGAAATTCACACAGATTTAGCAGTTATTTATTATTTTAAAGTATAATTTATCGCATTGCTTTGATCTTGGTATATAAAAATAAGTAAAGGTCATTGTTACAAATTTTAAGTTTGGTTTATTGAGTTGAACTATCTTTTGCACTAAAACGGCTGTTACGACTACAACAAAGCGAGCTTAATATTTGAAATTTTTAAATGGAATCATTAGATAAGGAACATATGTTACTATAATTTTACAGAGTATATATTCAGATTATATATTATATTATTATATTATTATATATTACTATATATTATATTATTATATTCACTAATTCAAATTTTGCTATATGAGTTGTAAATGAATGTAAGACAGAGATAGGGTGGTGGTACTTGCATAAAGTCTTTGGCAATGGCGGCGATTCCCGTTTGCGAGCCGTCCAGCCGTCACATGTGCAAACGTATGCGCGAAATCAGTCAGTTGGTTACACACAAGTAAAGAACTGTACGGGACCAAGATCTGTGTGGTGCTTGATTCGGGGGAATCAGTATGAACGATAGGGGGGATAATCTGGTGACAAGAGGCAATGCTTGCATAAACAGACATTAGTGTAATTGTTATTTCTTAAACGAGCGAAGCAGACGATGATGTGGATGATATCACAGAGCTTCACCAATGCCCTTAGAGTAGCACACCAACGTCACACAGAGCTGGATGGGACTCGCTTCTAAGCTTAGTTACATTAAATGCAGGGATTTTATGGAAGTACGGTTACCCTACACACAACTTACAGAAATTATGTATATTGTTCATACTTTTCCACTTCATAATTTATATTTGTTTTTCTTGTTAGTACGATCTTTGAATAATAAGATAATGTTAGGTGTAGGTTAAAGGTATTTCAACACAGTGGGACACCTTCAGACAAGATGAACCTAATGAACCTATTAAGGCTACCATTTCCAGAAGGAACGAATTAAATAAGTAAACCATAGGAGGGCATAGTTGAAAGCAAACAAGCTACAGAGAAGCCGGGAAGTCCCTTTCAGTTTCAAGTTCAGATCCCGTCCGTTATTGGAGCTACCCAGGAAGGGTAGTCAACGAACCGCCAACCAAACTGCCCTCATGTCCAAGGGGAGGATACTTTCCTTTCAGAAACATCCGCGCCATCTATCCAGTGCTACCATAGTCATGAAACCTAGAAGCACAAATAGAAATGGAAAAAGTAACGAAAATAAAATAAATAAAAGGCGATGGTGATAGATGAATAACCACACCATAATTCGTTTACTGACCAGGAAAAACCACACAAAAGCCATAGGTTTGGTGGTTGGAATTCGAGCATGTGACCTTCGAAACACGAGCCTCACACGTTGCGTGGAGCCATGGAGGCATATTGCTTTGTAAGAAAGTTAACATTACGATTACTAATTCAATGGAATCAAACCCTTTGTAGTCTTAAACTGAGCCTCTTCCGTAAGTATACATTTGTGAACGTCGGCCACAGGTGTCAAAATGAAATGACACCGCAGATAGGTGAGAACGAGCTTATTGCAGCTACTACAGTGTTCATATGTACCAAATCCTATAAATAAACAAGATGAGATGACAAAGGTATACAGATGAGGCCTCTCATGTGTGTAAGTTTATTTAACCACAATTTTAGGTTTAGATAGTTTCCACTGACATGAAGGTTTCCAAATAGCACATGGAAAGCTGTTTCATTACAACTGCGCAACGTCCTCAAAGCAAACCGTCCAACACTGTGCCAATTGTTGGCTAACATCAGACGCTTTATGTGGCAGCTGTTGTCTTCTGGGTTATCTTGTCTTTAGTTTATTACTTTCTCTACGTACCTAGTAGCTAGAGAAAGTAAAGACGTTTTAGTAGCGGCGTATATGTGTGCGCGTCTTCAACATCTACGTATTTCTCTGTGTGAAGTAGAGCTAAAAAGTGAAATACCGGATAGATTTCAAACTTGGTATTATTTAAATGCAAGATCCCCTCACTTCAAGCTAAACTTTGCATGAAACACTCTTCCAACATTTTCATTTTCCCATTGATGATATAAGGTTGTGATTAACATACATTTCAGTTATTTTCATGACAAATGAATTGTATATCTATCTTTAACTTTCTGCGAAGAGCCTCTGAAGTCCTTCTGATGCTCAGTGACTTTTTATAAATGGTAAACCGTAAGAGGTAAAGATAAAAATAATATAAAATCTGTGACAGCATGACCTAGTATTTAGTTCCCCACACCAAACTTTATACATTATTTATCGGGATTAATTTTATAATAACTTAAACAAATAAAATACGAACTAAAGTAAGACCTGAAGCTTTCCTGGTGACGAATGCGCTCACTTTCTTCTCGAGCAGCCAGCCATTTGAAAAGATGATTAGATATCAACGTTTCGGGAGTGTACATCTCTCCCATCATCAGGATATTTATAAAATGTTATAACCACAAATTAAATACTGGATATAACACAACTAAAACAAAGACAAAGCACTATCAAAATTTGCATTACCGAACAAAAGACTGTTTTCAGTAAATTAAAATGCCAGATCAGGAGATGACGTAAGTATAGAAAATTGTGTCAAAAAACGTAACTACTTAACTTGATCATCAAGCTGTATTGACATTAGCTTCTTAATTAGACGGATTTTCATTTTAAAGGCCGGTTTCTAAGAGGAGCTGAACTGAAATCCAGCATCACGATTAAGCATGCTCCTTCCAGAGGAAATCGCCAAAGCCTCCTTAATTCTCCGCTCCCAGTAACTGTTGCATTCTGCCAAGGTGGTCTTCTCCCGAAAATTGGCTCTATGGTCGTTATCAAAACAGTGCTCTGCCAGCCCAGACTTCTCAGGTTGCAACGGATGTTCCTTTCATGTTCGATTATTCTAGTAGGGATGATCTTTCCGGTTTGTCCTATATAATATATATGGCTTAACCGCGATGCTGGATTTCAGTTCAGCCCCTCTTGGAAACCGACGTTAAAAATGGAAATCCATCGAATTAAGAAGCAAAGATCAATACAGCTTGATAATCAAGTTAAGTAGTTACGTTTTCTATACTCATGCCATCTCCTGACCTGGCGTTTAATTTGCTTGAACTGTAACCGGGAGCTACGTTACAATTATACAACTTACTTTGATGCAAGTTAAACTTTGTACACATTATAACTTCACTCTAGCACCTGCTATTACATGATTTTGAACTGCACCCGAGAGCTAAGACAGTTTTAAGTCACCATGCGCGCGCTATGAAAGGAAAGCCCCGACTGCTCTGTCTCTTCAGCTCCGAGAGCTGTTCGAGAGAGGAACCGACGCAACCTTCACGCGCTCATACGGAGAAAAAGGGAAACACAAGACAACTGAGGCACAGGCCTCGTAAAGGAAAGGTGCAGTCAGCACATACTGAAAACAGTCTTTTGTTCAGTGATGCGAAATTTGACAGTGTTTTGTCTTTGTTTATAGCTGTGTTATATACAGTAATTAATTTGTGGTTATAACATTTTATAAATATCCTGATGATGGGAGAGATGTACACTCCCGAAGCGTTGATATTTAATCATCTTTTCACCTGGCTGGCTGCCCGAGAAGAAAGTGATACGGAATAATAACTGAAATAAATGTAAAAGTAATGAAGATTAAATAAAGTAACTCAAGTAGAATAAAATAAAGTAGTGAAACATAAATTACAATTAAATACACAACGTTAATTAATAAGTTCTACCTACTTACTAGTATTCAGCATCACAAGTTAACTGGTTACTAGCTATTATCATATGTATTTCTAAAATTAACAATAACTGATACCGCTTACCACTTGTACCCAGTACAGATATATTTTATGGTTTCCTGAATAATAACTATTAATTGTAGTTCAAGGTTTAAGACTTACATATTTAAAATATAATAAAAGTAATATACGTTATGTGGAATAGGTCAAATCTCTCTCCAGCCGTACATATTTTTCACAACGTCGTCACCATGATTCCATAATCGTTGCGAACGCTACTTCAGGCGTGTGTTTTACCCACTGGAAAATCGCTGAGGCAGTAGTGGCTCGACTAGTGAGTCTGCGACCACGGAGAGTGGGAAACAACCAAAAGTCACTGGGAGCCAGGTCAGGTGAATGGAGACCATGCTGTCACGAAGAACCTCCTGCGTCGCGTTCGCCAACACTTTTGTTGACACTTCTCGCATTTTCAGACCTTCATGCAGGATTGTATGCACAGATCCCACGGAAATGCCAATTTGGAGCGATGTCTGTAGCGCTCAATAGGCGATCCTCAAAAAACGTTCTGCACTTGCTGGTTCGTGTCGTCAGACCGGCTGGTGCGAGGCCGTGACTGTTTTGGTTTGTTATCACACGATATTCTGCCTTCAATGAACTATCGCACCCAGGAACGCACATTAGACACATCCATGTAAATGAAATGTGTAGTGTTTAACGCCCGCTTTTACTACATATGGCACCGCAGGCGGTGACACTGATGGTACATGGGATGGAGATGGAGCACCTGTGGAATGAGATGGTGGGGGAAACCGGAGGTCCCGGAGAAAACCCACCCCAGCGCCGTGTTTTCCACCACAAATCTCACTTTGCGGTCGCCTGGGATCGAACCCGGGCCGCCTTGGTGAGAGCAAAATGGTCTAACCACTGTGCCACGGCGCGGCAAACACGACCATGGTACCATCACCATGTGCCTCACTAAACTGGCGATTAATTTCGATAGGTGTCACACCACGAAAATGGAGAATACCTTTCTAAAATGGGAACACGTTACTTTTTCATGCAATGAGAACGGAGTTTCATAGCTTTCACAGTGCGGCCAGCTCTTAAAACACTTCACTAATGCTTAAGCCTACTGATCGTCCTATTCCCAGTGTACTTGGAAATAAATAACTAATAAAATATTTCAGGCAATTGATCATGTTAGTTAACATGAAGAGATAAAACCAAAAGCTTTTGAAAGGCTAATTTAAGAATGGATGCATGAAGTCTCCACAGTTTTCTCTCATGGGATTTACGTGTTACCATTCTAATTAGTTTAGAAATTATTTCCAACTCAACCCCTCAGCAGTATGAAAAGAATAGTAACGAGTTTGATGAAAAAAAGACTTCAGCAAAAGCACATACGTATGTTTGCCATCTGACTGTCAAATATAATGTACACAGGACACTTCAATCCTAATGTAAACGTCTGGTAAGGAAGAGAGACAGAGATAGTGTGACAGATGACCGTTAGGCTATTGATTGTCCAAGGAAGATAATGGGTGTTACCTTTTATTTGCATATCTTCCCTGATGCAATCAATATCCTAACGGTTATCAGTCTCCCTATCACTATCTCTCTCTTTCTCTCTTTCGCTCTTTGTCTTCCCTTGCAGTCCTTTGCATCAGGATCGAAGTAGTCTGGTAACTATTTGGGGCTTCAGAGATGCGGTATGCCACTCGGAGTCACGTTATTCACTAACTGGAGTTTGTAGCTAGCCCACTTTCAATCAGCAGAAATTGATTCGTCTCTAGATTTAACCAAACAGAGGCACCAGAATATCTTCCGCTCATGGAGTAAATCACATAATTGGAGGTAGTTTGGCTTTCCTGTGTGCACACCCTAACTGCTGTGTCATTCTTAATTATAACTAGTGTAACCGCAGTATCAGGCAGCAATTAGGAGGCGGCGAATTATTCGAAATCAGGTAATTAAAAAAGAAGGTAAATTAATAAAAATGCTCTGCTAAACTAATATAAAAATTTTTTAAAATAATATGAAACTAGAATGGATAGAATAATGATTAAAATAGCAGTTGACTTAAAGAATAAGACGGGAAGAATATAATTTAATATACATACAAGCATCCAGGCAAGGAAAAGAAAACATTCTTGTATCAATCTGTACATTTCGGAGAGACAGGAAGGGAGGACCGTAATCTTCTTTGGGCTAGTAATAGTTCAATGCCTGAGAACTATAGTATACTTCCAGCCAGGAATTTGTCGGGACAAATGGGCTTTCAAAATGCAGTTGAGCATGAAAGCTAAAGGGATTTACTTCGGTGATTTGATAACGAGGTATACCGTTACAAACAACTCAGGGTAGGCGTTCCCCAACTTGAGGTGCGCTGAACGTCAATGAGTTAGATGAGTTTTGCAAACCAATGCGAAAACTCAAAATAAATGAGAAACCAATAATAATGTAATATTTGAGAAAGGCGAGCTAGTTTGGTCATGTGATGAGGTAGAGAGGGGGTCAAAATAAAGTTCGCACTGAATCGTGAAGTAAGAAAAATTTAGTTAAAATGTGATAATACGACAGGAAGGACGTGTTCATGCGGGTTGAGAAGTGAAGCGAAGATTTATAAGTCTGAAATATAGGGAAGCTGAGATTAGTGCAACCAGCGTAAGTTGAAGCAGAAACCTCAGGTTCCAAGAGGGAAAAGATAACTAGAAATTAATACAACAGTGCAGATCATAAATAAGCATAATGGGAATAAAAAGGGAATAAATGATATAAGATTAAAGTTAAAAAGAATATTCGAAATTGCAATATAGTGCAAATGAAGGAAAAACTGGGCAGAAGTTGCTTCTGAACAGACACGAGGTACGAAGTAATAACAATGGAACAATAAACCTTCGAAGGTTACCCCGACACTGAGACACCAGCAAGGTATGCGAAGCTTAAGGGAAATGCAGCCAAGCATGACAGAATGCCGTTATGACGCTGAGAGGTCATACAACCCAAAGGGGTTGAAAATATTACTGCTGCATAGGAAAGACAGACGAATGTGACCAATAAGAGAAAATTTAAGAAATAATCCCTGCCAATAAAATGTAGAGTAAACCACGTGATAGGCGTAAAATAGTAAAGGAATAGAAAATGGGCGGTGATAGATGAAAAAAGCGAGAATAGAAGCTGGGAATACGACGGTGGGAAAAGCGTCACTCTGGTACTTCATACAACGGGAAGAAGGCGTGTTATTGGGAGAGAAGTAGGATCCGATGTTGCAGTCCGAAGCAGAGTTATGGTCTTGAGGACAGTGCAAAATAGGGAATAAAGGGAGTTAGCAAAGCAACGTAAAAACGTTAAGGAGAAATGAAAACTAGGAAGGCAACGAAAGTGCTAGCAAGAGAGTAAAGAGATAGCCAGGTTAAAGAAAATAAAGGAATAGAGAGATGGTAAGCACGACTTTTCATAACCGAACCCTGAGAAAGAGATCCGAGCTCACTGACAATTACACAAAACACCAACCTCTCCATCTCACCGTCAAACTCCTTCATAATCCTTCCCTACCAAAGCACTCAAAAGG
This sequence comes from Mantis religiosa, assembly GCA_030765055.1. Classification (NCBI taxonomy): domain Eukaryota; kingdom Metazoa; phylum Arthropoda; class Insecta; order Mantodea; family Mantidae; genus Mantis; species Mantis religiosa. The sequence goes on along the minus strand of CM060948.1, from coordinate 301,802,756 downwards.
ACAACGAACCAAAAGGAACCCACAAAGTGGAAGCAGCATTAGAAGTTTATCAGAGCAAAGTAGTCACCGTATAAAGAAGAAATAGGAACAGCGCGGAAGTAAATTTAAACAAGTATTCCAGGGATTCAATTAAAATTGAATTCATGTTACGAATTTTACTAACAGGTGGTCACCGATCCAAGTCGATAAGCAAACTGAGTAGGAGTTAAGCCAAACGATTCTGCAACAAACAATGTGTTATTAAAACGACTGAGTAGCCAAAAACCACCAAAATCCATTTCCTACAAGCTTTCACCTGAGGATAAGAGAACTCAAAGCTCCAATTAAAACCCGATCAATTTAACTCTGATATGCGGGTTTGCCGAACTAGCTCGGCTGCATGACGTTGAATGGGTGATCCTTTCAATTAGAATGAAGAATTAACACCTTTTTCTTTCCCACGTATTCTATGAAATTATTTTATAATTATTTATATGATGTATATTCCTCTCCACACCTTATAATTGTAATTTCCTATAATTTCAGCAATTTATAAAACTTAATGAAGTGTTTTCTGATATGGCATAAAATAATGTAAACATTGGCATAACTTCGTCTTTCGTTAACATTACCAGGTCAGTCAACTTATTTTCGAAAGTTTTGAATAGGTTCTAAGGGAGAAATTTAGAACGATAATCAATCGGAATATTCGAGTAACCTGTTACATAATTACAGTTGGTGTAATTCAAAACCTTTTGCATTTGTTTGGTGTCATTGTTATTTAATAACGTAAGAGGCAGATATTTTTAGCATGTTACAGAAACCTCTAAAGTATACAAAGAAATAGAGATGAATGAGTGGCATTTGAACTACGACTAGAGTATTTAATTTTTCATTCTGGTTCTACTTATACAAACGTTAGCCTACACAGGGCTAGTATGGAAGAAATTATTATGCCAAATTGAGATGAAGATATAAATTTGAAATCGAATGTTTATTCAGCGATAATTTTAAAATGCTGTGATTCACAGCATCTTTTCTATATTAAGCGTGAAGGAACACTTAATTTTGTTCATAGCCTCTTTAAAAGCTATGAGAATCTTTTACGTGAGGATTTTAGGCCCTCCACAGGATTTGTACAGGCGACCTCGGGAATCGATTCTGCCGTTCAATCTCAGTTGTTTCATAACATCGTTTCAATGGTTTCAAATGATATTTTCTCTCTTTTTACACATAATTATTTAGCGTATCCTACTAAATACTTCATTATGTATTGTGCAAAGAAGATAAAGCAGAGCTATCGTTCCATGAAGGTTGCTGAACTGCAATTTTATTGGTATGGCATGCGAATCATAGCATTACAAAAACATTTGATTCTCCTTTCCTTTGTTGTACCTTGTTTGTGCATTTGTTTTGCACGAATGTACCAATCTTGCATTTGTTTATTCTCTGGAATAACTATGTTATAACTCAAGACAATCTTAACTTAAAGTCAAGGCAATTCTTAAGCATTTTCAACTTCAATGTTTTGCATTCAAGTACAAGGGTACTGTAGAACGATTTCAATAATTTAGAAAATTCAGGAATGAAAAAAGATAAGCAAGACTTCCATAGCCGTAGGTCCACAGAAACACTTGCGCTGTTTAATAAAAGATTTATGAAAGTTGGTTGAGTGATATTTTAGATTAACCCACCCACCCTCACACCCATTCCCCAAACATAACCATTTTCTATATTTAACAATATTTGTTTAAATTTTGAGTCTGCGTGTGTATATTTCTTAAGCTCCTACGCACAACCAAAGTTGATACCAGATATACAGAGGTTTACATAGGTATTCCAACGTAAACATATTTATTACTCATATTATTTTAAAGCTACTCAGAGTAAGCATACGCAAATACAGCTTGTACAAACTAAACTTGAGTCTTCCATTAAACATATAAACATAAATAGCAAATAAAACTAATTTGCACCACAAGGAGAAATAAAACGGTTACTTTAAATCTGTAAATAAATATTCTAACAGAGAACAACTAGTATTTAGTTATCATCCCCTTTCTTTGAATTACTGCTGATAATCGTTTGAGCATCGTCTCTATGTGTTGTTTAGTGACTACAGAGTCCATATTTCTCCAATCTGTTTGAAGAAGTTCTTTTAGATGGTCCTTGCTTCTGATGTGATGCTTCCTCACATGCTCCTCGAGTTCCTTCCAGATGCTTCCTATAGGATTTAAATCTGGAGATTGGGGCGGTGTCTTCAAGGTGTGAGGAGTGTTGTACACGATCCAAAGCCTTACAATTTCAGCAGTGTGCTTCGGATTATTCTACTGCTGGACGTAATAATCATGCATTAATCCCATATTCTCTGCACTCTTTTTAAGATTGTTTTCAAGAAACCCCTTGAATTCAAATTTTCCATGACGTCATCTATGAACACCAGTTCCCCAAAGCCAGATGAAGCTATACAGCCCAATACTATCACACTACTGCCACCATGTTACACTGTAACTACCATGTTCTTAGGTTCCCATTCTGTATTTGGCAGTCTCCATACTTTAAGACGTCCATCACTCTTGTATAAGGAGAATTTGCTGTCGTCCAACTAGAGAACCTTATCCCAGATTTATGTTGGTTGCACCACATGCTGTTTTGCAAATTCTATTCGCTTTTTCATATTCACCTTATTAACATATGGTTTCTTTCTAGAAACCCGCGAATTGCACCCAGTACTATTTAAATCCCGCTCAACTGTTCTGGTGTGAATCATAGTGCCAGAATATTGCTCAAGGCATCCTCTCATCTGAGATGCAGTGACTCTCGGATTCTGCTGCCCCATTTTTATTATTTGCCTCCTGTTTCTGGTGGTGAGTTTAGAAGTAGCGCCATTTCTAGGATTATTTACAACAGTATTCGTCTGTTTGAAGCGTTAAATTAAGCAACACACTGTAGTTTTGCTTCTGTTATTGGTTTTGGCAACTTCAGAGAGAGAGATAAGCTTGTTTGCACATATTCATCACGATATTCCTCTTTGCCACCGTTGTCTCCTTACCTTTACCTCCCATATTACTTGTGAGCTCACAATCGGCTAAATAACTTTGAGCACACTGTCTCGAGGCATAGCATAAACACAACTCCTATGTGGTAGGGGCGTTTAGGGTACGTTCAACCACCTTTCTCTCCGTTCGATTGGGTACGTTCGAATACTTATGTGGTCGCGCCGTGGCTCAGTGGTTAGACCGCTTGGCTGTCACCACGGCGGCCGGGATTCGATCCCAAGTGACCGCAAAGTGAGATCTGTGGTGGACAACACGGCGCTGGGGCGGGTTTTCTCCGGGACCTCCGGTTTCCCCCGCCATCTCATTCCACCGCTGTTCCATCTTCATCTCATGTATCATCAGTGTCACCGCCTGCGGTGCCGTATGCAGTAAAAGTGGGCGTTAAACACTACACATTTCACATTTCGAATACTTATGTCCTCCAGTAAGAGGGGCAATAGGATAAACATAGTACAGATTGTGTAATAAATTCAAGCAAATTGATATTTTAAGTATTGTTTCCGAGACATAAAAGGTTAATATTTGCATATTTAAAACTTCATACCTGCCAAATAAATATTACAGTATTTATAGAACGCGAAATGTTACATGTTATATTATTCGAATACTTCTGTCAGCCTCTGTACGTGGGTCATTCAAAAGTTAGTGGCAACACAGCCTGCATCTGGCGCTGTCAGCGGTAAGTCATGTAAACTGGTAACAATAAAAAACAAGAGCGTCTATTGTTTGTGAGCTGTAAGTTTGAAGGCAATAATTTTATTTAATAAGATGTTCTTAATATGTTAAATAGTAGGCTTTTATCTAAAATGATCTAAATATGTTTAGCAAATACACACAAAAATGCTTCATTAAGATTCATGTTGCAATAGGAATCAATGCCTGACAGTGCCATACAGAATTACTGGAAGCTTGTGGTGGACAGACTTTACCATATCGGGGCGAATGCATTTTGTAGAGGAAGAGAAGACGTGCAAAAGAACGTGGAGCTGGCAGACCGCAATCAGCAAGTGAAGATGTGCATATGAATGCTGTTAGAGCACTGCTTGAAGAACATCGTTGTTGGTCTTGTATTGAGCTAGCAAGGGAAGCTGGAGTTGCTCCCGGTACGATTCTCCACATACTGAAGAAGAAGTTAAAATGAGTAGAATCCGTGCTGGATGGTTTACACACTATCTTACAGAGGAAATAATGTGGCAGAGGATGGAAACAGCGTGATTAGACTTAGAAATGAGTGGCGGCACATTGATTTACCACAGCAACAGAACAAAAGGGAGCAACAGGTTCCACTTAGTCATATTCGTTGTTGATGGTGTTATCACTCACTCAGTTCCTCAAGGAAATCATGAGAATGGTGCATTTTACAGTCACTTTATGGACTGCCATTTACGACCAGCATTGCGTCATAAACGTCCAAATCTCCTGAATTCTCATCCAATTGTGATACATGAAGTGCTCGACTCAAACGTCTGCTCCTGTTGTTAATTACCTCGCAGATTAAACTGAGAAATTCTGGAGCGTCCTCCATACTTCCTAGATATGAGCCCATGTGATTTTGAACTTTATGCGAAAATTAAATTACCACTTATAGGATTTTCGCTTTAGAATCAGACAGGCAATTGAGGTAGCAGCAGTAGAGCAGTCTGTTCGAATATTAGAAAAACAAGACGCTGTGAATGGCATCCGTCGGCTCCCTAATGTCTGGAGGCAAGTTCTTCATGTTGGAGGAAACTACTTCTAAGCACTGCAATAATGTCACTGCTCCAAAAGTATTTTATTTGTTGTTAATTTAAATGTTTCCAGTAATTATTAAACGACCTAAGTATATGAATATAAAGTGCTTCTTAGGATAAGAGTAAAAATACTACGGTGGCAGATATTATCACAAGACAATGCGTTTGTTGACTTTGAAAAAGCCTTCGATAGGGTAAACCGATGCAAAATGTGGCAAATATTGGAAGAACGAAGATACCCACAACAATTAGTAAAAATGATACAATGCTTCTACTTCCAAACAAAAATAAATGTGAGGAACAATGGTAAAATTTCTAAAAAAAATTCTTACTAATCAGGGTGTCAGAGAAGGGTATAGTTTATTATCTACAGTTTTTAGTACTCATATTGACGACCTAGTGTGCAAATGGAAGCAGCTAGTGAATGTAGGTTTTAAAGTTTCAAATAAACACTTTTAAAATATTTTATTGTTTGCTGACGACTTAGATATAATACAAAATAGTGAGTCTGCCCTACAAAAATCTATTTTTAAATTTAGAGAGCTTTGTAAGCAATATAATATGAAAATGTCTTTTATAAATTCAAAGGTAATGGCATTCATTGGGAAAGAGCCAATTAGAGCAAAAACTGTTATAAATAATCGTTGCGTTGAACAGGCAAACCATTTTAACTACTTGGGAACTGATGTTAGCTATGACAAGGAATATGATGTCTACAATAGATTATGCAAATTTAAATCAGTGTGTGGAACAATAATTAGAACATTTAGAAACAAAATACGTAAAGAAACAAAATTAAAGTTCTACAAAGTTATGGCTGTACCTATACTGACATACGGAAGTGAGACTTGGACGTTAAATAAAAAGCAACAGAGTAAAATACAGGCTTCAGAAATGAAATTCTTGAGAAATGTGAAAGAATGCACCAAGAGGGACTTAATAAGAAATGAAAATATAAGAGAAGAGCTGGACATTTTTAGTATGAATGATAGGTTAAAAGATCTCAAACAAAAATGGAAGGAACATGCTGAAAGAATTCCAGATAATAGACTTACAACACAAATATTACACTATCATCCTAAAGGTAGGAGATTGGTGGGCAGACCCAGTAAACGATGGCTGGAGGACTTCGAAGGCGGAAGAGGCACTTGATCGCCTATGCCATGAACTGAAGAAGAAGAAGAAGAAGAAGAAGAAGAAGAAGAAGAAGAAGAAGAAGAAGAAGAAGAAGAAGAAGAAGAAGAAGAAGAAGAAGAAGAAGAAGAAGAAGAAGAAGAAGAAGAAGAAGAAGAAGAAGAAGAAGAAGAAGAAGAAGAAGAAGAAGAAGAAGAAGAAGAAGAAGAAGAAGAAGAAGAAGAAGAAGAAGAAGAAGAAGAAGAAGAAGAAGAAGAAGAAGAAGAAGAAGAAGAAGAAGAAGAAGAAGAAGAAGACAATGCGCCTAATGGAAATAGCATATGCCTGGGCGTGTTTACTGTCACCAACGTGCGAGCTCTTAACTGTAGCAGTTTGAATGGTAAAACTACAATTCGATCTATGCTGAATGTCATGGGCAGTAAACGTGAACAAATGAAAACATCTGTGGCCATTTCTCTCCAATGCTAAAGGAGTCAAGCTACAGAGCACTGTATGGCAAAGACTGTGTTAGTGTGGATGTTCTGGTGCTGGTCACATACATAGTAGTTTGAAATTTCTTCTCGTGTGAATATAAACGAGCCTTGAGTAGTTTATGAACGTAAATTGATATTCTAGGCATAATACCATTCTCATTCTTCGCCCTTCCTGGACTCTCATATGTCACCATAACATATGACGTTCCCCAATTCTAAAAGCCTTTCTCTCCGGGGAAACCACCCCAATAGCTATTTTTCGGCTCAAACCTCCGTATATCACTTTCAACCAATACGACGTAGCACTGCGTTATTATAAATCCTATTGACGTTATTTCAGTACTTCCGGAGAGTTCCTTCTTTTAAGAACAGCTTCATATACGGTTGTAGTTAGGCTCACATAGGGTACAACTATATTATATGACAGAGAAAGGGTATTGGTATACCTGTACATGCTGTAAGAAGCAAAAATGTCTTGCGTTACCTACCCATTCTTCCGAAATCTAATGATTCCATTAATCGCGATAAACTTTCAGCTATGTTTACATTTTTCATTGCATTATGTAGCAGGTAAACCGAAGGTGAGAATTTTAAAAAGAGCATCGCTGTATGATGGCTTTGCATCACCACGGGGAATAGCGAATTACCAAAAGATGAGTAAATTACACGAAAACTCATAAATAATACGGATTCTTTAGGAAACGAACTACACACAAAATTTCACTTTGTATAAGTTGCGTGCTTAATGGGATCCTTATTTTGTGCAGTAAGCTTTTGTATACCTCTTACGGTTTACCAATTTACCAATTTACATTCAGAATTAGGACGATTTAACAGGCTACTCTGAAAATACAGAATATTCGTCTGTTTTTCATGCAAAACTTAAAAATATAGTATCTCAGACCCATTTATGAGAATACTAAAGCTACAGTGTAGGTAGTTTGTTTTGGAAGGACATTCTTAACAGTTGTCGTGTCGCATTCTTGGAAATTGCTGAATGGATTGTCATTTGACCAAAACTTTGTTTTTAACTATGCTGTACACACAAACACACACACATACACACACACACACATTTTCTACTTTTAGCTATCTGGAGACACAAAATGTCCATTTTCGATAAAATATCGATACTAAAATTTTAGTGAAACATTTCTTCGAGCCACTTACAAAGTGTGGATAATTCTCGCATTCCATTGCAATCATAGAGATGTAAATATCTTATGGTTACAGAACAATAGATAGAGCAATAAAAACATGGTTAGAAATACGAGTCTGGAGCAGAAGAATTCTCCTAAACCTGAGAGAGGTGATGGTGATGGGGATGGAGATGGGGATGGGGATGGCGATGGCGGTGGCGGTGGCGGTGGCGGTGGCGGTGGCGGTGGCGGTGGCGGTGGCGGTGGCGATGGCGATGGCGATGGCGATGGCGATGGCGATGGCGATGGCGATGGCGATGGCGATGGCGATGGCGATGACGATGACGATGACGATGACGATGACGATGACGATGACGATGACGATGACGATGATGATAACGACGACATTCCTTCTACTTACTACAGGAAAATAGTGGTAAAGTAAAAGGGAGAGGTGAAAATCATACCTATCTAACGAAAGCTTTCAATGTGTAACCGCAATAGTGTTTCTCAATCTATTATTGATTTACAGTTCGTCCCTATTATTACAAAGATATATTAACTTATGCATTTTATTTTTATGAGATAAAATTGGTTTTAAAATTGTTTCAAAGTAGTCAATACAAATTAATGTACATGACAAATGGTTAAACCATATTCAGTTGACTATAACGCATCTCGATATGTACTTAATTGTATGTATTAATTAGCTGATGAAGCAGGCAGGCAGATGGACGGATGGACGGATGGACGGATGGACGGATGGATGGATGGACGGACGGACAGTAAATCAGTAAATTAGTAAATCAATCAATCAATAAACATCCAATCAAATAAATAATCAGATAAACAAATAAACAGAGAGATAAATACATAAACATATACATCAAAAATAAATACTCTGTAAAATAATACGGCACTTAAAGCGGCTGCTATTTAGGATGGCCTAATGTCTGCTCTACAAGAGCTAAGTAATTATTTCACTTACACTGTACATTTAAATATTTTTCTTGTAGGGGTGGACGTTCAAATGGAAAGAAGTCCTTAAAATGCTCACGTTGTATTACATTTATGTTCTCATTCATTTCTGAGTTCTTTTTCGCAGCAAGACTAAAGCTCACATGTAAGATAAGTGTAACTCTGTGGCGAAGAGCCGGAGGAGTTATTCTTCTCACATTAGAAGCTTTGTTAGCTCTTTATTCACTACATACTACTTTAGATTATGTTTCTTTAAGGAATTTGGATACAGGTATTTTAGTGTCAATCTACTATTTCAAACAATCTATGCATGTTAAATCAAAGCCTTCATTACCTCACTACTTTTATAGCCTTACATGTTACTTCGATTATTGAGCACATTGTTGCAAACCTTAGGAACTTCTCTACACCCTACAATGAACGATTCGAGTATTAAATCATGGAACAGGTATGTCACTGGCTGAAGCTTTGAAACTCAGAAAAAAATAAGATAATTTGAACATCGAATCAGTTTCCGCTTTTATTTTGTGTTTTGGTATGTGCTATCTCTCTTGTGCATTTATTTTAACAGCTACCACAAAAATTGTGATTATCAACATTTTGCTCGTTGTTTAATAACAAATAAACTGTCAATGGACCTGCCACAGTGCTCTATAACATTGCTGTTTGTGGTACAAGTGGTTGCCTGATTAGATGTCCGAGAAACCCGTGGGGATAGTTCTCATACGGGAAGGTCGATAAAGGCTACATTCAGTCTTAGTGCCTTAGGTCCTGGGGACCACACGATGGTCTGTTTGATAGAAAAGTAGACTGGTATCTCGCAAACCCCATCTATGCGGCATACTGAATACCACCCCTTCCATTACTGCACTCTACTGAAGTCCTGTAGATTAAGGCAGATATTAGTGCGATAGACTTTGATCCAATTAAGCTGCTTCGCCGCGGATTTAGTTTAATTAAAACGTCAAGCTATTGCCAAAAATGTCACCATCGCAGTAATACTTGCTGTGGAGTACATCAACTGCTGTATAATGTGCCTTTATTTGAAGCTATGTGATTCTCTCAGCTCCCAGTACTTGAATAGGTTCTTTAAATTGTGAATCTATTTATACTGACTCCTGTTTGTATACGAACTAAAATATTCCATCAACAATACTGCAGTTCTCTTAAGTTCTTCTTCTTCTTCACTCCATGGTTTGAGCATGTTGCACTTTCCGGCTTCATTGTTCTCTCCAGCGTTTCCTGGGTCGTCCTCTGTCTCTTCTTCCTTTTGGATTATAGTTTAGTACTGCATTTGTATATCTTCCAACCTCCAGTATTAATATATGTTCATGCCATTGTTGCCTTCGTTCTGATATTTTGTAAGGGATCGTTTCGATTTCTAATTCCTTTCTAACTTCCTCATTTCTTATTTTGTCCAATATTGTACAACTTTTAACACTTCTTAACAATTTCATTTCTGCAGTCTGTATTTTATTTAAATCCTTTTGTGTTGGCACCTAGGTTTCGCTTCCATATAGTAAAGTTGGAATAGCCAATACCTTATACATTTTTATTTTTTTATCCATTCTCACTCTGTTTTTAAAAGTTCTTTGGATTGTCCCACATGTTTCTTGGAATTTGTTTACTTTTTCTTCTATATCAGCATTGTTTCTAAAACTTATGTTACATCAAAATATTTAAAACTCGAAATTTGTTCTAAAATCCTATTTCCTAATACAAGTTTTGATCTTACATTATAATTTACTTTAAAAGCCATAATTTTTTGTTTTTTTCTTCTGATATTTTAAAATTGTACCTTTGCACTACATTATTTAGAATATACTTTGATTTTTGCAGTTGATTTTCATTTCGATTAATCAATATTTGGTCACCCACAAACAACAGGGTGTTAATATAAATATTTTTCGATCCCTGGGTCTACTAAAATCTTCCATTTATTTAGAATATCGTCTATATATATAAGAGTAGGTTATAAGCTACACCCTTGTCTTAGTCCAGTATTGGTAGAAATTTGTTCTGTTAAACTATTCCCACTATCAATTCTTATAGTTGTATTTGTGTACATGGCTTTTATTGCATAACTAATATGTGGTTGGTAACTCTTACTTTCTAATATTTGTCACAGTTTTTATCTATTTATTCTATCAAATAGCATTTTCCAGGTCAATGAATGCCATATGTGTTTCCAAATTATTTTCGCTTCGCTGTTCAATTATTTCATTAAGGACGAATACTTATCTGTACAGGATCGGCCTTCGTGGATTCCACTCTGCTCTTCTCCTATAAAGCATTCTTTAATAGTTTTCAGTCTATTATTTATTATTTTCGTATATATTTTGTAACTTGTGTTCATTAAATCTGTTAACTTTTAAAGAGCATTACTTTCAGCTCCCATAAATGTCACCTTCATTTGAAACGAACCAGCAATCTCTGTGTCTCAGTACAATTATTGTGCTCTGCTAAAACGCAGTACACATACTTCTGTTTCCACTGAGCGATTTATACGCTAGTGTTTTGTTTACTACCACAGTTAACTGCATTAGCGCTTGCAGCCTATAGCGATAATTATAACTACAGACACTTGTTACCCTCAACTACATAAAACATTTTATGTAATGGTGTAGTATAGAAAGAAACATTAATTTGCAATTACAGCCTTAGGATCATTTTTATATAAATCATTAGAATATTAGTGCAATTAAGCTGTATGAAATTGTTTTAAAAAGAACACCAGTCTGTAGCTATGATTCCGAACGCCCATTCTTATATAAACTAAACTAATAGATATTATTAATCCAGGAGTTATTAACAATTGAAGGGTCCGGATAAAAAAGCAGGTGTCACTTATTTTCTCAATATGAGTTAGACATCCCATTGGATACTCCATGAAAGGCAGCATCTTTTAAAGGTATCAAACATGGAAAGAACTCACTAGTCATGGATTTTTACATGTAAGTTTCGGCCTAAAGGAAAAGAATTATTATGTACTTAAAATGGGAAGGCGTTTTTCCTTGAGCGCCACTAGGTGAGCAACCAATCAGAGTCCTGTGGTATTGTTGTATTGCATTCCCGCTAAGTGGTGTGTGAAGAGCTCCAACCTAATCAATCTGTATGAAATACTATTCGCGCTAAGACAAAAATTCAGATTTTGCCGAAACTGATCCATGTGGAAGGTAGAGAGTAATGTATCTAACATAACCATGAAAACCCCATATTTTTAGCTCAAATAGTTTTCTAATACAAATAACTAAACCACTATTACCTTATTATAGCAATAAATCGCCACCTAAGAACTGTATGAATATCATTATTGGTTGGCATGTATGCCTGTACGTATATTGTGATTTCTCAGAATTGAAACGTAAATGTTTTGTCATGACGTGATAACTGAACTGCTTTGAATAATCCAATTCGAGCAAGAGGAAACGAATTTCCGGCTGCCCTGGCAGAACGTGTCTGGTCACATTATATGTTTGTTTATAAATGATTAGTAATCTCTATTTTAGAGAGTTCAAAGTGGTTGATGTGTATGTACATATACTTTTAATTACTCGGAACTTAAATTTAAACTACTGACATGACCGATAAAGGAATTACCGTGAATAAGTCAAGGTGTTAAATTTGAGAAAGGGCAAACACTTCACTTCCTGTTAGCCTCTGGAATGCTGTACGCTTATGTTTCTGAATGATTGCTGGATAAGAAGTGGTTATTTACTCAGGAGAGTTCAGATCAATATCATTCAGTTGTTCTTTACACAACATTAAAGTAAGAGATGAATAGTGTAATGGCTTCTTGCGGTGAATTTAGTGGCGAGTCATAGAGGCAGGTATTGCGAAGTCAGGCTCGAAGTATTATTTTTAAGGTGTACAACGTTCTTCAAAAATTTCCGGAAACAGAAACTAAAACTGAGTTACTGCAAGGAGTACTTCCGTTTAAAAACACGGAAAATGTGTATCAGCTGAATCAACTGGCAATTAAAACGGGACACGCGGTATTACGCCTTCCACCTTACCACTGCCAATGTAACCCAGTTGATTTGGCGTTGACCCAAATGAAAAGGGGGATTGCAAAAAGAAATAATACTTTTAAACTGACGGACGTTAAACTTGTTTACGAAGAAATTGACAAGCTAACATAAAAGAACAGAGAAAACTGCGTGAGGCAGGCAGAAAACCTACAAGAAGACGATTTTAAGAAACAAATAACACGTGACGAGATTTTGGGACCTATAATCAAAAATTTGCAAGACTCAGACGATTAAGAAAGTGACAATGACGAATTGTCTCTTAACGGAAATGACATTGACAGAGATACGGATGAGCCACTGGCAGTTCCATTGGATTAGAAAAACAGGTAATTCATAAACTATAATTATAGTTTTAGTATTTTAAAATGTACGTAATTTGCGAAAATGCTTTTTTCAATTTTAATTTTGGCAACTGCATAGTTGTAAAAGTCTGTAAAAAGTAATATGCTTACCCCTAGTTCTGCGCCAAGCAGATTTGCACGATCTATGAGTGTGCGAGAGAGAGGGAGGTATAAAAGGAGTAGGGTAGCAAGCTGGCGACGCTGAGTGTGATACGGCATCTGATTAGCTGGACTTCAGAACCCTTCCCATTGAAACACATAATATGTAAGTCAGTTTTTCCAGCGAAAGGGGCGGGCAGGTCATCTGTCTGCCAACAGAAGCCGTGCGTATCCTGCCACTTATTCTGTTGCGCTTTAGATACAGCTGTTTCTTACATTTGCTTCTTTGTTTACATTTATTGTTTTAGTATTGAATAATGAAGTGTATTCTGATGTTTAAATGTCAACATTGGCTAATAAAGAAGAGAATTTACCACAAAATATCCCTAACACAGTAAAAGAACCGATCGCATTACCCATGTGAGTAAGAGATTAAGGCTAAGTTCGCATGAAATGGTGAATGCTTGCAAATGTTCCCCTCTTAAATGTTTTGAAGCAACCACTGTGGTAGAAAGTGGTGAAATACTACGTGAATTCAATAGACTCGAAAGGAACAATGATCAGAATGCATATTTGTCAGGTTTAATAACTGTGTTACCTATTAACCAAAGAAGACCCGGGACACAGAAGAAGCTGCATAATTTCAATCAGCTGCATTTGTGTACATAGTCCTAGATCTTGCTGGATGTGAACATAAGGGTGATATCCCATATTTCACCATTTCACCATTTCATTATTTTTCCAGAATGAGGCCATATCTACAAGGAATGTTATAAAATGTTGGTCTTTGAAATTTTAATCAAAGAATGGAAACATCAGAGAAGTCCATAAGCAAACTCAAGAACCAAAACTTCTCCTTCTATTGTTGTAAATATCTGACAGGAAATTATGTATGGTTGTAAAAACAATTTAGGTTAGAAGTATGTGACAAAATGTACGTTTAAGATCCAGCCCGTCAAAGAAATTTGCGCCCCATCCGACCATCCACGTCTATTGAGCTGGAGAGCTACCTATACTGGAAGCATGTTATCCAGTATCATAAAAATCCTGAGAAATATGCTTCAACACAGAGGCCAGAAGAGTTTGAGCTGCCTTCTTTGATTTATTCAGGTAATTGTATTAGAAACATTACTCTACCCTTAAACTTTTCATATAAGACTGCTTATTTTATGCAATATACATAACAGCTCTCAAGATATGCAGAGAATCTGAGGACAGTGTAGAAATATAAGTACCAGGATATATTGAGCCTCATGAAGTTCAGTGGTAAATTAGCAGTGAACATTTTCCAGGGATTGAAGCATGCCTGATAATGTGCGAGATGATGATAATAATAATGGTGATAATAACGATGATAATGATGAATACAATTATTGTAATTACAAACAAAATTCTGGTGGCTGACATGCATGGTTCTCTTTCGGCTTCAGGTGACCTACACTGTTTCCCCCCCTGAGAAAATGTCATTAGAATGATCTTTCTTGCTTTGTGCAATGCTATTGACATAATAGACACGAAGCACCATTTTACATGATTCACTTCACGTGACACATCAGTATTTCACTATGTTTGAAAGAAGTGTTTTGTTTTAGAATTACCCAATGAGTTTTCAAATTATAGATTTTCGTTTTCTGGCTTTCTTGCAAAAAGTGACTTACCTGGTTGTTTTCCTGGATCCTTCAATTACGTATCATTCAGCAGCACGCATTAATGGTTTTAGGCTCGTATTTGTATGAAGGTAATCATATTTGAAAATATGTATAAAATGGTGCAGACATAGATACTTATTACAATAATATAATAACCCATGGCGTAACAGCCCTTAGAGGGCCAAGGCCTATCAACCCGACTGCCGGCCTCACGCCCGCTATCGCACGGCAGTGGTGGGTGATCATCCAACCGATGCGGGGAAGAAATGTGGTCTGCATCTCGGCATTCCCCAGTTGAAATGTTGGTTTCCGTGACCAGGGCCGCTTACCTACCGTAAGCTCCTCACTTTCCTCACGATGCTGAGTGGGCACCGGTCCTATTCCCAGGACCAAAAATCCCCACCACATGGGTGAGATTGAACCCGGACCACTTTCCGTGGCCAGGGACCGAGGCATGCTGCCTTAACCCGCAACGCCACGGCGCATGTCAGATACTTATTAGTCAACAATAAATATAGGAGTAGTTACTCAGGAAAGTCTGCTAGTTTTCGGTACAAGTAACGGGACAATCTCAAAGCTGTTGCAACCCTTAGCGGGGGCTATATAGGTTATTGGCCTTGCCTTTGTGTAGCGAAAGAATTGCCGATTCGCAGGAGAATTTGTTATGAGTGGCGTTAGAATATTCAAATTCAAAGAGGAAACCAATAACGCAAAGGTTAAAATGAAATAACCAAAGGGAAGATAGAAACATTGGCGAGGTTGGGAAAAGTCTGAAGCTCAAATAGTTGTAGAAAAGTCAGTGTTGGGGTGAAATCGGGGCACTCTGGCGAAGTCCCGAGCAGGGCGAACTTAGCAGCTCCAAGCAGCGCGATATTATTTGCATACAGTGATGTGCGAAGTGCATCCTAAGTTATTTTGATATGTAATTAAATATTTTAAAGCTGTGAGAAATATACATTCGCGAGAGGTCGGTAACTTAGTGAAAACCTGCTTTCGTCCACGTAACCAGAAAAGTCAAAACCAAAGAAACTACTTTAGAACCCAACTTCTCTCCAACCACCACACCAACTCCATAGCAATTAGCAGTAATACAGGTATTTGTCCTGGCGGACCCTGAGATCATATCTCCTCCTCAGCCACAATATTGAGTATGACGAAAAACAACAGATCGCTTCGAAGCCCGACGGCGCGAGGGACATTCGAAAAGAATATAAAGGAGAAGAAGGAATTTCCAAATGAGCAGGAAGAATAAGAGGAAAACTGTTTAAACTTAAAATAATATTACACTACAACCTTAGAGACTGTTGCCTCCTGTGACCTATCTGTATAAAATGGGGTGTATATACAGGGGGACATCTCACACACGGCAATCTGCACACATCTGTTATGTCCAATGTATTAAACTTCGGTGTATGGCGTATAAAAACTAAGGTAACTGTACCCCATATGGCCTACCTAAGGATAATTATCTTTTTACATTTTTATGGGTGGCAATAAATTATAGTTTGGCTACAATATAAAGATAATCAACCTGGACATGTAATATTATGATGTGGAGCAACTAAAATAATTACACAAACCACAGTAACGTATATACAGAAAGATTAGTTTTGGCCATACTGCGTGCACTGTATTCCCAATATGGCATATTTAACCTCTGTTAGTCATACATTTAAAGTAATGAAAACTAATGAAATGTAATTTAGAATATGCATTATATTTATTATTACCAGGTATTATAAACTGAACCTTTCAGGATGTGTGATCAGCTCATCACCAGAGGTGAGTCTCTGATCGAGATACTCCAGATTCTCAACCCGTTGTCTGCGGACCTAGGGTTTGCGCGGTTCAGAAGGCCCTATGTTCCACTGAGGAATTACAGAAATTCATTCATTCATTCCTTCATTATAAACTGAGATTCCTTAGGTGACAAAGATGATTTAAGGAATTTTACATCGAGAAGCTTTAAACCAAGATGTGATATTAGATATGGTCATGCATTTTTCCCAAACGTTGGCAAAGATTTTTCAAAGCGTTGCTTAGTTAATGTACTTTCACAGTGATTATGCCAGTACATCACTTCTTGATCCCATTGCGGTTAAAATGAACGAAATACTGCCTCATCGAGAGGCTGAAGCTCATGAGTAGTGTTGGAGGCTAGTGTAAGTAGTGTAAGTGGCTTTTCGCTCCATCAAAAATCAGTAAGCACAGACTAACAGGTTTATAACGACCAAAATGGTGTAGCCATTCAACAAAACTCTTTGATGTCATTAATCGCTTTTTTGTCGTGCAGCAAACAGAGCCAAGAGGTAGATCGTCAGCAAACTTCAGTTTCAAGCATTTTCCTTTGAATAAGATCAACGGAGGAATAGCTGCTCCTGTTAACCTTGAACAAGAGGCAACAGTTACGTTTTCTCTATGTTCTTTGGCAATACGTGTATTCTGTGTGCACACTTTTTACGAGTACCCATGGATCTTTGTATAAATTCAATCTGCAACATTTCTCATCCAATTCTGAAAAATTCTTCAGGATTTCCAAAAATACCAATGCCTTCAAAAACGGGTTTAACCTTTTGAAAATGGTATTGACCAATTATTGTGTTGAACATCTGTGCCCTAGCTGGATTAATTTTTTGGATTTTTTGAGAGTAATTGTAGGGTTATCTTTTATAAATTTCCTTGCAATTTGCCTAACATCAGAAAACTTATGAGTAATACTGTTTTTCTCGCAGTATCTGTAGACACAATATTAAAATTTTAGTTGCCACCGGATATCCCACTTCTGCCACCCTCACTATACGTACACAGAGTTTACCAGTTTGTTCTTCAGATAAAGTAAACGTAAGCCCCAATTTTGTTTTCATTTTACATCCAGATTTGACATGCCAATGGAAAGTTCAGAATACCAAATACTTTTTCTGCTTGATAGTTGATTTTTTCTTTCTGATGGCTTCCAAAACTTTTGATAGGTTATCTTGGCTCCATAGACTGCATATCTTATTGTGATTTGAAGTCATAACTACAGAAAACAAATAAAAATTATCAATAAGTGTGTATACACAATATGGCCTGCCATCGCTAAAGCGCATACTTAATATGACCTACCAGGCCATGTTGGGTCCACATTACAAACAAATAATTTCACACGTAGAGCTTACAAAAAGGTTGTAGCATTCATTAAAGCTTTTATACAATTTAAAACAGGGCAGTTGCATGAAATAGCTGGCGCGGTAACAGGTTTGTAGACAAATTCTAATGTATCAGTAACACAAGAAGCTTACCGGCATAAAATAATAACACTTGGGCGGCAAACAGACGAATCTCAAATGTGAAATGTCTGTTAGTCACTGCGCACAGTGTTTAACACACAGATATTTGAAATAGCTTATCAAACATGAATGAGCAGCCATCTAGCGGATTACCGTCATAGTTACCAAGAAATAGCTACTAGGCCATATTGAGTAACAGGCCATATGGGATACAGTTACTTTACTTCACATTACTCTGTAGAAGAAATATTTTATATGTTGATCCCGAATTAGGATGTAAATGAGTTTCCATTTCATGAAGGAAAATAGCTCAAGGTCAGGACCTATTAATGTGCTTAAAATTCTTCAAAGTTAATCGCTGCCGCTATTTCAACTTCAAGTACCTCCGTGGGTCCATAGTACTTACAGGTAATGTCTCAGCGACATTGCCAGGTACTATATAAAATTGCTCTATTAAATACATATAATCACATATATTGTGACAATCTTGACAGAATGGTAAAGGATTAAGCTGCTACGTGGCCAGGTTGCCCCTCAGAGGCTGATAAATTAGACGTAGGCATACTCAGGAGAGGTTGGGATTTCTTCATAAAGGTTCAATTAAATTAAAAATACTGAAACTACAATTTGGATATGGAAGATTTACTACAATAGTAGGAAATACACACTTAGCCACATTCCTTAACGAGAGTGGACCTAGGCCCGTCTGTGTCCAAACCTGGCTCACAAGAGAGAGACGAAGCTTTGTATGTACATGCTTCACCAGGGATAGGAGAGGTCACAAGATATGACTTCACACGCACTACCATGGTCAAATGATTACTTACGACACATTATTTGAATTGAACAAAACAGTCACTTGTGACAATATACATCACATTCAATGGTACAGCTGATACAGATTTTAAGAACCATGGGCGTTTAGATAAACTCGAAAACAGATTCCTGTAATGCCCTTTTTATTTCTGCACATTAACTGTGTCAATATTCTCTCCGCTAATTTAAGGTGTACAATTTAATTGAACTGGAAACGAATTTTCTTATGAAGTCACTTTATGCATTTATTTCATATTATTCTTTTGCTTTATCGCCACAGTTATGCTGAATTCAAACAAAATGCCGTACACATAGTAGAGGTTAAATTCTGAAGACCCAAGAGGGGAGCGTAACCCAAAGCGTCTATCTGTTTAATCGCTTGTTTAAGCAAGATAAAAGTCACGATGAAGGAACGTTTCCTCATCCCTAACCCTGTATTCGGGTTATGCGCAATCGTTTTATCATTTGTGAGACCACGGATTTACATTCATGAGAGAATTGACATAATTATTTTAAAAATCGTATCATGCGTGGTACCGGCTAACAAGGGGATTTAAAATTGCAATTGCCTTTATCAACACGTATTCACTCATATCCACGAGTCAGAACCGTTGTAGCCCATCAAAAGAATCTAATTTGATCTAAATGAAACCATCAGTTGAATGGGATTATTAAGTGTACTGTGGAATAGGACTAGAGAGGGGGTGTTTTCTATACAGATGAGCAGAATTCGGAAATAATGGGGAATCTGAATTACCATATACAGAGTTATTGGCCTAAAACTTGCGCCACAAATTCTGTAAAACAACACTAAGTATATAAAACCAGTTTTTCACATAAAAGAGAAGAAGAAATTTCGAAATGAGCAGGAAGGATAAGCAGAAAAACTCTTTACATAAAAGTACAATGATACCGCGGTGCCACTTTAAAGGCTGTGGCCTCCTGCGACAGGCTGAAGAATTATAGGGCACCTTATGTGATATAAAAATTTAGTAAAATATGATATATAACATAGTTTTTCCTCATTTTTTTCCAAATATCAGCTCATTACACTAAGAACAGTATATATGTAAATAAGTTAAAAAGCATTTCAGAAAACATTTCTAAATTGTAATTTGCAGTTATTGTGGTTTCCTAGATCGTAGCCATGATTTTACCTCTGATCTAACTTAATGCTCCTTCCCATGCGTACAAGTCGTTTTAAATATTTGTTAATTACATTGCAACATTTTCCAGTCCTTTAGCCACCACTTGACTTTTTTCCTCTTGTAATGAGATATGCTCGGCGCAGCCGTACGGTTTACTCACAGGGAAATCTAACATAAAATGTCTCTAATTTTCTCTAGTCACAGCATCCAATACGTATCGTCACAATCACCAACAGCTCCATGTCACAGCAGTGACATTTGATGCATAAGAAACACTAAATTACTCAATCACTTTCTGCTTATATAGCGTGGAAAGTTTCTTCACAACTCCAGAAGGCTGGAGACGGCGAATCATCTAGCAGGTTATTATTACTGTTAATGTAGCTATTGTTGTTATTTTTATTATTATTGCTGTCGCGAACCCGTATCTACAATCGCGCGGCTTCGTTACACAAAAGGAACTGATAGGCAGGCATGGTGAAAACAAAGACCCAGCAGACAGAGATAGCATGCCGATGAGGGTCTGCCGAGGCAAACAAACTGAGAAATGGAAATTTCTGGACTGAGAGAGATTCTTCGGGTTCTAGTTTGTTTTCGAATCGTCTAGAAATTATCAGCAAGGTATTTAAGAGATTGTGACACGCCAGAGTGTAACAAGAGAGTCAGATGGGTTGGTGTTGTAAGGAGAACTCTTTGTTGTCATTGACCTTGGTGTTGTAGATTGTGATACGTGATATAATTCTGCTGCCACGCGGTGTGTTTCTAAGCAAATAAATAACATTTAGAATTTCTGCAAATTGGACTTTAATTCTACGAACCCACAAGGTCACATAACCACTAACACTATCATCATCATCATCATCATCATCATCATCATCATCATCATCATCATCATCATCATCATCATCATCATCATCATCATCATCATCATCATCATCATCATCATCATCATCATCATCATCATCATCATCATCATCATCATCATCATCATCATCATCATCATCATCATCATCATCATCATCATCATCATCATCATCATCATCATCATCATCATCATCATCATCATATCATCATCATCATCATCATTATCATCATCATCATTATTACGCAAAGTAGCATTTCCGGATGGAGCAGGATAGCTACGAAAGTTTACGACTAACGGCACCTAGTATTTTCCTTCCTTCCCTTCCTCCCCCCTCCCTCCCTCCCTCCCTCCCTCCCTCCCTTCCTTCCTTCCTTCATTCCTTTCTCTCTTCCTTTCTTTTTTCTATTTATTTATTTGTTTTTATTAATTATACTGTTCCTTCTTTGTCGTCCAAGCTGATATTCACATATAAAATATCCAAATAAGTTTGCTTTACTCTTTTAAGGTGTTACCTAGCTAAATCTTACGTGTTTCACACCATAAACCCTCTACTACTTTTTCTTACGAAAATTTGTTGTTCTGTTTGCTTGTTCTTGTTTTGTTGTTCTTTTATCTCCACGTATATCCCTTCCTGAAATGTAATAGCCATATTGGAAGCATTCATTCTTGTAATAAATTGTCACTTTGGTAATGGTTTTAACTTTGTGTAATTCATTGTAATTCTTTCAGTCTTATGAGCTCGTAAGCTACAGGAATAGCTTCGCCAGCAGAGGTAATCAACTTGATATGGCCACGCCGTGGCTCAGTGGTTAGACCGCTTGGATCTCACCAAGGCGGCCCGGGTTGGATCGCAGGCGACCGCAAAGTGGTGGACAACACGGTGTTGGGGTGGGTTTTCTCCGGAACCTCCGGTTTCCCCCACCATATCGTTCCCCCGGTGCTCCATCTACATCTCATGTATCATCATTGTCACCAACTGCGGTGCCGCATGTGGTAAAAGCGAGCGTTAAACACTACACACAAACACACACACACACACACACACTCAACTTGATAATACGTACATCAATTAAGAGGGCAATAGGTCACGACCCAATAGGACAGCCACTGCGTAAAGCATTTCTTAAGAATACATCGCACTTTTTATGCATATAAACATGTAGATACAACCGAGTTCGACTAAATTATTTTCCGAAGAGTTGGAAGCTTGTCGTTATTGAAATTTTAAAATATTGCAAAAAAAGATATGATCCAGAAACTACCAACTAATAATCTTCTTTCTGTCTTCTCCAAAATTTTTAAATATCTGCTACTGCCATGACAAATATGTATTAGTAACCCAAAAAAACTCTAAGTCTCTCCTACTTTAACTAATGCTTCAAAGTATTCTGGTTTTATATTAGCATTCTACCATCAGAATACCTCAAATATTAAGTAACGCATTCTACATTTCAAATCAAAATGTATATAGTACATGCCAACCATACCACTCAAATATTTATTCTAAACATATACAAAACGTTAACAACTCAAGCGATTTCACATATCGGTGACCGTCGGAGCTTTATGTTAGGGTACTACAATACTCTTCAACACCTGACATGTGCAAATTCTATCAGTTTTTGTGGACGTTCTTAGGATCCTCGGATTAGATCACGGCTAAAAAGGTACAAGAATTATTTCAGGATGAGCTTTATAATTCGACGAAGTAATATACGCCATGCCATATGAAATCATTACAGTAATATCTTGGACCACAGCAGTAGAATAGAAAGGAGTCTTCCAGCGCAGACCCAAAAGAGCAATATGGCGGCCATGCGTAATATATGTTTTCAGGATATTTTATCAGTGTTTATTTTAGTCACTCCTCTTAATTTGCTGTAGATTATGAACCTGTGTCTTGCGTTATGATTTGAGGCTCTAGGGTTAAGAGTTGCAGGTTTTCATAGGTTGAAAGCTGTAGGATTTAGAGGTTAGGTCTCAAGGGATGATCTGAGGTTCTAGGGTTAAGAGTTGCAGGTAAGGATGTTGGTCTGGGAGGTTATTAGCTGTAGGATTTACATGATAGGTCTCCAAGTATGATGTGTAGGTTCTAGGGTTAAGTGTTGCAGGTTTTCATAGGCAAGGATGTTGGTCTGGGAGGTTATTAGCTGTAGAATTTAGAGGTTAGGTATTGAGGTATGATCTGGAGCTCTAGGGTTAAGAGTTGCAGGTTTTCACGGGCAAGTCTGTTGGTCTGGGAGGTTAATAGCTGTAGATTTAGTAGTTAGGTCTTGAGGTATGATCTGAGGCTCTAGGGTTCAGAGTTGCATTTCTTCACAGGAGAAATCTGTTGGTCTGGGAGATATAAAGCTGAAGGATTTAGAGGTTAGGTCTCGAGGTATGATCTGGAGAGGGCCATAGGGTTAAGAGTTGTAGGTTTTTTTTCAGAGCTAAAGGCTGCTGGTCGGAGACATTAATAGCTGTAGGATATAAAGGTTAGATCTCGAGGTATGATGTGGGCCCCAAGGATTAAGAGTTGCAGGGTGCATAGCTTAATTTTGTTGGTCAGCAGGATAAAGGTTGTACGGTCTTATGGCTATCTTGTATGGGTTGAGGTATTGTCTTGTGATGTTGAAGTTCTGGTTGCTAGTCCAGGACTAAAAGATTGTTAATCTTGAGACAAGTCCTACACGTATTCTTTCCTATTTCATCCTATTATAAACTAACCTAACCTAATATACTACTTTGTTTGTACCTTTCATCATTCTTTATCCTAACCTAGCTGTGTTTTGCTAATGGCATCCTTTGTTGCATCTGTTAACCTAACTGTTCTCTTTCCTTAAGTTCCTCTATTCTACCACTTTCACCTGATCTAATATACTCCTTTGTTTGTACCTTTCATCATTCTTTACCCTAACCTAGCTGTGTTTTGCTAATGGCATCCTTTGTTGCATCTGTTAACCTAACTGTTCTCTTTCCTTAAGTTCCTCTATTCTACCACTTTAATATACTCCGTTGTTTTTACCTTCTTTCATCATTCTCCAACCTAGTTGTTTCTGCTATTGGCATGCGTTCTCTTTTCTTAAGCTGCTCTATTCTTCCTTCCTTAACCTATCCTAAGCATGTTTCTTTTCTCCTCCATCTAACCCATATCTTTTAAGCTCAACAAATTGTATGTCTGGTGTAAAATTCTTGGGGCATGTCAATGTTAGAGCTGCTACTGCAAGAGGTATACATGATGAATAGAAATCTTTATACAGTAAATTTAACCCTTTGTGTATCTGCTTCTGTTCTAAAGATTGAGTTTTTTTTATGCAAAGGATTCTTGTTTTTCGTACCTTCTGTATGCTTTCAGGCACTCTATTCCACCTTGTTATGTTTTGAGGTCTTGGGCTTATATCTTAGTCTTCGTGATTAAGTCTTTTCATCTGAAAGGCTATGTATATTGGTTAAGTTTTCATCTCTTTTGGTCACACTGTTAGATCTTGTGGTAAGATCTTAGGGCCTGGGGGGTTAAAGGATGTAGGTCTCATAGCTTAAGCTCGCAGGTCTGAAGGTTAGGCGTTGTAGGTTTGGAGGTTAAGTTGTATGGATTCGTGGTTAGATCTCTCGGTCTAAGGTTTAAGACTGTAGGATCTAGAGGTTACGTATTCAGGTATGATCTGAGGAATCTAGAGTTAAGAGTTTTAAGCTTCATAGCTAAAGGTTGCTGGTCAGGAGGTTAAAAGCTGTAGGATTTAGAGGTTAGGTCTCGAGGTATGAGTTGGGAGCTCTAGGGTTAAGAGCCGTAGTTTTCATAGCTAAAATGTTGACAGCTACAGATATCTTCGTTTCTGTTAGAGCTATATTTGCAATGGTCTAGATGTACAGTTTTCATACGGTTTTTCATGCAGATTGGTGTCTTCATACTCTTGTGTCTTTTTCAAGCTTTTCCCCATCTGCATCTTGTAATATTTAGTAATGCTGAACCAACTTTCTAATGCTATTTTCAAGCTTTTTCCGATGCTCTGAGGTTTTTGTGCATTTCAGGGATTCTTTTAGACCAAGTTCAGCTTCTTAAATCATTTTATACTAATTCAAAGTTTTCAAGGATATTTCAAATTATGAGGTAGTAGGTCCTTTTTTAAATTTACCTATTTAACATTAATTAAGGTGTGTTCAGTTAGCTTATGTAGTGAGGTAGACGCCCCTCGTCTTTTCTCTGGACTTGGGACCAGCGCCAGAATTTGTTTTCTGAACGGTAGACTTAACGCCTTCCTCTGCTCTTATTATTCAGGGTTTTTTCGTGGTTAGATGTCAGCTACGTACCAGAGTTTGTTGTTTCTGGGTTTGGAAGTTGGTTTTTTTCTGCTCTAGGGTTCACTCACTGTTAACAACACGGTAATGTCCATGGGCATATGTAGATACTCCATTATTTGCAATTACTCTCTTATCATCATGTGGAGATAGGGATATTTTGTTCACTTGCTCTGACGTAACATTATGTTGACGGGACATAATTAGGTTTATCGGCGTTCTTATGATTTCTCTGCTTTTAAGACAATCCACATAGTTCTCAAAGGTGATGTACTGTTTGATGGCACTATGCTTTATGCCCTTTATCTCCTTGATTACACCTCCATCGATGTCGAGTGCATACATCTTCGGTCTCAGTCCAACGAAACGATGAATGATTTTTCCATTGGCTTCATCTTTAAATTTTCCCAACACTTTCTTGCCTTTTGTAGAATGACATATGTGGTCGCTAGGATAATCAGCAGTATCCAGATGTTCCAGAAAACCTAACTTATCCTGGTATATATCTCTGGTAGTCACACGATGGATGAAAGAGTCAGTATCCATGTACATGAGCTTCAGATTTTCAAGTCCGTCATACGGCATTAGCACATCATAATGATACCGATACATCAAGGTCTTTGAGATATCCAGCACACACATCCCAATGTATATAGGCTTGTTGAAGACTATCTCCCGCGACGCCATGTGTACTGCCGCCAGATTAGGCCCATATATAGTTCTATCAATAAATGTAGGCTTAGCAACCAGCTTTTCCAATGTCTTCCAATCGGTAACAAGTCGTATATTCAGTCGCTTTATGATGTTTTCCATAGTTTTTCCAAACATGGCATTGTTAAAAAGTTTGTAAATATCCTTCTCGAAATCAGTTCTCGATCCCTGTCGTAGCCGGTTATTGAATTCCACATAAGTTTTTAACCAACATGACTGTTGAAATTGTAGCACCCTATGGATTTTAGTCAGTTCCAACCCATGACTGAGGGCCTGCTTCAAGGTCACATAATGCACCACATACTTAGTTCTTGATCCAAGGTGAGGAATCAATTTCTTTGTAGAAGAACCCGTAGGCTTGATACACTCAGGCAGGAACGGTAAATCATTATGCAGGTCATGGAGTTCTGCAGGATACTGAAGGTCTACTTCTAAAATGTATCCGAGAGGGTCATCGTCTCTTAGTATTTCTATGTTGATATCCTCAGGAGAAATCCACTTAAAATCCCCAAATGGAAGGGCGTGGCACATTGCCCAACCATATTGGTTATTCGCGTCCTCGTACGTAATATATTGTGAAGGCTTACTTTAGTCATATTCCTTCATGTAGTGGTTGTTCGCCTCTGCATACCGATGAGAAACTTGACATAATCCTCCTCTTATACCTGCTTCAACCATGAGTAGCTGGTCATAATCCTGTAGTAATTTCAGTTCAATTCCTGTGTACAGCAGCATGGCATCCCATGTAAGTCCAGGTGATATAAAATAATGTGCAGGATCAACTTTATGGGTTTTCAGGGTCTGCTCTCTGAATGTCTCAAATACATCTGTTAGTAGGAGGACATCCGAAGTTAAGTAGAGATCACTGTAGTCACCTAGCGTTCCAATGTTGAAGTGACCCCATATTGTTTTTGCATGCTCATACTCTGCATCACTAATTTCTTCTTTGTTTAACTTATTGTAGAATGCCTCCCTCGGAGGAATTTATGTTTCACTCAAAACATCCCATGATGTGACGTAATCGTAGGGGAACACTCCCTTACGGCTCAATAATTTGATCTTCTCTGCTCCAAAGTACTTCAGGGTTTCAGGATATGATGTTAGATTTTTTGCTAGTTTATCCAAGCTGGTACTAAGGAAACGGTAGGTATCTACAAAGCGGAGTTTAATGTCACCAACATACTTGGAAAATAATATGTAACTTTCCTCGTAGCTAGGAATTACTTCTACTCTCTCGCTAGTGAAACCCAACTCTTTAACAATGAAATGAGAGTCATATCCACTCAGGTTATGCATGAATACAGGAATATAATTAGGTATTTTACAGGTTAGATTACACTGATTATGTAGACTTCCTCGGTATTCAACAGTTATATGGTCATGGTCCCGTACTTTCCAGTTCTCAACGGCAAATTCTTTACCACATAAGTAACACTCTCTAGAGCATTCGAAAGACTTTTACTGCTCATCTGTTAGTGTTAATGGAGCATAAGTTTTATAAACACTATTAATCTTCTTTGCAAGAGAAGTTACATACTCCATAAACTTCGCCGCTGCATCATAACCACGATATACGTAGGGTTCAGTTGGAAGATTGGTCTGCTGGCCTTCAATCGAGACCGAGGGTTTGGCATATACACAGAAACTCATAGGGATATGATTCTGATATGGAGCTGTATAAGATGTTTCGGGATTAGAAGAACAGCTATGGTAAGGACTGAGAATGCTTTCAAAGTCAGCATAGATGACATAAGGCAATTTCAGCATCCTTTCAATGTTTTTGAATCTAACGATAGACTTCTCCTTTGTTGGCATAACAATCCTGGCAACTCCGTGCCGATTGCATATTTTTGTATGTTCCTTCAACTTCTGCAAGCCTCCTCGTCCGTGCTGATCATCAAAGTGCGTAAAACAACGTTTGCAGGTGTAGATCTTTCCATTACGTTTAGTGTTCTGTTGATGAACAAGTTTTTCAAAATCCTTCATATAGACGTAATGTTGGCGTCCAGCAGCATCATTTAAAAGAAGCAAATCACGATGCTCAGTCAGTTCTTCATCGTTAACTCTCATAGGAAACACTTGATTGTTCTCATCCAATCCGAAAACATTTATAGATATGTTATTCCCTCGTTCAAATTTCGGGATATCACTCAAGCTCGTGGGAAATGAGACGCAGGTAAAGTCATATCTTTCTTGAAGATCCTTATACTTGCTAGTCCGTTGAGGATCCTTTTGAATGAACTGGGCGAGAACAGCGTACATAAAGCATTTTTCATCTTCATAATTCTGTGGATTCAAGCTCCTTTAGCTCCAACAGTAGCCGGTAGAGGGGTGTAACTGCTTCCTCGTAGTCCATTATTCTTGTTGATTCTAACGCGCACACCATTAACAGCTAATAAAGCCCAGCTGCTTCCTTTAAGTTGACTTTCCTCCATTTCAGTACAAAGTTTCTTGAATTTGCTTTCCAAGATGGCGTTCAAGTTACTTTCTAAAAATATTGCTTGATTTTGTGTTTTAAATGCTTTCTCAGTAGTGTCAACAATGGCATTAACAAACTGACATTCAACCATGATGTTGATTTTCTCACTTTTATGAACTCTTAGCTCCTTCTGAATGGCTTGAATTATCAGCTGTTTTGATTCTTGGAGATATATGTTCAGGTCTTGGCATGTAGAGCATTGGATGAAATATGATTTCACTCGATCCTGGAAAGCTGTTTCATATTCTACGACAGCATCTTCATCAGGAACCATTAACAGCAATTTATGTTTGGTAGGTTCGATCTTGAGTTTCTTAGCAGCAATTATTCTCTCGCATCGTTCTTGATGCACATCTCTGCGATGTTCAGTACCATAAACGTTAACACAATGTTTACATTCATAATACTGACCGCAGACCAGCTCGTGTCTCTTTTTATGGTAGTTTTTCAGGACACTCTTATCACATTTACCACACTTAAATTCTGGAATAGCAGTGTCTAACAGAGCTTCCATTGCTATAGTTTTTGTTATGTGCAGGCTATTTCTCGGGGAATATGTTGCTAAGTAAGTGTCCGATACACCCTTTCAGATCTCTTCAACTTGATAACTTATCAACGCTACTGAAGATGAATTTCACTGCTGGAGCTGATCCGCTAAGCTATAAACACACTAGCGTAATTACAACCTAAGCTCAATAAAGCTCCATGTATACAATTAGTGCAGACATAAAAGAAAACTTCATCATTCCCACCAAAACCGGGGTTCGAAGGTGGCAGTCCTATCGGAGAAAACCTAAAATAAAACTATTATCTTGCTACCACAGGGGTTCGAAGATGGTTCTACTATTGGAGAAAACCTAAAAGAAAACTATTAATTTTCCAGTTTTCGATTATTCTTTAACTACTATACAATTCACATGAGAGAAAAAATTAGACACATTAAAATTGAAAAAGGAAATAAATAACTAGATTTGAAGATAAAATTTAGACAATTCAAACGAGTATAAACACGACTATGCTCCGCCTTTTAGTTTTAAAGTTACATTAGGAGCTCCCATTGCCACCCGTAGACATCTCTCCGTCATCTTCAACCACGTGTTCTTGATTCTTTTCACACATCTCTTAACCTAGCAGTTCTATTTTTCTCAAGTTAATCTATTGCACTGTTTAACTCATCTAGGGGGCGTCCTTAGGCTCCTCCACTTCAACCTCAACCACGTGTTCTTGATTCCTTTAGATCCATCTTTAACCAGTTAAGTTTTTGCTATGGACATCATTTCTCTTTTCTTAAGTTCAATTATTTCATCCATCTTTTTATGTTGAGTCTTTGCTTATATCTTAAACTTTGTGATTAAGTCTTTTGATCTGAAAGTCTATGTATATTGGTTAAGGTACTCATCCCTTTTGGCCATGGGTCAAGTCATGATGTATGATCTGATGGGTTGAGCTTGTCAACACACATAAAACATAAATATTCAGAGTTATTTAAATTATCCTGCTGAGATTCGAACCCTGATCCCAAAGTGTAAACAACCAGTTCAACAGCAAATCAGCCCTACACGCTATTTCATTGCGTTACCATTATTAGTTCAAGAAATATTTAAGATTCAATTTATTTCGACTGAACCGGTAATCGAACCATGGATCACCAGGATACGGAACCCTAAAACATTCACAGCATACGTAAAAAAATACCTACGGTTTACGCCGCTATTCTAAGTGTAATAGCTCGGAAAATAGATCACAGTTACGGAATTTGATGAACGCCGGGAATCGAACCAAGGATCTTCTTCGCTAAAACATAATAGGATGTGATTAACTGAAAAATGTATCGCCATATAAAGTTAATTTCATCGCTCTAGACATATTGGTTAAAGAGATATTCAGCTTAACTGATCCAGGAATCGAACCGGGGACCCTCGAGCTATGCATTGTCAGCATATGATTAACAATGAAGTTAATCTTTATTTCACTGCTCTAGGCCTATTGGTCACAGAGATATATAAATTAAACGATTTAGGACTCGAACCGAGGATTCCCGGTATACAGTATAAACCCGGCAGATACCACTTAACTATATAAAATGTATAAAGTTTGTTAGAACCCGATCTCATAATTAGTTTGAGAGTTATAACGGTATTAAGAGTGCTCACTTGCGCGGGAGTCGAACCCAGGATTGGGAAAATTTACCTACCTGCCCTGAGGCGTGATAAACAGAAACGTTGGTGGTTAGCTGGTTGTTGCACTAAAATTAGTAGGGGATAAATGTCTTTTCAAACACAGATTCAAGGTCATGCATGCGGCTCTATGTCTAGACATATGTCGCAACGCCTGTCAATGCCATCCAGTAAGCAAACATGTTTACTTCCTAATTAACCTTGAACTGCATCAGGAAACTAAATATATTTGTCCCCTACTAATTTTAGTGCAAGAACCAGCTAACCACCACCGTTTCTATCCATCACGCCTCAGGGCAGGTAGGCAAATTGTCCCAATCCTGGGTTCGAGTCTCGCGCAAGTGAGCACTCTTAATACCGTTATAACTCTGAAACTAATTATGAGATCGGGTTATAACAAACTTTATAAATTTTATATAGTTAAGTGGTATCTGCTGGGTTTATGCCGTATACCTGGAATCCTCGGTTCGAGTCCTAAATCGTTTAATTAAAATATCTCTGTGACCAATAGACCTAGAGCACTGAAATCAACATTAACTTCATTGTTAATCATATGCTGACAATGTATAGTTCGAGGGTCCCTGGTTCGGTTCCTGGATCAGTTAATCTGAATATCTCTGTAACCAATGTGTCTAGAGTTGTGAAATTAACTTTATATGGCGATACTTTTCGCAGTTAATCACATACTATTATGTTTTAGCGGAGAAGATCCTTGGTTCGATTCGCGGCGTTCATCAAATTCCGTAATTGTGATCTATTTTGCGAGCTATTACACTTAGAATAGCGGCGTAAACCGTAGGTATTTTTATTTACGTATGCTGTGAATGTTTTATGGCTCCGTATCCTAGTGATCCATGGTTCGATTACCGGTTCAGTCGAAACAAATTGAATCTTAAATAACTCTTGAACTAATAATGGTAACGCAATGAAATAACGTGTTCATTCATACCTTAGGGCTGATTTGCTGTTGAACTGGTGATTTACACTTTACGATCATGGTTCGAATCTCAGCAGGATAATTTAAATAACTCTGAATATTAATGTTTTAGGTGTGTTGTCAAGCTCAACCCATAAGATCATATATCATGACCTGTACCATGACCAAAAGGGATGAGGACCTCAAGCAATATACATAGACTGTCAGATCAAATAACTTAATCACAAAGTTTAAGATATAAGCAAAAGACTCAACATAACAAGATGGATGAAATAATTGAACTTAAGAAAAGAGAAATGATGTCCATAGCAAAAACTTAACTAGGTTAAAGATGGATCTAAAGGAATCAAGAACACGTGGTTGAGGATGAAGTGAAGGAGCCTAAGGACGCCCCCTAGATGAGTTAAATGGTGTAATAGATGAACTTGAGAAAAATAGAACTGCTAGGTTAAGAGATGTATGAAAACAATCAAGAACAGGTGGTTGAAGATGACGGAGAGTTGTCTACGTGTGGCAATGGGAGCTCCTAAAGTAACTTTAAAACTAAATGGCGTAGCTTAGTCGTGTTTATACTCGTTTGAATTGTCTAAATTTTATCTTCCAACCTAGTTAGTTATTTGCTTCTTCAATTTTAATTTGTCTAATTTTTTATCTCATGTGAATTGAATAGTAGTTAAAGAATAATCGAAAACTGGAAAATTAATAGTTTTCTTTTAGGTTTTCTCCAATAGTAGAACCATCTTCGAACCCCTGTGGTAGCAAGATAATAATTTTCTTTTAGGTTTTCTCCGATAGGAGCGCCACCTTCGAACCCCGGGGTTGGTGGGAATGATGAAGTTTTCTTTTAGGTCGGCACTAATTGTATAAATGGAGCTTGATTGAGCTTAGGTTGTAATTACGCTAGTGTGTTTATAGCTTAGCGGATCAGCTCCTGCAGTGACATTCATCTTCAGTAGCGTTGATAAGTTATCAAGGTGAAGAAGAGCAGTAAAAAGGTATATCAAACACTTACTGAGCGACATATTCCCCGTTAATTAGCCTGCACATAACAAAAACTGGAATATTAAAGCGATGGAAGCTCTGTTAGATGCTGCTATACAAGAATTTAAGTGTGGTAAATGTGATAAGAGTTTCCTGAAAAACTACAATAAAAAGAGACACGAGCTGGTATGTGGCCAGTATTACGAATGTAAACATTGTGATGGCGTTTATGGTACTGAACGCCATAGAGATGAGCACCAACAACGATGCGAGAGAATAAGTGCTGCTAAGAAACTCAAGATCGAACCTACCAAACATAAATTGCTGTTAATGGTTCCTGATGAAGGCGATGTCGTAGAATATGAAACAGCTTTCCAGGATCGACTGAAATCATATTTCATTCAGTGCTCTACATGCCAGGATCTAAAGACATATCTCCAAGAATCAAAACAGCGGATAATTCAAGCCGTTCAGAAGCAACTAAGGACCCATAAAAGTGTGAAAATTAACCTCGTGGCTGACTGTCAGTTTGTGAATACCGTTGGTGATACTACTGATAAAGCCTTTAAAACACCAAATCAAGCAATATTTTTAGAAAGTGACTTGGACGCCATATTGGAAAGGAAATTCAAGAAACTTTGTACTGAAATGGAGGAAAGTCAACTTAAAGGAAGCAACTGGGCTTTATTAGCTGTTGACGGGGTTCGAGTTAGAATCAACAAGAACAATGAACTAAGAGGAAGCAGTTACATCCCTCTACCGACCTCTGTTGGAGCTAAAGGAGCTTGCATAAATCCACAGAATTATGAAGATAAAAAATGCTTTATGTACGCTGTTCTCGCCCAGTTCATTCAAAAGGATCCTCAACGTGTTAGCAAGTAAAAGGATTTTCAAGAAAGATATGACTTTTCCTGCGTCTCGTTTCCTACGAGCCTGACTGATATCCCAAAATTTGAACGAAGAAATAACATCTCTATAAATGTTTTCGGACTGGATGAGAAAAATCAAGTGTTTCCTATGAAGGTTATCGATGAGAGCTGTCCGACCATCGTGACCTGCTTCTATTAAGTGATGCAGCTGGACACCATCATTACGTCTATATAAAGAATTTTGAGAAACTTATTCATCAACAGAAAACTACACGTATGGGAAAGATCTACACCTGCAAACGTTGTTTTACGCACTTTGATGATCGATATGAAGGAGTTGAGAAGTTGAATGATCATAGGAAAATATGCAATCAGAACGGAGTTGCCAGGATTGTTATGCCTACAACGGAGAACCTTATCGTCAGATTCAAGAACATGGAAAGGATGCTGAAATTGCCTTATGTTATCTATGCCGACTTTGAAAACATTCTTACCTCTTACCACAGCTGTTCTTCTAATCCCGAAACATCTTATACAGCTCCATATCAGAATCATATCCCTATGAGTTTCTGCGTATATGTCAAACCCTCGACCTCGATTGAACGCCTGCAGACCGATCTTTCTACTGAACCCTACGTATATCGTGGTTATGACGCAGCGGCAAAGTTTATGGAGTATGTAACTTCTCTTGCAAAGAAGATTAATAATGTGTACAAAACTTATGCTCCATTCACACTAACAGATGAGCAGCAAAAGTCTTTCGAATGCTCTAGAGGATGTTACTTATGTGGTAAAGAATTTACCGGAGAGAACTGGAAAGTACGGGACCATGACCATATAACCGGATAATACCGAGGAAGTCTACATAATCAGTGCAATCTCACCTGTAAAACGTCCAATTATATTCCTGTCTTCATGCATAACCTGAGTGGATATGACTCTCATTTCATTGTTAAAGAGTTGGGTTTCACTAGCGAGAGAGTAGAAGTCATTCCTAGCTCCGAGGAGAGTTACATATAATTTTCCAAATATGTTGGTGACATTAAACTCCGCTTTGTAGATACCTACCGTTTCCTTAGCACCAGCTTGGATAAACTAGCAAAAAATCTAACATCATATCCTGAAACCCTGAAATACTTTGGAGCAGAGAAGATCAAATTAATGAGCCGTAAGGGAGTATTCCCCTACGATTACGTCACATCATGGGATGTTTTGAGTGAAACACAACTTCATCCGAGGGAGGCAATCTACAATAAATTAAACAAAGAAGAAATTAGTGATGCAGAGTATGAGCATGCAAAAAGCATATGGAGTCACTTCAACATTGGAACGCTAGGTGACTACAGTGATCTCTACTTAACTTCGGATGTCCTCCTACTAACAGATGTGTTTGAGACATTCAGAGAGCAGACCCTGAAAACCCATAAAATTGATCCTGCACATTATTTTACATCACCTGGACTTACATGGGATGCCATGCTGCTGTACACAGGAATTAAACTGGAATTATTACAGGATTATGATCAGCTACTCATGGTTGAAGCAGGAATAAGAGGAGGATTATGTCAAGTTTCTCATCGGTACACAGAGGCGAACAACCACTAAATGAAGGAGTATGACTCAAGTAAGCCTTCACAATATATTACGTACGAGGACGCAAATAACCAATATGGTTGGGCAATGTGCCACGCCCTTCCTTACGGGGGTTTTAAGTGGGTTTCTCCTGAAGATATCAACCTAGAAATACTAGGAGAAGATGACCCACTCGGATACATTTTAGAAGTGGACTTTCAATATCCTGCAGAACTCCATTACCTGCATAATGATTTGCCGTTCCTGCCTGAGTGTATCAAGCCCGCGGGTTCTCCTGTAGAGAAACTAATTCCTCACCTTGGATCACGAAATAAGTATGTGGTACATTACATGACCTTGAAGCAGGCCCTTAGTCATGGGTTACAACTGACTAAAATCCATCGGGTGCTACAATTTCAACAGTCATGTTGGTTAAAGCCGTATGTGGAATTCAATAACCGACTACGACAAGGATCAAGAAATGATTTCGAAAAGGATCTTTACAAACTTTTTAACAATGCCATGTTTGGAAAAACAATGGAAAACATCAGAAACCGACTGAATATACGACTTGTCACCGACTGGAAGACATTGGAAAAACTAGTTGCTAAGCCTACATTTATTGATAGAACTATATATGGACCTAATCTGGCTGCAGTACACATGGCGTCGCGGGAGATAGTTTTCAACAAGCCTATATACATTGGGATATGTGTGCTGGATATCTCAAAGACCTTGATGTATCGGTATCATTATGATGTGCTAATGCCGGTTTACGGGCTTGAGAATCTGAAGCTCATGTACATGGATACTGACTCTTTCATCCATCGTGTGACTACAAGGGATATATACCAGGATAAGATACGTTTTTTGGAACATCTGGATACTGCTGATTATCCTAGCAATCAGATATGCCATTGTACAACAAACAAGAAAGTGTTGGGAAAATTTAAAGATGAAGCAAATGGAAAAATCATTCATCGTTTTGTTGGACTGAGACCAAAGATGTATGCTCTCGACATCGATGGAGGTGTTATCAAGAAGATAAAAGGTATAAAGCATAGCGCCATTAAACAATACATCACCTTTGAGAGCTATGTGGACTGTCTTAAAAGTAGAGAAATCATAAGAACGCCAAAGAACCTAGTTATGTCCCGTCAACATAATGTTATGTCAGTGGAAGTGAACAAAATATCCCTATCTCCACATGATGACAAGAGAGTAATTGCAGATGATGGAGTATCCACATATGCCCATGGACATTACCATCTTTTGAACGGTGAATGAAATAAGGAACCCTAGAGCAGAAGAAAACAATTTAATTCGGGAAACAACAAAAACTAGAACGTAGCTGACATCTAATAATGAAAACAGCTGAATAACAAGAGTGAGGAAGGCGTTAAGTCTACCGTTCAGAAAACAAATTCTGACGCTGGTCCCAAGTCCAGAGAAAAAACTAGGGGCGTCTACCTCACCACATAAGCTAACTGAGCACACTTTAATGAATGTTAAATATGTAATTTGAAGATAAAAAAGACCTATTACCTCATAATCTGAAATATCCTTGAAAACAGTTTAATTAGTATAAAATGATTTAAGTAGCTAAACTTGGTCTAAAAGAATCCCTGAAACGCACATAAACCTCAGAACATCTGAAAAAAGCTTGAAAATAGCATTAGAACATTGGCTTAGCATTACGAAATATTGCAAGATGCAGAGGTAAAAGCTTGAGAAGGATACAAGAGTATGAAGACATCAAACAGCATGAAAAAAGTATGAAAACTGCACGCCTAGACCATTGCAAATATACCTCTAACAGTAACGAAGGTATCTCTAGCTGTCAACCTTGTAGCTATGAAACCTATGGCTCTTAACCCTAGAGCTCCCAACTCATACCTCGAGACCTAGCCTATAAATCCTACAGCTTTTAACCTCCTGACCAGCAACCTTTAGCTATGAAGCTTAAAACTCTTAACTCTAGAGCCCTCAGATCATACCTGAATACGTAACCTCTAGAACCTACAGTCTTAAACCTTAGACCGAGAGATCTAACCACGAATCCATACGACTTAACCTCCAAACCTACAACCCTTAACCTTCAGACCTGCGAGCTTAAGCTATGAGACCTACATCCTATAACCCCCCAGGCCCTAAGATCTTACCACAAGATCTAACCGTGTGACCAAAGGAGATGAGCAACTTAACCAATATACATAGCCTTTCAGATGAAAAGACTTAATCACGAAGACTAAGATATAAGCCCAAGACCTCAAAACATAACAAGGTGGAATAAAGTGCCTGAAAGCATAGAGAAGGTACGAAAAACAAGAATCCTTTGCATAAAAAACTCAATCTTTAGAACAGAAGCAGATACACAAAGGGTTAAATTTACTGTATAAAGATTTCTATTCATCATATATACCTCTTGCAGTAGCAGCTCTAACATTGACATGCCCCAAGAATTTTACACCAGACATACAATTTGTTGAGCTTAAAAGATATGGGTTAGATAGAGGTGAAAAGAAACATGCTTAGGATAGGTTAAGGAAGGAAGAATAGAGCAGCTTAAGAAAAGAGAACGCATGCCAATAGCAGAAACAACTAGGTTAGAGAATGATGAAAGAAGGTAAAAACAACGGAGTATATTAAAGTGGTAGAATAGAGGAACTTAAGGAAAGAGAACAGTTAGGTTAACAGATGCAACAAAGGATGCCATTAGCAAAACACAGCTAGGTTAGGGTAAAGAATGATGAAAGGTACAAACAAAGGAGTATATTAGATCAGGTGAAAGTGGTAGAATAGAGGAACTTAAGGAAAGAGAACAGTTAGGTTAACAGATGCAACAAAGGATGCCATTAGCAAAACACAGCTAGGTTAGGATAAAGAATGATGAAAGGTACAAACAAAGTAGTATATTAGGTTAGGTTAGTTTATAATAGGATGAAATAGGAAAGAATACGTGTAGGACTTGTCTCAAGATTAACAATCTTTTAGTCCTGGACTAGCAACCAGAACTTCAACATCACAAGACAATACCTCAACCCATACAAGATAGCCATAAGACCGTACAACCTTTATCCTGCTGACCAACAAAATTAAGCTATGCACCCTGCAACTCTTAATCCTTGGGGCCCACATCATACCTCGAGATCTAACCTTTATATCCTACAGCTATTAATGTCTCCGACCAGCAGCCTTTAGCTCTGAAAAAAAACCTACAACTCTTAACCCTATGGCCCTCTCCAGATCATACCTCGAGACCTAACCTCTAAATCCTTCAGCTTTATATCTCCCAGACCAACAGATTTCTCCTGTGAAGAAATGCAACTCTGAACCCTAGAGCCTCAGATCATACCTCAAGACCTAACCACTAAATCTACAGCTATTAACGTCCCAGACCAACAGCCTTGCCCGTGAAAACCTGCAACTCTTAACCCTAGAGCTCCAGATCATACCTCAATACCTAACCTCTAAATTCTACAGCTATTAACCTCCCAGACCAACATCCTTGCCTATGAAAACCTGCAACACTTAACCCTAGAACCTACACATCATACTTGGAGACCTATCATGTAAATCCTACAGCTAATAACCTCCCAGACCAACACCCTTACCTGCAACTCTTAACCCTAGAACCTCAGATCATACCTTGAGACCTAACCACTAAATCCTTCAGCTTTCAACCTATGAAAACCTGCAACTCTTAACCCTAGAGCCTCAGATCATAACGCAAGACACAGGTTCATAATCTACAGCAAATTAGGAGGAGTGACTAAAATAAACACTGATAAAATATCCTGAAAACATAAATTACGCATGGCCGCCATATTGCTCTTTTGGGTCTGCGCTGGAAGACTCCTTTCTATTCTACTCACAGCATTAAACAACAGCTGTGATGAAGATGTTTTATTTATATTTTACAAAATGATTAAGGTTTTGCTTATCCGAGGTTAACATTGGTTTGTAAATGAAAAAAATAAAGTTAAAAGTGTATAACATTATTCATATTTTGCATCCACGCCTTATTTCTGCTCGTTTTTATTAAACAGCACAACTAAACGCCTGTACCGCCATCTGTTGGGCATATAAGTAGGTACTAGTGCAGAGATCTGCACCAGATAGCAGACTAACTACATACGTTTACAGAAGCCACCGTTGCAACTCCACTGTAGGTTATTGACACCCCCCCCCCACACACACACACAGACACACACGCGCGCGCACACGCGCTTCTGGACATTGAAGATCTGAATGTTGGACCTTCGGTCTCAAGCCGGATCAGGGCTGTACACTGTACTGGCAGTGTAGTGTTTTATAAGCAAGGATAATATGTGGCAGAAGATGAGGTTGGAATTATATATAAGCCATCGGATGTATTATTTTATGTGCCTAGAAGCAGTCTCGTGCGATTGTAGCGCTCTACAAGATCGATGTCGAACTTACCTAGACCGCGGATGAGGGAGTTGAAGTTGTGGGAGAGGTTATGATAGAAGGAACGTGAAAGGGTATGGATATAGTCTGTTATTGTGGGGATACGTAGGTCACGTCGGATAACTAGATTGTTGATGTAGCAAGTGGAGTCTGTGGCAGTGCGGAGGAATCATGATTGTAGAACTTCAAGGCGGTGTAGGTGAGACTTGGCTGCTACTCCCCATATTTCACTGGCATATGTGATAGCTGTCCGGAGTACTTGCTTATACAGGAATGTTTTTTAGGCTGTAGCTTTTAACGAGAGCTATGCACTAGTAACTGCGTATGCCAAAAACAGATGGCAGGACTGGCGTTGTGTTGTTTAATTAGAAAGAGCATAAGTAAAGCATGTGATGAAAAATGTGAATAATGTCATACACTTTTATATGTATTTCGATTTCCAAACCCATGTTAGCCTCAGATAAGTAAAACATTAATCATTTTCTAAAATATAGAGAAACATATTCTCCAGAGCTGTTTTTAAAGCTGTGATTTAAACTACAGTCTGATTTTTAAAAGAAGATACCTGAAGGAAATCAAGCAAGAGACGCGAAGGGTACCAGCGGAAGATCGTTGCTATCGTAAAGTAAACAAAGTTTGCCCGATTGGATAAACTGGTGAATCACATACTCTGATGGCTCGAACCCTTGATTATGTTTCAAGTATTGAGAGGATAAAGAAACGGAATATCTACATTACTTCCTGTCTGCTGTTGGGCAACGTAGTGGAACCTCATGTTGAAAAACATATGACCTGTATTTTACTTTTTTACTGGAATACAATGTTTTCACTATAAACAATCATCCTAGAAGAAAACCTCATAGTATTAGTGTTTTCCTGGTCCTCAGCCTATCAGCAATGTTCTCTGAAATCCTTTCACTGTGATTAAATTCTTCATAGAAATCCGATTATTGGAGCTAAAGCCACGTACAGACAAGTATATTGGTCGACAATCTAGAAAGCGATTGACGTATCGTATAGAGACAGGCGACGTTGCCGCTTCTTGCTGCCACATGGAGAGTGAGTTAGGAATATGTGTACAAAGGTGACTCGGTTGCGACAGCAATGCGTTTTATTATAATAATAATTATTATAATTACTATTATTATTACTACTACTATGATTATGACGACTATGACAAATACGATTATTATATTAGCATGTTATATAATCATCACATCGCCATCATATCGCCATCACATCGTCGCCATCACATCGTCGTCGTTACATCGTCGTCGCTACATCGTCGCCGCTACATCGTCGGCCCTACATCGTCGTCGCTACATCGTCGTCGCTACATCGTCGTCGCTACATCGTCGTCGCTACATCGTCGTCGTTACATCGCTAGGTCATCGTCTTGTCATCGTCATGTCTTCATGTCGTCGTCATGTCATCGTCATGTCATCGATATGTCATCGTCATGTTATCGTCATTTCATCGTCATATCATCACCATTCACCATCATATCACCATCATATCATCATATCATAACATTTCATCATATCATATCATCATATCATCAGATCATCATATCATATCATCATATTATACGATCATCATGTCATATGATCATATATATCATCATAGCAACATCACATCATGTCATATCATCATAGCAACATCACATCATCATATCATATCATATCATCGTATCATCATATCATATCATCATATCATCATAACATATCATATCATATCATTATATCATCTTATCATTTCATATCATATCATCATATCGTCATATATCATTATAATCTCATATCATATAATTTCATCATATCATATCATGACATGTTATCATACCATCATATCATATCATCATGACAACGTGTTATCATATCATATCATCACCATATCATATCATCATCATGTCATATCATCATATCATCATATCATAGCATCATATCATATCATCTCATCATATCATCTCATCATATATCATCTCATATC
Source organism: Mantis religiosa (assembly GCA_030765055.1). Classification (NCBI taxonomy): domain Eukaryota; kingdom Metazoa; phylum Arthropoda; class Insecta; order Mantodea; family Mantidae; genus Mantis; species Mantis religiosa. The sequence goes on along the minus strand of CM060948.1, from coordinate 301,761,622 downwards.
ATACCATCAACTCATACCATATCATCATCTCATCATACCATATCTCATCATATCATCTCATCTCATCATTTCATCATATCATATCTTATCATTTCATCATATCATCATATCATATCATCTCGTCATCTCATCTCATCATCTCATATCTTATCAAATGATCATATCATCATCACATCATATATCTTATCATCAGATTATATATCATATCATACATCATGTCATAATATCATATCAACATATCATATATCAACATAACATATCATCATATCATTACATCATATCATCCTATATAATATCATATATCATATCATATCGTCATATATCGTCATCATATATCGTCATCACATATCGTCATCACATCATATCGTCACCACGTCATATCGTCATCACATCATATCGTCATCACAACATATCGTTATCACAACATATCGTCATCACAACATATGATCGTCATATCGTCGTCATATCGTCATATCATCGTCAATACCATATCATATCTTCATATCATAATTATCTCATCATATCCTTATCTCTTCTTCACATCACATCATCATCTCATCATAACATCATAGGCTAACCTGCATCACATTATCTCATCATCACATCATCATATCATATCACTACATCACATCATTACCATATCATCATATCAACATTATATCATATCATCATATCAGCATATATCATATCAGATATCATCATATCATATGTCAATATATCATCATATCATAATATCATATAATATCATCATATCATATCATCATATCATATCGTCATCATATATCGTCATCATATCATATCGTCATCATATCATGTCGTCATATCATATCGCCATCATATCGTATCGGCAACTTATCTTGTCGTCAACTTATCATGTCGTCATCATATCATATCGTCATCATATCGTCATCATATCATATCGTCATCGTATCATACCATCATCATATTATCATATCGTCATCATATCATCATATCACATCGTCATCATCTTCACATCGTCATCATCATCACATCATCATCTCATCATATCATATCATCATCTCATCATCATATCTCGTTATCATATCATATCATCATATCATATCATCACATCATTTCACATCATCACATCATTTCACATCATCACATCATTTCACATCATCACATCATTACATATCACATCATTTCATATCAGCATATCATTTCATATCATCATCACATCATTTCATATCATCACATCATTTCATATCACCATATCATCATATCATCGTCATACCACCATCATATCAATGTCATATCAATGTCATATCAATGTCATATCATCGTCATATCATCGTCATATCAATGTCATATCATCGTCTTATCATCGTCTTATCATCGTCTAATCGTCTTATCATCGTCTTATCATCGTCTAATCGTCTTATCATCGTCAAAACTCGTCACGTCGTCGTCACGTCGTCGTCACGTCGTCGTCACATCGTCGTCATCGTTGTCACATAGTCGTCATCGTCATCGTCCTCATCGTCATCGTCCTCATCGTCGTCATCGTCCTCATCGTCGTCATCGTCCTCATCGTCGTCATCGTCCTCATCGTCGTCATCGTCCTCATCGTCGTAATCGTCATCGTCCTCATCGTCGTCATCGTTGTGATCGTCGTAATCGTCGTCCTCATCGTCATCGTCGTTATCGTCGTCATTGTCGTCATCACTATTATTTTACACATGCATGGCACTATGAGAAGTTTCGGTGGAGGGACTTAGCAGCTCCAGCTATGAACTCTTGTGCCTATGACCCTGATAGGACAACTACGGAGGGAGAGTGTACTGAGGAGAGACGAGAGCATATGCAAGTGTTCCGAACGACTAAACTTCCCGGTTGAAATCGTAAAGCCCGCTGGTCGTCTCCCCTCTCGCTGCTTAAACACCTCAATACATCTCTCGAATCGTAGTACGACATTGCACCTTCCATGCACGCCGAAAGTCCTGCCGACTCTTGTATGTGAAATTGAGCGACATGATTTTCGGGATTATATTTGTAATTAGCAGCATTCGCCTAGCGACCTTGGGAAATTTCTAAAATATCCCATGGATCAGAAAGGTCGGACACGGGTATTGAAATCACTACCTTCTGAATGCGGGCCACAGACTCTATCGTCTGTCACATATCGCTCCTTTAACTTTATATGATTGAAGGCTTGGAATATAGTCATATGTGATAGCTGACTGCATTTTACCAGAATCTTTGCTCTGTCTTTCCCTGTGAATTACGATTTCATTCATGTATCACCTAATAACGACCTGCTAGTTATTAATAGCTTTAAGGTCAGCGACCCCGTGTGGGTCACTAGAGTTTAGTGACCTACTTTCTTATGATAAACATGTGCAATACCCATCGGTGAATACTTTTTTTTATATTTTTATGCAAGTAGTGCTTTTAGTATCCTCTTTCTTCGATAACAGTACAATGCGATAACACAGGAATTCTTGGAAGTAGAAGCTGAACTTGATATTATATTTTCAGCTCCTGATGCACTTGTATCGCTTGTCATACTCCGTCGGGTAGTGGTAACATGCTAGGCTTTGGTTTCCGAGGTCGCTGGTGCAAACCAGACGAAGGGCAATGGAGGTTTTCGGGCGTAAAAGTCATTAGCATGGCCTCATTCCGCCCTCGGTTCCGTTCATAGACTTACGGCACGTAGGAACTTCAAGCATGATAAAAAGGCCTCTGAGCAACATTCAGCGATCTTTCACGTGCAATATAGAATGGGACACTGAGAACCAAAGCAATTAGGAGCATCTCGAACAAAACACCAGTTTCAACTGCTTATCGTTATGCTAATGAAATGTAATGGAATATGAAAATTGTACTATTATGGGTGCATTATAAGTCGGTGATTGACAGTTGAAGGAGCGAGGATAGCACCGTTGCCACTTAACCGTTCCTCTCCATGTGCTAGGCAACGAAGATGGTGGCTAGAGAGGGGGAGGAAGTTCGACTGCGGTAATGCACACGCACATATTCCTAGAAATTTGCGTACTGCAGTATTAATCATAAGACTGTCTACACGTTTAAGTGAGCAGTTACCTAATTACAGCACACGAAAGCTTCGGAATCAATTAAAATAAATGGTTAGCTATAGGTAAGATTTAGGGAAACAAAAGTATCATACCTGCACAGAATTATGCATTCTATGCCAACGGGAATATGCCGCTTATCTCAGAGTCCCTGCTATTATTGGTACTGTTTTTCTGATCGTCGTCATCGTTGCCGTCGCCGCCCCCGTCGTCGTCAGAGCTACTGCAATCTCCCACGGAAATTATGAGTTCTTCCACTTTCTTCCAAAACGCCCTCGTTTTCCCATGCTGCTACTATAAATTCGTGTGACAAACAGCATCTTCCCAATTTTTAGTACTTATTTTTGCTATTGCTTCTTCTGTTACTTTTATAACAGGGGTTTTAGTGAAATCTGGATTGTTGCGCTCTACATATCCCTTTATTTGGGTCCAAATCAACTCTATTGCATTAAAATGGCAATGGTAGGTAGGAAGTTTAATAATTTTGTGGCCTTTTTCTGAAGCAATTTCATTAACTATGTAACTAGGTATTTTGGGAACTGCGGTTTGCCTTTACCGGTTGAAGCAATTCATACTATTTTTAAATGGTCTTGAACACGCACATATAGTTTCCCTTACTTGTCCTTTAATTGGGATTCCGTACCCAAAAACATTTTTTGTGGTCTTCACAGATAATTTCTTTCTGTCTGTTTTTGTAGCACAAGTGTTTGTGACAGCCATTATTAACGATAATTAGCTAAATGTTAAACTTACACTGAAACACTGAAGTTGATCACTGAAACACACGAATTATGTTGCGAAAATGTAAAGCTGTTTGCACCCTGTGAAACATTCACTACTTGAAACAGTTCACCCTTAGTTTGGCAGTGATGACAGGGAGAAATACCCTAAGTACCGTAAGGGTTATTCATGTTAGAACTGGACCGGACAAAGGCAGGTAAGAAGGGTTGGTCATTAAACTGAAAAGGTTGGTAATTCACCCAGAAAATCTCACAAGATGGTCCTTGAAACTAAATCCCCACCTGTTCCCTTCCAACAACGCATACCATCCCTTACTAAAGCTCAACGAACGACGACGGTATTGTGATATCGCTGATTCATAAGCAAAGCAACAATAGTAGCAGTGTCTGCTTATTGGAAACCCCCACATCCCGGTAGACTAGCGTCATGCACAAAGCACGTGCTGTATTGCGATAGAGTTCACAACATAGGATAAGCGTGCCGGGTTGCTTTAGCAACACTTTACTTTTGCTTGCTGGATTGTTGGTTGCTAGGCGACCGCAATGACGTGTCAGTGACCTGTTTATCCCCTCCCCTTGTTTTCGCAGCTGAATAGCACGTGGAGGCAAAACGCTAATCACCAATTTACGATGCGACAATTATAGATCCATTGTAACCCATATCACGTGTATTGTCAATACCGGTCCATATCCCTGGCAGATATAGCGTTTGTGATAGGAAGTTTCATGTTATATAGATGTCTAGTAGTTATCAGGCAATTCCAGATACGTTGCTTCACATATTTATTACTGTAGGGCTGATATAATAATCTACACGAACCAAAAGGCAAGGCCCGAAAAACGCGCACTCCAACAGCATAGATGCAAAATTTATTTCCAAACCTTATGGGTATGCATAGAAAGAAGCTTTAGGAAAATAATTTCCATATACCGAGAATGCTTCTGTTGCTCTTATGCAAATGAGTTTCTCTCCAGCGCTGTGAAGCCTCAATATATTTTTGATAAACGCTGTATACCTTCTAAAAGGATTAATATTGATTTTTATGTGGTGAAATGCATTTGGAATTGCTGAACATTTTGCAGCAAGTCTGTTTCAAGGTAGTAAGTACTATTGAATATATGTGTTGTTGCCAGACGTATAATTGGCATAAATACGGCCTTGCTCTCATATTAGCATATCTTTAATTGAGTTTTGGCGAAGCTTTATATATGCACGCTCTAGTGCTTTTTGAGGAGGATTAAAACTTGCTTTGTTGAACAGTTTCCAAAGCATTCTAACCGTGTGGGACTCTTCTTTCTTTACACCTGAAAATATTCAACGAACACTATTTTCAGACACTATCTATCGCTAACTTAGCTACCCATAACAGGATTGGCAATAAACTGAAGGAAATAAACTTTTATATAGTTTTATTTTTTACTTTCTATGCTGCTTAACTGAACTTAGAGGAAGTATTACATTCCACCCAAAAATTATAATTAGCGAATTCACTGAAGAGACGGAATTTGAGATCCCATAAATCCGTAACTTTAAATGTATGAGCGAGTTTATTTATTTACGCATGTCTTATATTCTGTGAGCAGTAAATGAGGGGGGAAACCAAACGAAACCGTATTTTTGTCATAAAAATATAATCATGAACCTTTTTACAGAATTACTTCAGTCACCTTCAAAATACTCTCCATTACATGCGATGTACTTGTCAAGTATCTTTTCCCACTGTTGGAAGTATGTTTGGAACTCTTCAAGCTTAATACTGTCCAGTGCTCTTTGCGAAGCTGCTTTTATCGCCTCCACATGGTCATAACGCGCCCCTTTTAGCCCCTTTTTCATTCATCCAAAGAGCAAAAAGTCGCACGGGGCTAGGTCCGGCGAATAGGGAGCGTGGGGAACGACAGACCACCTCTGAGATACCAAATAATGGGTCACTCGTAAGGCCGTGTGTGCTGGACGTTGTGATGCAGAAACCAGTCACCTGATGGGCAAAGTTCCGGGCGTTTCCTCCTCACATCCTCTCGCAGACGCCTTAAAACATAAAGTAAGAGTGCTGGTTAACAGTCTGGCCAAGGAGTGGTTAGACTGCTTGGCTCTCACCAAGGCGGTCCGGGTTCAATCCCAGGCGACTGCAAAGTGAGATTTGTCGTGGACAACACGGTGCTGGGGTGATTTTTCTCCTAGACCTTCGGTTTTCCCCGCCATCACATTCAACCGGTGCTCCATCTTCATCTCATATATCATCAGTGTCACCGCCTGCGGTGCCGTATGCAGTAAAAGCGGGCGTTAATAACTACACATTTCACATTTTCTGGCCAAGGGGGTACGAATTCCTGATGCACAGTTCCACGGACATCAAAAAGCACAATGATCATCGTCTTCACATTTGACCTCACTTGCCTTGCTTTTTTGGTCTGGGAGAGTTGGTAGTCCTCCACTGGCATGACGCTTGCTTGGTTTCTGGGTCATACCCGTAACACCAACTCTCATCCCCTGTAACGACTTTGTTCAAGAAGTTTGGATCACGTGCAATCTGTGTTTTCAAGTTCTGACACATATTCATGTGAATGGTTTTGTGCTCCTGTGTGAGAAGGCGCGGAACAAATTTAGCAGCAACACGTCTCATGTGCAAATCCTCCCTCAAAATGCGCTGGCACGAGCTCCAACTGATTACTGCCGCTGCTGAAATTTGGTCGATCGTTTGGTGATGATCTTCGTTGATCTTTTAGCGGACCTTTTTAATGTTCTCATTTCGCGATGTTGAAGGGCGTCCAAAACGAGTTTGTTCTTCAACACACATCTCACCACGTTTAAAGCGCCCAAACCACTCGAAAACCTGTGTGCGGCTCATAGCGTCCTACTGGAAAGCTTCCTGAAGCATTTGGTGTGTCTCCGTTGCCGTTTTTTAAGCAGGAAACAAAATTCCACAAACATCTTGTTATTTTAAAGTCGCCATAACGACTTCGCAGAGGTAACCCGCCAACAGTAAGAGAAACACAATACCAAACTTGCACGTTCAGCTCTACACTGACACCGTCTGCACAACTGCTTTATCAAGGTCCCTACTAACAGCATCTAGCGTGAGAACCCTGCACTACGTCTAGAAATGGCAGTGCCCTATGAGTCCGGTTTCTTTTGGGTCCCCCCTCGTATATCAAAAACTTATAGCAGCATACAGAGATAATAACCTGAAAAATGGAGTATCCGTTCGAACCTTACTGTCCTCAGCGTTTAATATTTGGCTGAGTGTTGGCAAAGCCTTGTGGCAGAAGCGATCACTTCATGGATTAGGCGTCTTGCTCTTATTACAAAGGTCTCACCGCAGCGCCGTAAACAACCTCCATATCCATGCATAAGGCTTGCAGCACCGCAGAGATCTTTATTCAAACAGAACTTTCACCACCTACCACGAACTTCCAAAATCCAACCTTCGCCGCCATGAGACGTGATCTGCGAGGTTGCCGTTAAAGGCACCCATCGACTCTTAGAGACCTTGGCCTGCGCCTTGAGGTGCTGCAATGTGCAACCAATACTCTCCAAGCGGCAATAGGGTTCAAACAACGCAGCACCATTCGTCACCTCTGAGCGACGTCCTGGTATCTTTCACAACTCCGCCAGGCACTACAGTAGGACATGATGAAGGTACTCAAGTCGCATTAGTGCCAGCTAGGCCGCACCGTGGCTGAGTGGTGAGACCAATCGGCTCTCACCAGGGCGACCCGGGTTCAATCCCAGGCAACCGCAAAATGAGATTTGTGGTGGACAACATGACGCTGGGGCAGATTTTCTTAGGGATCTCCGGTTACATAGACCTCGGAAGCGTCCTTGCTGTTCCAAGCCCATAACCAACCTGGCTGTCAAGGATTCTGTGCGGAGTACGATTGAATTTAATTATTTATAACCGGTATGTTCCTCACGAGTACAACAATTTGTCCGAGAGGGGATCGGCGCTAGCAATTTCACTTTGGCAATTAACTCAGATCACATCCTGTCAGACTTCGTACCATCTGTATATCCCCTATACAGCGAGTCCAGCCTATTGAATATTCCCGCAGTTACGAGGGATGTTCAATAAAGATTGATCACAATTTTTTTGACAACGTACGTCTATTCATCCTCATAATTTTGATGGTTCTTCTCAAAATATTCTCTCCTGAATGCGATGCACTTGTCCCAGCGTTCCTGCCAGTTTTCAAAGGCATGCTGGAAACCATTTTTGAGAGATCCTTCAAAATTTCCCCAGCCTTCACCACTGCTTCTGATGATGGATAATGCCTCCCGCGATGACGTTTCTTCAAGTTAGGGAATAGAAAATAGCCACATGTGCCTCAATCCAGACTATAAGAAGGGTGAGGAGTGCACTTCACTTTCATTTTTGCTAGATATTCTGCAACAATATTGGCAATATACGGCCGCACATTATCGTGGTGCAGCATCCAGCCTGCTTCACGAAAATGAGGTCTTTTGCGCTTGCTATAGACTTGCAATGTTTTCAGGACATCCCTGTAGTATTTTCCAGTTACTGATGTGTGTGCAGGTACAACATGCTGATAAACCATTCATGGAATATCAAGGAATGAGATGACCATAACCTTCCCAGCAGAAGCAACCACGTTTGCTCTTTGGGGGGTTGGTGATTGATGAAGGACATTTCAACGCTGAGCTTTGCTGTTTGCTCTCCGGATCAAAATGATGTAGCCAAGTTTCATCGACAGTGATTACGGTTGAAAGAAGCCCCGGATCTTCCTCCAACATCAGCTTTAACTGCATGTAACCTACATTGCAGCGGTAGGCGAAATTGAACATGTCTGAACTTGCCTGGCTCTCACAGGCTGGAACCAAGAGTACCAACAATGAAACTACCACGGCGTGTTTATTTCACATTATGCCAACAGAATATAAAAATATTGAATTTTATCACGAAGAATTAGGGTGGTAAAATTTTTGATCATTCTTTATTGAAAATATGATTCCGAGATTTTCTGCATTTAAACATGTCTAGAAAAACGTGCAAGAGCTCGCGCGTACGTATGTGCTCAAGCACAATGTCAACATGCCTCAATAAAGAGTTAGTTTTAGAAGCTTTACTTTCAAAATATTAAAATTCTAATACGTGTTATTTTGTACTTTTTACAACGACTTACTGCTTCACGGGTTCCATTACATTAAGTCTACACATATGGTCTGCTTTTCTAAGTTATTCATTAAATGAGAATATTAACTCTAATAATTGTTGCAATCATTTATACAGTTTCTCAAATGTATTTTCCTGAGATTAAATGCACTCACAAAAGGAATATATCCCTTAAAACATCTTTCCAGGATTTATTTTTATTCGGCAGTCATTTTGCACTATCATGAAGAATTTTTTTGTTATGAATGCTTTCCTTTCTCCCTTAAATATGCTGCAAACAGTGCATATAGAAATGAATGGGAACTCAAAGTTAAGAATTCGCATAAATACCGAAAAATTTTGATATTCTTGACCGCTTTGGTCTTCTAGACCCTATGTACCTCGTAATGGACATACATTAATGTTATTGATAAAACATACAGGTGACGACGAATACTTGTAAGAATCTTCCACGACTGAGTTTAACTGACAAATTGGAGACAGTAGGTCTACAGCATGTATGCTCTAAGTGAGATGGCTCCCACGGTTCAGCTGCTAACACCCATGAAGTCTGTCCTTCATATAGGTGACTTGCCGGTTTTCTCCTCCACTTAGAGCCACACACTCGAGCGCCGGCGATTTAAAGGACTGGAGAGTATGCAACTTGACTTTTAATCAGGTAGCCAAGCCTTCCCTCCTGAGTTATTAGCCGTAAGTGCGCAGCATTAAATGTTATTTATTTAACGCAGACTTAGTAAAGTTACAACTACATGCTATTATACATCAAGGAACATTCGTGTCTTAAATTTCCTGTCTGCAATTTTCCGTGTTGCAGATGCCCTACAACTCCTGTCACACGACTGTTCTTGTATCTATGTCAACGGCTGCGCACGAGATGCCTGCTTCTATTATTTCACTCAAAGAAACTCTTTAGTCCGGTACACCAACCATGCAACTGGAAGAACTGTCACAATGTTACTAGAACAATAGCAAGGTACGGGAAAAGTGCCCATGAAAAGTTTTTCGTATCCATTGATGAAACGAGTGTCGTCAGTCCCCATGTACACATCAGATTGTATGCCTCTCTATTTATACTTAAGTATTTACGTATTGTAACTTTGTGGGTTCGAAGGATTAAAAATCCATTTTGCAGAAAGTCAAAACGTTCTTTATTTCCGTTAAGATACACTTGGTGCACTTGCGGATCACAGCAGTAATACGTAACACACAATTACAATCCACCAGTTTGCCTGTCGTAGGTCCACAATGTACTTACTACTTGACACCTTATCGTAAACTGTGACTCAGACTGACTAATAGCAGACCAGCAGACCAGCAGAAGGTTCGAGTCGTCCAGGTTTACCTGGACGGAGTGTTTACTACCCAGCACCTAGCCGCTTATTGCGTCTTTATCTGGGCAGTATAAAAGAGTCATCTTTTGTCTCAGGCGGTTGTTTTCGGCAGTGGAATATCTAGCCTTATGCGCGCTGTTGCCCCGTGAGGGGTTATGCGCCCAGTGCTGGCTGTGATTTTCCGCCTCAGACTAAATAATAGAACCAAGAGCCAAGAGCGAGAACAAGTCGTCCGGGTGCTCCTGGACAGTGAGTGGAGCACGACGGTACCTATCCGCTGTGCGGATTTACCCGTGCGGTTTTATAGAGTTTTCTTTCTTCCAAAGCTTGGATGTCATTGTTGACTGATGGACCTGATTCGACCTCTGCTAGTGCTCCTGGCGACGTGATGAGCTTCCAAGTAGGAGGCCAGTGCCCTAAACCGCCACGCTAGGGGCGGCCTGCGTTGCAGTGTCCGTCCAGCGTGGCGGGGCCAGGAGCGAGAGGTCGGGTGGTTGGGGACCGTTTTGGTTATGGTTCTCTTCGAGGTCACACAGGGGGACCTGGCTTCCGGGGGTCAGCCGACGGGCCAGATCCAGCGCTGGTGTAGCCGGAACAGAGTGAAGTGTTTAGGGGATGAGAGGCTGGTCTCACCACCCAAGGGCGTCCTTGGGGAGGCGGTAGCTCTTTCTCCTCCTGGATACACGGTGGTTATATTGTCCTAGTGTGTTCACTAGGTGGTTTGGATGGCATGTAATCCTGGCATACAATGAGCGCGAGCGTTTACGCACAACGTCCTCAACGTAAGGTGTGCCAGAATGGATGTGTAGGATGTGTGAAGGAAACATACGTTCGGTATCGTAGATCATCCTGAGCGCCCTGTTCTGCACGGGTTGCAGTCTGCGGATGGTGGTACGTGCCACCGATCCCCAGATTTCGCTTCCATACAGGATCAGGGGCGGGATGATCCAACGATATACCCGTAGTTTCAGGCGAGTGGGCATGGTCGAACGGAATATAGGGTACAAGTGCCTAAGCGCTGCATGGCCGAGGCCGACTAATTCACGGGCATGTGGTGTGAATGTGCGGCCACGGTCCCGTCGGACACCCAGGTATTTGACAGATTGGACCCAAGGGATCCTCCTCCGCCTCAACCGCAGGTCTCCTTCCGGGCGCCAGCGGAGGACTTTCCCCAGCAGAAGGGCGGAGCTCTTCTGTGGGCTGAGGGCCATCCTCCACCTTTCACTCCACGATCCGATGGCTCGGAGCGATCGCTACAGCGGAGGGAGGCAGTAGCGGATGTTTTTGTTCTGGGCCAAGATGAGGACGTCGTCAGCATATTGGCACAGAACAGTGCGAGGCACTGTAGGGAAGTCAGACATGTAGGCAGCAAAGAGTAACGGCAACAGTACACTGCCTTCCGGGACTCCCGCCGCTATGGGTCTGACGGAGGAGAGTTTGCCTTCGACCCGAACTCTGAAGGTTCGATCCCGGAGGAAAGTACTGTTCAGGGTGAGGTATGGGGAGGGGAGTTGTGCTTCCATGAGCTTGTGTAACAGTCCCTGGTGCCACGTTGTGGCGAAGGCCTTGACCACGTCCAGGAGCACCACGACGGTTTTGAGGTTGTCCTGGAAACCCAGGGCAGTCCTTTCGACCAACCGCAGTAGCTGCAGGTTCGTGGAGTGGCCCCGACGGAACCCGAACTGGTGATCCGGTAGGAGATGCCTTTCCCCGAAAAGAGGAGTCAGGCGGGCCAGGAGAAATTGCTCAAAAACCTTTGAGACGACTGAGAGAAGACTTATGGACAGTAGCTGGAAGGGGAGAGTGCATCTTTTCGGGGATTCAGAACGCAGACCATCCTCGCCTCTTTCCAACAAGTTGGAAAGTGGCTGAGGTAAAGGCATGCATTGTAAATCCGCGTCAAGTGGATCATAGCTCTTTGGGGAAGGTTTCGGGGCATGAATGCCGTGACACCATCATGCCCCAGGGATTTGTTTGGTTTGAGGCTACAGATTTGGGCTGCCACCTGTTTGGGGGTGACAATGGGGATATGGATCAAATCGCGTGGGGGATGGGGTCCTCGTAGAGGTATTCCACCACCTCCTCCACGAGTTCGGAGAACTCGTCGTTTTGCGGGTCTTCCCGTGCCTCGAATTGAGACTCCAGATAGTCTACGAAACTTGTGGCCTTCTCTTGGGGCTCAAAGGCGAGTCGCCCTCGAGTGCCATGGACAGGGTGCTAGTATTGACTTTCATCCTTCCGTAAGGAACGGATAATCCGCCACGGGTGCTTCTCCGTGAGGTCCACCCGCTTCATTGTTGCCTTTGAGGCCGCAGAGCGGTGAGCACGAAGCTGCCTTCTTGCCAGGGATATGAACCTCTGGTAGACTGCCTGTATCCTAGGGTGGCGGAAGCGCTGCCATAGCTTCCGGACAGTTGCTTTGGCTATAAGCAGCTGCCGGAGTTTATTTGGAATGGTCATGGGGTTGTGGTTTGTGAGAATGCGGTATGTGTGGGAACGTACCACATTTACGATGTGTTGTGAGAAGTCAGAGGCTGCCGCTTCCAGCGGATCAATGGAATCGATACGTGGTCGCGGGTCTACTGACTGGCTCAGGTTCAGGACGGCTGCATCCCAGGCGACCTCATATGTGCAGTCTGGGTTTAACAGAGCTGGCATGTCAACGCTAGAGTCCACCAGGATCGGCTCATGGTCGGAGTCCAGTTCGTTGACTGCCGAGAGGTCTAGATGATATGGAAAGTTTTTGGTGAGCATGATATCGAGCACATCCGAACTTCCGTGGGCTGGATGGAACGTAGGGCCTCTCAGGCCGTGCGCGATAAGGTTTGGGTTTCCGCTGATGAGGCGGTAGAGCAAACGCCCTTTGGTGTTAGATGTGCGGCTATGCCATTGCCCATGTTTTGCGGTGAGGTCGCCGGCGATGCATACCACTGAATGAAGGTTGAACAGGAGGTTGAAGTCCGCCTCATAGAAGCGAGCATCAGGAGGATCGTAGGCCACTACCAGCAGCGTCTCTAGCCCGCCAATGGCAAGCCGAATGGCACAGGCTTCCAAGTGCTGGAGTGGGGGGAGTGGGAAATGTGAGTGCGTGATGTGGTTCCTGATGAAGATGGCGGTGCCGCCACCTCGTTGGCCGACCCAATAAGACTGATGGGTGACAAAGCTAGGCAGCGAGTAGTTGGTTGCAGCATCCAGATGGGTTTCGCAGACCATCGGAATATCAATACCGAAAGACTGCACAAACTCAAGCACGCTAGGGCGATGACCGCGGATGCCGATCGCGTTCCAGAACGCGGCTCGTAATGGCGTGCGGACGAGTCTGGAGGTCATTACTTAGCGGACCCCGGGAACAGCTCCTCCAGCGTTCTGAGCACAATGGCGTGCTTCTGCAACGGAGTCAATGCAGGGTTCTCTACCTGCAGCTTGCAGTTGCGTAGGGCCGGGAGGCTTCTCAGTATTAGGTCACCGAACCACAGGGAGCGGGCCTGGAACTCGTCCAGGTCCGCCTGGGGTATCGTGTCCCCAAAGGCAGCGGACTGAGGTGCTGGGCTGGATGGAGCCGCCGTGGGTACTGCTGGTGCAGGTTCCACCGGTGGCACAGACTGCGTTGCAAGAGCAGCTGAGGCCTGGGCCTCAGGCTGGTCCTGGTAATTGGCTCTCGGCGCAGGAGGCGGAATAGCGGCTTTCCCGCTCTTTTTAGATCTGGTCTTTCCGCTCTTTTCCCCCCTGGTGCAGGTGCAGGTTCAGGTTTACTTTCCTCTGTCGGAGGCGGTGCTCTAGGGGCTGCAGCTTGGACAGCAGCCGCTGCCGCTTGCTGCAGCGTGTTCTCGGCCTTCTTGAGGGCGGCAGCGAAAGACACCTCCGGAGAGTGGCCGGCTCAGGATGCCCCTGACGGTGGCTCTCGATGATGCGTTGCCGTGTCTGGCAGCCCTTGTAAACGCTGCGTGCGGTTCTTTACAGTTCGCACACTGACGTTCTTCAGGAGGCTTGGGGCAGTCCCTCAACATAGGCGGCTCCACATACCTCAAGCACGCAAGCTTCTGGTCGCACATTGTGCTGGAGTGGTGGAAGCCCATACATCAATGGCACTGCGCCGGTCCTTCTTTGCCGTGAAAGCGCTCAACTTTCTAGGCGGTGAAAATCAGCCTGCGAACAGTATCGATCGGCTGGGTTTCAGCGTCTCGCTCTTTGTCCACAAGGACTGTGAAAAGCGGCATAGGTACTTTGACCGGCCCATTGTCCGACGGGACGGTCTTGCGCAGCTGCGCGACCGAGAGGACTTGGATGTCGTACTCATCCTTTAGTGCTGCCCTGACCTCGTCAGGGGTGCACTCGGAGTCCGCCCCTTTTATAATTCTGCGCTCAGCATGTGGGCGCTGAACGGAATAACTATAGAACTCTAAGTTCTGCTCTCTCAGAACGGTTTTCGCCACCTCCTGGTCTTCCACAGAGCTGGTTCATATGTGAACCTTTCTAGGCTTTCTCTTCGCCTCGAAGCGGTGCTTCAGGTGAAGGCCAGAAGGCGCATGATTGACACGTGGTTCTTAAACGTGTCTGCCACAATAGGTGGCATTTTTGGCCCCCCTTTGGGTGGGGGTTGGTGTTGGCCCTATGGTGGTGGTGGTTGCTGCAGGTCGGCTGACGCTCGCTTCCGCCTGCGTCCCTCGACCACGACAAACTCAACCGCAGCTGAGTCCTCAGACTCAGGCGGAGGTGTGAGGCATGTAGGCAGGTCCATGGATGGAGGTGAGCTACATGCAGAAGCTAGACGCATCTGCCCAGTGCGCGTGTTATGCGCTGTTGCAGATTCAGCACTCTCTTGGGAGGCGGAAGTTGCACTAGGTCCTTGTCCGTCAGTTCCAGTTGGCGCGGTTACCATCCGGCTACTAGCAGAGGACCGGAAAGTCCGTGAGGAGGCGCCTGCGCGAGCCATATCGGCTCGAGGTTTAAGCCCGGGGGCCCTTACCCTTGGCTCTGGTCCTGCTAGTCCGCTGTTACGTTGTCTGTCAGTCAGACTGTCGCAGTAGGAGAGAAAGATGACAGAGGTGAGAGTAGTAAGAAAGGGGTGTTCTCGCTCTTTTTATGGCTCCCGCTCTTGAATCCGCACGCACTCCTATTTATACGCCAGCCAGCATTTCTGGAGAATTCCCAAAAATGGAGAGAAAAGACGTACGAGAGCCTGCACTGTCTTTCCAGGGGAAGGCAGGAGGAGGGGAAAGAAGATCCAGCCACTTCCGTGGTTTCCCCTCTTCCCACCTTGTCTCGCCTCCGTAGGCGCCAGCTCATTGGTGTAGGCGTGGCTTAACGCTATTTGACTCCCTCACTCCCCACCTCTCTCTCTCTCTCTCTCTCTCTCTCTCTCTCTCTCTCTCTCTCTCTCTCTCTCTCTCTCTCTCTCTCTCTCTCTCTCTCTTGCCAGCTAATTGACCTTCGCGACTCTATATACATATACGATCGTGCGCCGTGGTGTACTGGACTAGTTGGTTGTGCTTTGGTTCCCTGCCAGAGAATGCACACGGTTGGAATCCCTCCCTTGGGTGGTGCTGATATTAAGTTCCGGATGAGCACTCAACATCGTGAGGAATTTGAGGAGCTAGGATAGGTAGCAAAAAGCGGCCAAGAAATACAACTTTCGGGTGGGGAGTGCCCTAATATTGTCCACATCTCTTCTCTGAATCAGCTGGATGTTCGCCCAACTGTGCCTGTCGTATATGGGCGTGAGGCCTCAGTCGGGTTGATAGGCTGTTACACGGTATGTTATACGGACGTGTGATGATTATTTATCTTTTTGTTGTTTTTGCACTCAATGCTTCTAACATCTCAGGTGATACCGGCCCTTTTTTTACTTTCAAAACAATTTCTTAACTGTATTTTTCTGGCATTACTTCACGCAGTTACATTAAATTCTCTCTTTCTCTTCCTCTCTCTCTCTCTCTCTGTTTCTCTCGGACACACACACACACACAGACACACACACACACACACACACACAATTTCAGATTTTAGGGAACCCAAGGAAAAGTGCTCACTGCCCAACGAGGAATCGAAGTGGGTACCTCCGGATTTGAGGACTAGGATGCTATCAGACCGAAGAAGCAGACTACTTTACTTTGTTCGGTTACAAATAAAAATTTAAAGTGAGCATAAGCAGTGAATTTACTCTGAAAGTGCCAAAAGCATTTCTTGCTGCAAAATACAGCTTGTGATATATTACAATGCCAGTAAGATGTAATAAACCCTGCGTTACTAAACCCCTATGCTATAATACACAACTTCTCTCGCCACTTATAACTCTGGCATGATAAACGACTTACATTTTCTCTCCACGCTTGCGATAAAAGGCTAAGCAGGCGGTTTCAAGCAAAAAGAAAATCATACAAAACATTTTCATACTGTTCAACTGGGTCTGGTTAGAAAATTGTGTAAAATAAATTTATAAGTATATAAAGCGAATGATTTCTATGCTTTTCTCTGCAGGGCCGTGCCGCGGCTTAGTGGTTAGACCGCTTGGCTCTCACCAAGACGGCCTGGGACCGATCCCAGGCGACCCCAAAGTTAGATTTGTGCTGGACAACACGGCGCTGGGGCGGATTTTCTCCGTAATCTCCGGTTTCCCCTGCCAACTCATTCCACTGGTGCTGCATCTTCATCTCATGTATCATCAGTGTCACCACCTACGGTGCCGTATGTAGTGGAAGCGTGAGTTAAACACTACACATTTCATTTCATTTCATTTTTTTCTGCAGAGTTAATTTAATCGCTTTTTCTGTTCTAAAATACTTGGTGGCAATTTAAGATAAGTTGATGTAACAGAAGAACATACACGATTTTTCTGAATAATTTTAAGCTTTATTTCCAAAAACCTGCCGCTTACTTCAACCATGCCAAAGAGTACTGAGGAAAGGAGAAGTTTGCTAGGTTGAGCACAAAGGAACATATACCTAGCGCATATATATAGTTCGAAAGGCACACTAATTGCTTCCCAAAGCAACTTCCTGAAGGAAGGTGGTGGACGATCCATAGGATGATCTGACCTAAAATTTAACGTACACTAAGCCCAAAGTGGGGTCCCTAACAATACCACATTAATCTCTAGACCTACTTTAAAGGGATACCTCCTGGAGATCTCCCCGTAGGCGATCATCTCGCGAAGTTCACCATATTGGGGAGCATTCTCTTTCTAAGGACACGTGACAGGCGGTGAAATTAACGAGGTCCAGGGAGACATCTTTTCTAAAGAGGAAGCTCCAATATCCCCCTTTAACGTTGCAGCACTTTTTGCTAGTTATGAAACCTGGTCCCGGAAAATTTGCGCAACTCACTACAGTTTCATCCATTGATCCGCAAAACTAGGAAAAAAGGGAAACAAGATCCTGGGCACGGTCAAATGTGTATCTAATCCTCCCAGATTTGCCGCAGCAACTAGAACTCATGGAGCCTACCATCCCATTTTACAGACTCTGTGTTAATTCACTGAATGAGAAATACATAAGTAAACCTTTACATTTAAAATTAGGACCAAATTGGCTCTTAGTTTCCTTTCCAGGGATATGGAAAATGCATTCCTCAGAGAAATTGGCTTCTTTAACTTTTCATATAATTTCGAAGAATTCTTGCAATATTGTAACTTGAAACAAATTATTGGCAGTGCGTGCTTCTGTGTACACTTTAAATTTATATCTGCATCGCTCTATTCCAAAATTATCTGGGAATCTACAGCGATATTACATTGGTTCATTATACCCACCGTTAACTATTATTTTCCATTTTAGTTTTTCAGTGCTTTTTTTAATGTGCATTTTTTTTTTTTTTTTGACAGCCCGGCCTAATAATACATGTATACGTCATGCTTCGCATATGAACGTTAGAGATACAGTGAAGTGGTGCAACCTAAGCAACGATTTTCATAAGCCCGCCTAGATGACGTAGATGATAACGTGTCGGCATCACGTTCAAGAGGTCCCAAGTTCGAATCTTGGTTAGGGTGAGTTACCTCGATAAGGTACTTTTGCTGGAGTTTTCCCTTATCCTAATGGACAAATGTCAGGTATCTCTAAGCACCATGGGACGCGGACTCATTTGAGCATTGTTTACCGGTTTTATCCTTCGTCCGCTATGACTTAACATTGGAGGACGTAAATTAAAAAGGAAAACGATTTTAATATATTTATAATACTTATTTTGGGCGCCGGGGTAGCGCGGTGGTTTCGTTCGCGGCTCCCGTTCTAAGGGTCCCGAGTTCGATTCCCGGCTCTGGGGTTGGCGACTTTAAGTCGGCCCTATCCACGCCTTCACCTCTGTCTAGCACACGTGAAGTATCCCCTATGCCCAACGTGGTTCGGAGTCCACGGTAAGAACTGTAGGTCCTCTCACCTCACCGCCATCTTCACTATCACCCTATCATCGGAGGTAATGGACACCGCCCTCTGGGTGCCTCCACCTGAGAAATGGGTCCGGTCATCACTTGGTGGGGTGAGGTTACCCCGAAGGCCAAGGTTGCCATGTGGGGAGTGTTAGTAACTAATACTTATTTTTAGTATTAAAGCATTTATGACTACTTTGGAATACCCCCATTAGGATGCTAAAATAAAAATTTCACATCAATGCTTAGTATTAGAACATAATATATACCGTGATCATAACATATTGTGACTTTGTGGGTTCGTAGAATTAAAAGTCCGAGTTGCCGAAATTCAGAATGTTATTTCCCTAGAATACACTGTTCAATTCTCACGTAATATCATTACATCACATATACAAAACAATCTTCCAAGGTCGATGACTAACAGACAGCTACCGTTACAACAACACTCTTGTTACACACTTCACAGCTGTTTACTGCTCGCCTTGTGTGTTTTTTGCAACTGGCCTGTCACATTCTCATATATATATATATATATATATATATATATATATATATATATATCTCGTTCATAAATTCAAGAGGTTTCTCGTACAAAGAAGAAACAACTTTTTCTCTGTCAATCAAGATAACACTAGAACCTTCCAAACGTGAAATCTTATCTGTGCCGGCAAGTCCTTTATCTTATCTATCTTTAATTACCGGCTCATTGTGAACACTAGCAGCGCCATAGTTAACCACTTATGCAAGCTCTTTATTACCCTGAAACACTATCCGCCGTCTGTTATCTACTTGCGCCGAAACTGTAATGTCCGTAACTGCGACACTGCTCCCTCCTCAAGGTTGGGCGTCCCGAACAGCACCATCGTAGCGGGCCAGGCGATCCAGGTGTACGACCAACATTTTCCCTCGGGGCACCTTCTGGATGCGGTAGACCACATCGTTAGTACTCTTCACCACCCGGTACGGTTCTTGCCACGGCTGCTAAAGGTTCGGCAGCGTCCCTTGGTCCCAGTAGGGCGATACAACCAGACCAGGTCACCTTGCTGGAACCCTTGGCCGTTGGCTCGCCAGGTCCTCGATGCACCCGTCCACTTGACCGATCCGCTTGCCCAGATCCGTGACGTCATCCCTCACGCCGGTCAACTGCTCTTCAAACTTTGCGGCGAGGGCCTCGTTTGCCGCTTTCATCTCCGTCGTCAATTCGGTCATCTTGTCGGCCAGGATATCGTTCGCCGTTCTCATTTCCTTCAGTCCCGCGGGCAGGTTGTTGTCTGCCATTTCCGTTTCCTCTGTTAATTCGGCCTTCATTTCTTCCATCTTCTCTGTGATGTCGTTAGACGTCTTCGTTTTTTCAGCTCTGCTGCCAAGTTGTTATTTGTGATCTCCAGCTTCGCGGCCAGGCTGTTATATGCCACTTCTTTTTTGGCGGCGAGGTTGTCACTTGCCGTTTTCATTTCTTCCATTTTCTGTAAAATCTTTCTCAATGGCGTATCCATGCTGAACGTCCCACTTCCTGACACCAGATGTGACTTTAGGTTTTCATAGAATTAAAAGTGCAATTTGCTGAAATCCTAAATGTTCTTTATTTCTGTAGAATACACTGTTCAGTTCTCACGTAACATTACATCATATATACAACAAAATCTTCCAATGCCGATGACAATAATAAACAGCTCTCGTTACAACAACAACACTATTGTTACACACTTCACAGCTGTTTACTGCTCGCCAAATTTTTTTTTACAACTGGCGGTTCACAATATCTTATATATCCCATTCATAAATTCGAGAGGTTTCTCGTACAAAGAAGAAACTTTTTCTCTGTCAATCAAAATATCACTAGAACCTTCCAAACGTGAATTGCTATCTGTGCCGGGAAGTCCTTTACCTTAGCTATCTTTAATTGCCGGCTCTTTGTAACCACTAGCCGTGCTATAGTTAACTGCTTATGCAAGCTCTTTATAACCCTGAAACACTATCCCACCGTCTGTTATCTATTTGCGCCGAAACTGTAATTTACCGCGACAATATGAAGTATGTGCTTCTTGAAAGTATAATGTAAGGTATTCCGTTTGATACTGCACAACTTGTAAAATGGGAGATTCCTCAGCACGCTAAATGGCTCTCAATGTGTAAACTGCACAATTCATAACGATGATGCAATAAAGCCCATGACTCCTGTAGCTTAGTGCACTTTTTAATGCTTGAGTAATTTTTTGAGAACTTCAATACTGACGAGTTCCCCTGAATAAAAGCTCTGTATAGCGATAACTGTCAATTACACAAAAATCAGAGAAGGCAGACCTAAGAAGCCTGGGGTTTAAGGAATCAGTCCATCACGACCATACCACTTCGAACTGAATGTGGTATTAAAAATTGGACAACTGTCAATTGTTAGCGATGGGTTCCACAATTTTGCTGTTCATATGATTCTCTTATTTGTGTGGGGCGACAGAAACAACTGAAACCTATCCAAATCATTAACATGCCGTATTCTCATTTCTGCGGTTAGGGAGGGATGATCCATACAACTCAGTGGGGTTTACTTCATACCATGCGTTACCCGTTGAGTTGCTTCATTTGCAAATAATCATTTGTTTAAGAAGTCATCCTCTTAAATCAGGTTGACAAACCACGGACGTGAAACTGCAACTAACTTCAGTATTCTGATCGCGTAAGTCTTGTAAACGTTGTGCTTCGTAAGAATTTCGAATACTGCCGTCACACGAGGTGTAAGCTGCATATTAATCTCCTGACAGTTGTCAACTTCCTTGGACACTTAGCCGTGGCTTTCGCCTGTAACCTATTGCATGCGTTTTGGACGCACGGCGTGTTTATGCTTTTTTGATACCACAAAATTATGAAATGGTATTTAGATACATTTTGTAGGTTCTACTTCTGGAACGTACCTTTGAACCTCTTGACAGCCGCAAATTTAGAAAACCAAAAGAGCGCATCACACTCGCTGTTGATGTGGAGTATCAAAATCATCTAGGATTTGCATTTTTCATTATGGATTGCGGATTTTCACTCTTGCCATCTATGAGAATATATAAGGAAAATGTTTCCGGCCATATTTTAAAACTTATTCAGAGTTAGCGCCCAATACCGATATATAAATCTTGTTAAAAGGACATTATTAATAAAGTGATGTGCTGTTTAACTAGGGGGAATCGTGGGAATCGGGTACGTCTTCGGATGGGGTTGAGGGAAGCCATTAATTCTCCCGGGTACTAGTCTGCAAAGCTAGTAGAAGGTGTGCTAGATCGCCAGGTGGCACCACCGAGGTCATATTGGTAGCCTTCACCTTTGGTGCTAGTGCGCGTAAGTGGCGTATCCATTTCCATCCCGTGTTGTGTCCTTGGACCAGGCGGGGGGGGGGTCTTATTTATAACCCAGGTCTTGCCCTATGGAAAGCCCCACGGAAGACCCGACCGCCCTTTGGGACAGCTCGGAGAACTCCCTGGTTGTAAGAGGCCCGGAACTTGGTCCTACTGGTCCAGGACTAATGGGAGTAGACCCTTTGGACTCAACTGTTTAACTAGGGGAGGGGATCCGTCCCCTTCAGCTGCCGTGGTGCGGACGCTGCGGACCCTTAGCACTCGTGGTACCTCTGACGTTACTAGAGGAACCTCGGGCCGAACATTTGAGCAGCTCGCTTTGGGAGCTGTTCGGATTGGCTTAGTCTCGATGGGGCAGTGGTTCCCGATACCCATGGGAGATCGGGTACGTTTCGGGACGGGGTTGAGGGATGCCATTAATATTCCCGGGTACTAGCCTGGGTAGCTAGTAGAAGGCGTGCTAGATCGCCAGGCGGCCCCAGCGAGGTCATATCGGTAGCCTTCCCATTTTGGTGTTGGCGCGCGTAAGTGGCGTATCCACTTCCATACCGTCTTGTGTCCTTGGACCAGATGGGGGGCCTAGTTAATAACCGAGGTCTTGCCCTATGGAAAGCCCCACGGAGGACGCCGTGCGCCATTTGGGACAGCTTGACTACTCCCTTTTGAAAGAGGCCCGGGTTCTTGGTCCTATGGGTCCAGGACTGCACTCAACAACTCAACTAAAACTGTTTAACATTCTCTCTCAGCAAAAGTGGTCAATGCAGGTCCAAAAGTTGACTTAAAGGATTCCTCAATCCTTATGTATATAAAAAATTATAGAAGCGTAAAATTTAATACAAATATAACTATTTGAAAATTGCACTACCTCCGCGAACATAATAGGTGTTTTAGTCCATTTTCGTAAGTGGGTTCTGAAAATTATGCTTAAAATGGCACATCACGTCACAGTTTATAATTAGTTTAGATATACAGTATCGAAAATAAGTTCATATACCAGCTGCTAACACGTGCGTTGCCTGCCCTAGTCCTACTCGTTCACTTATGCAGGTAATTACAAAACACGGTTTACAATTTAAGCAAACATTTGTCAGTTACACCAATGTTACATTTTTCTATACTTCTATAGAAGCAGACACTGCAAAAGCGAAATCCAGATAGACACCTTTAACTGGAACATGAAATGTATACCAAGTTCCAGGCTATAAGAACTGAAATTACTTGCACATGGCACAAAAATTATAGCTTTAAATACATATCAGAAATTTGCAAAATATTTTTCAATGGAAGAGAATATGCATCTCTTATGGGCATCATTGTTTTAGTGAGTGAGCTAAAAATTAAGCATAATCCAGATGACTGTAAACGGTTTATAAATTCATCAATGTTCAACTTAAAGGCTGTGTTACTTTATAATGATAACGAACTTCCATCTGTTTCAGTTATCCATTCTTGAGGTCTTAAAGAAAGCTATGAAGGTATGAGGTTCATTGTTAGAAAATATGTAGTGACCTTAAAGTAATTGATTTGCTGCTTGGATTACAAGGGGGATTCACGGAATATTGGTGAGTTTTGCATTTTTGGCACAGCTGTGAAGTGAAAAAAATGACGTGGTACAACAGTGGGGCAAGCAGCAGGAATATGTTCTAGGAGAGAGCAATATAAAAGGAATACAATTAGTTCATGCTATAAGATTCTTCTCCATTCCTTACATATAAATCTTGGGCTGATGGAGGATTATGTTAAATGCACTCAACAAGGACATTAGTGTATTTTCATATTTGTAAGGAAGTTTTCGACAGTTAACTTACGCAAAATTAAAATAAGGAATTTTGTTAGACTTCAAATCAGAAAATATGTGAAGCATGAAATGTTTGAAAAATAATGTTACATTCGGGTGAATGAGTAGCTTGACAATCACTTACAAGAGTGGTGTGTGGCTTCCATTAAAATACAAATTAAAAAATCTATAAAAATTCGGTATAAAATTTGTTAAAATGTTACAAGCACATGGATTGTAGGATGTCTTTAAAAATACATTTCTTCCGTTCACATTTAGACCTTTCTCCGGAAATTCTGGTGATGTTAGTGGTGATCAAAGGGAAAGGCTTCATCCAGACTCTTACGTCATGGAGAAGAGGCACCAAAGTCGTAAGGACGCAGAAGTGATGAGAGATTATTGTTGGTATCTTGTGAGGGAAAGCAGACATGGGTGCAACAGGCAATCACTTGGCACATAGCACTGGTAATCACATTTGGATTTATCACTTAAGTATAGTCCAAATATAATTGCACGCATGAAGAACGATATTTTGAAATAATTATACCATTTATCATTATATAACAATAAAAATTTAACATCATACCTTATCTGAAATCTCGTAGGTTAGAACATAAATATCTGCACGTCCTTTTAACCTGACTTTATAGGATATTTCTGTGGCGATTTTTAATATCAGAATACATTTTCCTCTAAGCCTCGTCTAACTTTATTTCGGAGGTATGCAAATGTTCGTTTTGCTGGTTAGATTTTATATTTTATATTTTATATTTTATTATCCCCCCCAAGACGGAAGAAGCATTGGTTATCTGCTAGATATAAATGGTTATATAGAATAATTTCGGACTTAAAGATGATGCTCAATATCAGAAACAAGGCACGATAATTTAAGGTAATAGTGAACAGGGCAAAATATTATCAAGTATGAAGCAATTACTGACTTAAGAAGCTCAACAGCAGAGTCAGCCACTTCCAAACAAAGATTTTTATAGATAAGCGTAAAAACAACGAACGACATAACTGCATAAGTACCGATTATCTGACCTGTAGAAAGGAATGAAGTCTCTTATAAAGAAAGAAGAAGTTAGTCAGGGTCCAGACTGTGGATCAATCGTTACATGTTTATGGTAAAAGATACGAAAGTGTACCCTTCACAAACTTTATGGAGAGGAAAGGAATGTAGAAAAAGGGATTCTCGATAAATTTAAATTGCATTTATAACAAGCCTAAGCAGTTAGGTACACATGACGCGTCCTATGAGCAAATACTTCCAAGAGGATTACATATACTACAATACAAACTACTGCAACAGACATTTCTGGAAAGAAACCCGAGACCTTGAAGGTACTGAAGAAAACAAAACGGCATACAAAAGGTGAGTAGAGCATGACAATTGACAGGAATACTTAGTATATACAATAAAAATTAGGACAGTTGCCAGGAAGCAAAAAATAACCCAAGAGGGTTAGCGTATGTGGAGAAGTAGAGCCTACGTTAACTTAACTAGATCACGCCCAGTTTGGAAATCCCTCAACATACGAGGGGGGACCCAAAAGAAACCGGACTCCGAGGGCGCTGCCACTCGTTGACGTAGTGCACGGTTCTCACGCTAGATGGTGTGAGTAGAGTCCTTAATGAAACAGCTGTGCAGACGGCGTCAGTGTAGAGCTGAACGTGCAAGTGTGGAGTTGTGTTTCTCTGACTATTGGCGGGTTACCTCTGCGAAGTCGTTATGACAACTTTAACATAACAAAGTATGTGTGTGTGTGTGAAATTTTGTTTCCTACTTAAAATAACTGCAAAGAAGACACACCAAAAGATTCAGGAAGCTTTCCAGGAGGACGCTCTGAGCTGCACACAGGTTATCGAGTGATATGGGCGCTTTAAACGTGATGAGATGTGTTTTGAAGACCAAGCTCTTTCTGGACGCCCTTCAACATCGCGAAATGAGGAGAAAATTGCAAAGGTCCGCCAAAACGTTAACGGGGATTGTCGCCAAACTATCGCCCAATTTCAGTAGCGACAGGAATCAGTTGGAGCTCCGGCCAGCGGATTTTAAGGGAGGATTTGCACATGCGACGTGGTGCCGCTAAGTTTGTTCCGCGCCTTCTCACACAGGAGCACAAAACCATCCGCTTGAATGTGTGTCAGGACATGAAAACAGAGATTGCACGGGATCCAAAATTCTTGAACAAAGTCATTACAGATGATGAGAGTTGGTGTTACGGGTATGACCCATTAACCAAGCAATCGTCAAGCCAGTGAGGACTCCCAACTCTCCCGGACCAAAAAAGCAAGGCAAGTTAGGTCAAATGTGAAGACGATGATGATTGTCTTTTTTTATGTTCGTGGAATTGTGCATTGTAATTCGAACCCCCTGGCCAAACTGTTAACCAGCACTTTTACTTGGATGTTTTAAAGCGTCTGTGAGAGGTCGTGAGGAGGAAACGCCCGGAAATTTGGCGATCAGGTGACTGGTTTATGCATTCTGACAACGCTACAGCACACACGGCCTTACGAGTGACCCACTATTTGGCATTTGAGAGGTGGTCTGCCGTTCCCCACGCTACGTATTCGCCGGACCTAGCCCCGTTCGACTTTTTCCTATTTCCACGAATGAAAAACCGTCTTAAGGGGAACGTTATGACGATGTGGAAGCGGTAAAACCGGCTACGCAAAGGGCACTGGACAATGTCAAACTTGAAGGGTTCCAAACATGATTCCAGCAGTGGTAAAAGAGAATTGACAAGCGTATCGCATGTAATGGAGAGTATTTTGAAGTTGACTGAAGTAATTTTGTAAAAAGGTTCATCAATAAAACTTTTATGACAGCAAACCGGTTTCTTTTGGGCCCTCCCTCCTATATGAAGATGCTGCAAGGTCCTTTAACTGTATGCGGATTAATAAGTTTCGGAAACAGCTATAAAACACTGGTAATAATAATGCAATCATACAAACTATGTTGTTAATGATATATAGGATAAATCGTACCTTAGGGCACTTAATCGGAAAGTATAATAGCATCAGTGCAATATGTAAAACATTCGATGCTCTGCACTCACTGGAATTCGACCACTCTTGTAAAATTATTTTTACACAGGCGTGTTACTGTATCTTAGAGTAAACACATTGTTGAGAGAGCAAACATTTCTACTATATTGTTCCACTCTAATTAATAAATAAGAAGTTTACGTTACTTTTGATCCGAAGGAGAGACCAACATTATAAGCTTGAATTGCGGTACTCTCTATTTCAACGGGTATTGATAAATAAGATCTCTATGTTACTTTCGATGGAGCAGTATCCTTTACAAGCTTATAGTAAGGCACAGTCTCTTTCAATGGGCTGTATTATTGATATGTAGAAGGTTTGCACAACTTCCGGCTGATATAGAAAACACATCTATAAGCTTGTAGTGCGGTACGCTCTATTTCAACCGACTATGTTATTGGAATTTAATAATTCTTTCACACTAGCCGTGTGTAGGACGCACTATGGTAGAGCAGGACTGAAAAATTCAATGCCATAGCCGGGATTTGAACCACGGGTCTTCTGGTTTCCGTCCAGCCGCTCTAAACTTTGAGCTACTATAGCCAACGTGCCAATATGACATCAAATTCTTCAACTGACTCGTATTTTTTCCGGTAAACCACATAGGAGTTATCAAAAATCCATGAGACCACTACCTTAATGGCGAGTTTCTATGCTGTAAGTTATTTAAGGCCCGGGGTTTATAGTTCGGACCACTATTAGGTACAATTAATGGAAATTAATTGTTCTTTCACTCTAGCCGTGTGTAGGACGCACTATGAAAGGGTAGAGCCAGGCAAAAAATTCAATGCCATTGTCGGGATTTGAACCACGGATCTTCTGGTTCCCGTCCAACCGCTCTAACCATTTGAGCTACTATAGCCAACGTGCCAATATGACATCAAATTCTCCAACTGACTCGTATTTTTCCCGGTAAACCACTTAGGAGTTCTCAAAATTACACGAGACAACTACCTTAATAGCGACTTACAACATGTAAGTACTTTAAGGCCCGGGTTCTATAGTTCGGACCACTATTAGGTACAATTAATAGAAATTAATTTTTCTTTCACACTAGCCGTGTTTAGGACGCACTATGATAGAGCCAGACTGAAAAATTCAATGCCATAGCCGGGATTTGAACCATGGGTCTTCTGGTTTCCTTCCAACCACTCTAACCTTTGAGCTACTCTGGCCAACGTGCCGACATGACATTAAATTCTCCAACTGACTACTGTTACTCCCGGTAAACCACTTAGGAGTTCTCATAAATACATGAGACAACTACCTTAATGGTGACTTACAACATGTAAGTACTTTAAGGCCCGGGTTCTATAGTTCGGACAACTATTAGGTACAATTAATGGAAATTAATTGTTCTTTCACACTAGCCGTGTGTAGAATGCACCATGAAAGGGTAGAGCCAGACTATGTTATTGTTATATAAGTGGTTTACGTTACTTCTAGCGAATGGTGCAACCAACTTTATAAGCTTATAGTGAAGTACACTCTAATCCATACCTCCTGGATATGGAGCAATCCCCTATTTAAGCCTTAGGTACGGTACACTCTATTTCAAAGGGCTACATTATTGTTAGATAAGAGGTTCATGTTAAAACTTGCCGAAGCAGCAACCCCCCTCTTTCAGCTTGTAGTGAGGTACAAACCGAATAATGGGCCACATTGTTCCCTACATTATTTATATATGAGGTTCATTTTTCTACTATCGCAAACATCAACCACATCTGTAAGCCTCTAGTGTGGTACAACCTACTTTCACGAACTATATTGTTCCCTAAATAACTGTTATTTAAGAAGTTTCTGCTACTCCTTGCCGATTGAGCGACCATCCCTGCTAGCTTGTACTGCGGTAAAGCGTAATTTAAAGGAATTACTCTTATCTATATTATTAATAAATAAGAGTTTTACGATATATCGTGTCAATGCAGCAATCACCTATGCTACCATAACGGCTCATATTTTCCCCTATGTTATTGTAGTATAAGAGGTTTATAACTATGCGACTCCTTGTCGACAGAGGAACCACCTATGTTGTATAGCGGTACAGCCTAAATCAACGGGGGATACTGTTCTCTACTACTCATTATATATATATATATATATATATATATATATATATATATATATATATAAAATGTTACTCCTTGAAGCGGTCCGGCCCGTAGCGAACGACGTCGAGCTCTCCCTTGTGTTCAACGTCTCACAATTAAGGATCGGTGGTGTGAGGAGGTTAAGGAAAGGGAGATTGTAATCGGTTCGAGGTGACTTGTAGCACCCGCATGAGAACTCTCATCTGCATTTCAGGAGTGGGTGCGTCCTGACTGTTTGTGGGTTGAATGATGACACCTCGAATGTGGTAGACAGAAGTTTTCTTGTAGTCCTTAGGCTCCTACGCTCGCCACCGTAAAGTCAAAGACCTCGGATTTGGTAGACAGAAGTTTAGTGTGGTCGCTGTGTTTAGCGTAACTGACAATGTTGTGATGTGAAGCATGGAGGCAGTAGCGCTGCATAGTCGAACTGGATATACTCACCGTCTTCCCTATATATTACTCTTTGTGCTAAATCTCACTGGATCGATTGTTAAATATTGCATTTTGTCTCTGTGCATGGCGCGGAAGTATACTTCTTAGGCGGCGCCGAACACGACCATCTCACGTAGAACTCAGGACTGAAGTGTTATTACTAGCAAAACCTAGTTTTCGCCATCACTTTGAATTACCACCACTCTAGGTATTTCTTGGAGTTTGCAAAATCACATGAACAAATACCAATTTTCTATAGTCTCTTGACTATCCCCACTTGAGATCAGTGTTCAGAATTTCGAGTTTTGGACCTCATATCAGAGACGCTTTCTCTAACGGTCCGCATGAAAAAACTTATGCGAAGGCATGTGCTCTGCGCGTCGGTAAAAATCTTATAGCCTGTTGTCAGAAGTACGCATGGGATTTTAACAATGGGTTGGTTTCAAACTGGAAGGCGCCAAATTTGCCTTGAGGGCAAAACAGACAATAGAGTAGGGTTGTTTGTTTACAGGGATTACAAATGGAGTTTACTGACCTTCGCAGAGTGGCCTTGTCACTGTGGCGGTCT
The DNA here is from genome assembly GCA_030765055.1 of Mantis religiosa. Lineage (NCBI taxonomy): Eukaryota > Metazoa > Arthropoda > Insecta > Mantodea > Mantidae > Mantis > Mantis religiosa. The sequence goes on along the minus strand of CM060948.1, from coordinate 301,731,745 downwards.
CCGGAGTATATGCTAGCATTATGGCATGTGTCTGTTCTGGTATACGTCATTTATTTATATTTATTCGTTTGTATCAATGTCTTTCTGATATTAGGTTATATGTCATATCAATGTTCTAGGTGACAGAGGCTGCGTCATCCTTGACGATGGGAATACCTTTATAACAAAGTTGTATGGTGGTGCAGCCTAACTTAAAGGAGCATACTGTTCTGTACAGTACTGTGGCTTATGTTAATCCTTGCCGGCGGGGGCTTTACATGCATTAGCGCTAGGTCGTAGCGGTGTGTTGCCTTTCTCCTCTTCAGACTGTACGCTTGACATAGTTTACATCCGAAGTAAACAGAGACACTGGCTCACAACTGTATAACGTCTATGCATACGTAGTCTCACGAAAAACCGCACAAAACTTTTATCTTTATCGATAAGTAAGAGGTTTATGTTGCTTATGGCGATTGAGCAACCACCTCTGTGATATTTTAGATGGTACAGCCTAATTTAGTGAACAATGCTGATTCCTATATTATAGATCATTGGAGGTTTATGTTCCTTTTTTGCGATTGATCAATGACCTCTCTGAGCTAATTCACGGCTCAGCATATCATCTTATACACGACACGCTTAGGTTTTTGAATAGTGTCTGCAACATGGGTGCCATGAGAGCTTACTTAGGAAATGAAAGAGCGGCGTATTGATATCTGTGAAGAACTTGGTGGCACTTCGAAGCAGAAGGCTGTGGTTTCTTTACGAAACTTCTTACACGAGAGAGAAAGCAAAGATATTGTCACCCGAACATCGGAATTCCAGATAGAACCAGCTGGCAGGTAGGGACCAGACGGGAATCATTCAGCCACGCCTACCCATTAATCTTGTAGCGCTAACGAGGGGTATGGTTGGAAAAATATCGCTATCCATCTCTTTCCCCCTCTCTGACGTCTGGAACAGTCGGGAAGGTTCATTGAACCGCGAGACTTCCAAAAACGGCGATCTTCCCTATATAAAGCCTGCAGTGGACGAGTCAGCTCAGTTTTGGGCGAGCAGCGTGAGGAGCGCCGAGTGATTGAACGAATTTGAGAACTGTACGTGTATCAGAGGAATTGTAGTTATTGTGAGTCTAGAGTGGACCTGTTACAGACGAACTGGCAAATTGTAATTGTGTGCGCTACGCAGTTCTGTGTAATCGGCAAGTGTTCCAAATGTAATTCGGTGGAAATAAAGAACATATTGAGTTTGTGCAATTGGAATTTTAATTTCACGAACCCACAAAGTCAAAATATATATCCGCCGTATTCATCAGACTTCGCACCGAATGATTAGCATCTATTGGGACCACTCAAGTACAATGAGAGGTAAGAGATTTCGCTCCGATGAAGAGGTGCACCAGGTGGTGCATAATTGTGTGCTTAATATACCTAGAGATATCGCATACCGAGAAAAGTCCATACACTTTCCAGGCGACAGACGAAATGTGTGAAACGGTAGGAAGACTATGTCGAAAATTATACAATTCCTATCCACTTTTGACCAATAGGATATAAAGAAGTAGGTTAAATTTTCATTTCACACTTCCTCTGCGAGACCTTTATCTCCAGGTATGCGTCGATGGAAAAAGTTTACATGGTACCAATTAAGTTGCAGATAAATTTAAGGAAGAGAATTAAATTGACGGGAATTGTCCACTGTTGAAGTTGTACAATTTAACTGTTTATGAATGTTATTACTAAAAGTGATAACTGCTGAACTATATCTGCTAAGTTCTGATGTATCCACAATTTATGGTTCAACAGCAGTTGTTTCCGTAATAACAAGATGAAAGGTTGGTACGGTTAGTTGCAGAAATATTATGTTAAGCTAAATTTTCGTAAACCGAGTGCTAACGAAGATTGATCACAATACGCTCTTTAATGGAATAACACTTTTGGGGAATGACGCACATTTTAGTATTACGTGCTGCTTTGCTAACGTAAATCCAATCTTCATTGCCACCCATAGAAACGATCCTAAATAATGCTGACATCAAAACTATAATTCGTGTCTGAAAAGGTGTTACTATGCGCCATGATAAAATTGTGAGAACTTCATGATTTCAATAATTCTCCGAAATTCCGTTTGCGCCTTAGCTACATCCTAAACCCGACTTTCCAGAATCTGGCCTTTAAAGTAATGATTTTCTACTCCACTGCATTCACTATAACCCTTAACTTCCTAGGCTGCAGCAAGAAACTCGCTAATGACATGGCAAAACCTATTTTTGCCAGGACTGAAAACCAAGCTTTTGACATTAAGCATTGGGTATACATTACGGAACTATTTACTTGTTTTTCATTTGTTATTTCTGTATTATTGAATAAATCGACTCACCAATATTTCTATGTTAAATTGGAGCATTGATCTTTTGGAACAGGAATTTCCTCAGGAAAGCAAAATTAAACACAGTAATGCTCAAAACGATAAGGTATTTTTAAGAAGTATAGAAGTATTAGTAAGAAAAATGGATGCATTAAGAAGGATGAGAATATCAAGCTTTCACTGGATTAGGAATTATATAAAACTCGAAATTAGTATGCAACAGACAATCATTGATCCGAATGAAGCAACAACACTAAAAAGGTAAGGGATTTATGCGAAAGCGTGTTGTGAACTGCTGCATTACTGGTAAAACGACGAATACAAGGGCACGCATTAATTGAATTGAGTCCATAAATCCATGAAAGTTTGTACGAGGGTGAGTCAAAAATTAATGCCTCCTATATTTTTCTCTTTTAATTGCCAAGAAAATTGAATCGAATTTACATACATTGCTTGAAATCTACAACATTGATTAATTTGTCACTATTCAATATAACCTCTGTCCTTTTCCACAGTTTTGATCCACCTTTTAAATAGGGCATGTATTACAGTGTGGTAAAACACAGTCTTGTTTCCTAAGCCATTGACGCACGGACGTTTTCACAGCCTCCACATCTTCAAAATGAATCCCGCGATGAGCTTCCCATAGTGGCCCAAACAGATGGAAGTCTGATGGTGCCAGCTCAGGGCTGCATGGGGGTGAGGTAAGACTTGCCATCTCAATTTCTGCAGTGGTGTAACGGCTGGTGTGGGGTCTTGCATTGTCATGCAAAAGAACATCATCCGCCATAGTTTTTGTTGGGCGAGCCCGGCGAAGACGTGCTTTCAGTTTTTGAGAGTTCTGACGTATTGAACAGAATTTATTGTGCATCTCTGCTCTAAAAAGTCAATCATATGAACATCCTCTGCATCCCGAAACACTCACCATAACGTACCCGGCCGACCGCTGAGTTTTGATCTTTTTTTTCTTCGGTGACGTGTGAGGCAATTCTATTGACTGCCCCTTTGATTCAGGTTCAAAAATATGAACCCACGTTTCATCTCCAGTAACAATTTTTCTACAGAAACTCCTCTCCCTCCAAATTGAAGCGCTGCAAGTGCTCGGAGGCTATTGTTTTCCTTGTTTCTTTGTTTTGGGCGGTTAGCATTCTCAGTACCCAACGTGAACAAACTTTTGAGTAACCCAGTTGTTGAATATCCGTCATCACGCTGCCTTTACTGAGGGAGGTAATGCGACACAATTCACCTGTTGTTACCCGGCGATCGCCACGAATGAAGTCATCGACTCGCTGAATGTTGCATGTAGTCACTGCAGTCACCGTCCTGCCGCTTCGCTTTTCATCTGCCAGTGGTGTTTGCCTTCAGCTTCGTTACAGCGACGAACATATCGTCTAACAGTGCTGACATCCAACGTTGCATCACCATACTAATTTTTTTAGCCTTTCGTGAATGCGAATTGGCGTTTCACCTTCCGCAGTCAAAAATTTAATCACAGAACGCTGTCTAATACGAATGTCAATGTCAGTCATTTTGCAAGGGGATACAGTGCCGCCAGCTATTGACTTAGGAAGTTACTGAAGCAGGGGATTGGAAAAGAAGGTTTGAACTATTTTGCCAATTTCAATGTATTCATATAACTTATTTATATAAGGGAAAAAATAGTAGGAATTAGTTTTTGGCCCACCCTCGTGCAAAAACAAAAGTGGCAAGGCGGAAGATACAGAAGAATTGAAAGGGGCATAAGAGGTAACTGAAAATGGGAAGTCTGCAAATATATGTTGCAGACCTGCAAATAATATTACTCAAAATTCCTGCGCACAATAGTATAATAAACATATCCCGAAAGTCTAAAAGTAAAACTCCTTACGATTTCCTAAAACTACACTGAGAAAGCAATTCAGATATGTTGCAAGCACACGACCCTTTTTCTACACACTCTTATCGTACTACTATTGCAAATGCTCAGTCCTCTACGCAATTTTAGTCCAGTTAGACATTTTTTAATATTTTATTGCCATATATGTCCTTCTAAGTGTAATGGGAACACTTTAATACAGTAAGTTCAAGCAAATTTAAACCTTTGGATACTAAATGATATTTCTTTTAAATTGAGTTCCGTTTGCATGGCCAGGGGCAGAAGGGGGAAGAACGAATGTCTTCTCATTTCACAAGCGTATAATCACTGAGAAATTCAAACGAATAAGAGGAAATATTTCAGAATAGTTAGATCCACAAAATAATGCATTTAACATAAATTGTGTACTCTATCGTAGTCACAGCTTTTGTGCAGCAACTGGTAGACCTTATCTTAAGCAAAAGCCATTCAGAATGAAAACGCCACAGAGACTATTTCCAGGAAACTCAATATAGCCATCTCTTTTTCATGAAAATGTCTTGAGGTTACGGCAATTCAGTCAAAAACAAAAGAGCCAAATTTGAAAAATGTGATTTATAATGGGGAGTTTTCTGAAAATGTTCCTTTTCTATGCTTGTATAGGCTGAAATACCAATTATACAACCGAGTTTCGTTGTTGTAGGTATTCCTGTTCGTAGCCAGGCACCCGGACGGACAGACAGAGAAATACAGACAGACGCGCTCCGACGCACTCACACGGACAAAAATGGACGTTTCTTTTGAAGTACTCTTTTATTCGGGAAATATCAAAACGTCTATTTCCCTTAAAATATCACTACTAAATACGCTCACTTTCTTCTCGGTCAGCCAGTCAGGTGAAAAGATGATTAGATATCAACGTTTCGGGAGTGTACATCTCTCCCATCATCAGGATGTTCATAAACTCTTATAACCACAAATGAAATACTGGATATAACACAACTATAAACAAAGACAAATCACTATTTAACTTCGCATCACTGAACAAAAGACTGTTTTCAGTAAATTAAATGCCAGGTGAGGAGATGGCCTGAGTATAGAAAATTGTGTCAAAGAAACGTAACTACTTAACTTGATTAAAATGCTGTATTGACATTTGCTTCTTAAATCGACGGATTTCCATTTTATGGCCAGTTTCTAAGAGAGATGAACATTGCATCCCTTATTTTCGGTATCCAAGTGTAGAGCAGAATAAAAGCTTAACAGTAGAACATTTTGGCTTCCAACGTATGGGAGTACATGCACGAAGTTGATTCTAAAAAGGCAAACAGGTCAAGCTTGGACATATATGCACCTAATAAAAGTACGTGTAGTAAATTATTTTGTGTAAAAATAATTTAACCTTTTAAGTTAAATTATTTAACTTAAATTTTAACATGTAAATGTGAGAGAGGTAGAATGTGGGTGAGGCATTCGATGTATTTGTGTTGGATGTATGGAAATTATTAAACCTTGCATTTTCTTGAAGCCATTTACAATCTTCAGGAACACGCGACTGCTTTATGGAGTATTAAGTATATAGTAAACTCAACTACTATAAACACTGAGTATATTGAACCATGTATTTGCATCTGTTCAATTTTATATGTATGGTCTTTGAAGTCCTCATATCTCTAAATGATTCTTATTGATTGATAAATAAGGGACAGAAAACATTTCGCTGAAAAGTAGAAAAGAAACAGAAATATACAAATAAGCTGAAAAATAAAGCAGTTGCTTCGATAAGATGCATAACTTGTGCCAAATAAGTTATATACTGATTTACTATTTCCCAGAATCGACGCTCGTTTGAGGTACTGGTTTAACTTTTGAATTTTAGGATATTTTAAATAATTAGGTATTTTTAGGTCACTATTATTCACTAGTTTTATTCACTTGTTGTATTATTCCGTTGTATTATTCACTTGTTTCACTCAACCTGTTATTCACTTGTTTCTTGTGTTAGTGTTAAAAGCAGATTTGAAAATAATTATATAGGGAATCAGTTTTGGAAATGTTGACTATTGTTTCAGCCCTCTTTCCTACAACGAAGTTGCAGTGAAGCAATGTCTGCAAACGACTGTTTCGATTAACAAGAAGTACAGTTACTCCAAAAAGTATTCGTCCAGTACATGAGTTTATTTTAAGGATGTATGGATATTGGAAAATCATCAGAATAAAGTAAGGTCTGTTTAGTTAACGCATGTGCAGTTCGGAGTCAAAGGAACCTAAGCCTCCCGCCCACTAATGACCATCTCCACACTTCAGAAATGGAAAACTGTCGTTGAGGACCAACAGTAACCCTGATTTTCTCGAAGTGAAAGTCGTATGTCTACTCCGCGTGGAGTCTCAGTTGCCAAAGTTCCAACTTCCAGTTGATCTGTTTCATTACATGCAGAAATTCGTTGCGTGTCACGATGTGGACACCGTGGGAGGGAAATCCAGTCGTAAATGCAAATGAAGTAGTAGATAACTTTCAGTCAATTGAAAATAATCAAAGTGATGACAATAGTATGAATATCTCGGCCGAGTTATATTGCTGGAAAAGCCTCAAAAACTAAGTTATAATGGGAACTGTTTCTAAGCAAATTCAAGCGCTTGTTTTGAACACATATAAATATGTGCTGACAAATAATCTTGTTAAGAGGTCGTGCAACGAACCTGATGATAAATTCTGGGTATTCACAGAAATACAGTAAGAAATATTGTGACGAAGGGAATACCAAAGACGCCGATCAAGTGTGAAAACAAAAGGAAACGTTTCTCTAAAGTACATAATTTCACATGCGATTTCATTCGTAGAGAAATTTATAGATTCTATGCAAAAGGGAGAGCGCCCACTTTAGACGAGGTGGCTGCACATTTGCAAGAAATTTGTGATTTTCCTTATGGGCGCTTCATTTTGCGCGGTCTGCTAAAGGAGCTGGGTTTCAAATACCGCAATTTGAATGAGATAACGGTTATTATGGAATCCAGTAGAATTGTAGCTTGGCGATATGTACACACACACACACACACACACACACACACACACACACACACACACACACACACATATAATGTGTGTGTGTTTGTGTCAAAACTAAGGAAGTTTCGCAATAATGGACATAAGATAATCTATTTAGACGACAACTTGTACGACACCCATGACGTATCGAGAAAGGTGGCAACTTTGCAGAAAGGTCTGGGAGAAGAAGGGTCGGGGGTTGTAAAACGATTATAAGGGTTCGTCAAAGGCAGAGGCCGACGTGCACACGCTTTAACTAAACAGACTTTACAGTAGGGACACTGTCTTATTTACTTATTAGTGAAAATGAGAATACAATAAAGAAACATACTATCAATTCGTATAAACATAGCTAGCCATTGAGAAGCAAAGATATAAAATTTAGGATGCAAAATAAGTATTGGTCTGTATACTGAAAATGGTGTAGAATGTTACGGTTGGTACTTAGTAGTACCTCCATTCCTCTTTATAATCTCTTGCACTCCCCTTGGCATGGGTTTCTTCAAAGATTGTGTTGTCTCCACTGTAATTTTACGCTATGCCTCTAGTAGAGCGTTCTTTACATCCTTTATACTAGATATCTGATGATTCCTAATATTTTTGTCCAGTATACTCCACAAATTCTCTATTGGATTCATGTCTGGAGATTGCAGTGGCGTCAGCATCCATCGTAGAGTAGTATACAACAACCGTCTAGAGCTGTATGTTTTGGATCATTATCTTATGTGAAAATATAATCCTCAGCAAGACCCATATTATTCACACTTCTGGACAGATGTGTTTTTAAAATGTTTATATAAACCTTATGATTCATAATTACATCAATAAGACACAATTCCCCATATCATTTTCACTCATGCAGCCCAAGGCAAGTACTGAACCGCCTCCATGTTTATATTTTTGTCCTTAAGCTTACAATTCTTTTTGCTCCACACTATTACTGGCCCTTTTGACTTAAAGAGCACAAATTGACTCTCATCAGTAGAAACAACATTGTTCCATAAATCAAACCCATCATATTTATGTTCTTTTGCAAAAGCAACTCGCTATTTTCGGTTGATTTTACGTATGTATGGTTTTCTATGGGCTGTTCGTCCTCCATACTCAGCATCATACCAGCACGTTTCTTATAGTTTGTGCTGAAACGGACTTTCCTGTGTGTGTTTGAACTACAATAACAAATTTTGGAGCACTTACTTTAGGATTTTTCTTGACTTTTCTAAGTAACTGTCGTTTCTCCATCTCGGGTGACCGCTCCTTGATTGATTTTCGTAAGTTTTGTTCCAAACAAACCTGTATATAATAGTCTTCAATTGAACTGGTAGGTCTTCCAAAGGTATCTCCAATTTTTTGGAAATAATTTCCTTTGTAAGGGCACTGGGAGGTCGATAGGTTTCAAAAAATCCACTTTTTGTTTTAATGTTAGAAATTATATAATTCCTCGGCTTTAAAATGATATTTATAACATAGGTTGTCAGCTGATATTAAAACCCTTTAATTCGTCAATTTATACATGGCGGCGTAATGATACGCCTACTTCTTGAGAATGGTGCTTAATCTTTGCTCGTGATTTCCCCAAACCATGAATTTTCATCCTTTAGGTGCATGTTTCTCAAAAACTATAAAAGATATGGACACAAAATTTGTAGTGTTTATTTTTAAATGTTCCTTGAACACATTCAACTAACATTTATATTCACGTGATTTATAAAATGGATCAAAACAAATATTCAGTCCTTGAAAATATTATCTTTTTTTTTACTCAAAACTAATTAATTTTTCATGTGCATAGTTTAAACTACATGTGATTTTAATTTAGCCTATATTATAAAATTGTATCTTAGGTTATTTAGGATAAAACTTTGCGCATATAACTTTAAATTCCTGCAAGTAAAGTGCACCTGAAGTATAGGGTACAATATTTTTTTCAGGACACACGGTGTGACTTATGCCCCATTTGCATGGACCTATGCGAACTTAATTTAAATATTATACAGTAGTTAAATGAACACGTCCTTATATAGTAATCATACCGAATTTTAATTTCTGATAATGTTCAGTTTTCTATATATTCAAATTTTAAACATTATCCTTGTCTGGGTAAACGTAACCTCCCAGTGCCCTTGAATAACTTGATGCAAATTTCTCTCTCTTGTTTTGTAGTTTCACGACGGTTTCGACCCATATTACTTAAATAGCAGTCAACGGCTTTGAAAAAAGAGATGGAACTGTCAATGACAGTGGATGAAACACGATAGCACAAGAAAAGGGAAGAGGTGTGTGTCAGCGAGGCGGTACAACTGGGATCTTGTTTACTAGACGAATACCTGTTTGACATCAAATGGGACATGATTTAAAATAACGTAGATCTGTTCACTGATTAAGCAATATATTAACCCAAATTGTGTTTTGTTTTTAAATCTGGGTATCAACCGATGTAAGGAAATGGTTATTGTTCGTTTCTTATCTATATTTTTCTGACTGTGCTTGTTATATGCTATGTGATATGATTAGACGAGTACTTTTTGGGGTATCTGTAGATATAAAAAACTGCTTACGTAGGTATACTTTGTAAGGGAGCCGTCATACCGGAATAGTCAAATTTTCATCCAAACACCCTTATACAGTTCATGGAAAATCAGCCAGAGCCCCAAACTCTGTGGTACCGCAGTACACAACCAGACCCCATTTTCACTGATGTCAAGTGTCACAACTTCAACCCCCCCGCCCCGCTTGTCAAAACATCCCTTAACCACTCAGTACATACGGCGGCTTAAGAACCCTTGTCAACTCGTGCAACTAAGCTCCAGTAGCAGTAGTGAAAGATGGAGGCTTTTATTTCCTATTTCTTTTCGTTTTCGTAGCTGAGCCGAATAAACGAGAAGCTTAGTTTCGACACCAGTATCCTTGTATTCCCCTTGCAACCACTACAGAGATAGCAACAACGTAATGCCTTAAGGAGAGATATAGCTACGTCTGAGTTTATATCTACCCAAGCAATTACTTTAATTAGACAAGTTACTGTGATTATGTAAACAACCACGTAAGTGCAATTCACGTAATACTTCCTTGGGGAAGGACCTTATGCTTGCTGCTGTGTGCAACAGTTTATCCTTAAGGGAATGCACCACACCACTGAAAACGTACTTTCTAATATTTTCGCTCAGATTAGTTGAAAACAAAACCTGTAATGTACTTACATAAAGGATGAACTGTTTTCAAATGCCCTTTTAGTGCTTCTTTAATTTACAAGTTACTTTATTTCTAATAATAAATACGATATATTTCAAACAATTGTATTTTAAACATATATATTTCAAATAATTGTGCTGTTCCACTATTCACACTGTCTAAAATCGTCTTATGGTTTCCTTGCAAAAGAAAACGAGTTTTAAAAACTTATCATTGTAAATTAGTTTTACTTTTCCTTTTGGCTTTTGATTGAAATTATAAATCTATAGAACGACTTTAATTGATAGCGTTCTCAGAATAAGCTTGAGCTTTCCAGACGAATCGGGTAAAACTGTACCATGTGGAGTATTTTAAGGAGAAAAAAGAAATAGAGACTTACATTTCTAACTCAAAAGCACTTTAATTCCAACTGAATCGTTTATTTCAGAAACTAAGTGCGCATTTTTTAACTTTCGGGAAGACTAAAAAAAAAAAAAAGGAACCTTCCTTCAGCTTAAGTATAGGTCTAGTCTCTTTCAAATATTTTTACCAAAGGAAAAACGTGCTATCGAAATAATGTATTTTTTGAAGTTTTCTTTTCATTTAGGTTTTTGAGTCATTAATTTTTGAAAAACTGCACTTAGGTGGTTTCTGCAATAAATGAGTGTATCCAAAGTTATTTTTTTAGAATTATTATTGAAATTAAGTGAAACCATTATTTTTTACCTGTTTTGGTATAAAAGGTAAGTAACAGACACACTTAAGTATAAAAAAGTGTGTTTTATTAGGCCTAATTACAAAATACAAATAGACTACAGGCTACAGTATGTCTATATGCAAATATCTGGCCTTATTCACTTATTCAGCTTCTGGCAAGTCTTCTGGTAACTCCTTGCCAGTTGTTGGCCATTGGAAGATAGTGTCATTGAAGGCTTCATATCCAACAGTGTGGTTCATCAACTTTTTTATACAAGGTAGTTGTGAGTTATTGTCACAGCGATTCACAAAACACATGATGTCATCAAGGCCGCCAACCGTCACGAGTGAAATTTGCCGCAGAAGGAACCTTGGCGACCGCACTTCGGTTCTTTCTGAAGTAAACGGATTATTTTCGAGGCTGAAAATAACATTGCAGATATGAAACATAGGTTACTTCTGCACTAAAATATGTATTTACCTTTGAATTGTACAGTACCACCAAAAACACATTTTTTGATATTTTGTCTCTTAGGTGGTTTCTGATATAAACGATTCAATTTATCTTGTTGAAAATAAGAATAAAATCAAGTATATTTATAAATACATTTTGAAATCATGGTTTTCGAATATATTTTAACTAGTACATAAGAAGTGTAGCTTCACCAGATTTTCGCATATTTAATTGATGGATTTCCTTAAAATTCGTTCAAAATATATTTTATTTGGATATTTAACAACAAGCATATGGATTCTTGTTGAAGGTCGGAATTAAAAGGACAACGTTGTTGAATTATAGGGGTTCACTTGGAAATACAATAATTATTCCAATCAGTATTAGTATGGGTATTTGAATTTCCTGCATCAGTAATTTTAAAATGGTATCACAATATTTGGAAAACAAAGAAAGGATAAAGCAAGAAATTAGTGAATAGGTCTTTAATTCTCGTACCACAAATTATGTGGGATTCTGGATAAAATGTACTTTTCGAGATCTAATTTCTTCTCTTCGCATCAGTGTTACTTAAATGTTTGAGGTTTGTATTCAAAAGTAAACTCACAATCCAAAGTCACTACTTTTATCGAAATACTACTGGTTAGATAAAGAAAGGTACAAAAATTAACAAATATTTTATATCAACAAAATCCTGATGATAAAGTCAAACGTATGTCAATGATAAAATTAATAATTGAAAACATAATTCAGTTCTTATAATAGCTAAGACTTATAATTCAAGAGGCCTAAGGTATATCAAATATATAGGTTCATTGATTGGTACTTCCACTTCAAAGTTGCACTGGTTGACCAAGAGCTTCTAATATAGCATTGCATTGTTAATGAGAACCACAGGAATATTTTATGAATGTATTACAATTCCGGAAGTTCTGAGTTCATAAGTTACAGACACAAAGCTCAATACAATGTTGTTTCATAAATTAAACGGTGGTAGCTGTACAACAAACCACAAAAATGTTTAATTTATACATAAATATGGCGATATCCATACAATTATTTTCAAATATTGATTGTAACGTGCGCAATTTCAGTATTGTCAAACTAGGAAGACTATCAGTAGAGAGCCATTGGTGAAATTGTAATATCTATCCTTAAAAAATGCCCCAGAATGCTGTTAATTAAATTTTAACCCGCAACTAAACGAAGCCTTTCTACGACTAGAACTTCTCTTGTAAACGTTCAAAAGCACTGCATATATAATGAATATTTACGAAATTATTGATTGGGTAAGACAAAGGCCTCATGGAAAGATGACGTGACTTTTAGCTCTATGTGAAAAATGATAGATTAGAGGGAGCGGAAGAGGCATTTCGTTTTAGGAAGGACCTAAACTTTTCCAGAGAAATGGTGAAAATTCTATGCTTTCTTCTCCTCATTGGCGTAAGAAGTTTTTCAAAGCCATTATGGCAACAAGGACTCATGGATTCACGGCGACACCAGGTTGACGTTAACCTGACCTCTAGTACCCGAGTTATTCTAAACCAGCAACAGAGACCGAGAAGTGAGGTACTTTGCTCGACATCACAGGAGGGAGAGTTGAGTCAGTTGAGTCCAGAGGTTCTACTCCCATTAGTCCTGGAACGGTAGAACCAAGACCCGGGCCTCTTTCAACATGGGAGTAGCCGAGCTGTCCCAAAGGGTACCCGGCGTCCTACGTGGGGCTTTCCATAGGGCAAGACCTAGAGACTAACAAGCTCTCCATCTGGTCCTATGGACACAAGACGGGATGGAAGTGAATACGTCACTTGAGCGCGCCAACACCATAATGGGAAGGCTACGGATATGACCTCGGTGGGGCCGCCTGGCGATCTAGCTCACCTTCTACTAGCTCTTCAGCCTAGTACCCGGGAATATTAATGGCTTCCCTCAATCCCGTCCGGAGACGTACCCGATCACCCATAGGTATCGGGAACCACTGCCCCCTCGAGTCCAACCCAATCCGGACAACTCCCAATGTGAGGGGCTGGAATGTTCGGCCCGAGGTTCCAGTGAGGGACAGGAAGATGGAGGAGGAATCCATTGTGCGACCTGAAGGGTGCAACCGGAAAAGAGAAGCGGCTACTTAGCGTTTAGCTTAATGCAGCACTATCCGGTAGCAGAAAGTGATGGGGGTTAAGGAAAAAAACAGATATACCAACATTATAATTTGTGTGTGAAAAATGGTAATGGTAATTTCATTCCCGATACGTAAATCTACTAAGGTGATATCGTACATTACTCTACAAAGAACAGTGGTAGCTTAACCTGATACCTGGTATGCAACGTTTGTGTAATTACTTATCTTACAGACCACTGTACAACACCCGCTCCCTCACAATCAGCTTTCCTGAGAGATCATATGTGACTACAGCCGTTATGGTTTTGAGGTACTAATAATGTTATAAAATCCTCACCAGTATTTGAAGTTCAATAAATATTCCTTGACGGATTCCGTAATACATGTTATACACTGCTTCCTATAATCCGACATGTCATCAGTTTCAATCACTTCTCTTTTTGACCAATTTGGTAAAACATTTAGTGTGTGTAGGTCTTAAATGGCTATACACAAGCTTCTATCACAGATACATAGTAGGATCTTATGCTTATGTCCACAAACATAGGAGTATTGTTATGTTGACTGCTGCAATCTGCTGAAGAAGTTCTGTACATTTTACCATGAAATTTGCTATGTAGAATACGTGAGGTTCCATTTAGAGTATTGACTATATACACAGTAACCATCAATTACCTTCCTGAAACTGGTGGGTAGCTTTAATCTGCCACAGGACTACCAAATTTGAGTACCTTCCTTATAAGGATGTTATGAAAAATTTAAAGCACCTAAAGGTTTATAACCCTAATTTTCTCATACGGTTTATCTAGCAATTTAGATGGGGTGTATTTGTAAGGAGCGATAGCAGATTTTGCTACTATTACTCGACTATATAGGCTACAAACGTTGCATCCTGTAAATTGTATTGTCACTTTCAGGATATTGCCGGTAGAGTTTATAATAAATGAAATAACAAAGTCTGCGTATCTAATAGCTCGGTTTCTGGAATCTATACCAGGCCTTATTATGCAGACTTCATTTTTAACTTTATTAACTTCTAAATCAGATTTCACGAAACAATTTACAAATTTTCAGATATAATCTACTTTCTACTTTAACGAACTAACTAAACGTGAAGATTACTGGATTCCAGTAACCTTACAAACATAATCTATCTAAAACAGTCTTTTTTCTACTTTACTTCTTCTTCAACAATATAAATCAAATCTACATTTCTACTACAGCTTTAGTTCTTATAACAAGCTACGAAAGACTGTTTCCTACAGTTTTAAATTTCCTCTTCTGCAACTGGTATCCAAAGCTTCCTCCTACAGGTATCTATCTCCTAAAGGAACTGACAACAGTAAATGGAGCTGGTTCGTCAGGTCCAGACATCCGGGTAGTCATCTCTCCGCTTCTGCATAATCAGATGCATATGTCCGCTCTGATACTCTCTCTCTCTCTCTCTCTCTCTCTCTCTCTCGCTCTCTCTCTTTCTCAATCAATATATATATATATATATATATATATATATATATTTATTCTCTCCTGGTATTCTCTTTCTATCTTTCTGTCTTCCTTCTGATGTCCATAATTGGCGTCTTAAATCAGGTCTTCAAGTCTGGTAATCTGTATCTTCAGTTTCTCTTGGTCCTATTTCCCTCCGACGATCTCTTAAGTTATATTCTTTTCTCATAGATTGAAATATTCTTACATTTCTAGCTTAAATATTTTGTAGCGGTTCATATATTCCTCCAACGGCTTAACGGATATTATTTGAGACATATTTTCTAAATGTACATAATCTTCTGCATCTCTTAAGATGTTCCATAAACATAGTTTATAATACATATTTATACCCCGTAACTAGATCAATTTTGTCTGCCACTCGGAGGAAAAAGGGATGAAATGATTCAACCACCAAAGGAAACACGTCACCGGCAGACAGGATAGTCACAGTCCGTAACAGTTGCAGGTTCGAACACCACCGGAGCTGCCTATTGAGGGTGAGGCAAAACCGGTGAGCAAACAGCCCTGTAATAATCACGAAGATCTCCTACTCTCTTTTTTAATAAGATCTGTACCACCTGTCCGGACACCACCTGCAAAGGAGACCTGAGAAAGGAGGCGGGAACGTAATCAAAAGGAACTGATACAGAGAAAATCATGGTAAGTCAGAAACCACTTCATAATTCTTGTACCGACCAGTGAAAACCAGGAAACATCCAAAGTCAGGGCATGTAGCCGACAAGAAACAAATCCGGGAACTGTAGAAGTTACGGCATGGCCAGCTTTTTCGGTTTTCTGGATATTATGGGAAACCGTTTTGTCGAATTACAGGACAAGAAGTAAATATAAATTACTATTTATATCTTAAGTTTTCTTAAACGCGCAGTAAAGCGCGTGCAATTCATTTTATTCTGCGAAACACGCAGCTTGACTAGTGTTATTTTTAATGCCTAGGTTCTGCTATCTCACTGTATCTGTTCTTCTCATACTACCCTTTGCCCTCAATCTCCACCCCCTTATCCTGTAATCTCTCTCTTCGGCTAATATTATCACTTGTGTCTGTGGGTGGGTGGGGGTATACAACTGGCATGCTTCATTTCTTAAGAAACTTTCATGCCCTTTATTACGTAATACATAATTTACTCATAATTTTACCCCTGAAACACATTATTTTTGGCAGCTATTACTACATACGTAATGTGTGCTCATTCCACAAGGAAAAAAGTTGCTGCTAATAAATGGAGTTATTACTACGCGAATCAGTAAAAGGGAAAATAAGGATATGAAGGCCTGACACAATGTGTGTAACAGATTTGTAAATTAAGAATACCATCATGCAAAACTGATAATCTAACAATACATGCATAACATTAAAATCACATTCCTATGGTACAAAGTTATTATTATTTTTCCAGATTTATGAACCCTATTTTACACAATGGTATATTAGGGTTAGAGTTGATACATAAAAATACACAATTTTAACAAAATTATTTTAAATACTAGAAGGAAGAAAATATGTTATAATCTGATGCATATTAATTTAAAATATTTCAGACGTTTAAACACTGAGTTTATAAACATCATGAAGTACTTATACTGTTGTGGCTTCATTAGCAAAGATGTGAGCGGAGCAGAAAATTCAGTTCCTAGAGAGTCTAGCTTGAATATTAATTCTTGTCTTTCTCTCCAGAAAATGGGACAACAGAACAGGAGATGAACCACATTTGAAGTTCTTCACCACACATGCACTTTGGGTTAGATGTTAAGTGAAAACGTGATAAGTATTCACCAAATTTACCTTGTCCACTTAGAAATTGTGTCGAAACAAAATTTGGTACAAGAGTTTCACATTTTACTCTGTCATATACACTAGGGAAAAATAATGTTTTTGTTAAACTTCCATTTGGAGTTGTTAGCCATTGTTGGTTCCATTCTTCAATAATATGTTGATGTATCATTCTCCTTACAGTAGAAATAGGACATAAAGAGTATTGTCACAGCCAGGGGTGAGGGCTGCGACTGGGGTACATAGCCAGGGAATCAGAATGGTAGAGTAAGACAGACTCGCAAGTTAGCCACAAGTCCCCTTTTTATTGAAGGTTAACCCATACACCACTTGGGTTTGCAAATACCAGTTCTGACTTCATGAAACACTTGGAGTTATTACAATTATTATTCTATCATCTAATTTGGACTGCCCATGGCAGCTGTACTATTAATTAAATGCCCCAGCGGGCTTACCTTTGTTGGGTGAATGTCACGAAGCCTGAGAGTTAGAGTAACGCTGGTGATGATCCACAGTTTCAGTTCGACCCGGCCGTCGTGACCCTGCGACGTCTCTGTAGCAACCGACCGCAAGCCGATGCTCGCTACTCATTTTATAGTGATCCCCTTTCCTAGGGGCTTCCGGTTATCACTGGGCCAAGCCCAACTATCATGAGCTTCCGCCCTCTGTTTAAACATTACGGCCTATACGCGAAGCTTCTAGAACTTCCCGAGGAATCTCCCAGTGACGCATGACAGCTCCGTTCTACGTGACAAACCCGTAGGCAAACCGGATGCTTATGTCATGGTAAAAAGTTCCTCTGGGATTGTCATGGGATGTGGGTAACCAACCCTTTCCTGTTAGCATCACCAGTTACTCATTTCCAGAAAGAATTATGTTTAGAATTTCAAAGGATGTGGGTAACCATGCCGTTCCTGTTGATTGTTGCAAGCTATTAAGCTCCAGAAAAGTCTCAAATAATTTTGATGTACAAAGTTGCCAGTGAATGTAAATTTCTTTGTTCAAAAACGTATGATGTCCGAAATATACCCACAAACCTATTCTCCCATTATGGCACACGTGACATTTCCCCATTGGCTACATGTCGCCGACCCCGGCGACCAAAAACAAAATAGCAAGGCAGGCGTGATAGATACAAAGAAAAACAAAGATTGGCGTTACAGACAGGGCCTGCAAAAAGTAAAAAAAAAAAAAAAAAAAAAAAAAAAAAAAAAAAAAAAAAAAAAAACAGAGAGGTCGCAACGGAGCTGACATGAGCCAATACCCTTCTTATATACCGAAAGGTAGAGATTGCATGTACAATACAAAAAACATGAAAAGAAAGGAGGCCAGGTACGGGAGGGAGGGGGAAAACAGAATGTTAACATATGGACAATAAGTATGGACAGTAACGTAGAACTTGAACTCTGTGAATGCACCACCACGCCCAACAGTTTTGTGATAGAAGACGTTCCACATATTGCATTCTTGAGAAGAGAAGTACAGTATTCACTTGCTGGACGCACCCATGCAGTCTTGACATTACACCACGGCCGGTAGGTTAGCGATAACACTGGAGAGCACCGATTGTACGTGGGCTTCCCCACCGGAAACAGGAACAGGCACACGAGTAGCACTACACTGACTGGAGAGAGCAGAATAAAAACAGCAATCCAAAAACATGCAGGATCCCCGTCATGGAGTATGGGAGTTCGTTATTCACACCAGGGGTCCGCGAGCTCCAAAATGTGTAGTGAAGTCCAGTAGCAATGCTCCACAGTGTGTAGTGATAGCCGGCCTCCATGTAAATGCCTACGGGTCGGTTGCTACAGAGACGTCGCAGGGTCACGACGGCCGGGTCGAACTGAAACTGTGGATCATCACCAGCGTTACTCTACCTCTCAGGCTTCGTGACATTCACCCAACAAAGGTAAGCCCGCTGGGGCATTTAATTAATAGTACAGCTGCCATGGGCAGTCCAAATTAGATGATAGAATAATAATTGTAATAACTCCAAGTGTTTCATGAAGTCAGAACTGGTATTTGCAAACCCAAGTGGTGCATGGGTTAACCTTCAATAAAAAGGGGACTTGTGGCTAACTTGCGAGTCTGTCTTACTCTACCATTCTGATTCCCTGGCTATGTACCCCAGTCGCAGCCCTCACCCCCGGCTGTGACAGTATGTCACAGGAAGATTGGATTCTGTATCCTCCTTAGCCAAGCAATCAGCTCTCTCGTCACCTAAAATTCCACTGTGTCCTTTAACCCATCCCATGCAAATATGTCCTGGATGGTTTTGAAGCAAGGTTCTGATTTCATGTGCTAATGAATTTAAGATGTATTTATCATTAATAGCGAGTAGAGCTGATTGTGAATCACTAAGAATACGGGCACTGTTCCCATTAACAGTACACCACTTTATATCTTCTTTAGTTGCTAAGAGCTCCGACTGGAATACAGAACATTCAGGTGACAATTTAAACATGGAGTGAGTTAGTTCCGTTTGGTTTTCATAAACAACAAAAGCACATCCTACTGCAGATATATTATCTTCAAATTGGTAACGCGAACCATCTGTATATATGTAATAATCATGAAAATTACATGTTTCCTTTAAACAGGCTACAAAACTTGATGGGTGTCCTGCTGTGGTAGGATGCTCCGGGATTTGTAGTTTTAAGTGAGACAGATAAGACGCACATTCACGTTCATGTCTTAAATTCATAATAGTTGCTATTGATAAACCAGTGAGAGCCAAAGATTCGATGTTAGCTATAATCTGAGCTGCATCAGTGGAGATTGTATTATATGCTCGAATGGTACAAAGTTACAATATCTGTTGTATATGTGGATACGAATTTTAATATATTTTCAAAAACTATCGAAACAATTTATCAAAAAAGAAGTTTCGACGCTTCAAATTCATGTTTTATGTTCTTTCCTTCACCTTTATTTCCTGGAATTCGTAAGATAATACTGATTGCTGCTGTAGGCCCTTGACACTTCTAACATTCCATGTACCATTTGTATCCATTGTTGTTTAAAAGTGACGCTGAATTTGCAGGATTTTTTTCAGGTTCCTCATCGCTATTGTCTCCAGTACTCATTTCACTGTCTTTTTCGCAATTTAGAATTACATTATCCTCAGTTTCTGATAAATAAAAATTGTGAGCTCACTATAACTATCTTCTAGTAAAACTGCTGGGATATTTTCACATAATGTAGAATTATCAAATCTAAAAGGAATCTTGAAGCCCAAAAGTCACACTTGAAGAAAAAAATTGAGAGGTATGCAACGCAGAAACGCAAAATTTCCAGTAATGCATACGGGGTGACCGCGCAATTCCCATGTTTTCACAGGCCAGAGGATAATAGAAAATACATTAAGTAATGGACAGAGCTTATGATTAGGTCGCATTAGAAATGTACAGTGATCAACTATACTTAGTGAAACTGACCTATATTAAAGGATACAAACAACTGAAGAAGCATGAGGGGTTCCTATGGTCCCGTATGTGTTCCAGAATTACAGTATAATTTGTTCACAATGAAAATACTCTATTGGAAGAGTTACAGCATTGTGATTATTCCTACTCTAACCTTTGTTGCCTAATTTCCAATATCGTTTAAGATTAAATTGAGTAAGATTAAGTTTAAATATGCTTTATTTAATTAACTTATATCTGTGAAGTTTATGGATTTCATGAAAACAGTGTTTTATCTGTGTTTTTATATGAAACTTTTTGTCTCAGGGCCAAGCGCATTCTCTAGTTTGTATTTTTTAATCACGGTATTTCTTTGTTGATCTACAGCTTTACATAATATTATATGATCTTGTGCTCGGTCCTCTTCTTGGCCCGTCCATTTAAACAAATCTGTGACGATATGATCTAAGCTTGTCTTGTCTTGGGATCATTGGGCAGTTTTGGTCTTAACCTGCTTATCACGAATAGGTAGAATTCTTTAGTTATTGTTCCTTTCCTTCATGCTGTCCATTGATGTTGCCATGTATCGAGTCCAATTTCTCTCTCTCTAGTTTGGTTTTTGTATTTTACGTCCTCCAACGTTAAGTCATATCGGCCTGTCTCTGCAGTAACTAGGACTTAATTTGGTATTGTAGATTTTATTTCATTATCATTTATGGCAGTCTCCTTTTCCCCAAGTGTCCCTCTACCTAGCCGAATTAAATGTCCACTCTGATTTTGTCGGGTCAAGGATTTTAGTTTTTATTGATTCAATTAGTTGGCTGTCCTTCAAGTTGTTTCTGAGTACATATAGGGCTATTTGCTATCAGTGAACAACGCAATGCGTTTGTCATTGTACCCTTGATATCCCAGCTCATTTAGCCGCTCGTCCTGGATATTTGATCATTGAGCATTCAGCCTGATGATGAGTCAACATGCCATTTGTAAATATTATTCCTGTTGCACTATATTTATGTCCCCCATTTTATTACCGTCGATGTATAATTTAAATGTATGTTTTTTTAATTGTGATTTGCATGTATTGAAGGATCTTCTGCGGGATCTCTAGTATCTCATTTCTGTGGTGCATTAAATCCTTGACTGATAACTTTGGTTGCTTCTAATTTGTATGTTTCCCTTTTCTGTGATGAAAACGTCGCTACCAAAGCCAATCACTTTTGTTCTACATTTAACTGCGCGGCATATAATAATAATGGTCATCGTCATCATTATACTAACAAAAACAACAACAGCAAATGCAAGAAGAAGAAGAAGAAGAAGAAGAAGAAGAAGAAGAAGAAGAAGAAGAAGAAGAAGAAGAAGAAGAAGAAGAAGAAGAAGAAGAAGAAGAAGAAGAAGAAGAAGAAGAAGAAGAAGAAGAAGAAGAAGAAGAAGAAGAAGAAGAAGAAGAAGAATGATGACGATGATGCCGATGACCACGATGACGATGACGATGTTGATGATGATGGTGTCGATGGCAATAGTAGTAATAATGGTAATAGCAGTAATAGTAATCTATATGTTGGGATCGGAGAGTTCCCAAGGGTCTTCGCGGGTCGAGCTAAAGCTCCTTGCTTTAATCTATTTCCTGCACGAAGTGCTGTGAGTTGAGCACTGGAAGAACACATTGACTGCGAACCTTTCATGCCTGAAAATTAAACTGCCACGCTCAAGGGCACTGTGCTATAGCAGAAAATTATTTTTGGTATAAATGTTAGGTTATGTTACGTTACTTTTTATGTATCAGTGATACTTATTAAATGTATCAGTAGTTATTAATTCGTTAGACTTTGCCAGACTCTTGAAAACTTAAATCCAGGTGTCTCCCAAATGAAACGTAATACTTTCACTCAACGCGTCTTATCGTCGCGGAAAAAGGAACTGTGTAGTGTTTATCGTCCGCTGTTACTACATACGGCACCGCAGGCGATGACACTGATGATACATGAGATGAAGATGGAGAACCGGTGGAATGAGATGGCGGGGGAAACCGGAGTTCCCGGAGAAAACCCGCCCCAGCGCCGTGTTGTTTACCACCAATCTCGCTTTGCGGTCGCCTGGAATCGAACTCGGGCCGCCTTGGTGAGAGCCAAGCGGTCTAACCTCTGAGCCACGGCGCGGCCTTTATCTTTGCAGTGGATTAATAATTTACTTTCGGTGCATTTTCCCCTTAAATTTAATTCTAAACCACAGAAAGCTTGTACTTCTCAATCACGAATTATATTTATCACTGTACTACACTTCTTTATTGTCTTTTGCATCTTTGCGCTTCCACGAGATTTTAATAGTCCGCTGTGTGTAAGTTTCTTAGTGTCCCTTCAAACCTTATTGATTTTCTCCTCCTCTAGCAACGAAAACTCATTGCTGTTCTCCACCCGTTGCTGTGTGTTTTCGACTGTTGTTATTTATTTATATTACGGTTTAAACCATACTATTTGGCTCTGTTAATATATTTTCATTTTATTTGATTTCGTCTTATAATATTTTTGGGCTAATATCATATCTTTCTGTTACTAAACTGTTACATCAGTTGCGCAACTCTCGTGTTACTGCTTTTATTGCTTAATTTATTGTGTATAGAATTTCATATTTCTGCAAGTTATACACTTTAAACTAATTATACAAGCAGTAAATACGTGAGAAATTAAATGAGCGGTAGAAATCCTTTTGCAACTTACGTTTTAATTTTCACAAAAAAACTTTATATAATGGATACACACATGATTAGATATATTGTCACCCGAACGTCGAAATTCCCGATAGAACCGGCCGGCAGTAGGGTCAGACGGAAAGCATTCAGAGCACGCCTACCCATTTATCTCGTGTCACCAACTGAAGGGATGATTAGGAGAGCGGCACGAGCCCTGTACCGTCTGTTTCCCCTCCCAACAGATGTCTGGAAACCTCGGGATAATTGTGCAGGCTGCGAACCTTCAAGAAACGGCGATTTTCCCTATATAAGGCCTACAGTTGGCGAGTCAGCTCAGTTCTTGGCGAGCAGCCGTGAGGAGCGCCCATGGAGGGAACGGACTGGAAGACTGTGTACGTGCATCGGAGGAGTGTACGTAACTGCAAGTGCAGCGTGGAGCTGTGACGGACGAACCGGTGAATTGTAATTGTGTGCGCTACGTAATTCTATGTAATCGGCAAGTGTTCCAACTGTAATTCGGGGGAAACAAAGAACATTTTGAGTTCGTGCAATTGGAATTTTAATTTCACGAAACCACAAAGTCACAATATATGTGATTCTATAAACTATATACTTACTCTAATACAAACATACGTAAGTAAAGTTTTCGTGACATCAATCAATACATTCCCAATTACTTTTCATAAGGAATTCAGTTTTCAGGCTTAAGAGTTTCATTATGTCAGTAGTTTCTGGAGTAAGGTCTACTACAGAGGGGACTTGGTACAGAATACTGTGGTTTATTTTACATAAGCAGCAAGTGGGGCATCACGGGGAGGAAGGTTGAGGCGAGAGTGGACAGTGGGCGGCCAACCCAAGGAGCCACGGTACTTCTAATGAAATGTTTACTGTTTAACGCCCGCTCTTACGACATGTGGTAGCGCAGGCGCCCGACACTTCTATCGTGAAAGAAACCACCAGTTGTCAAATGATGTGAAATGACAACGGACATGAAATTGAGAGACAGGAAATTTCGCGCATGGAATTAAGCTACCCAGCATTCACCTGGTAACTCCGGAAAACCCCCGAGTCAGGGGTCAGGTAGGTCTGCCACGGGAATCGAACCCGGGCCTCCCAAATGTGTGTAGTGTTTAACGCCCGCTTTTACTACATACGGCAGCGCAGGGCCCCCCAAAGGCGGACTACAGATGACACAACCTGAACCATCCCACTCAGTATATAATTGAATGAACTGTCAGATTGAAGTATTCAGTGCCATAGCCAGGATTTTAACCAATGGATCTCCGAGTGTCGGTGTGGCCATGGTAGCTCAATGTTAAGAGCAACCGGACGGAGGCTGGAAGATCTGTGTTTCAAATCCCTGCTATGATATTGAACCTTTCAGTGTTTCTCTTCTTATCCAACCTTAGTCTACATAGGGCTGATGTGGATGAGTGATTAACTTCCATTGTTATGTAACGTTTCATTGGGAAGGTTTCTTTTTCTTCCTAGTTTTCCGTGAGCTTTTGTGATAGTTTCACTCAGAAATCTGATTGAAATAGCTGTATCAGGCTGGTTCATTATACAAAAATTGCTTCTGTGCAGATTACTTCTATTTTTTTTAACTCTGAATGATCTTTACGAAAATTATGCCTCCTACACTGGATTTCATTTAATTTTTTCCATTTTCATTTCTCTCTTGCACTTTCCAGGTTTCTTAAGAGATTTTCCGTACGTTATCTGAAGGTCAGTAAGTGTTCATGTTATTATAACCCCATAATTAGGCATTAATTGTTTTAGTTTGTTGCTTAATATCAATTCTATATGAGTACATTATGAAGTAAGGCTTGGGGCATCGTTAATCATATCTTAAATTTGCTGAATCTATTGAATCAAGAGCTGTGTGACCCATGTGATTCGAAGATAAGTTCCTGTTTCCGTCGTAATTCACTCACCGTGGGTATTATGCCGCGGAATTATGCAATGCTATTGTTTCTGGTATAAAGTGTTCGTAACGATTTACTGGTGTGTACATTTGGATCAACTGAAAGTGATGCCTTCACTCTCCCAAATTTAGGAATGTAGTACTTATTGAACTTGATCATTACTCAATGTATAGCCTTCTTAATTTTCTTTATTAGCATCGTATATTATAGACATGTATTAGAAATTATATTTGAATATAACATAATTAACATTTCAAGGTTTCTCTTTCTGGCATAAATCGCACGTTGAAATGTACATGAGTGCCTTTTCCTGTAAGTACCTGATAAAAAGAGTTTCACATACATCAAATGCTGTCGAATATCAACAGTGAGTAAGATACTTTTGGTAAGTGGTGATTACAATTTTCTACAATTTTGACAAAGAAATTACTTTACATTGGATAACGTAATTAAAGGATTGAAATAAGAAGAGAATCATGATGGATTTCAAAGAAATGTTGGTTCTTTGTTACCACACGTGCAGGGGCAGTTGAGTTGAATAGCAGTTGGGGTGAATAGTTGTTTTAACAAAAGAAACGTAAGAAACAGTGTCCTTAGCAGAGTTTTAAAGCGTAGCACTTGACTTTGTTTGAATAGAGTATTCTTCGGAACCTTCATAATGGTATGACAAAATAGTCACAAAGGGAATATTTGGTTGAATAAAGGGCTTCGAAAAAGTGAAAGTCGCACTCACGCGCAGCTGTGGACATTCAGTTGGTCGCTTAGAGCCGATTAGGGCAGTCCTCTTCTTCTCTTTTGGTCACAGCAGACCAGAAGTGATGAGAGAAGATATTTGTCGGTTCATATAGACGTGAAGAACGAATTAAGTTCTATCGAGTAACAAGCATTTCACATATAGTAACTCTAAACAGTGATATTGGTAACCCTTGGTCGGCAACTTCAAGTTTGATGTAATGACAAAAAGAAGCAGTCATTAAACCAGTTTGAAACGAGCATTCCAGTGTCATTAAAATCATCCTTCTCATACATACCCACGCATACCCTGAGATAAACCTCTTTGCTTTACCCTGAGCTAAACACTGTTTGCTTCAAACTGTAGCGTGAACGTGGAACTATGCGCCTCCAATCTTCTTATTGCTACACATTATTTCCATGAAGGTTTCAGAGTAGCTTGTTGCGTGTTATAAATGATTCAGTTGGTGGATGACTAATTCGTGGTGTTATAAATATGTATGTGCCTCACTGATTTCTGCATCTTCATGATTCATGTTGCTATATTGAATTTATTTACACAATTCCTGTTTTTTTCTAGAAACTGAATTTAATAATAATCAGTGGTTCCAATTATTTATTGACCTACAATTTTGTATAAAGCATAAACTAATGTGAGCTAAAGCTGTGTGAATAAGACGGTTCCGCAGTTGTAAAATATGTTGTATGATTTTCTGTAAGTCGAAATAGACTGATGGTATTGCTAGCTCTGTGATGCACAGGTTCGTCTTTCAATAAAAACCGAGATACAACATTTATGACATATTCGTCACTGTCACTTCTTCGTTGGCGCATCACAATACACGTAATATGGAAGATATGGGATATGGACGTTTTAACAGAATGTGGTGGTATTAAAAACCTGCACCATTTTGAGGTTTTGTATGGGTAACGCTAGCCGTATCTCCCATTCACTGCTGCTGTCTGCCTTTCCTTCACTGCTCAAGACTTACTACCATATTTTACTCAGGAGTATAAATTGGGACCCTATATTTTACAAAGTAACCTATCATTCTCTTCCAAGGACAATGAATACTACATTAAACAGCATTGGTAATAAATTTTATTGCTACATAAAAATTATAACTCACATCAACGAAAAAAATTATGATCATAAGTAAATGTGAATGACATAAAATTATATAATTTGTAACAACACTGATACTGCTTACAGTTCAACCCAATGTAAGAAATACTTTTGAACTGCCGATTTTAGTGTGAATCTTTCCAACAAGTTTACCACTTCCTTATACGATAGTATATTCAATTCTTCTGAGTCAAAGACAGTAGAAAGTTTCGTAAGCTGAGCACGATGAGGACGATTTGAGCCTTCGGTCAGCAACCACCTGCATTTCCTTGGGTTTCTTGCTCATACAAAGATCTTCTTCTTCTTTTCTTCTTCAATTCATGGCATAGGCAATCAAGCGCCTGTTCCGCGTTTGAAGTCCCCCAGCCATCGTTTCCTGGGTCTGCCCACCGATCTCCCACCTTTAGGATGATACTGTAATATTTGTTTTGTAAGTCTAGTATCTGGCATTCCTTCAACATGTTCCTTCCATTTCTGTTTGAGATCTTTTAACCTATCATTCATACTAAAAGTGTCCAGCTCTTCTCTTATATTTTCATTTCTTATCAAGTCCCTCTTCGTGCATCCTTTCAGACTTCTCAAGAATTTTATTTCTGAAGCCTGTAGTTTACTCTGTTGCTTTTTAGTTAACGTCCAAGTCTCGCTTCCGTGTGTCAGTATAGGTACAGCCATAACTTTGTAGAACTTTAATTTTGTTTCTTTGCGTATTTTGTTTCTAAATATTCTATTTATTGTTCCACACACTGTTTGAAATTTGCATATTTTATTGTAGGCATCATATTCCTTGTCATAACTAACATCAGTTCCCAAGTAGTTAAAATAGCTTACCTGTCCAACGCAAAGATTATTTATTCCTATTGTTATAATTGGCACTTTCCCAATGAATGTCATTACCTTTGATTTTATA
Organism: Mantis religiosa; assembly: GCA_030765055.1. Classification (NCBI taxonomy): domain Eukaryota; kingdom Metazoa; phylum Arthropoda; class Insecta; order Mantodea; family Mantidae; genus Mantis; species Mantis religiosa. Next base: position 301,704,019 of record CM060948.1, on the reverse strand, counting down.
AAAGAAATTTTCATATTATACTGCTTACAAAGTTCACTAAGTTTAAAAAGATTTTTGCAGGGCAGACTCGCTATTTTGTATAATAACTAAGTCGCCAGCAAACAATAAAATATTTAAAAAAGTTTTTATTTGTAATTTTAAAACCTACATTCACTAGCTGCTTCCATTTGCACACTAGGTCGTCAATAATAATACTAAAAAGTGTAGGTGATAAACTACACCCTTGTCTGACACCCTGATTAGTAAGAATTTTTTTTAGAAATTTTACCATTGATCCTCACACTTATTTTTGTTTGGAAGTATAAGCATTGTATCATTTTTACTAATTGTTGTGGGTATCCTCGTTCTCCCAATATTTGCTAAATTTTGCATCGGTGTACCCTACCGAAGGCTTTTCCAAAGTCAATAAACGCCATATGCCATACCAAGATCAACATGCAATAACGTTCTCTTTAAGTTTCAGGCAAGTAATTGTTTTTCATGACGTACAAAAGGAGAATTTTCTCGCAAGGGCTGTAAGCCTTCTGTCCGGTACTGTTTCAATTCTTAATTAATGAGACATAGAAGTTCTTCAGATATGTTTTTAAAGACACATAGTGCCCTTAAAGTTTAATAGAACACCTATATTGCGCAAATTATACTTCAGTCCTGCAGTCTTTACACTGGTTTAGTACCCGAGTTAAATGGATACAAGTTTGCAGGAAATGAAATGGATTATTGCTGCAGTTATTTTAGCTTAAAGGGTTTCACGTTTTTGTGATTTAAGATTAATTATATGTACTTATATGCCCAATGAATTTAAAGTTGCATACTTTAGAATGTAGGGACCCTGCCCTCGGCACTGCGGTGGCTCATTGAGACGGCAGCCCTGTGTCTCCTCTAGCCTCATCCTTCCTACCGAAGATGCCCCACCTGGGGGCATAAGATACAATAGACCAAGACTCGTCACAGTGCCGAATACCCTCCCAAAAATTGTTTTAAAATTTAATTTTACCGCCAAATTAGTTGGTGTTATATTACGCAATTTATATATACATATACGCTTGCAACTTTTTGAACACTTTATTAAACTTTTATCATTATTCTCTGAATGTTAGATTTATGTCAGCTAGTTGAATTTTATGTGCACAGACTTCCCCTACAAGGTCTTAATAATTATAGTGCCTAAGTTTTAATATTTACACATTACAGAGCAGTTTATAATCCTGCAGTTGCAACGACAAGGCTACAAATATTTTAAGACTACAAGAAATTCCATTTCAATTATCAATTTCTAACTTTTCTATCTCCAGTTCAACTTGGATTATATCTTTAACCATTTATTTCACAATTTGTCGGAGAATTCTCTGAAAAATTTGCTATCGTACTCTAAATTGGTAGTACACGCGGGTGGTCTGAAAAGTTTCCGACCTAATAAAAATACAAGACATTTTTTTCAAGTTTTTTTATCTCTCAACATACATAGTCCCTTTGTAACTCTACACACTTCTCCCAGTGAAGCTCCCATTTCTGTAACCTGTCCAAATAGAGTTCAGCGTTCTTCTCCGCAAAATAATTATTCACGAAGGTGATTTCCCCTTCATTTGACAAAAATCTGTCCTCTGAACGCAATTTTCAGATGAGGGAACAAAAAGAACTCGCTTAGGGCTAGACCTGGTGAGAAAGGTGGATGGCCAAGCAGTTCAAATCATAATTCGTGAATTTTCGCCACTGCAACCACTGAGGTGTGAGATGGTGCTATGACTTGGTGAAACAGGATTCTATTTTTCTGCAAATGTGGCTGTTTTTCCACAGGTTTCGCCTTCAGCTTGTCAAGAAATGATGCGTAGCATGCTCCTGTAATGGTTTCCCCTTTTTGAAAATAATCGATTAAAATAAATACATGACTAGCCCAAAATAATCAGTCACCATCACTTTCCCAGGCGAAAAAAAATTGCTTTTTCTTTCTTTTTGGAACTGGTTCTCAATTCGCTGTCCACTATTTGGACAGTATTTTTATTGCGGATGCATAAAGGCGTATCCAAGTTTCATCTACAGTAATTAGCCGGCACCAAAACTCAAATTTATGGGGCCTAAACGGCCCCAACAGAGCGTTGGAAATGCTCATTCGAACACGTTTTTGATCTAACGTGAGCAAACGCGGCACCTAACACGTGGGCTAAATTCTTATGTCTAAATGTTGATTTATAATGTGACAAACACGTTGTTTTGACATGTTCATAAGCTCTTCTATCGCTCAATTTAATTCGGTGGTTGTCTAGTAACATTTGGTGAACTTCGGCGATGTTTTCATCGGCAGTTGCAGTTTTTGGACGTCCTAAACGTTCATCGTCTCCCAAGCTCTTACGGTCACGTTTAAATTCAGCTCCCAAAATTTTAATTGTGCTGGTGCAGAGTCCCCATACACAGAATCCAACAAATATTTAATGACAGTTAAGCAGTTAAGCGCAGAGGTTCTACTCCCATTAGTCGTGGACCCGTATATGTAATGACAGCTCGATACTCTATTTTGTCCATTTCATAAAAACAAATCACATCAACTCAAACGACTGTTACATAACAACTGAGCATCGAAAATGGCTGAAATGTTGGTGAGTAAGTGAAAACACACGAGCAACGAAATATACTAGCTTTTGTTTACGATTTCTGCCATCTTCATGTTGGGCTCGGAAAGTTTTCAGGCCATCCTCGTATTTAAGATATTCTTGGGCTTCAAACCAGAAATGTATTTACTATATTCGTCGTCAGGAAGGTTTCAGGTCTCAAATTTTTAGTATTTTTTCGAATTATTTCTTATTCTGGCAATGATGTATTCCTTGTCTGGTGTTCATTCTTTCAAGATCAATATTATCCCTTCTTGCGAAATTACATATCCCAAAAGATTGTTTACCTTTTGCCCGCCTCGATATTGTGGATGGTAGCGTGTCTGCCTCACATTCTAGAGGTACAGAGTTCATATCTCGGTCAGGGAGAGTTACCTGTATAGGGTTTTTCCGGGGTTTTCCCTTATCCTGAAAGACGAGTGTCGGGTAACTCAAAGCTATATGGAACATGGGCTCATTTGAGCATCATTTCACCCATACCATTCTTCGTCCGATATCACAGCGTTGGAGGATGTAAATTAAATAAAAACCTTATTTATGTCATAAATTTACCTATGGACATTGGAGAGTAATGTTAACTCATATAATAACACGTCGTAGTAATTCCATTGTTGGTACTCCTGGTTCCCGCCTGTGAGAACCAGGCAAGTTCAGACATGTTCAGTATCGCCTACCGCTGCAATGGAGGTAACATGCAGTTAAAGTTGATGTTAGAGGAAGATCAGGAGTATCTTTGAAACGTAATCACCGCTGATGAAACTTGGCTACATCATTTTGATCCTGAGATCAAACCGCAAAGCTCAGTGTGGAAATCTCCTTTATCACCAACCCCCCCCCCCCCCCAAAAAGGCAAAAGTGGCTGCTTCTCCTGGGATAGTTATGGTCATCCTATTTATTGTTATTCATGAAATAGTTTATCAGCGTGTTGTACCTTCATACATATCAATAACTGGGCAATACTGCAGGGATGTCCTGAAAACATTGCAAGTCCATATCAGGCGCAAAAGACCACATTTCCATGAAGCAGGCTGGATGCTGCACCACCATAATTGCGGCCGTATGTTGCGAATGTTGTTGCTGACTATCTTCCACAAATCAAAGCGAAGTGCATCCCTTACCCTCTCTATTGTCCGGATTTTTCCCCATGTGATTTTTTCTATTCCTTAACTTGAAGAAACGCCTTCGTGGGAGGCATTATCCATCATCAGAAGCAGTGGTGAAGGCTGCGGAGGCGATTTTGAAGGATCTCTCAAAAATGGATTTCAGCATGTCTTTGAAGACTGGCAGAAACGATGGGACCAGTGCATCACATTCAGGGGTGATTATTCTGAGAAGGATCATCAAAATTATGAGGATGAATAAAGGTACGTTGTCAACAAAAAATTGTAATAATTTTTTATTGAACAGCCCGCGTACTTCTAATGTGTAGCAAGCATTTAGTGCAGCGCTTGAAGTTGAGCACTGCTTCTCGTTGACAAACAACGGCACGTTACAAAGAATTCCAAGTCCTGCCTTGACGTAATGATACACAGTTATAAGGGTATCTGTCAAATGGATTTATTAGAAGTACACTAGAAAGTATTTCGCTTTCTTTTAGTCTTTTTAGTACATGCCCAGCTCCTCCTCCGTCTCTCTGTCATCCGCCATGTTCTAGGGGTAATGTGTAGTGTAGTGTTTAGCGCCCGCTTTTACTACATACGGCACCGCAGGCGATGACACTGATGATACATGAGATGAAGATGGAGCACCGGTGGAATGAGATGGCGGGTGAAACCGGAGATTCCGGAGAAAACCCGCCCCAGCGCCGTGTTGTCCACCACAAATCTCACTTTTCGGTCGCCTGGGATTGAACCCGTTCCAGGGGTTACATGATGGCCTCTGGTTCCCAAGGTCGGGGGTTTAATCCGAGGTTAAAAATGTGCAATATAGAATGGTATGCTGAGAACCACAGCAGTGAGTGATCGGCCCAAAATAAAAATTATATTTTCTCTTCTAGTTTAAAATTATTTAGTTTTGTGTGCAAGTTTAATTTTATGGTATCTATTGTCATCCTCAGTTCATTCGTTTTAGGTTTGTGTAGCCACCAAGTTGTAGTTAGGAATTCAGATTTCGTTCATCTATTTCTTTCCTTTAAGCATTTGTTCTATCAGAGAGTCAACTTTAACCTTGATCACATTTGGAATCGGGCGTGCTTTGTGTTGAAATTGTTGAGAGTTTGCGACTCTAGGAGTATGTATATAAACTTTGCAAGCGCCAGGTATCTTGCTGAATAGGTGCAAGTTTGTTACAGTGACTTTTTCCAGCTTTCTTTTTGGCGAAACTCTACTTTTTGATTCAGATCTACATTTCTTTCTGTTAGTTTCCTAGTAAAGCTAACTTCGTCTTGGCCTTGTTGCCGGTTTTCTTGCAAGATATGATGTTGGGAGAACTACAGTTCTCTCTTATACCATATACAATGTATTTCGCCACAGGAATCTTTATGACAAGCGTCACCAACCTTCAATGGCAGAATTTCGTTTTGTACCGCCATATCTTATTTAAAATGTTTTATTAATTCCAGGAAGCAACGCTCGTTCCCGTATAATTTTTCTCGTATTGTTATTTTGCTATTTTTATTCTTTGTTCCATTTATACCCCGCCGCTAACTCCTATGGTCATATTGGCGTCCGTTCTCCTTTGAAACGTATCGAAGGTGTTAACTCTTGTTCGAGTTGGTTTCAATCATTACATCACGCTCACATTCGCACTCCAATTCATACCTTCAATCTCTGGGGAAGATGAGGAATTATCTTGGGCAGAGGAAAATCCCCACCCCCACCGCCGGGCATCGAATCCGAGACCCTTAGCACGGCAGGCAGGTGTTCCACCGACTGAGGTACGGGGCCAGCCTCTAGTACTTTGCTTGCGGGTCATTTACCTATTGCATATTCCTCTTGCAGTACGGGGAATATTACAACCTTTACTCACAGCTTTACAACTACACTTCGATGATCGAAGTCTAGCTTTGTTAGATCACGTTCTATTAAAGCGTCCCTTTGTAACTTCATTCACTTTTATAATTTTCTTATTGATCGATCAGCAGTACAATGCTTTACAGATCACAGTGAAAAGAAGGTAACAGAACAGTACATTAAAAAACAATAACACTCAGGGGTAGGATAACGGGCCGCCCCCTAACTACATTAAGTTAGAAGTGCAATAATAATACTCTGAGAAATTATGTCAATATTGAGGATGTAAGACATCCATCAAGCTCTAGAATCACTGGAATCAGATGCATCATTAAGAAGCATGTGTGTAGTGTTTAACGCCCGATTTTACTACATAAGGCACCGCAGGCGGTGACACTGATGGTACATGAGATGAAGATGGAGCACCGGTGGAATGAGATGGCGGGGGAAACCGGAGGTCCCGGAGAAAACCCGCCCCAGCGCCGTGTTATTCACCACAAATCTCACTTTGCGGTCGCCTGGGATCGAACCCGGGCCGCCTTGGTGGGAGCCAAGCGGTCTAACCACTGAGCCACGGCGCGGCCTAACACTAAGAAGCTGGTCGTGTGGTAGTCTCCCCTTTAAGCGTGAGGGTTGGTGCGTGCGCACGCCTATGTTATAATGCACAACTCCTGGAGTTTCTTGCAGCGTGGAAAACAAACGACGGGCGATCCTACGAATGTATTCGTGAAGAGGTAACAGTCCTAGTTCGTGATGGAACTGCTGATTACGAATGAACCATGGAGCGTTGGTAGCGATGCGCATGAAGCGATTCTGCATAACTTGAAGACGACGCAGATGACATGTGTGTGCGGGCCCCAACACTTGGCAAGCATAAGTAATAAGCGGACGAACGAGTGATTTGTAGAGTAACAATAAAGACTGTAGGCCGAGGCTGGAACGAGGATGCAAAAGAGGTGAGGGTTTTGAAAGTCGCCCGGAGGCCAGTGATATAAGACGATCGATGTGAGCACGCCAACTTCGATACTACTCGGACATACGAAATAAATTCATAATGTCATATATTATTCGATTCACAAAAATCAATAGCCCAATTTTTCTCTCGGGCAGCCAGCCAGGTGAAAAGATGATTAGATATCAACGTTTCGGGAGCGTGCATCTCTCCCATCATCAGAATATTTATAGAATGTTATAACCACAAAATGAAATACTGGATATAACACAACTATAAACAAAGACAAAACACTATCAAAATTCGCATTACTGAGCAATACTGTTTTCACTAATTAAATGCCAGGTCAGGAGATGGCGTGAGTATAGAAAATTTGTCAAAGAAACGTAATTACTTAACATGATTATTAAGCTGTATTGATCTTTGCTTCTTAAATAGACGGGTTTCCATTTTAAGGCCGTTTTCCAAGAGGAGCTGAACTAAAATCCAGCATCACGATTAAGCGTGCTATCTGTAATAGCCCATTTTCACTCCATACTAACTTAGATACTCTCGTATCAATCATGACAATTGGTCGCTTATATCGATGTCAATGTATAGAAACTTTAATGGTAGATACTGCATATTTATATTACGTGTGCTTGCTTCCTATCAACATCAGTGCTACTGTATTTCGTACTGCTAGTGGCAGAATTATAAGAGTAGACAGGAGCCTTGGCATAACCTCGGTCTGGTTGTAGGATAATTCCAGTTCTATTGGAATAAACACTGCCAGTCGTTTGTGTTACACTTTAGCAGCGGATAACAGGTTTTCTCCATGTTCCCTTTTGGATGTAAAGCAAAACCACTCTAAAACGGAACGCTATAGTTCTGGCACTTTTATCCGTTTACACAGGTTTCCGTCTTACAGTGCTGTGTTTGCATACAAATAAATTGCAAGAGCTATAGCCGCATAGGTTTACAGAGAAGTAATAATATTGTCACGGCAACAGGCATAAGAGTTTCGGCACAAATAAGAAAACAGTTGACGGATAAAGTTTCAGATAACGAGCTTGCATAAGCAGATAAACATAGCGCTTGAGATAAAAGACTTACCGAAACAAACAAACTGAGATAAATGGAACTTTCTGGTAATATCTTGATTATTTGGTTTCTTTATTCTTCCAGAAATATCTCGAATCTAGACTTAGGTATTTAAGCATGTGACGGCTTTCAAAGTGGGTCAGTGTGAAACAGTGTTGTGAAATGAGAGACAGCCAGCTGTGTTGTTATAACGAGAGCTAAGGATGTAATCTGCTGTCACTGTTTGTTATTGTGATTGACCTTGGTAGACTGATGGTGTATGTAACATAATGGTGCTGTAAGCTATAAGAGTATTTCTACGAAAATAAAGGAAGCCTTTTAATTTCTGCAACTGTGCCTTTTAATTCTATGAACCCACAAAGTCACAATATAGAATGAAGTGTCAATAATAATATGCTGATATGTTTTTGCTATATATTTTCAACTTACATACAATAATTGTAGTTAGTTTCTACCGTCTGTAATTTTCCCTTTCCAATGTGCAACTGTCTGCATATCAACATCATTTGCTTCACCTCCCACAGCATTCGAACAATGTTATGATGATGTTTGCAAATTTTGAGGCATTCACTGGAAGCTCTGAAATTGTCTTCCTGTATCTAAAGGTTGAGTCAGTAGCAATGGTTCAGAAATGGGTATTCCTTTAGCGCACGCATTAACAAACCACTCGAACACAGCACTGTAGCAAGATTTCTATGTTGGAAATGGGATGCACGTTGACTGTTTCGAAGACCCAAGTCGAGAAGCTAAATATAACAAGATTAATTCTTTGTATTTTGAGTTGTTTCTTGATGATTGTGTTTGATTAAATAAGATTCATGTGACATATAGTTTTCAGGTGTGGTTCGGAATAAAGTTTCGGAGAACTCAAATTTTGTAGCAATTTAATTGTGTTATTTGGATTACATTTTCCTTGAACTTACTTTCCCAGTCACTTGCAGGTTACCTCCAGCTTATCGATAAATTCTTACTTACTGGATAAATAACTTCGGTTAATTACATAAAATTATTGATCCTGCACAACTATTCATCACTGTTTAGATCACAAAACATCTCTACCAAGATTTTTGATTTTTTCAGAACTATCGTTACTGCTATCTTCACTTTGTGATTGGCCGATTTAATGCCACGCCACAACATTACGTCAAACAATTATTACTACAGCCAATCACAAAATTACATATACTTCTATTTATTTAAATTACTAAATAAATTTACATAATCGCTTTTTATAAATGTATAAACTTTTCATACCTTTTTTAAATATAACTCAAAACTACAGTTACAACACCGTTCAGCTCGTCATACCCTGTATATTTTAGGAGGCGTTTCACATGCTATTCTGTTCGCTTGAACCAATCGTCTTTAATTTTTATTTTTTCATAATCTCAAAATCTGAATTTTCCAACTTTAAACAACACAGTTAATATTCTGGCTGGACTTTTGTTTTTTTCATATCCTTCAGTAACTTCAATTGTTTCTTCCAGTGATAATATCTTATGTTTGTTCAAGTAATTGGATTAGCTACTAATATAATTGCAGGACACCTTTTAATATATTTTTTAGGAAACATCGTTCTCGGGAAGCAACCCAGGTGAAAAGACGATTAGAAATCGAAGCATGGCGAGTGTGTGTCTCTCCCATCATCAGGATAATTATTAAATGAATCACTGGATATAACACAAATATAAACAAAGACAAAACACTATTGAAATTCGCATTACTGAACAAAAGACTGTTTTCAGTAAATTAAATGCCTGGTCAGGAGTCTTTTGTTCAGTAATTCTCTTTTTGATAGTTTTTTGTCTTTGTTTACATTTTTGTAATATCTAGTGATTCATTTGTGCTTATAACATTTAATAAACATCCTCGATGGGAGAGATGCACACTCCCGAAACGTCGATTCCTCGTCATCTTTTCACCTGCCTTGCTTCCCGAGAACAACTTGAGCATGTTCGTCGCCAGGAAAGCTTCAGGTCTTATCTTATGTTTCGAACTAATTTTACATAATATGGGTACATAGAAACTATGTTTTCAAAATCACCAAAATTCACAGTTTTCTTACACTCGTACTTGATCACTTGTAAGAAGGTAACTCAGAATGAATACAGTGCGAAACAGTTGTACCCTCACCATGCATGTTGGAAGACAGCTGAGAAGACTGATGCATTTTTTTCTTTTCCTCGAAGGGTTAGTGTTTACGGCTTCATGGTTTATGGAGCTTCAGTTTAAGTACAGTCGCCCTCAAAATCATTGCACTATTTAAAAAACGTTCGTGTTAAGCCATTACATATAAATTAATACGTTTTATTCGGTTAGGCAACTTCCGCGTTAGGCAACTTTCCGGCCTAGAGTATCATTTTGCATGGGAAACTGCTCGTACCAAAATTTATTTTGCGTTTTTCCAGGTTTCCGGCAGGTTTTATTGCATCATGTATATATGGTCTTGGAGGTTCGTAATTTACCTGGGTACTTTGAAATGTCCTCGGCAACCTTTACCTTGATATACACTACTTGCTTATTGTGTGTTTCAAATGGGAAGAGTTCTCACCTGTAGCCAATCAGATGCGTTAGAACTTTCACTGTTGCCCCTCGTTATCCCCACCATCCCCCCCCTCTCTCTCGTACACTTGGGAGTGTTCTAGGCGCTAACGCAAACTGAATTTTCCAAAGTTTTATAATAATGCAGTTGTTGAAATCACAATTGGAAAATGAATATTCGCATACTACGCAAATGTTTTAAATATTTAGTTTAAAGTTAATTATAGTTTATGGATTACTTATTTTCTAACCCAACGAAAATACCAGTGGTGTATCCGTATAGCTGTGAATGTTACTTACGTTAAGAGATAATTCGTCATTGTCATTGTCTTCAACGTCTGAGTACTGTAAATTTATTATGATAGGTTCCAAAATCTCGTTACGGGCTATTTGTTTCCAAAAGTAGTCTTCCTGAAGTTTATCTGATCTCTAACGCAGTTTTCCCAGTCTTGCTGTGTTCATTGTCAATTTCTTCGTGAATAAGTCATTCGACGTCAGTCAGTTTAAAAATACCATTTCCGTTTACAACATAATTTGAGCCCACATTAACTCAATTGGATTGTTCTAGCAGTAGTAAGGGGCAAGGTGGATCGTGTCTCATTGATCTAGCTGATACACTTTTTCATGGAAGAGTAACTGAATAATGCTGCCTTGAACTCTCAAGAGTAAATAGAGATTACGAACCATTCATAAACAAAGATATAACGAGACCAGACACGGTCTGCCAGACCAGCAAGAAGTGTTTCGTTTCCTCTCATTGAATTTAACAAACACATTGGCTTATTCAAAGTACATATTTCTTTTATCACGTCATGTCAAATGCTTACGTTTTAGTTCTGAGTAATTTCAAATATACCTTTACTTATACGTGGCAACAAATAATGATATTCATTACAGTTCTTACCTCGCAATGCATTGTTATAATATAATGGTTACTACTTTATTTGTATTAGAAAAACTATGAGCTAAAAATATAGGGTTTTTACGTTTAAGGTAAATGCACTACTCCCTCCTTTCTCATGAATCATTTTTGGCAAAATCGAATTTTTGACTTAGCGCGAATAGTATTTATTATAGATTGACTAGTTTGGCGCTCGTCACACACCTCTTAGAGGGAATACAATATGACAACACTGCAGGACTCCGATTGGCTGCTCACCTGCAGCGCTCAAGGACAAACACCTTCCCACTTGAAACACGTAGAATGTCATACAACTTCAACTGTTCATTCCTGCAGTGTCCATTCTTTCTTATGCAATCATATTATGACATACCATTTCTATAGGACATTCTTATGTACTGGGAAGATTGGTTAATTCTTTGAAGTGTGTCTCTCTTACTCTTTGGAAATTTTTGTTTTGAACTTGTGTACAGCTTTTACTTCGCATGTTTTGTACCGTATCTTGGTCAACTTGGCTGTCGTTATTTATGTATGCGTTCAGTTATTTTCACGTATATGTTGGTATCTCTGATTGAACGTACGTTTTCTTGCTTTTGTCTAGAGAAGAGTTAGCAATTTTATGAACCTAAAATCGATTGGCTTTGCAACGATTAAAGCGCTCTCAATGTTCTTTGGGAAATAACTTGTACTGATCGTTTCATTACTCACACTGGCAACTCCCATATGCGAGATTTATTTGCGATATGCATGAAATAGTCTATCATCGCGAAGTTGGCGCCAGGGCTATATTTCCCTTTGGCTAATTCGATTCTTATCTCGTTTGGAACCGATTTTCCGCAGTAACGTGTTAGAAACAATTCACAGGTGTACTGTATCATCATCCTTTAGTTTCATTCTTCAGTTCTGCTGCCTATTTTCCAAGACGTGTTCTTAGCCTGGACTTGCACTCTTAACCTGCATTGAATCATTTTAGTCTTAAATAATCTAATACTCGAAGGACTCGCTCGTCATTGTCCCCTGTTCGCGCCAGAAAGTTTGTGTTACTATCTCTGACATTAATTATTTAGAATAGAGTGCTTTACTAAGTACAATTATTTGACCAATGCGGTGCATTTTGTTATGTTCAAGGTACGTTTCGTCCGCCTCGGTTGCGTAGATGGTAGCGTGTCTGCCTCACGTTCAAGAGGTCCCGAGTTCGAATCTTGGTAAGGGTGAGTTACCTGGATAGGGGTTTTCTGGGGTTGTCCCTTATCCTGAAAGACGAATGTCTTATAGCTCTAAACTCTATGGACCATGGGCTCATTTGAGCATCACTTCAACTATTCCATTCATCGTCCGATGACTTAATGTTGGAGGATGTAAATAAAAAATAAGTACGTTTCATTCATTTTGGAAGATCCATAGATGCTACAATTTTCCTAATCATTGGTGATTACTTCTGCGTTGTCATTATTTACATAAACATTAGGTGCACCTGGAAAGTTAATCGTGTCCACAAACTCTCGTAAATAACTTTTTACTAGCTTTGGCTTACCATCTCTGTTACAAGTTTTCAGTGGTCTATGATTATTCTCCGTTTTACTGCTACACATGTAACACAGTCTTGTGAATAACTTTTCTGATGGTTTCTAAGCGTCCATTAACTATTGCCGTTTCTTTAAATACATAATAAAGGTATCATCCTTGCCCGCAGACGGTAGCTTCTCTGCCTCACGTTCAAGAGGTCCCAAGTTCGAATCTGGGTCAGGGTGAGTTACCTGGACAAGGTTTTTCCGGGGTTTTCCATTTTCCTTATACACATATGTGGGGTGGCTCTAAGCTTCATGTACCCTGGACGCATTTGAGCATCATTTCCCCATGGCCGTGCCGTGGCTCAGTGGTTAGACCGCTTGGCGCTCTCCAAGGTGGCCAGGGTTCAGTCCCAGGCGACCGCAAAGTGAGACTTGTGGTGCAAAAACACGGCGCAAGAGCGGGTTTTCTCCGGGATCTCCGGTTTCCCCGCCATCTTCATCTCAAGTATCATCAGTGTCATCGCCTGCGTTGCCGTATGTAGTAAAAGCGGGCGTTAAACACTACACATCATTTCCCCCTTCAAATTCACCAACCGATATGATTTAACGTCGGAGTACGTAAAGTTAAAAGAGGTACCACAATTTGGGGTTCGTCCGTAAATATTGGAATTTACAATGACATCCATGGTTACAGAATTGTCTCTGATTTCATCTATTCGTTATTGAAAATATGCTTGATATCTACGATTGCTTCTGTCTCAAATTAAACATTTCCAGATGCAATTTCCTGCATTTCATAAACTAGCTCTGATTTACAGTTATTTCAGTAGCTAACTGACTTTCTCTTAAGCTTTCATCAGAAGCTGAAACTGTATTTCATTTATTTCAACAGCCAGCCAAAATTAGTTGTCATTAATTTCCTTGGATATCTATTGCTTCTAGCTTCTCGGACATTTCCTCTTCTAATATTTATTGAATTGTCTCCTGATCACTGGCTAATACATCTCCCTCTTTCAGTGATTTTCCCAGCTATTTGTTTCTGTTCCCTCTTGAGCTTGTTTCTCCATATTTCCTGAACCCTGCCATTTCATGTTTCATTTATTTCAATAAACTAATTTTACCAATATATCCTGTCTAGCATTGTCCTACTTTATCTTATGTTCACCATGTGTATTCTTTGTGGGATGCACTTAATTTTGTCTGAATAATTCTTCCACCTATTAAGTACATGCAATACTACTAAATGTTACCAACAAAATTTATTAAATAAGCACTTTTATTTACAAGCGTTAATACATCGGAGCAGTTAATATTTTTTAACTTCTGGATGTCTTCAGCGTCTTCTTTCTTTACTTCTTAGTGGTCATGGGTAAAGATGCAATCCTTTGACGTTGTACTGATCCTAAGCTTCAGGTGTTCTAGACCTTCTAAATGATTTGGAGATTTATGCAACATATGTTTTGAAAGGTTTCATTTACAGTAACGTTTTGAACCCGTTGCACAACTTATGACCTCTTTGCACAAAAACAGAAATAATTCCTTTATGTGTTGTTTTCTGTAACTTGACTAGCTCTTTGCTGAATATGGGACTCGTGGTGAGGAATTATTTTTCAGCGATGTTTACTATATATCACTTCAGTGATAACTGAAGTAAAATAGTAATTTATAGCTATTTATTGACAACTTTGGGAATCAGTAAACAAAATGGGACTAAATTTTCTCCCGGTTAAACATACAAATTCTAATAGCCGTAAGTATGTCCCTTTCTGTAATTTAAAAAAGTTATGAAAACAATAACATAAATGACCTTGATCTTTCACAATAACTCATACCTATGAGTAGGTTTACATTTTTATGTCTACAAAGTATCAAAAAACAGTAATATTTACTCACATTCGTTGCTCGTAATAAATGTGGGGAAATTTTATAGCATTTTTATGCCGCAATGTTACCGTTACATTTTTATTATTATGTGTTCAAAGGGGAAGGGTTCTGGAGTCCAGCTAATCAGATGCCGTATCACATTCAGCGTTGCCAGCTTGTTACCTCACTCCTTTTATAAGTCACTCTCTCTCCCACGTCTCCTTGGCGCTAGATACAAGGGTAAGCGAATTATATTTTAAAAACTTTTACAATGATGCAGTTGCCAAAATCAAAATTGGGAAAAGCATTTTCGCAAATTATGTATACTTTTAAACATTATAATTATAGTTTATGAATTACCTGCATTTCTAATCCAAATGCGGGACACACTTGTTTTACCTACACGACACGATTCAGCAGTAAGCCGTTGAACATTTTTGAAATTGAGCTGATTTCTATATTCCTCATTGCCCAATTTTTTGATGAACGTGTACACCTGAGAAACGATACTTGAGCATGACTTCGCAATAATTGCCTTTTTGACCCGCCACTATATTCACCGCAAGAAGCCATTGCACTATTTAACTCTTATTCTACTGTTGTGTAAAGAACAACTGAATGATGTTGATCTGAACTCTCCAGAGTAAATAAACACTATTGTCCAGCATTCATTCATAAATATAAGTATGCAGCATTCCACAGGCTAACAGGAAATGAAGTGTTTGCTCTTTCTCGAATTTAACACCTTGATTTTTTCACAGTAATTCTTTTATCACGTCATGAAGTAGTTTAAATTTCAGTTCTGAGTAATTAATGGTATATGTACATACACACCAACCACTTTGTACTCTCTAGAATAAATAAAGATTACGAACCATTCATAAACAAAGATCTAATGTGACCAGACACGTTCTGCCAGGGCAGCAGAAAATTTATTTTTTCCTCTCGCTCGAATGGGATTATTCAAATTAATTCTTTTATTACGTCATGTCAAACATTTACGTTACAGTTCTGAGTAATTACAAATATACGTGCACACATAAATGCCAACCAATAATGATATTGTAACTTTGTGGGTCGTAGAATTAAGAGGCCGAGTTGCAGAAACTAAAAATCTCCTTTATTTTCGTAGAAATACTCCTATAGATTACAGCAGGACTACGTTACATACACCATCAGTCTACCAAGGTCGATCACAATAACAGTGACAGCAGATTACATCCTTAGCTCTCGTTACAATAACACAGCTGGCTATCTCTCATTTCACAACTAACTACTCTTGGGCAATCGTCGCCTCTTTAAATACTTCACAGATAATTTCTGGATGATTCGCAAATAAACCAGAACGCGAACAATCTCTATCAGTCCAGAAGTAACTAGAAATTTCCATTTATCTCAGTTTGTTTGTTTCGATAAGTGTTTTATCTCAAGCGCTATGTTTATCTGCTTAGGCGAGCTCGTTATCTACGTGAAACCTATCCATCGGTTGTCTTTCTCTGCAGTATTGTGTACAGAAACCGCGCTTCTCTCTCGGCACCGAAACTTCCGTGCTTTTTCGCCGCGACAATATTCATACAGTGCTTACGTCGCGATTTATTGTTATAATACAGGTCATAGTGGTTTATTTATTTGTATTAGAAAAAACTATTTGAGCTAAACATATGGGGTTTTCATAGTTGTGTTAGATATAGTACTCTCTAATTTCCACATGGATCATTTTCTGTAAAACTCAATTTTTGCCTCAGCTCGAACAGTATTTCACACAGATTGATTAGGTTGGCGCTCGTCACACACCACTTAGCGCGAATGCAATATGACAACACTGCAGAACTCCGATTGGTTGCTCGCCTAGTAGCGCTCAAAGACAAACACCTTCCCATTTGGCTACGCCATGGCTCAGTGGTTAGACCGCTTGGCTCTCACCAAGGCGGCCGGGGTTCGATCCCAGGCGACCCCAAAGTGAGATTCGTGGTGGACAACACGGCGTTGGGGCGGGTTTTATCCGGGACCTCCGGTTTCCCCCGCCATCTCATTCCACCGGTGCTCCATCTTCATCTCATGCATCATCAGTGTCACTGCTTGCGGTGCCGTATGTAGGAAAAGCGGGCGCTAAACACTACACATTTCATTTCACCTTCCCATTTGAAACACATAATAGTAACTTTAGTTTCATTCAATGTTTGTTTCTATAATGAGAGGGATTTTTTATTCGTATGTCTGGTGTATGGATAAATTCAATCAATACATTTATGGTAATAGGAAAAGCAACGCATCTTATTAGTGCTGGATTGATATAATTCACATTCGGTGACCTTTTTATTTAAATTTAATTCTAATTCCCGAAATTCTTCACCGCACGCAATGTTGGTCACTATTCTAAACTCATTTTTCTGTGCCTTGCATTGCTCTATGTGGCTCAAACACGTCTACTGCGTGTTCACTTAACGTCTATTGGAGGCTTTTTTATTTTCTTCTCTAACAGCGCAAATTCTTTGTTGTTTTCCCTCCGTTACTGTGGATATTCAACTGTTTTCTCTTTATACACATTAATTTATACTTTTGTGTATTATATTTTAATTATTACTAAATACTGACTACTCTGTGCTAAAATATTTTCAGTTTCTAGATTTTGTTTTGTAATATTTCTTTGGCTAATATAGCTACCTGTTACTAAACATAACACCCGCGGCCCCACCACTGCCTTTGTCTCTTGTATCTGACAGCTAACACAGAAACCGTGCGAGTTAGTTGCGCTCTAGCTGCACAAGACGTCGATAGCAATTGTTTCTTTCCAACGTTATACTGAAGTGCTGGACAACATTTCTGGTTCTTTTGTTTTCAGTACGAAACGCTGTTTATCTCCCTATTATACGTTTGTATATAAACTTGACTTTTCTGTTATTCTGTTGCTTTGTCCATCGTAATATCTTCAGTAGGCCAAATTATGTTATAGTATTAACAACTGAGACTGTTATTTCTGTTGATGGTTTCATTTCTCAAACGTTTACCTTTAGAGTGTTGGGGAATGGTTATATTCACCGCTGTTCAATTGCACATTGTTGTTATGAGTTTTACTTTCTATATCACCTACTGAGTAGGCAATAGGAATGTTTACCAAAGGTTGGATGTCGAGATTTCACCGGAAATATTTGTTCCGTGATCCTCTGAAGTTCCCTCTCTCCCTGTATCACTTTTCCTTCGTATGTTAAAACAAATCACCTGGGGCGAAATATTTCAAAATATTCCGAAGAATCTCATCTGGTTCAAGAAAATCGGCCGCTACAAGGGAATCTTTGACGTGGAGAAAGTTTCTACAGTTTTACTTTCCCAAAAATGTGTCTAGAAGTTTAAATTAAAACACTTGGTATTGATAACATTTACAGGACAGTGGAACCTCACTTATTGGTTTTTCAGGGGAGACTACTGAAATAATGTATAAATGAGAAAACGTGTAACTGCTTCTCTTTACTTGTATGGAAATGCCTATTAATTACACAAATAAAATTGGTGTATACGCTGTGCACTTCACATGGCTTTAAGAAATCTTCCATTTTTATCTGTCTTTTGGACCTTCTTGTACATCCATATTGATTATAAGCACTACTGGGCTCTCCACAAATTCTCCGGACACTAAGGCCGTATATTTTCTTCAACTATTTGAGCCAGCCAACAGTAGCTCTCAAGTCATCCGTGATGTTAAGCTGCTTTGCAAAATCTAATGCCTTCTCTTGTAACACTTTTCCATCGATGGGAACCTTTTCCTCACGATATTGATTAAACCAGGCTATAAAACCTTTATAATTCGGCAAAACGCCCAGTTTGTATTATCTTTACGTTTTGATAGCTACACCCAGGTTTTGATACGTCCCGTATATCCTCTTCATTTTTTTATGGTTTTCAGTGCTTAGTGTCGAGTCGAGTGTCGAGTTTTTGTAAGATAGGCCCAAACGCTCAGCAATATTCTTCTTCGTTTCTTTAGGACTCTTTTAACCTCATCCAGAAATTTTAAATTTTCACCAAGAGTTAAGGATTTTCTTATCTTCTTCCTTGTTTGTTGGTATTAACTCAAGCTTCTTCTCCTGTTTGTAACTCGAAACTCCACTTGAAACGGATAAATGACTGTTAGAACGATATGACGACAATTAAAGCATAAACCACAATGACAGTAACACACTAGCAGTACCCGACTTAAAGCAGAGAAGTGACTGTTGAAACCAAGTTTAATAGATTGTTGGAACGATATGACGACAATGAAACGATAAGCAACACTGAAAACCGCAAACCAGGCAGTTCCGAATGAATGAATGTGTAGTGTTTAACGCTCGCTTTTACTACATACGGCACCGCAGGCGGTGACATTGATGATACATGAGATGAAGATGGAGCACCAGTGGAATGAGATGGCGGGGGAAACCGGAGGTCCCGGAGAAAACCCGCCCCAGTGCCGTGTTGTCCATCACAAATCTCACTTTGCGGTCGCCTGGGATCGAACCCGGGCCGCCTTGGTGAGAGCTAGGCGGTCTAACCACTGAGGAACGGCGCAGCCAGGCAGTTCCGAAGCTATCCAAAGCAAGCACACACTACCGTAACGCTCCACCAGGGTCCTGCTGCGATAGGTACAGCAATTGGCGATCCCGGGGTCCGGAGCCAAACTGACACCCTCGATGTGGGTTCCTCTTAGTGGTGAGGGGTCAGAAAAACACCCACCCACCTGTAGGTCGTGCGTGGAGACCCGTGTCGATGGAAAGGTTTGTCCTGGTGGCTGAGGGATGCTCATCTGAGCTCGTTCCAGTGCTCTTCTGAATTCGGGGAGGGTTCGCATTTCCAATACACTACTTTCTGCCTCACCTAAAGGGGAGGTTAGGGTCTAACCCACCCCTAATCAATCGGCCAGGATTAGGTACTGTACCGAACTCCAGCGTGAGTGGGACGCCGAGCCCGCTATATCCCATTTGTAGTCCGGTCATCCCACTGGGATGGCCCCTTGTTGGGCTCCGTAGTGGCTTGGAAGCACTGGCGGATGAAACACATTCAATATTTTATGGCAAACCCTAAAATTAAACGTGGAAAAGAAGTAGCTGAGTCTTGTGGTCCTGGCTCTTTAGTTATATGTAGAACTGAGGATTGTCGAAAGATTACAATAGTGAATCCGCTCATTATTCAGAAGGGTTTAGATAATATTGTCGGTCCTGTAAAGCCATGTACTCTATCTCGCAATGGAACGCTCGTGGTCGAAGCAGTTTCTCCAACGCTGGCTGCAAAAATCTTGGAAGCCAATATGCTTGCGAGCTATCCGGTGCGAGTTGAATTGCATAGGACCATGAACTCCTCGTGTGGTGTTGTAAATACCAGTGCATTGGATGGTATGTCCAATGAGGAGATTCAAGAAAACTTTGCGGAACAAAGTGTTACAAGTGTATATCGAGTTCACCGCAAAGAACGAGGTGATTAGTGCCCACTCGTACCCTGTTACTTACCTTTGATCGGGTAGATCTGCCAAAAAGCATTAAGGCAGGGTATGGAACTATTGAAGTGAGACAGTATACACCCAATCCATTGAGGTGTTACAAATGCCAGCGCTTTGGCCACACGAGTGATTCATGTAATGGAGTTGCCACTTGTGTTGCCTGCGGGGAAGTCGAGCATGACAATGCATGCACTTCTTCACCCACAACGTATGTTAACTGCAGTAGTAATCATTCATGAAACTCCAGAGATTGTCCCCGTTTTATGAAGGAGAAGGTGATCCAAGAGATCCGGGTAAGAGAGAAGGCGTCCTTCGTGGAAGTCTGGAAAATCCTGCGTATTCGCCAGGCGTCTGTACCTAGGACCGTTACTTATATTGCAGTTGCAGCAAAGCTGGTACCTAGACGTGAAATTGCAACACAAATCAGCGAAATAAACAGGGAAGTAATATACGAAAGATCACTTACAACAAGATCACAGCCAAAGCAACAAACACCAGCACGAACAACAGTGAGCGCGCCAACTCCAGTCCTAAGAAGAAGGATTCAGCCAAGTCACCGCCGAAAGCATGTCCTTCAAGAACATGTGAACCGGTAATATACAATGTACCGCCTAGGAAATTTAAGACCTCTTATGACAGAACGGACATCCTTAAGGAAAATCGTAAGACCAATGAAAGGAAAGCTAGCCAACACAAAAGTCCGTGAACTCTCTCCGTCAACAACATCTGAGGAATCATCTAGAGAGGACGCTGATCGGCGACTTTCATCTTCGCCAGTCGCAGTTACCAATCCTGTCGAGAGACTCAATTCGAGGCTACCAGTACGGAAGCCGTCCTCCTCAAGTGAGGATGTGGAACGGGTAGATCCTGTCCTCACTGCCCAAACGACAGTGAGGAAAAGTCAGAAGAAATATGTAGTGTTTAACGCCCGCTTTTACTACATACGGCACGCAGCCAGTGACACTGATGGTACACGAGATAAAGATGGAGCACCGGTGGAATGAGATGGCGGGAGAACCGGAGAAAACCCGCCCCAGCGCTGTGTTGTCCACCAAAAATCTCACTTTGCGGTCACCTGGGATCGAACCCGCGCCGCCTTGGTGAGAGCCAAGCGGTCTAACCACTGAGCCACGGCGCGGCCTGAAAAAGCAAGAGAAACCTGCTGAAAGCGCTAGCCCAGCCCCAAAGAAAAGGAGCAAATTGGTTCGTCCACCACTGGGCAGGTAACTTTTGTCATGGCAAGTTGATATTGAAAGCATTAATTGGTATGACTTTTGGTATTTTATTGGTATTTATATTTTTTTATTTTTTTATTTTTTACCCCTTTGGGCCTATTTATTTTATAGTCATTTTGTTTTGATCTGTTATTAAATGCTGAATAATTTATATCTGGCTATTGCCATGAATTAGTTTTTGTAAGGACGCTGATGACCAAGCAGTTGAGCGCCCTTATATCATCATCATCATCATCATCATCATCATCATCATCATCATCATCATCATCATCATCATCATCATCATCATCATCATCATCATCATCATCATCATCATCATCATCATCATCATCATCATCATCTACCGTAACGCTTCTTTAAAAAAAACGTATAAATGGGTATATTTTGTTTATGGAGAACAGAAAAAGTAACGCATTACCGAGAAAAAGTACAATTGAAAAGCGTATAATTCAGCAAACTTTTAATGGAAAACGACTGGCTCCTAAAAATTTAGCGTATATGTGTGAAAAATGTAGGAAGTGAATAACGTATAAACCAGTTTCAACCGTACATATCTTGAAGTCTCTGTGAATTGCCTATTATAGGGTCGTCTTCATTCGGAGCGGCTTTTGTGCAAATTTATTGGGTATCTTATTCTTTATAGACCAGGACTTAAGAAAAAGTATACAGCTATTTAAAACACATGCTAATTTATCTTGAGACACTTTGTTTCATCAGTCATTACAGTGACGTCTCATATTATTAGATTGGATTTTTAAATATTTTGCCTTTTTAAAATGCTGTGGCTAAACACTTACTTCATGTGATATAATGAAAAGAGTAGGTCACTATATACTGTTGCGTGTATAGGCTGAGCAATATCTGGAAGTTACTATAATAATTGTTACGTAGCATTTATTTCCTGTGCCTTGAGTTTGAGTAAAGCTGTATGATAATGATTAAGCTTAAATTCCGCTGACTGGCAAAACATGTACTTTGGACTGGTGAATCACACATCCCACTGGTCAAGGGAAGTAATGCACAGGTAGCCTGTAACAGGCCTCAACATGTTCTCCATGTTGTATACAATGAATGACACATCCTGCTGATCAAAGGAAATAATGCACAGGTACCCTGTAACACGCCTCAACATGTTCTCCATGTTGTACACAATGAATGACACATCCTGCTGGTCAAGGAATATAATGCTTAGGTGGTCAGTAACCGGACTAAACATTTCCTCGATGATGTAAACAATGATTCCACAATAAAGTGCAATAGTTGGGAGGAAATTAAGAGTTAGCGTGGGAATCGCTATTTTGGCTTTTGGGTAGGACCCGTATTTAAGCTTGGTTGAGTTAGCACCCGGGAGATTTGACAGAGATTTGAGAGGGGACTTGCTGATGGGCTCTATAAACGTTAACAACAGTTTATTTTAAAGTGCTTCTACGAGTAAGATCGACAGCAGGGTGCACCAGAACTGTACATCTCTCGCCAGTTGCACAACGTTCAGCCATACAAACAACGCATCTCTAAAGGTATAGTTGCATTATGTTATTATGTATTTAAATGTTACAAATGCGCCCCTGATCTCATCCAGATCCACGGAGTGCCCTGAAGAAACGCTAGGCATCTCTGAAATACAGTTACTAATTTCATTTTGAATTAGATGTTTTTTCTGCTCCACCTTATCCATAGGTACGCTCCCAGTTACATACGGTTAAAGGTTAAACCCCCTTACCTTTTAAACCACTACAACACCTGGTAGTTTTGTCATGTAGCATATGATCTCGGCACCGGGTACCAAACCCTGTACCTTTGCACCTCTCGCAATTCCTATCAACCCCTCAAAACCGTCATGTAACAACACAGACCCACTCTCAAACATCTCGATATTCATTGTTTCTTCCCTATCTCAATTTCACCTATTACAAAATGTACAATAAGACTAATCTGCAAAGGTTCATCCCAATCACTATGAAGTGACACAAAAAGTGTCTTTCGTAATCTTTCTCGTTGGTAGAGGCTAATCGTTCCATAAATAGCTCTGTTAATGGTGGATTAAACTAACGAAAAAATCAGTACAGGCTTATAAGGGTATTTGTGCAACAGTACCAGCGTTAAAATAATGTAAAAATCACTAATTAGGAACACCTGACTCTTGCACTTGTACTTCTTTGAAGTATGGACTAATATTTAATTTTTCTGACAGTGCAGCCAACTCACTTAACAAATGTGCCTCATTATACCAACTCTGATTTCTTCATGCATAGAATTTTATCGTAGGATTTAATAAATGTTTTTATGATCTCCCCCAGTAGTACAAACTATCTCTCTAACGTTACCACAATGCCCAACCTGGCGTCACAAATATTAATACAATTAGAACTCATGAATACGTCTAACAATTGAGTTTATCTTGTACATACATGCATTAGCACCAAACATTGTCACTACCGAAATAAGCCGTTATATTCATACAAATATGTTACTAGTCATCGTTCAATTTGGTGGACAGAAGCATCATCCCCTCATCATTACATTTGCTTCGTGCTTAATGAATGAAGCTGGAGAGAACATCGTTACTTGCTGAGTTTGTATGTGATACACATTGTGATATTGTGCAATACGTGTTGACAGTTAGTCGCAGGATCATTAGTGGATCAGCTATACGTGATATTTGGTATTACAATGTGCTGGCTAAGGTTTAAAGCTACGAACTCTTCGAAATTATAATGTATATAGAAACCTGTAACCTATTTTTTCAACTTTTCTAGCATATTGTAGTTGGTAGACAAATCACTGTACGAGGGCTGTTCAGTAAAGAATGATCACAACGTTTTTTAACAACGTACCTTTACTCATCGTCAAAATTTATATGGTCCTTCTCAAAATAGTCTCTTCTGAATGAGATGTACTTGTCTCGGCGTTTCTGACAGTCTTCAAAGACATGCTGAAAACCATTTCTTGGGAGATCCTTCAAAATAGCCTCGGCAGCCTTCACCACCGCTTCTGATGATGGATAATGCCTCCCACGAAACCGTTTCTTCAAGTTAGGGAATAGAAAGAAGTCACATGGGGCTAAATCCGGGCTATAGGGAGGGTGAGGGATGCACTTCACGTTGATTTCTGCAAGAAATTCAGCAACAACTTTGGCAATATGCGGCCGCGCATTATCGCGTGCAGCATCCAGCCTGCCTCATGCAAATTTAATCTTTTGCGCCTGATACAGATTTGCAACGTTTTCAGGACATCCCTGTAGTTACTGTTGTTTGTGCAGGTACAACATGCTTATAAACCATTCCATGAATATCAAAGAAAGAGATGACCATAACTTTCCCAGCAGAAGCAACCACTTTTGCTTTTTGGGGGTTGGTGATGACGGAGATTTCCACACTGAGCTTTGCTGCTTGCTCTCAGGATCAAAATGATATAGCCAAGTTTCATCAGCAGTGATTACGTTTGAAAGAAGCTCCCGATCTTCCTCTAATGTCAACTTTAACTGCATCTTACCTCCATTGCAGTGGTAGGCGATACTGAGTACATCTGAACTTACCTGGTTCTCACAGACGGGAACCAGGAGTACCAACAATGAAACTACTACGGCGTCTTTGTTTCACATTAGGCTAACAGAATATCATAAGATTGCATTTTAGTCCGAAAAATTATGACCGTAAATAAATTATGATCATTCTTTATTGAACAGTCCTCGTATTTCATGCTATGATACCGATATACAGACTCCAATGTTAATATACATATGTTATGAGGCTCTATCTGTGGGGGAAAACAAATGAGGTGGAGAATGGTATTGACTGTTTAACCAAAATTCAGTATTATTTAAAGCATTGACTGACGCTTGAGATAGGGAATGTGATGATACTTAAAGTATAGTTTTTCTACAAGAAAGAATGGGGAAGAATAATCAGATAATGGAGGTTAGCAGAGAGGTACTCTCGCTATTATGTAGAGGTAGCTAGTACAAATTTGTATACCAAGAGTAATTAGCAGCCCAGTTTAAATTGAATAAAAAGCTCATTTGAGTGAGGTGGAATTTAGATATTCCAGTAATGTAGGTTTGCGAGCATTAGGTTAAAATTTTTTAAGTTGTAAGGTGAACAGAAATCGAGATACCTTAGAAGTTAAGAGTAAGTGAACATAATCAGCCATTACGAGTTCTCGGTGTAACTGCACCTAAATACATCGCTTGTATCCTAAACTTTACCAACGCAATATCAGGAGTGGAGGTTGCAAAGGATAACGGTGGCTGCACAGGTTGAACAAACGTCCACTAAATGAAAAGGAGGGTCCAGCCTGGTACTATGCTTCAGGAACAGATGAAATTTATATACGTTTTCATCATTATTTTTATGTCCAAAAATACTTTGCACCTTTAGCTTCAATTATATATTATTTCCTCTGCTCTCAGACCTTTTCAAAACTTCAGCACGTTACCTACAAAATGTTTAAGGGTATATGGCGTAATAACCTGCATTGAATTCCATTGCCGCTTACTCCATTTGTATTTTTCTAATACTTCTGTACATTAAAAATGTTCTATGTCAGAAATTTCACAAGGAATCTTACTCGCTTTTTCCGGAAAATTGGAGGTAATCAAATGCAAATACCTGCGTACGTAAAATAATTAATTCGATCATAATTGTTTCTAAAACGTATATTTAGGACTTAGCTTGTTTGAAGAAACTAGACGGGTGCAAAAAGTTGTTATACATCAATATTGTATGTTAATATTTAAACAAAGTAGTGATTATTTATTTCAAAATCAGCTTTCTGCAACGTGGATACGCATAATAAATACTAATAATACTAAAACTACTAATGCTACTAATCATACTAATAATAATCGTCCTCATCATCATCATTATCATCATGATCATTATCATTATTTCTCCAAATGAAAAACAAAACATTTTACCATTAAGGTATGTTAGCGTTCCAGTTATAAAAACACAAATACAAGGATCTAAATAACTGTACATAATAGTTATAACGATTTAAACATTAGACCAATAAAGTGCTCAAAACTGATGATGTACATTTTTTTAAAGAATGCATTAATCAACGGTGTTTGTATTACAATATGAAAGAGGTTGAATAAGATAATATCCCTTTCTTGAATGAATATCACATATAGACAAGTATTTAACGCTTTCACAAGCGCTTTCGAATTTTCATACGTATCCATCAGAAGAGTTTATATGGAATCTTCGAAAATAAGCTTTAAATTTCCATGTCCGGTTGCAAACTGGGTCAAAATGAAATTAGTTCAATAGTACTTGCAGTTTTTATGATCATTAACAGTAGGACAAAATACATGTCGAGTTTTTTGCCCTTTATCCCTGTTTATCCAAGTGCTGCTACACATTTCATTTTTTTTACTTTTTTTATTTATTTAGTAAAAGTGATTGTATACCCTCTAAAAGTGAATTGCTTTTGGAATAATGCATAATTTTTAGCAACTTCATCTGCCCTCTCATTGCATGTATAACCATGTGGCCTCTAACCCATGTGATACACCGAATAATTGGATTTTGACCGCCTCGGTAGCATGGTGGTAGCATGTCTGCCTCACGTTCAAGAGGTCCCGAGTTTGAATCTCGGCCATGGTGAGTTACCTGAATAAGGATTTTTCCGTATTTTTCCCTTATCCTGAAAGACGAATGTCGGGTAACTCTAAGCTCTACGGTCCCTGGGCTCATTTGAGCAACATTCCACCCATGTCATTCATCGTCCGAAATGACTTATGGTTGGAGGACGTAAATGCAAACAAAAAATTGATTTTAATAAAATCTAGAAGTGTTTAATTAAAGCTATTAAAGATATTTTCGTTATATTTTCAAGATATTTTGAGACATGTGCATTTAAACAAGGGAATATGTGACAATAATTTGAAAAACATTAAGCTAAAGAGACGAGAATAAACATGCTCTCCATGGATAGCCATAGGGAATCCATTTGGAGGCTAATAAAAATGATTAGCGATTTCGGAGGTGCCTGATCAGTCAGGTTTGTTCTATTCTGCCTTAAAATCATTAAAGAAGAGTTATAACAACAAAAATATTGTTCCCTATGGATAACCAAACTTCTTTCTGAACGACCTGATGCTTATTAGTTAGGCTCGGTAATCTACTTTCCTAATGCTACGACATAGACAGTAATGCATTTCGAATGATTTTTTGTTTGTAATACAAACATTTTTCTCTAAACAGCTTCGGAAACTGTCTTCTGGAAAACGGTTTTTCTTTTGGAGTGTTTCGAAAAGGAAACTAGTATCACTGATAAATATTACCTGAGATACTAGCGGTGCTAAAAGCAGCACTGAAAATAAACAATGAAGAATAATAATGATTTTGTTTTTAAATCAAGCCTTTCAGCGTTAATTCATATCGGAACGATGAGTGAAATGTTTGTCAAATAAGTCCAGGGTCCATAGAATTTTAAGTTACTAGACGTTTATCTGTCAGACTAAGGGACATTCCTGGAGAAAAACTTTTCCAGATAACTCAGTCTGATTGACATTTGAACTTGGGACCTCTTGAGCGTGAGGCAGACACGCTACCACCTACACTACAGAGGCAGGCCAATTCTAAAGTGGTTCACTATGAAAACAACACCAGCTCACATCCTCCTGGTGTCTACCAGTTCCATCTCATCATGCACATGAAGAAGTAGCTTTCATCATAGCACTTTGATGAGTTGACTGTCTGCCGTCAAGACTTGGTTGAGATTACATGCGGCGGAACTCTATTACACCGGAATTTCTGAGCTTTCTGCCCCTTTGACAAACGTAATAAATAACAATGTAGAGTAAATTAAATATTGACGTTTCCGACTAGTTAAAACGAAATTAAATGAATTCGCTATAGTTTGCCCTTAAGTAAAACCAAAATAAAGATATCAAAGTGTAGATTTCCTGACTTGCAGCCAGCTACGAAAGCCTGCCAAAAGTAATTCGGTTTAGATATGGTGTTCTTAGATATGATATTCGTGTTATTTAACCAAGCTTTCAAAATTTGGGTAGATATACTGGAATGATAACAGTATTTATGTAAACCATCTTCTGAAATTTTGCGTTACATATGCTAATAGCGGTATAGGGTACATTACATGCAACATTTTAAGGGCAATGGGAGGTCGATAGGTTTCAAAAAATCATTTTCTTTTAAATGTTAAAAACCTATATAATTCCTTAGCTTTAAAATGATATATAACATGGGATGTCCGCTGGCATTAAAGCCCTTTAATTCGTCAATTTAAACTTGGTGGCGTAATGATAGGCCCACTTCCTGAGAATAGTGCTTAATCTTTGATCGTGATTTCCCAAAACCTTGATGTTTCATACTTTAGGTGCATGTTTCTCAAAAACTATAAAGGATATTGACACAAAATTTGTAGCGCTTATTTGTGAATGTTCCTTGAACACATTCGGCTAACACTTATATTCATGTGATTTATAAAATGGGTGAAAACAAATATTCAGTCCTTGAAAATATTATCTTATTTTACTCAAAACTAAGTATATTTTAATGTGCATGGTATAAATTATATGTTATGCTCATTTAGCCGATATTATATAACTGTATCTTAGGTTATTTATGATAAAACGTGGTACATGTAGCTTTAAATTCTTACAAGTAAAGTGCACCTGAAATATAAGGTGCAATATTTTTTTCACGACACAGGTGTGATTTATGCGCCTTTTTCATTGACCTATGTGAACGTAATTTAAATACTACTCAGTAGTTAAATTCACACATCCTTATACAGTAAACATACTGAATTTTAATTTCTGATAATTTTTAGTTTTCTATATATTCAAATTTTAATATTGGTAAAAATTAGCCTTGTCTGGTTAAAAATAACTTCCCAATGCCCTTAATACAACTTTTAAAACAGCGTAATTTTAAGATACTACTGTATGCTTTATTCTCTCCATTCTGCTTTGATCTTCATTATCCTCATTAATGCATTCAGATCATGTTAATGGCGTCTTAAAGCCACTTCAAGGTTATAAACCGTACTGGGATAAAGAGGGAAAATATTTTAATGTTAAAATCTGGTGCACATTTTGTACGACTTGCTTATTTTTTACATCTTCTGTGAAAGGAACTTCTATTTATCACATTCCTGGTACCTGCTTTCCTTAAGTTATCTTCTTTCAATCATTTCTAACTCCAAGTACTCTTGCTATATTTTATCAATATGATGATGACGACGACGACGACGACGACGACGACGACGATGATGACGATGATGATCATGATCATCATCATACATCCTACCTGTTTCGCTTGGACCACTTGGCTGAAATCATATTCGACAGAAACGTTTAATGCTTTTCTTTTGTTCTACTTAGTTTACATTTTGGTCACCAATAGGCTACTTGATGAGTGCATCTATTAATTTGAGACATAAGTCTGGACAGTATTCTGGATTGTTGCTAATGTGAGAGCTTCTACTTCCATTAGTCCGGACCCGTAGGACCAAGGACCCCGGCCTCTTTCGACCGGGGAGTTAAGGAGCTATCCCAAAAGGGCACCCGGCGCCTCCGTGGGGCTTTCCATAGGGCACGACCTAGAGACTAACAAGCCCCCCCCCTCCATTTGGTCCTATGAACTCAAGACGGGATGGAAGTGGATACGCCAAAATGGGAAGGCTACCGATATGACCTCGGTGGGGCCGCCTGGCGATCTAGCACACCTTCTACTAGCCATGCTGGCTAGTACACGGGAATATTAATGGCTTCCCTCAACGCCTTCCGTGGGTATCGGGAACCACAGCGCCCTCGAGTCCAACCCAATCCAAACAACTCCAAATCAGGGAGGGGCTCGAATGTTCGGGACGAGGTTCCTCTAGTAATGTCAGAGGTACGAGTGCTAGGGGTCCGCAGCGCCCACACCACAGCAGCTGAAGGGGACAAATCCCCTCCCCTGCGGGGGGCATTTTGGATTCTTAATATTCTGTGCTTGTGCTCATACAATATTTTACCAATCAGATACGTTTTATGAACATTAAACAATGATTTATATTGTGACCATTAAAGGGTACACTGTTATGTGTAACCAACAATTACTTCATTTCTTTTCACAAAGAATTTAAAGTTAGACTTTTCCCAGTCGTTTTCCCACTCTGTCTGGTACTTGGACGAAGTGTTTGGAAATTTTGAAATGAATACTATGTGAGTCCTTTTGACATGATTTCCTTTATGAATATCTACAGTTTATGTAGTTACGAGGGCTGTTCAATAAAGAATGATCACATTTTTTTGACAACACACCTGTACTCATCCTCATAATGTTGATGGTCTATCTCAAAATAGCCTCCCATGAATGCGAAGCACTTGTCCCAGTGTTCCTGCCAGTCTTCAAAGACATGCTGGAAACCATATTCTGAGAGATCCTTCAAAATCGCCTCCGCAGCCTTCACCACTGCTTCTGATTGTGAACAATGCCTCCCAAGAATGCGTTTCTTCATATTAGGGAATCGAAAAAAGTCACATGGAGCTAAATCTGGACAATGGAGAGGGTGAGGGATGCACTTCACTTTGATTTTTGCAACACATACAGCAACAACATTGGCAATATGCAGCCGCGCATTATCATGGTACAAAATCCAGCCTGCTTCACGGAAATGTGGTCTTTTGTACCTTATATGGACTTGCAATATTTTCAGGGCATCCCTGTTGTGTTGTCCAGTTACTGACTTGTGTGCACGTACAACAAGTTGATAAACCGTTCCTTGAATATCAAAGAATGAGAGGATCATAACTTTCCCAGCAGAAACAACCACCCGTGCTTTTTGGTGGTTGGTAATGAAGGAGATTTCCACAGTGAACTTTGCTGCTTGCTCTCAGGATCACAATGATGTGAGAAAGTTTAATCAGCAGTGATTACGTTTGAAAGAAACTCCGGATCTTCTTCTAACATCAAATTTAACTGCTTGTTACCTCCATTGCAGCGGTAGGCGATACTTAACATGTCTGAACTTTCCTGGTTCTCACAGGCTGGAACCAAGAGTACAAAAAATGAAACTATTACGGCGTGTTTATTTCACATTAAGCTAACAGAATATAATAAGATTGGATTTTAGAGCGAAAATTTATGGCCGTAAAAATTATGATCATTCTTTTTTTGAACAGCCCTCGTACATAACGAATTAGAATCGAAATTTAGTTGAAAATAAGACCTTCCCTTTTACAGTGTTGCCATTAGATCTGAGCCCAAAAGGAACCTCCTTACTCATCACAGTTTTGGATTTTCCACAAAATTGTAGAAACAGAACAGTGAGATACACTTCTTGTACCATTACTTTTTCTTGAACTTTCTGAATTTGCTTAGAAACTCTAATAATACTTTAATAATACCTATGTATTTTCTTTCGTGATTTCATTAATATTAACAATCCCTTAATACCTTTATTTTGTAGTGACTTTGCTTTTAATTTTTATATTCCGGGTGATCTGGTAACATGGATAATACAACATTAAGAGCGCGTTACAATATGTTGAACGTTAATTGTACATGGGCACCGAAATTTCATAGTATACATCTGCACAATTTGCACAGTTTATTGGTTTAATGAAGATAGATGTCCGGGTTAGTTCTCTAAATCAAGTGCAGCGTTCAAAACCTATTGCCAGGGCTGTATACACAAACAGAGGACGGAACGTTTGGCAACGCTGCCTATCGTTCATTAAATAAGTTTGAATTTTCATGGTTCATGTTATGCACCTAATGATTTTAACTTTTCAAAGTACGAGGGCTGTTCAATAAAGAATGATCACTAGATTTTGACAACGTAGCTTTACTCAACTTCATAGTTTTGATAATCCTTCTCAAAAAGACACCCCTGAATGCGATGCACTTGTCACAGCGTTTCTGCCAGTCTTCAAATCCATGCTGGAAACCATTTTTGAGATATCCCTCAAAATCGCCTCCACAGCCTTCACCACTGCTTCTGATGGTGGATAATGCCTCCCACGAAGGCGTTTCTTCAAGTTAGGGAATAGAAAAGGTCACATGGGGATAATTCCGGACTATAGGGGGTGTGAGGGATGGACTTCAGGTTGATTTTTTACAAGATATTCAGCAACAACATTGGCAATATGCGGCCGCGCATTATCATGGTGCAGCATCCAGCCTGGTTCACGGAAATGTGGTCTTTTGTGTCTGATATGGACTTGCAATGTTTCCAGGACAGTCCTGTAGTATTGTTCAGTTACTGATGCCTGTACAGGTACAACATGCTGATAAACCATTCCATGAATATCAAAGAATGAGATGACCATAACTTTCCCAGCAAAAGCAACCACTTTTGCTTTTTTGGGGGTTGGTGATGGAGATTTCCACACTGAGCTTTGCGGTTTGCTCTGAAGATCAAAATGATGTAGCGCAGTTTCATCAGCCGTGATTACATTTGAAAGAAACTCCGGATCTCCCTCTAGCATCAACTTTAACTGCATGTTACCTCATTGCAGCGGTAGGCGATACTGAACATGTCTGAACCTACCTGGTTCTCACACGCGGGAACCAGGAGTAGCAACAATGGAACTACTACGGCGTGTTTGTTTCACATTAACTTAAAAGAATATAATAAGGTTGAATTTTAGTGCGAAAAATTATGACCGTTAAAAAATTATGATCCTAGTTTATTGAACAGTCTTCATACATAATTGGCTTGCTTTTAGGTTAGCATACGAGATGGTGTTATAGCCTGAACAGTTATCTTAATAACGGGTATATTATGCTTTCAGTTAACTTATTTTACTAATCAATCATGTTTATGTCTGCGGCTGAATGTTGCACTAACTATAAGCATAGTGGGCAATAAGGAACAGGACTTACTGTATCTTACGCAGAATAAAATCTCATTTTTTATTGAGAATACATATTTTGAGTCACTGATTCCAAAAATACAAACATTTAAAAATACTTGTATGCGAAGAACATTCATAAACGAAATTTTGGATAAATATCAAACTTAGGAGTTAATTTAGACATTTCCCAAGATGCGATACCAAGAACTCAACAAAATATCCCTCCTCAGGCTAGCTTTAGGTGTGCGAGATTTTAAAAATGTCAGTGGCCCCAAAAATGTTTCCTAATAGAATTGTTTAAAATTATCGGAAGTTTATTATATACATAGGTCAAATAAAATTTATATGTTGAATTTTCTGAAACGATTTTCGCTCTTTATTCTGAAGGAACGTTGTGAACTTGTGTGTAACTGGGAATCCATTACAGATAGACAAAAACGTATGCACAGAAGTATAAATCTCTTTTAAAGTGTACAGTCTATTTGAAATAAGTTTTATCTTAAGTTGGAACATTTTCCTAGACATCAGTTGTTGTTAGTTTGATTTTCAATACCTATGTAATATTCTTAAAGTGCGAAATGCCTCAGTTACCTCTCGCGACATAATGAAAGGGGAATAATACGTCCAGCCCAGCGTACTGCGACCCGCCTTCAAAGACTGACTATCGTTAATTATTGTTTAAGTGCTGGAAAACTGTTCGAAATTGTCATTAAAAGTTGTCTATTATAAAATATAGGCTTAAAGTTTATAGTGGTCAAGCGGGATGGCTCAGACGGTTCCATCTTTAGCCCGCATTCGGCAAGCACAGGTTCAATTCCCGTGGCCGAACTACTTCACTCATGGGTTCTCCGAGTGTTTTCCCGGGTCGCTAGGCGAATGTTGGGTAGGTTAATTACATCACCTGAAATTCCTGTCCCTCCGTTTCATCCCTATTATCATTTCACATCTCTCATTTGGTGCTCGCTTTCAGGGAAAACGTGTCAGCAGGTGTTTCGACGATCCATACCAGAATGATATGCTCTAAGGAAACATACACTCTCCTGCGGTAGGTTGGTTAACGGACTCCGAATCGGCTGCTGGGATTGCTTCCAAACCACAGCAGGGAGGGGGGAATGTCCGTTGACCTGGCCTACCGGGGGAGGTTTCTATTTAAGTAAAATGTAAGGAATCTGCCCTCTGCACCTTCGTGGCTCCTTGTAACGGCCACCGCCTATCTCCTCGCGCCATCCTAACTCCCGGGGATGCCCTGCTTGGGCACATAAGTACAATAGATCAAGACTGATCGCAATGCCTACTACCCTCCGTAGTAATCCTACTAATACTCCTAAATTTATAGTGACAATATTTTGATGCAACATCCATGAGTAAGTTTTGAGAGCTCGTTGCCAAACATTTGGAAGGATAGTGGGAAGCAGCTCTGTCCCTGCAGTAGAAACACCAGCAGTGCTATGGATGGATAACCAAAGTCTGCTGGAGTTTCCGTTCTCTTGCCTCCAGAACACTCTAAGGTTCGTTTGGTTTAGCTTGAGTTTAGGTTAACTTGTTTAAGTTTTGTAAACACATAGCCAGTGCTATTCGAAACTGCCTAGTCCCCGTCAGACAGCGACAGGTGCTGCAACCAGTGCTTGGCTTGCTTATTCACAAACAATGCTTTATAATGACAGTGAAGTATGCTGATAATGGAAATATGGTCCTATGAAAATCGGTGTTGTACGACATAATTAAGAGAAACAAAGATAAGTTCAAACTGTATATAATGGACTCCGAGGCTGAATTAAATGGATATCCCTTACTTCCGTGACATTGTGATACGAATGAAATGAAATGTGTAGCACTTAACGCCCGCTTTTACTACATACGGCACCGCAGGCTGTGACACTGACGGTAAATGCGATGAAGATGGAGCACCGGTGGAATGAGATGGCGGGGGAAACCGGAGGTCCCGGAGAAAACCCGCCCCAGCGCCGTGTTTTCCACCACAAATCTCACTTTGCGGTCGCCTGGGATCGAACACGGGCCGCCTTGGTGAGAGCCAAGCGGTCTAACCACTGAGCCACGGCGCGGCCTTTTCTGATACGAATGCTATCTAGCTAATATGGGCACAAATCAATGAAGGACGCAGTACAGATCTACTGGGGAAAAGAAGGATTAATTTATATATTGGATAATTTAATCATAAATTTAGTTGAAAGTGACTCTCCGAAAAGTCCCTTATGGACGGTATACCGCCATCTACCAGTGATCTTTAAAGCGCCGCGCTTTAAAATATTAGTAGTATAGTTAGAATTTAATCATGCGGAATCAATCGGAATATTGCGTGGAAGTAATGCGATGTGGGATTATGCAGTTATGTGTTATCTAAGCGGGCAATAATACTTTCCCCCACCCCCTTCTCTCTCTAATTCCCATGTTTCAAGAAAAACTAGACAAGCAGTAGATAGAAGTGATGCGATGTAGGATTAGGCAGTCATGGGTTACCTACAACAGCGCGGCAATACTGCACCCTCTCTCTAAGATAAACTAGACCAACTGTAGAACGCTTTATAGAAGTTTCTAAAAGCTATATAAGCGAGTTCTCTCGTCAATAAGATTAGATTAGAGTAGACTGATTTGCTTTCGGTAGATTCACATGTAGCCAGAAAAGGCTGTGAACATTGAACATGTGCCGAGGTATAATGTTTAATAACATATATATGTATAAAAGTTAACATAAGACACACATTATAGTAAACAGGCAATATAAACAACAATATGGAAAACAAATCAGTGATAATTATATATGACACAAAATCAAACCCTTTTTAATTCAGTTTTCACTTGGCTTATCTCAATAGGTCTCAACCTTTTTGCAATGGACACCATTCTGTTTATTTCTTAAATACATATACAAAAAATAAACTTTCAACATGCATCAAAAATTTATTGGTAATGATTTGTCATTGAAACAGTTAGATACTACTTACAGAGCTGCAGAAGCACTATCAGGATAATTTGCCATTCAGATAATCTTGTACAGAATAAAAAGATATTGAGCAAAGGTTCTCTCTAACAGCATTTTTAAAAGCACCGAAATTATCAATTTCTTTCTTTAAGAACATTAGAAAGTGCGCCAAATATTTTGTTAGTTTCATAATGCACGCCTTTCTGGAAACAAGAAAGTTTAGCACTGGGATAATGGATATTATACTTTTGTCTACAGTTTATTCTGTGAATTACACTATTTGTTGCAAATAAGGCACGATTGCATACAAAGAATTTTAGGATCGAGAATATATACATGCAAGGAAGCGTTAATATCTTCAATCTTGTTAAAAGATCTTTACAGGAGCATCCGTTGTGGATGTTAGTAATGATTGCTATAACCTTCTTTTACATAGGATTTTTTTTTTTTTTTTTTACTTTCTACTGAGTTGCCCGGATTAATATTCCGTACTCCATAATAGAGTTAAAGTATGCATAACAAACTAATTTAAGTGTGTCTATAGAGCTCACATTAACCAGCTCTCGGACAGCACAACAGGCAGAGCTGAGTATAGGTATAATATAACTTATGTGAGCTTTCCAATCTAAGCATCTGTCCATTTGAAGGCCCAGAAATTTTATTCTGTCAAATTCTTCTAATAATATACCATTAATCCCGATTTCTATTTCAGTATGTGACGTACGACAGGTAAAAAATTTGACCACTTCTTTCTCTAGATTCATAGATAATTTGTTAGCTTAAAACCAGCATGACATACAGTTCAAAACATAATTCATTTTAATTATACACTCGTGTAAATTTGTACTGGTCACCAGGGCTCTAGTATCATCGACAAGAAGAACTGTACTTAAAATGTCCTTTATATAAAGTGAGAGGTCATTTATATAAATCAGAAATAATAAAGGCCCCAACACGGAACGTTGGGGTGCTCCATGAGTTAGTACTTTCCAGTTCGAAGTTTGTTTTTCATAAATAATATCACTGACGGATACTTCAAACCTCTGTTTTCTTTCATTTCAATATGATACAAACCATCTTAAATGTTCATTTTAGCCCATAGAATTCCAATTTTACTACATACGTTAGTGAGTGTTCTTCTGGTCCAACAATTGCTCTTCTCCGAGCGAGTTTTATAACAACTGCTATGACAGCAGGGAGCTTTACTACTGCAGAAGCCTAGAGAAGTCATGTCTTCGACTTCGCAGTGAGTCAACGTCTGGAGGAACAGCTATACAGCCATCCGAGAGGAACTGACGTGAAAATTTGACTTCTGTCATATGAGAGAAGCCATAGAGCATTTACTGAAGTAACAATAACAATTGAATATACGCACAATCTGTTACGTTAATTTTAGAATCGGTTTTCCTTCCATCTTACCTTATACTGCTTTACAGTTGTGAAGTAACGACTTAACAACCCCTACGGCTCCAGTGAACAAAAAAAAATTTACGTCACCTAAGGGAGAAATTATCTGAGTTACAAGCGCAGTACAACAGAAAGTAACCAGTATGAAGAAAAAGAACTTAGCTTGCTGTACCCAATGTTAATGTTAAACTCATTCTAGCTCACTAATGTTTAATCATGACAACGGAAGTATGACTAGCTCCCATTTAGTTATTTGATTATAAGGAGGACAGAGGAACTGCAGAGCGAAAACTGAGATATTTCTACGAGGTGTGCGTTTAAAAAAAAACCTTGTCCTGGCAATGTTAAGTGTGATAAGTTTATGCTCCATTATCTGAGATGGTCTGCAAGATATCTAATTTAATTCATTTAGTGGTTCACTAATCTCACTTTAACAAGAAAATTATGGGAAACTTATATTTTTATCATAAGTGGATTAATATTTATCACAGTCTCCTTTTTAAAACTCACAGCCTTCTTATTAACAACAAAGATGATCCACAACAACACTTAGATGTGGCTTCATTATCCTTAAATTTAACTTCTCTACATTTAATGCATCCTGAGAAAATTCTATTCACCTTGAAGTTCTAAGAATATCGCATTGGGCAGATCTTTGCTAAGAAGGGCATTACTTGATATGTCTAGTTTTATATGCAAACCCATTAATATTCGGTAAAGTAAATTTTCCATGAAATAATCATCATTTGGATTCAGTAAATTAAACTTACAGCAGTGCAGCTGTAAGCATTCAGCATTCCTAAATTTAAAAGTTTTAAGAGCGCATAAAGAATCTACAGGGATTATGACTTCGACTTCAATTTTTGTAATATAGACTATATTAAACTGATTTTCTTTTATAAAGTAACAACGGACTTATAATTCTGAGCGTATAACGTTTACCTCCTTCCTTCCTCGTCTATTTAAAATGCACTGAAGCTACTGCATTAATCAAAAACTTCAAAATTATATCACCTAAATGCAAATTGAACCTTTCAAGGAACTTTCCGCCTTAGGTGATGTTCTTCTTTTTTCAAAAGTTCATGTACAAAATACATTTTATTATAACTTATTTTTACGAAATACTTGCCAACGTTTCTTAATTTTACTGAATATTTCAGCAGTTCATTATCGAGGTCTACTCTGGAGTCAAGGCCCCGTCCAGTAAACAGTTAACTAACGAATTCTCCATAGGTTTTCCATTAGGGCAATAGCTAGTCGTGGAGAGGGGCACGTTGGCGCCATCACCACCATCCAATTCATGACACCACGTTGTAACTTTGCGGGTTCATAGAATTAAAGGTCCAATTTGCAGAAATTAAAAAGTGTTCTTTATTTCCATAGAAACACACTATTCAATTCTTACGTAACATCATAACGTCACATACACACAATCTACCAAGGTGGATGACAATAACAACGTTCTGCTCTCCTTACGTCAACACTCTCAGCTCTTCTCTGCCTATTCACCTGCAACCCTTGTTACACAGCCCGCCTAACTGTTTTACAACTGTCCGCTGGCGTGTGACAATCTCTTATATATCTCATTCATAATTCGAGAGACTCCTCGAGCAAGTAAGAAAAACTCTTCTCTGTCAATCGAGATATCAGTGGAACCTTACAAACGTGAAGTCCTATATCTGCCGGGAAGTCCTTTATCTTAGCTATCTTTGTTTGCCGGCTCTTTGTTAACATTAGCTGCGCTATCGTTAACTGCTTATGCAAGTTCCTTATCACCCTGAAACACTATTCGCCGTCTGTTATCTATTTGGACCGAAACTTTAATGCCCCTTACCGCGACATTATTATTATGAAAAAGTCTTCCCCTTTTGGATGAAGTCAATCCATCCCTAAAAACCATCCAAAAATCTCGTTCGGACCGCCAGTGTACTAGCACGCGAGTACTGGAGGTTCTTTTAGACGTCTCTAAGCGGCTGTGCCAGCTCCAGTCAGATGTAGCCAATTCCTGTGGATGTCGGAAAACACTGCCCCGCCGAGACCAACCCAACCCCAACAGCTCGAACTTACGGTCTGGCGTACTTCTGTTAACGACAGAAGTGCCATGAGTGCTAGGTCGGCAGTGCTACCGCCGTAGCAGCTGAAAGCTTCGGAAGGCCGTGCCGTGACTGAGTTGTTTAAATGCTCGGCTCTCACCAAGGTGGGCCGGATTTGATCCCAGACGATCGCAAAATGATATTTCTGGTGACCAACACGGTGCTGGGGAGGGCTTTCTTCGGGATCTCCGGTTCCTCCAGCATTTCATTCCACCGGTGCTCCATCTTTATGACATATATCACCATTGTCACCGCCTGCGGTACCATATGTAGTATAAGCAGTCGTTCGACACTACACATTTAATTTTATGTGAAAGGTTTGGAAGCCCTTCCCTACGGAGTTTACTTAATTGTGCATAATCGTAAAATCAGAACTGAGAAGCCATGTATTTATTGAAGAATAGATATTAGATAGATATTATTAGATATACAAGTTCAGCTATCCTTGTAACTAATTATTTGGATCATTTGTTTCTTTTCTCACAAATTTGGTAACGATGGTATCAACCAACCAATATTATGTCCATTTATACCTACCTGTGGCGTTATTTGCAGACCACTGAATTGGATATTAATGGAGAAACATTTGAAGAGGGCAAATGTGCAATGCGAAGCTTATAGGTTTCCTATACAGATACAATATATCATTTAACATTTCTGAATATCTTGTACTGGGTATACTTTATTTTCCATAAATTGGGAGTCTTGTAGTTTGGAAGTGTTATGTTTTCATTACTTTGTTTCCAGGACTTCGTACTATGAAATACCACTTAGTCATAAAGATCCCAAATTTGTGTTAATATTTCATTTTGTTCTGTGGAAAGGGTACCTTATAGTCAAACTAACTCAATCAAATTTATATATGCATTATCTATATATGTTAAAATTTTGTGACAAAATAACGCATTAGTTAAAATGAAATATTAACACAATAGAGCAATAGATTTTACCACCACAAAGAGAGGTTGAAGTTTTAAATGTCATTACTTTGTTAAGTTCTGTTACCAGTTGCTATTAGCAAAAGGGTTTTTCTTTAACGGTGATTCTTATTTACAGTAAGTATGGCTAGTTGCATTTCTAGGTGTAGATCTGAGTTCCCCTATTATCCCACCATAAGGAAGCTGAAAAGTAAGTGAATAAGAAAGGTACATAAGGTAATCAAAAAATTTGATGGCCTGCAGAGAAGAACACGTTCAGTGAAAAAAAAAAAAAAAAAAAAACATTATGGTGGGATAATAGGGGAACTCAGATCTACACCTAGAAATGCAACTAGCCATACTTACTGTAAATAAGAATCACCAAAATGAAAATATTTCTATGCCAATGTAATAATAAGGTGAGCGTTAATTGAAGCACAGAATAGAAAAAAGAACAATAGAGCAATAGATTTTACCAGCACCGTTAAACGAAAAACCCTTTTGCTAATAGCAACTGGTAACAGAACTTAACATTTAAAACTTCAACCTCTCTTTCATTTACAATTTAATATACCTATACTGTTACTCTACCTTGTAGTTACAATAAAAAAGAAGGTCCTCTGTTTCACTTAAAAATTCCGCCTAAAGGGATTACTGTACTGTGGTATAACCATATGTGTTGTACCAAGAGAATCATGAATGTGTGGAAACAGCTATCACAGATTTTACCAAATCCCAAAGTTGTACAAAAATCGTAAACAGAGTGACTTAAGCACAACACTGACAAGGCTTAGTATGTTGCGCAGAGTAGCATGCTGATTTGTTTAGAATGACCCTATATTCGAAAACGATGACTTGGAAGTTGTAGAACGTCAAAATTAGACAACTGGTGTCCTAAGTACATGTTTAAGTGGACGTAAATCCACTTGTACAGATCGTTTGACCTCCCCAACACACGTTTTGTATCAACCTATGGGCTGGACCATATCATTGTTCCGTATTTACTCCGATACAGACTAACATTGCCAATCTACCTCAAATTTCTTAGAGGTATTTTGCGTATTTTATCGGAGGACGTCTCAGCACACATTTGGCAGGTAATGTGGCTGCAAATCGAGGGAGCTCCAGCACATTTTAAGAGAAATGTGTGGGATCACCTCAACGTTACATACCCCAAACACTGGAGTGATAGGGATGGACCACTTCCGTGTCCAGCACGGTCATCAGATCTGACAACACTGGACTATTTTCTGTGGGGACGCATCTAAACCATAATGTACCCTACTACTTTAACACCAAAGTAGGACCTCACTTCACGAGTACATGGGGCGATTGCAATTATTGCAGGTCAACCACAATTACTGGATCATGTGTGTGAAGCTCTCTCTCTCTCTCTCTCTCTCTCTCTCTCTCTCTCTCTCTCTCTCTCTCTCACACACACACACACATACACACACACACACAGGACAGAGGTGTCGTTGAAGGGATCCTTCCTCCGCAAAGGAGGGTCCTTCGACTCTTGCCATACCGGGACTGGGCCCCTTACAGGCATCGTGAGGGGTTACAAAGTATGAATGGAGGGTTAATGTTGGTGGTTTAATTTAGGTTCAGAAGATAAATAGTCCAGGATGGTATGGTTACTGAAGATGTACTTTGGTTGCTTAAGGAGGCCCTAGGACAAGTCGTGGCCTCTTATATGTCTCTCCTGGTCCAGATCGTATTTCCGAAGTCCTCGGATGAGGCTGTTGAAACTGTTTGGTAATTTTGCATAGAAGGTGT
Organism: Mantis religiosa; assembly: GCA_030765055.1. NCBI lineage: Eukaryota > Metazoa > Arthropoda > Insecta > Mantodea > Mantidae > Mantis > Mantis religiosa. The sequence goes on along the minus strand of CM060948.1, from coordinate 301,661,960 downwards.
GGGACAATTGTAGGATGTAGTCGAAAATTTTTGGAAAGGATAGGTCTAGATGGATATTGTGTTTTGGGATATACCATTCGGCTGCAACTGCAGTCCGAAGGTAACGGTTTCGAAGGACTTGGAGTTTGGAGAGGTGAGTTTGGTTACTACACCCCAGATTTGGCAGGTGTAGGTCATTGCTGGGCTTAATACCTGCTTGTAGAGCAGGAACGTGTTGCGAAGAGCCATTGCGACTTTCGGTTATATAGCGGATACAACATGGCCATCCTTTTGCTGACTTTATTAGCCACCACTGTTAAGTAGTCCTCCTTCCATGTGAGGAGCATGTCTGGAAGCACACCTAGGTATGTTGCCTGTGTTAACCATGGAATTACTGTACTGCCTATACTTAGGTTGGATACGTCCTGCAGTTCTCGGCAGGTGAAAGTGATTGCTTGGGATTTTGTGGCATTTAACTTTAACCGCCCCATCGCAAACCAGGCATAGAACATATTTGCAAATATCTGTACTCTTTGCACAGCAGTATTATGCCGTTTTGATGCAGTTGTTATGGCGGTAGCATCGGCAAATAGGTACAGGTTGCAGCCTCTTGGGGTTGGAAGATGTAGGTTCGACATTGACGTTAGAGGTATGTAGTTTGAACCCGTTGTAATGTTAAAGTGCACAGTTTGAACCCGTTGTAATGTTAAACTGCCTTTTTCTGCATGCCGTTTGTTCGTTGTATTGAGCACATGTGGAACAGACACTGTGATGGTTTACTGCGCTAAAACCATGCTTCACAGGTTATGGGCTGCAGCTTGCAAAATGATCCGTTTGTCGTCCTACTCAACATACGGAGTGTTGTAGGTGTTTTTCTGAATCATCCTGTATACATCATTTCAGTTTCTTCTAAACCGACTTAATCTTCAAGTATTTATATATAAAAATATCGTAAATGATGACTGAAATAAATAAAATACAAAACAAAGAAAGAACGAAGCAGGGAAGAAAAAAGAAGAAAGAAAAATGAAAGAAGAAAGAGTTATTCACAACATTTTTCCGTACAATTTTACTCCGTTTACGAAGTAGTATGCTACTTAAAATTCATGGGCCGCATTACTCTTGTACCCTGTATTTTAAAGAAGCGGTACTGTTTGTAACCAGAAGAAAATGCTTAAATCTACGAGTGTAGGTCAAACAGTTATGCCTCCTATTTTTTCCCCTTAAATAGGTAAGTTATGTGAAAACTTTGAATTTGGCGCAATTCCTCAAACCTGCTTCTCCAATCCCCTGCGGTAGTAACTTCTTAAGTCAACAGGTAGCAGCATCCTCTTTCAAAATGGCTCACATGACATTCGTATTAGACAGCGTTCTGTGATTTAATTTTTGAGTGCGGAAGGTGAAACGCAAATTCGCATTCACGAAAGGCTAAAAATATGTATGGTAATGCAATGGTGGATGTCAGCAATGTTAGACGATGGGTTCATCGCTGTAACAAAGCTGAAGGGCAAACGCCATTGGCAGATGAAGGGCGAAGCGGCAGGCTGGTGACTACAGTGACTCAATGCAACATTCAGAGAGTCGATGACATCATTCGTGGTGATCGCCTGGTAACAACAGGTGAATTATGTCACATTACCTCCCTCAGTAAAGGCAGTGTGATGACGATTATTCAACAACTTAGTTACTCAAAAGTTTGTTCACTTTGGGAACCAAGAATGTTAACCGCTCAAAACAAAGAAACAAGGAAAACAATAGCCTCCGAACACTTGCAGCGCTTCAATTTGGAGGGAGAGTCGTTTCTGGAAAAAATTGTTACTAGAGACGAAGCATGGGTTCATTTTTTTAAAACCTTAATCAAAGAGGCAGTCAATGGGAAGGCATCACAACACGGCACCGAAGAAAGCAAAATTCAAAACACAGTGGTCGGCAGGGAAATTTATGGCAACAGTGTTTTGGGATACAGAGGGTGTGCTTATGATTGATTTTTTGGAGCAGGGATGCACAATAAATTCTATCCAATATTTCAGAACTCTCAAAAGGCTGAAAGCACGTCTTCGCCGAGTTCGCCCAACAAGAACTTTGGCGGATGTTCTTCTTTTGCATGACAATGCAAGACCACACACCAGCCGTTACAGCACTGCAGAAATTGAGAAATTGGGATGGCAAGTCTTTTCACTCCTCATACAGCCCTGACCTGGCACCATCAGACTTCCATTAGTTCTGGCCACTGAAGGAAGCTCATCGTGGGATTCATTTTGAAGATGAGGAGGCCGTGAAAACGTCCGTGCGTCAATGGCTTAGGAAGCAAGACGGTGTGTTTTACCACACTGGAAGACATGCCCTAGTTAAAGGGTGGACCAAAACTGTGTAAAAGTACGGAGATTGTATTGAATAGCGATAACTTAATCGTCAATGTTGTAGTTTTCCGACTATGTAAATTGGATTCAATTTTCTTGGCAATTAAAGGAGCAAAAAATAGGATGCATTACTTTTTGACCCACCCTCGTATATGTATATAAAATAAAGATTAAATTTCCTAAAAGAAAATATAGCTGTTCTCATTTAAAAATACCTATTCTCTCCTTTTTTAATGAGAGCAACAGAAATTTAGTGCAAGATCTTCATCGTGTGTTGGCAGAAACGAACATGCTATTAACACGGAAAAATATAAGTTTTCCTTGTCAATATGAGGGATTAGTCTAGGTATTATAAACAAAATAAAAATAGGTATTTCATAACTAGAATACCTCATTTCAATAAAAAGCGGCTTGCTTCTGTAGGGATATTCTACCCGAAAGTTTCATTGCTACCACATCCTGTCAGAAAGAGGACGTGGTTTGCAAGCAAGTTGTATACGTTGTATACAAAATAGTTCTGTTTGCTGTCTTATTCACCAAACTTTATACTTAGAATCTTTCTAGAATTTGTGCAAGGCAGAAAGTACGTGTTCCGTTTTCCAATATTCAAACAGTGTGGCGTACAGATTGTGAAAAACAAGTGGAACTCGATGTTCCTGTGAAAGTTAGTGGCATAACAGCTGCGATAAAGCCATTTTTAAAACAAACTTTTGTGCCTTTGATAAAATGATAATCTACGGTGTTGAGAAACTTCAGTTCCCCTTTCCTTTCACACCAAAAGCCTCTCTTCTGCTTTTCAAAGTACTTGTTTACGTGTTATCTTCGGCACTCGGAGCAGTTACCGACACGGAAAGCATCCGAACACGTTATTTGCATATTTTATTATGGAAGTCACAACGGTTAAAAGCTTTGAAAATGTGACACGCCTATGCGACTTCCTGCTGCAACAAATTATTTTACCGCAACTCTAGCTACTACTTCTTTTCCAGTTCTCTTATGTGGTTTATTTATTTATTTATTTATTTATTTATTTATTTATTTATTTATTTATTTATTATCCAATTTTTTGATTCCTATTTTACCCAAAGGTATATTAGGATTATAGTTTCCAAACTTACGAATATAATATAATTTACAAAAAATATAAAAAGATGCCATATGAAGCTGACAAACAGAATAAAGAGGTGAATCGTTTAGCATAAGAAATATTTTGTTTAAGAAGGCCACGAAATATTGATAAGTGTTGTAATTCATCAGAATATGTGTAAGTGGTTTTGGGAAAGTATAACCTAAGGATTGAAGCAGTAATTCAAGTGCGTATCTTTCAAAACAAAAAACGAGCAATCAAATAAAATGTGAGGGACATCTTGAAGATGATTTCCACAAATACAATCACCTGTGGATTTAATTTTGATTCGAAATAAGTAAGCTAAAATTTTACCATGTCCAGTTAAGAATTGAGTGAGAACATGGTTAGGATTAACGAATTTACATTTATGTCTGTCAGAAACTGTTGAGAAATATAAATCCTTAGTGAAAGCACCACAATCACTTTTTAACCAGTATTCATTACAGTCGTGGATGATAATCTCCTTTAATATTTTCCCCGCATAAGAAATAGGGCATAGAGTGTAAGTCTCTGGAAGGTTTGAAGTCACAACTCTCTTTGTAAGCTCATCTGCACGTTCATTTCCGGCATTCCCCACCTGCCCTGTGACCCATGAAATGCGCAGATGAGAACCACATAATAATTGACTTCTTATTTCAGCTGCAATAGGACTGCTGTTTTTGGTATCTTTCAAAGCAGCAATGTCTGCTTGTGAGTCACTGTAAAGGCGAGCGCTAACATTGTAGGTTGTTGCATCATTTCAGTGCTTCACGAATTGCTAATAATTCAGCTTGACAAACTGAACACTCCTTGACAAGTCTGAACATGGAAGAATGGCATTCTATGGAGCGAGAGAATACTACAAACGCACATCCTACTTTAGCACTTTTACTAAGCCCTTCAGCTATCCGGGAGCCATCTGGGTAACTGGAATACTGGTGGTATTCTGTTGCACAATCTGCAAGAATACTAGAGACACAGTTGACTCGATGAGAAGTTTGTTTAACTGATTGTTCAAGTTGCAGGTGTGAAATATGTTGTGAGAATGCTCGGCACTTTCTAATGTTGTTGATATTTGCCTTATATACACCAGTAAGAAAGATGGGTTCAATATTAGCAATAATGGGCGCTGCTGGAGTGGAGATGTTGAGGTATCCTCGGATGATTCTTAAGATGTATCCACGCTGTATCTGTAATAATTTTGTCTGTGCCCATCTCTTCTGAAAAGTACTTTGCAATGCTCCTGTACAAAAGACAAACGTAGGTTCAATCGCCCCTTTATAAATTAACTTCAATAAAGAAGAGTTTAGGCCCCATGTTTGTCTCGTTAAAGCAGTCAGTGCGGTAATAAGCTTACTAGTCTTCCTGGCTGCACAATCAAGATGATTTCGGAACGTCAGACGTCTGTCTAAAATAACTCCAAGATACTTCAAATTATCCACTAACTTAATCTATTATTCGTGTAGAGATATTATTCTTCCAAATTTGTTTTCTTAGTGGTTAGCATAGCCAATTTCTTGCTGGCATTAAAGTTCAATTTGTTAGTTACACCCTAGGAATGAATGATATGGAGGGCGTCATTGGCTGTCGTCTGCAACTTCTTAAAGATACTAGACTTAATAAGTAATAGAGCATCATCAGCATATGCGTATAACTGGCAAATTTCTGGTATTCGTTGTGTTATTAAATCAACATATAATAGAACCCAAAAAAGCTGGGCTACAAATTGAACCTTGTGGACATCCACGAGTCATTTGTTTGATATAACAGTTATATTATTAATACTAAGCTGACTATAAGTAGTTGGTTAAAATCTTGTATAAATTGCTAGGACAACCTTTCGCTTTTAATTGGTGTAGTATCTTTGGCCACCAAGCATGGTCAAACGCACCAGATATGTCTAATGAGATAAGTAGACCTATTTGTTATTCTCTGTGAACTTGTTGGATCCAATCATCCAAGTGGTTAGTAATGAAATACTTTCATATGAAACCGATATTAATGCATTCGAAGAAACCGTTTTACTACCGATGTTATTATGTATGGTGTGGATGACATCATACATATGAGGTCTGATCGCATATTCAAGTGTAGCATGTCAAAAAAGTATAAAATCTCAACATATTCACGCTTGAATATCATACTGTGAATGCCGCTCTTACCTTGACATTTTGCTATGACTATGGAGAGAATTTTAGTAGGAATGATGAAAACTCGGAACAAAAGTTGGCGCTCCATTTTTACTAGGTGCGTTCCAGTTATAACACCTCCCACATTTTGTGAGGACTGGGACTAGGTAGGAACTTCTCATTTTGTTTAAATACACCTGCACTCCTTCTGAATGTGCGACAGGGATGCCAGCATTTTGCAGTACATAGAAGTCTAGTGGCAGCGACGAGAGTTAAGACTGCTTTGATACTTAAAAGGAGACGTTTACATTGGCATAGTAGCGTGTAATAATTCGTTTCATTCATTTTCATGGTGTTACACCTATTGAAACTCATCGCCAGTTGAGTGAGACATGTGGTGATGGTACCATAGATGTGTCGAATGTGCATTCCTGGGTGCGATAGTTCAATGAAGGCAGAACATCGTGTGAAAACCAACCAAGATAGTCACGGCCTCGCACCAGTAGGTCTGACGACATGATTCAGCGAATGGAGAATGTTACTTTGGAGGATTACCGATTGAGAATTTTCAGACTTTCATGCAGGATTGTGTGCACAGATCCCAGGGAAATGTCAATTAATTTTGGAGGTGATGTTTGCAACTGTCTTGGTTTGTTGTCACACGATGTTCTGACTTAGAAACATCTATAGTACCATGACTACATGACTCACTCAGCTGGTAGTGAATTTCAATAGGTGGTACACCACGAAAATGGAGAAAAACAATTATAACACGCTGTTATTTCCATGAAAACGTTAGCATTTTAAGCATAAAAATAGTCCTAATTCTCGTCGCTGCCACTAGAGTAATATGTAATATACAGTGCTGCCATCTCTGTTACGCATTCTGAAAGTTTCCACGTTTTCTAGAAGAAAATCAGAAATTCCTATCTGGTCCCTGTCCTGCAAAATTAGGAGGTATTATAACTTGAACTCAGCACGTCAAATATTCGTTTCACAGAACGCTCACATTGCTTCAAGTGTAACGCCTATCAGCATCACCGTCAAAATTACACGGACAGCTGTGGCACTGACTTTCTCTTCAATCTTAGTGCAATGGCTTCATTCACCTGCACACATTTTTAAGATTATTTCTTCACTGGAGTGACTCCGACCTCTCCGAATTTCTGATGTAGTGCTGTTTTGTATGACATTCCATCGCATTTGGATCACCTGAGGCGCGTACAAGCTGTGCAATGGCGCCTCAACCTTATATTTATTAAGCCTTTCATCAAGCATTTTACGGCATTGAGTTCTCTGCCAGGCTACAGCATGGCTGAGTAGTTACCGCTTGGCTCTCCCGAAGGCACCCCGGGTTCGATCCCAGGCGACCGCAAAGTGAGATTTGTAGTGGACAAAAAGGTGCTGGGACGGGTTTTCTCCGGGTCCCCCGTAAGCATTTCAGCAATTGCTCAAACATAATCTTTCCTGTAATTCTCCTGTCGCTCACAAATAGGTATCATCCACTTCCTTAGCCTTCATACAAGACATTGGGCTGATCACCTATCCTAATTGAAGCGGAAATAAGATGGTCGCGCAGGGTAAAGCAATTAGGTACTCTCAGGGTATGCGTGGATATGTATGAGCAAGGATGTTTGAATGACACTGAAATGACCGTGTCAAACTGATTTAATGAATGCTTCTTTTTATTATCACATCAAACTCAAAGCTGCCGACCAATGGTTGCCAATATTTCACTGTTTAGAGTTACCGTATGTGGAATGCTTATTATTAGACAATACTTAATTCGTTCTTTATGTACACACGAACCGACAAAAATCTTTTCCCATCGCTTCTGATCTGCCTTCGACCAAGACAGATACCATGATTTTCTTAATCGGCCCCAAGCCACGGACTGCAATAATGACCTGCATGCCACGGACTGTGTGTCCTTACTTGGCACAGCTGCGCGTTGGTATGTGTAACTTTCACTTCTGGAAGACCTCTTTTCACACAAAGATTCCCTTTGTGAATATTTTGTCCATTGTGATAGTTAGTCTCGGTCATTCTATTAATAAGGGTCCGAAGAATAATTTTTCAAACAGAGTCAAGTGCTATCCCTTTAGAACCCTGCTAAGACCACTGTTTCTTACATTTCTTTTGTTAAAACTATTCAACTCTACTGCAGGTGCACGTGTTTCACAACATATATATATATATATATATATATATATATATATATTCCTTTGAAATCCATTACCAGTTCTTTATGCATTGCATCCCTTAATTTTGATATCATAATTTTCTATCGGATCCAAAGCTTCGGATACTCAGGCCCAAGCTTAAAAAGAGATAGAGGTACAGGAATCCCCTAACACCAAGATAGTGGTACAATTAGGGACGTTGAAGAAGAAGCAGAATAAGACAGTTCTCTGGCTCTGACTTTGTCTTCTTTTAAGGACGTTAAGGTGTTACCTAAGGTCGTCTAGGACTTTAAATTGGTCGCCAAGACCTTTCTCGTTCTCATCGATCTCTTCCAAATTCATGCACTCCGAATTTGATTTTCTGCTGTATCTTTTCCAATTTGGTGCTACCTTTACATGCCTCCAACTCTATCGCTGTAAACACTGCCGTTTGCCCACTTCGCATTTCCTCCTTTCCGGATTCTTTTTCTCCATACTGGATATAATTTTCGTTACTTCCGTGGTTAGCTGCAGTTTCTGGGCAGTCTCTCAGACTAAACTGAACTCTCTGTCAACTAACTTCGACGAGTACTAACAACCCTTAACTGGTACCCACAATAAAGGACAACCTTCTTCAAAGGGACGCAGCTTCTCCCAGACCTATCACTAAGAAAGCTTTCAAAACTGTTGGGAGCGCACAGCTAGAGATTGTTTGTGGCATTATTGCACGTAGTGTTGATCCAAAGCTCATTATTGCATGGAAAGGATGGGTAAAGAATCAAGGCGACTGAACAAATGTATCCACAGTCCCTCATCGGGCGTCTTGCTGGCTACTACGTGCACGTGTTCACGTTGCCAGGTAACGCCACCGGCATGCTCCCCACAGACGCAGCCATACAGCAGCTCGTGTGACATTGTCACACTGTTACTCCAGATATGCGGCGATTTTTAAATCAAGAAATTAATGTATTACTACTGAAATGTGTAATGTTTAACGCCAGCTTTTACTACATGTGGTACCGCAGGCGGCAGCACTGATGATATTTGAGATGAAGATCGGGATCGGATCGAACCCGGTAACCTTGGTGAGAGCCAAGCGATTTAACCACTCAGCCAGGCGTGACCTTGTATGACTTGTGCATTTCCTGGCACATATTACAGTATAACGATATATGAAACATAGATAATCACATCAATAAGTAAACACGAAAAAACCTTAAGTTAGGAGTCATCTGTCTTTCTTTGAACCATATTTTTATTCAATTTGTTTGGAACGTATTTTTGCACTAATTGCTCAAAACAACGAGTATAATAAAGCCAGCATGCATATGTGGTATCTTTATCTCTAAAGGGAATAAATAGCAACGTGAATATTGTAATAAGGCCACATGTTGAATGGCGCGAGGTTGATCGTTCTTCGCCTGAAGAGATATTATTAATACCCAATTAAAAACGCTTGACCAACTACTAAATATTATTATATGCATTTGCCAGGAATGTTAATTGTCTTAAGAAACGCATCTTTACCATTTTAAGAAATGCCTTCTGTGAATAATAAGACGTGAGGCTTTCCTGGCGACGAATACGCTCACTTTCTTCTCGGGCAGCCATACATGTGAAAAGATTATTAGATATCCACGTTTCGGGAGTGTACATATCTCCCATCATCAGGATATTTATAAAAGGTTATAACCACAAATCGAAATACTAGATATAACACAAATATAAACAAAGACAAAACACTATCAAAATTCGCATTACTGGACAAAGGACTTTTCAGTAAATTAAATGCCAGGTCAGTAGATGGCGTGAGCAAAGAAAACTGTGTCAATGAAACGTAACTACTTATATTGGGTATCAAGCTGTATTGATCTTTGCTTCTTAATACGACGGATTTCCATTTTTAAGGCCGGTTTCAAAGAGGAGCTGAACTGAAATCCAGCATCACGACTAAGCGTGCTCCTTTCAGAAGAAATCGCCAAAGCTATCTCTATCTGAACGCTCATAGTCTCAACGACTGGGTGTTCTCAATACACTGGCCCACAGAGCATTGTCTATCTCTGATACCAGTCACTTAAAAGAAGAATTACAGCACCTGAGGCTCAATTTCCGTCAAAACGGCTACTCCGAATATAGCGTTGAAGCCTTGATCACCAAAGCTGGGAAAGGGAAACCTGTAATACAGCAAGCGTCAGATAAGTCTACCGCTAAAGCCTACATCCCGTTTACCGGCAATCTATCCGGCAGAATCAGCACAATGCTCGCCAAATATAACATTAGGACCATCCACAAGCCACATCCGAAGGTTAAACATCTGCTGAGACCAGTGAAAGGCAAACTGGACTTCCAAGTTCCGGGAGTGTACCGCATTCCCTGTGAATGTGGGACACCGTAAGTAGGAAAAACCGGAAGGACCAGCGCTACTAGATTAATCGAACATGAGCATCGCAGCATTCGTTTAATGCAACATGAGAAGTCTGGGCTGGCAGAGCAATGTTTTGATAACGACCATAGGGCCAATTTTCGGGAGTCGACCACTTTGACAAAATTCAACTGTTACTGGGAGCGGGGAATTAAGTAGGCGACACTGGAACAGCCGTGGCAAGAATCGTACCGGGTGGTGAAGAGGATTAACGCCGCTGTCTATCTAATCCAGAAGGTGCCCCGAGGGAAGATGTTGGTGGTACACCTGGATCGTCTGGCCCGCTACGAGGGTACGGTTCGGGACGACCAGCCTTGAGAAGGGAGCACTGTCACGAAGCCGTTATTTACGATTGCGCTGCTTGTGTATACAAAGAGCTGTGATAAAGGACTTGCCGGCATAGATTAAGTTGCGCTTCTGGAAGGTGATAGAATATTCTTACGTCATTAGATGCTTTGTCTATTCCAGAAACATCTAGTGATTGTATTGAACAGTCTCGAACTATGAATGAGGTATTTAAGGAAGTGACGAGTTGTAAAACAGTCGCGAAGAGTCGTAAGCAGTCAACAGCTGTAGAGTTTTGTTGTCATGAGAGCTGATTGTTATTGGCATCGACCTTGGTAGACTGTGTGTGTCACGTTATGTTGTTACGTGAGCATTGAACAGTGCATTTCTACGGAAATAAAGAACATTTGGAATATCTGCAACTCGGACATTTAATCTACGAGCCCACAAATTCAGAATATATAGTTGCTTATAAACTGCATTCCTTAATTACAGACTTCTCTCTAACAGTGTATATACATTCCTTTTTTATTCTAATGGTTTATCAGAGATGTTTAGTACTAAAGTGAAACGAGGTACAAAAAAGTAGTGGCAAAATCAGTGACAAATCTAGTCAGTCTTCCTGTTTCACAAGTATGGGATATGCATGTTTCGTTTTGAAGCGGACAGCTTTTGCTGTGTTCGGTATCGCATCAGGTTAGGCACTTTTATTAACAGTTGGAATTTAGTAATTAAGGGACTAATTAGCGGTTAGTGGTTATCAGAAATTCTCGGTATCAAGTAATGGATACATCTCTGTACTTCTCGAAGCATTTGAAGCTTTCAGCGTTGCAATTACGTATTGACGGATAAACCACTATTGTTTTGCTGCTTGAAGTTCTGTACCTTTTATACAAGTGAACATAGAGTTAGTGCTATTTCCATTCAACCTCTATTTTGTTGCGTTGTTTACGATTCAACAATTGTTAGAGATGAGAATTACACGAAACGTTCAGAATGATCATTTCGAGCCAGCAACGATACACACGGCAACCACAATCTTCAAATAATACGAAAGGTCGGAACCATTGCGCTACGACCTAAAGACCTATAAATTGTTCAATTCTCAGAATAGACCGAATATCTTCTATGTTAACGAGATTATCAATTATTACCTGGAGCCTGTCACCGCTGCTGGGGGCCCGCCTCGGTAGCGTAGATGATAGAATGTCTGCCTAAAGTTCAAGAGGTCCCGAGTTCAAATCTCGGTCAGGGTGAGTTACCTGGATAAGGTATTATCCTTTATCTTTGAAGACAAATGTCGGGTAACTCTAAGCTCCATGGACCCTGGACTCATTTGAGCATCATTTCACCCAATTCATTTACCGTCCGATATGACTTAACGTTGGAGGACGTAAATTTATAAACAAAACAAACCGCCGCTGGCGCCGTAATGTTCCGCATGGAGATTAACATGCCAGAAAATTCTGACATGGGGCTGTCCCTTTTAAGCACACTTAAAACCATCTTTCTAGGCCAGGTTTGAACCCATGACCTTGGGATTAGCAGGTCATCACCTAAGCTAATCAACAACCCAGACCGTCGTTGTCATCGTCGTCAGTACTTTTTCTTAAAATATATTGTTCTTTTCGTCATTTAAGCTTTTTATATTGTTTCCATTTATTTTACCGTCCGTTTTCTGTATTGCCACACATGTACATTATACGCATAAACGCCCATGCCCGAACCCCCGACTCTCTATACTGCAGAACGCTAGAGACAAACTCTCAAATGACCACGGCTACCAGGGTTGGCATCTGCGTATCTTACACTTACTGGGCTGTTCCTATCTCAAATTGCGAACTGCTCCTTCCATCTCTTCTTTAGATGTAATTGCTGGTCTACAGTTTAGTAGGTCTGGTGGTCTTCCATCATTTATCCCTTTCAGACCCTGTATGCACAATTGCGTGGGTTAGGTTTTCTTTCATACTCTACTCTATTTTTGATGCATGACAGTTCAGTCCCATACCACATGATTGTGGGGGCCTTGTTTCAGAGATTGCCAGCTTGTGCTTCAAAATCTTGACACAGGAGGGTAGTATAAGACTGTTAATGGTGAAGAATTACAAAATGACTGCAAAGAAGCGAACACATGTTGCTAAGTAGGAAATTTGCCTCTTAAAAGCTGCCTAAAAATATACAAAGGCTATAGTTGGAAAAAAGTGTTTAAATAATAACTCTAGATAGTAAAAGCAGCTAAAACATATATAGTTCACCTTCATACTTCAATTTTGCTCTTCACATACACAATTGTGTGGGTCAGGACTCAGTTCATTTTAAGATTTTAAGGTTAGTGTTAGGTTATGCTTGTGAATAGCCATTTACTGACATTTAAGCAAGGCTAAATCTTATTCAAATGCCTTTAACACATTTTTATGATCCTTTTCACATATTTCCTACTTACCATATGATAATCCCTCAAAATACTGGCTGATAATTCAGACGTGGAAGAGTTCAGTTATGATAAAATTTTGCATAGCGCTGCAGTTTGATACTACATATTGTTAACGAGCAAGGGTTACCATTTTAACGGGACAGTTAGGAACAAATATTGTTTTGCTCAGGGTAAAGCAATGAAGTTTCTCCCAAAGTATGCGTGAGTCTGTATGAGAAGGATAGTTTTAAAGAAACTGGAATACCCGTTTCAAACTGGTTCAATGTTTGCTTCTTTTCATCAGAACATCGAACTTGAAGTTGCCGAACAAGAGTTACCAATATCACAGTTTAAATTACTCTATGTCAAATGCTTATTACTCGATAAAACTTAATTCTTTCTTCATGTATATATGAACCGACAAATATCTTCTCTCATCGCTTCTGGTCTACTCTCGACCAACACAGAAAAATAGGACTGCCCTAATCGGCTTCACGCCGAGGACTGAATGTCCACAGCTCCGCGTAGGTGTGCGTGACTTTCACTTTCTCGAAGCCCTTTATTCAACCAAAGATTCCCTTTGTGACTATTTTGTCATGCCATTATGAAGGGTTCGAAGATTACCCTAATCAAACAAAGTCAAGTGCTACCCTTTAGAACTGTGCTAATGACACTGTTTCTTACGTTTCTTTTGTTAAATCAAGTATTCACCCCAAGTGCTATTTGACTCTACTGCACCTGCACGCGTTGTAACAAATAACCAACATTCCTTTGAAATGCATCATGATTCTTTACTTACTTCAATCCTTTAATTTCGGTATCAAGTTCCAACTAATAAGAGAGCTAATAGAGCAAACGTCTTCTGATTCTTCAGATGAGGAAAAGGAAGGAAAGGATCCTAACTATGGAAAGGAGCTGAACAGTCAATGACATTTTCTCCTCATTTGGAGATGCGGCTTTTCCGAGTAGTGTGAACTGTTCCGTGCCCTGCAAGTTGTTGACATATCAGATGAGTTGATAGGAGCCTATAGGACATTTCTGAAAGATAAAAAATTGATCCTGAAAGTAATTCTGCATTTAGTAGATTCAGCTTGTGATAACTCCTGGCTGCAACAGAGACAGAACTGTCTTAATCTTTTAATCTCTACCATTTCCGCATGGCAGTAGCGGAATCACTAATATTAGCACCAAAGGGAAAAACACATAATGAATCAGAAAACGAATATGAGGTGGAGGAACCAAGAGAGAAGATACACAGAACAGCAAAACCTCAATGTGTGGACAAGAGACTGGACAATTTCAGCCACTGCGGACGAACTAAAGAGTGCAAGATACTGCAGATGTAGTGAGTGCAATAAGAGAACAAGAAACAGATGCATTAAATGCAATGTATAAGTGTGTTTGACGTAAGATTTGAACTGTTTGCATACTTATCACACAGTAAAATTAAGTGTGAACTACATGTACATCTTAAGAGATAACTCCTGATCCACACAAATGTATGGGTCCTAACTTTATAATAAAATACTTATATTGTGTATTTTACTTATACTTCTATCAACTATGTATTTTTCCATAGTGAAACATAAAAGAACCAAATAAATACCTAAAGCTATACGTTTGGGTCTGAAAGGGTCATACCCGAAAGTACCTTTTTTGTAGTTTATGTCTTCCAACCTTAAGTCATATCGGACGATGAATTAAATTGATGAAACGATACTCAAATAATTCCGGGGTCCATGGAGCTTAGAGCTACCAGACATTTGTCTTTAACGATAAGGAAAAACTCCAGAAAAGACCTTATCCAGGTAAATCACCCTGACCAAGATTCGAACTCAAGACCTCTTGAACGTGAGGCAGACACCCTACCATTCACGCTACCGAGGCGGGCAAAGTACTTATTTGATGTTTTATTTGTTCACTCAAATTCAACATAATTGGTCCCATTCTGAGGTTATCAGTTTTAGTTTCATCTGCTCTTTTATAGTCGGTTGTGGGTCTTAGAAATAATTTCTCTATATTCAATTCCATCGTGTTTATTTATGTAGGCTTTTTGTAGATAACACTAACTGCTTTGGGAAGCCTGATCTTTTAATGTTTGATAAAGCTCATTCTTACTTAACAGAGTAAGATACTTTAGGATAATGTATTAAAGCTATATACATGGCTAGATAACATTTTTTGCGCTTCTCTGTCATTTGGGCAATCGTGAAAGCAGATCGTCTTCCCCTGGAACCATTTTAAGGCTATATTAGAATTTTTCATGTATTTTGTTACTCCCAAAACATAGGATTCAGTATAAACTTACAACTTCTGTTCATTATACTTATTGTCACCGGAACATCGTAATTCCCGATAGAACCAGCTGGCAGGTAGGGCCAGACGTGAGGCATTCAGGCCACGCCTACCTATCTCGTGTCACTAACTGAAGGGATGATTTGAAGAGCGGCACGATCCCTGTACCGTCTCTTTCCATTCCTCCCTGACGTCCTCCCTGACGTCTGGAACCTTCGGGATGATTTTCCGAACCGCGGAACCTCCAGAAACAGCGATCTTCCTATATTTGGCTTAAGTGGACGAGTCAGCTCAGTTCTTGGTGAGAAGCCGGAGGAGCGCTGTGCTAGCGAACGGACTGGAAGACTGTGTACGTGTATCAGAGGGGTTGAACGTAATTGGGAGTACGGAGTGGACCTGTGACAGACGAACTGGTGAATCGTAATTGTGTGCGCTACGTAATTCTATGTAATCGACAAGTGTTCCGACTGTAATTCGGTGGAAATAAAGAACATTTTGAGTTTGTGCAATTAGACTTTT
The DNA here is from genome assembly GCA_030765055.1 of Mantis religiosa. Classification (NCBI taxonomy): domain Eukaryota; kingdom Metazoa; phylum Arthropoda; class Insecta; order Mantodea; family Mantidae; genus Mantis; species Mantis religiosa. Next base: position 301,646,288 of record CM060948.1, on the reverse strand, counting down.
AATTTCACGAACCCACAATGTCACATTATTCTTTTGTGGCGTACGTTTCTCAATAACAAATATAACAACAACCATAATAACAATCATCATCATGATAATTATGCAGTAGCACAACACGCTATTGAGGCTGAGGGCGAACACATCAATAAGTTTCAGGACACGCGCACTCTGTCATCCATGACATACTACCATGCCCAGTTGCAACGCGAGGCTATTGAGATTTATAAACACCCTTATAATTTAATTAAGAAAAAGGAAGCCTTGAAACTCAAATGCAACTGGCATCCTGTAATTGAATACAAGAAATGGCACACAACAGGGGAATTCAAGGAGATTACGAGCCGCCACAGAGAATGTCCGCCGCATTTTATAAACAAAACGTCTGCATATTCAAACTCCAGCAGACCACGTCATAACAATCCAGAAGCAACTTGCAGTTTTAAATTTTTTTTTTTTTAAATTCATATACGAGTACGCTTAAGAAAAGTGTACGACTAGTGGAATTTTAATATTTAAGTTTCTTCAAATCTTATGTGAGGTTCTTTTCATTCTGAGTATACACTTTTATACAAATTTTGTACAAAACAAACGAAGATTTGACTTACGAGAAATGTGGATACCATATTAAACAATCTATTTATAATACATAACTTTTTTGGGTATGTTTCTTCGAAATGCTCACTTTTATTAGTTTAAAAGGTATTACCACCCACGTTAACACTTGTATCACACATACTTTTGTGTAGTTGACTAATTCTATATACGATTTGGCGTTGTTTCGACTTAAATGTGGATAAATATTCATTGACTTACATTGCAAAGATGAGGGAATACAATACTCTGTGTAATAAAACTGAAGAATTGGTAAATCTGAATGGGGAAAAGACAAAATATACGAATAGAAATTCATAGGAGATTATACTTTTTTAATTCAGAGTCTATAATATCAACTTTAAATATAAATATAGTGGTAAGGGTTGGATTTCCTAAAACAAAACTATCATCACATGCATCCTAGTAAATAAATAACAATGTTTTTGTCAGCTCATATTAACTAGAGGTTTGGAGAATATAGCGTTTATGCAAAACCGGTGGGATTAATTGAATGACGTTTATATATGTTAGCTATCAAATACATATGCCAATAATTAATACTCCACGCAGGGGAAGTGGCAATTTCCA